>OX456984.1:36774908-37450553 GCA_949752695.1 Melanostoma scalare | reverse complement strand
TCTCCCCCAAACCACAAAAAAAACATTGGCCAAATTGATTAATTGCTTTCAAAACATTTTCATACGAAGGAAATACATTTTTCAAAAAGGGATGCTTTCCACAAAATTAATGCTTTGTGAAAAAAATTTTTCTATAAATAACGAAAAAGCCACTTCCTTTGCACTAAATATTGACGTGAAATGTAAAAATTAAATACGCGTTGAATAAAAAACACCATCACTAAAAGGTTAAACTATGGCGTTAGCGAAAACTCTTAGGGAATTTATTTTTAATTGAAAAACAAAGCAAGAAATATTTTATAATTTATTTTTCACATCCGTTTCCGTGTTAGCATTGAACCTACGCATCTACATCCCCATCTCATAAAATTACCTTCGCTACAAGGCACACGTGAAAAAGTGTGCTTTTATATATCTCTGTCAGTAAATATTGTGACTTAGATGGCTTTTATTTACTCGTACACCAGAGCACTACGGTAAAGAAAGTTGATGTAGATGGCATTTATGATGTAGAGCAAAAGGAGAACATTCAAAATAACCATCATCCCCTTATTGAATTTTTTTTTTCCCCCGGAATCCAAAGCTTATTTAGATCTCTTAATAAACATATCAAGCCCTAAGCACCAGTTTATCGCAATTTTTACAGGAGCAGTATAATTTATTTGTTTCCCCAACAGCAAACCCTTGTGAATTTTTCCTTAATTTTTTAATGATTTGTTTATTGAAAAGTTTAAGAGCGTAAGCAACTGCAGAATATGTACTAAGTTGCCGCTTCCGAAAAAAATAAACTTGTTGGATAAATTCGTTTCTGGGCATGAACAGAAACGTTGACTTCCTTTTCTTTACAAGGTTTTTGATGATATAGGAGAAAGTCCGAACAAGAAAACTGAAGCAGTTGAGTACTTCTGATCTCTTGATAGTGACATTTTTTCTGGCCTTTGTAAATTTATGGCTGGAAGTTCATTCCTCGAGACTGAAAGAAAATTTCCAAGATGACTACTTCTTAAAAGAATATTGCTTCACCTGTTCAATCCTTTGCTTTTAAAAATATGTACTCGCTGTGTGTTTTAAATTGTTGAGATTACTAGCGTGATTGCGTGGATCGCATTTCCAGCATGCTTTATCATATATTGCAAAAGACTCATAGCATGAAAAATCGAGAAAATATAGACGAAAAACTGATACAAATTAAGCTATACAAGATAGCTAAGACACAAAAAAAAATTGCATCTAAAGGTGATGGTTCCCTGGAAAGTTTTTACAGCAATTGAATTAACCGAAGTATCCCAAATCCAAATCGAAGAAGTCAGAAAAGCGACTAAGAACTTCCTCTGGGCCAAGGGAGATACCATATTAGTTGTGGGTAAAAGTTGGTTAAGATGGCTCACGGTTCTCACAGCCTGCCAATTAAAGGAGGCAAAGACACACGAAAGGGAGGTTCAGGAAGCTGTCATAACCACCCGGTGAAGCTAATGTGTCACACTCTGATATGATGATGAATGCGTGTTTGTTGCAGGTAAGCCAACAGCAGATGCAACCCAAAGTATAAGCACGGTTGCCAGCTTGGTCATTTATGTTCAAATCTGGTCATTATTTTTTCACTTGGTCACATGGTCACTTTTTATTCCTTTTGGTAATTTTTTCAACGAAATGAAACACTTCAGTTTATAAGTCCTTAAAATTTAAATGTATACGTTAGGCAGTTTTCTTATCGAATTATGTAAAGTGCATCAATAAGTTCGTTCATTCAAGCCCAACGATTGCTCTGAGGCAGCCGCAATGAGTTCTCTTGAAAAACCTCAGTTTACCCTCAATACCAAGCTAGGTGTTTTTTGAGTTCTGCGCTAGCCCTCAAGTAGAACTAGGATTTTGCCGGGGAGAATTAAGGTAGCAAACACTGTTATCAAATGACACATGCTTTTCTCCAAACGACCGGCATGTGTGATGTCTTCGTGACTAAATCTGTTTTACGAACTGAAAACCAATGTTTTTTGGCAACTAGACATGATGCTGCACAGCTTGTTTCTGTCAATACTACGCATGTTTTTTCCAAGATCTCCATTGTGCTGTACGAATTTGTTGACGTGGGGGTTTTCAGACTTTCACAAATACAAGACATCGCATCTGACATTAAGGAGGAGTATTCTTCTATAATTGGTGCAATTGTAAGATTTTCCATTCATTGAACATGCTTTCTTCCGACTAAATCATGAAGCTGATGCACTCTCCTTTCAAGCTAATCACTAGCTTCTTTAAAAATTTCAACTCGAAACCGTCTGGAGATCCAGTTTTATTTGATTTAAGCTAACATACGAGTTTGCAATCCTAACTTCTTCTGATCTAGAGTATGGCACTTTTGATAATGGTCTAAGTTGAGTCTGTATAACTAACTTTTTAAGATCCTCAGAGATGAACGCGGTTCTACACCTATGTTTGCTTGGTGGTCTTCACGAGCTTGGTTTTTAGTTTTCCACCCTGGCATGATTTTTTAACTTTTGGTGAAAACTTTGAAGCTGATACTTTCATAAAATTTCTATATTTCCTCAAACAAGCGCTTCTCATGCTGCTTTTTCCGTTTGAGAACTTGGTGTTCTTCCCTTCTTTCTTCATCGGAAACAATAATAGTTTTGATCATTTTAAGCCACGTTTGGTCATTTTTATTTTCATTTTGGGACACATATTTTTTTGGCCAGTGGCAACCGTGAGTATAAGCATCTTTGAAAAGAAAAAAAAAAAACATTGTGATGGTTTGGAGGATTTGCTCGTTGTGTTGGCTTACTTATCCGAAAGAGCACTTGGCCGACAACAGTGAGATTTGATAAATATGGCTCTCAGGAAACGAGGAGTTAGGAAAAGCTATGTGTTGATGATCGAGAATCTGTATCAAGGAACAGTGAAAACTGTTAGATGTTTCAGCTGGAATCAGCTTAAAGTTCTTAGTCACACTAGATGCACAACATGGAAGCATTTTAAACCATCTGCTTTTTATTACAGTCCTTGACTTTCTGCTGGAAGATAAAGTACAGGACACCAAAGTACAGACCAAAATACTCCCGGTACAAAAATGCAATGACATCATCAGCATTAATTGGCTTACTAAATAGGCATATCTCTATCTCTAGTGTAAGTCAAACAATTGGGAGAGTTTTAATTTCTTCGAAATCCTTACACTCACAACCCCATTAGTAAAAAAAGAAGCTAACACCTGGCACGTTTATCATCAACAGGTCAGATGGTAGGAATTGTTGATCACTACCTGTGTTCCGTAGGATCATCATAGTTAGTATTTATTTAATGAATAAAATAAAGAGGGTGCTGTAACAAAGCTATGGAAACCTCGAGGCCTGCAGAACCTACAATTTCATGCCGATTCCGAACGGTTAAGTGAGAAAGTTTTTTTCATGACAGTGTGTATTACTCTCGGAGGGCTAATCAATTACTCCTCAAAGGCAATTTCTGTAAGAAACTTTTATTTCTATGATCTTTCTGGGACTCGAACCTCCCACGTAACACGTAACAGTCAGACATGCTAACCACTACATCCCGTGCACGATAGCAGTCTTTATTAGCTAGGAATTCACTTTGTTGGAATTCACTGTTGGGATTTATTGATTTGAGTTCAAGGCTCATTGTCTTTGCATGGTCTTTTTTCTTTAAGGCAAAACTTCAACCGTCATTTCTGCTAAAGCACTTCTCATTTCTTCTCATAGTCCGGTCATATAAGGTAGAAAAAAGGGACAGTAAGTTTTAAATTGGTATAAACTTATTAACTTGTTAAATATAAATAATTCATTAACTTATTTTAACTTATTTTAAATTTTAACTATTTGATGATTCTATTTTTTTAGGAAATAATTGACTTTATACGACGACGTACTGATAACCGTAGCTCACACTTGGCCTTGCATAGCCCATATATGACTGTATGCTGCGCACTCTTCGCGCTCTACCTCATAAACGGTTGAACGTATGATAAAATAAGTTCAAACAAAAGCTGTAGAGAATTTCATACTCTACAACTTATATAATAAGTGCAAATTTATTTAAGCAGCATATTCGCTTTTTAAGACGCTGACACGATAACATTTGTGACAAAATTCAGCAGGACAGAACAAGGGCTTATACCAATTCACAGCTTATTATTTTTTATTCCGAATTGAAGCCCCTAATAAAACTGGGCCATAATGGTTCATATTTTAAAACATGAGATATCATCCCCTTGTTACTGCCTTCAGATCTCACAAGCATCCCCACACCCCAACTAAGACCTTCCTACGGCAACGCCAACCACTCTTTGAACAAGCGACTGTTTTTTGAAACTAAAGCAATTCTCTTTTTTATCAACTTACACCCTTTGTCCTGGAGCCCATTTTTTGACCTACATTCTCAAATAACTTAATCTCGTCTTCTTAATCAGAAAAAGAAAAAATAGTTCTTTGTTTGCCTGGTGTCTAGAGCTGAATTGCTGAATGTCTGACATTCATTTGACATTTTCATATTGATTTGAATTATTATTGCTTTGATATTACGAGTAGGCCAGTTTACAACTTGAAACAAAACTTACCAATGTGATGTGCATCATGAAGTTTCGCGATGAAGAAATTATTGGTCTAAAAACAAAAAAAAAAATTGATTACCAAATCGAAACTTAAAGAAATGCTTTTTCATTGACAGAGCTTTATTTTTTTTTGCTATTTTTGTTATTTTTTCCATCAAAGATTGCGGGAATAGGCGTCATGCTTGAGACATCTAAAGCTAAAAATCAAAACAAAAATCCTGTGTGGTGTTGCTTCAAACGTTTTCAAAATTCCGCAAACCGTAATAAATCCTGAGTCAACAAAACCTTCAGTTGTTTCCATCAACCCTTTCCAGCTATGGCACTTCATCAATTATTTTGTGTCTTTTCAACACAATGCACATCAATCTTGCCAACATTTAATTAAAAAAAAAAAACCTTTTAAAAAAACCTTCTCCGTTTCGGAACAATCATTACTGGCTGCAGCTTTTTGTTCATATTACCAATTGTACAAGTTTTTCTTTTTCAGTTCCCAACAAAATATTATTTATATGTTTCACTCTTTTTGTTTTGTTTTTGATTAATTGTTATTTAACTCATTGAAATTGTATTTTTTACAAACATTTTTGTTTGTTTTACAGAAAAATGTATAATTTCTGCCCGTTAACGTGTTTCCAGACGGAAGAAATACCTACATCCCACCAGTGAAGGTATTGCGAAAATTTTTAAATTCTGGCCATTTTTCTCCACTTGAAACTACTAACTTCCTTTTCCTTTTCATAATTATAATCTAAAAATTTATAAATTCAAAATAAAAACAAACTAATAAATTAATCGCCCTTTTGATCCCATATATTATTACATATATCAATTGCAACATGCTATCTTCCTTTTAAATGCGTTAACCACAAAAATGCTTGTGTTAATTAAATCATACTAATCATATTTTCTATGCATATTCGAACTTCCTAATAGTTCCTCCCTGATATGTATAGACAGCAGTTTTATTATTTTTCTTTCAAAGAATTCAGATTTTTCGCATTTATTTTATAATGTATAAAATAGCACATACAACTAAAATATCTAGAAACTGTATAATACATATACATATACTTTCAACAACCCCAATTAGAAAATATTTTTTTTCTTTTTATCAAAACTTCTGCATAAAGCGTAATGATTCACAAAAAAAATAAGACATGTGTGAGCAAATGATTTAGCATTTAGAGTTCACATATCAGTAAATGTGCACAAAAAACTGCATATATTTTCTTCCATTCAAACACTTCATATGCATTATGTTTTTTTCTTTCTTCTGGCAATTAAATATATAGACACTGTTTTCCTATTCTAATTAACCAATGAAATTATATGCTTTTTTGCATGATATGATAGAGTATTGAATATATTTTCTCATAGTATGCTTTGTAATAAAATAATTATTTCAAAATCACACTAGCTTTTTCTTAGCAACAAAAAACAAATTAGCACGAATGCTTTTATAGAATAAACCGTGTATAGTATTTTGATATTTCAGGAAATATTATGTACATACGAAGGCGAGTCAATAAGTTCGTGACTTTTTGAATTTCCCGCTTCTTAGTTGAAATGGCAACACTGCTCCCGTCAACAGTTATCTGTCAGTTGACTCTTGTCAAAAATTGAACAAGCTACGTCATCTAGTTTGTTTTTGACAGCCGATATCAGACTACCGCGTTTACTGGGAAGAAAATAAAAACCGTGTGACAATTTCGCAGTAGTGTTTGACGTTTGACGTTTCCTAACCGTGGACGAAACAGTAGATCCACCACAACACACCGGAGACCAAACAGCAGTCAAAACAGTGAGTTTCTCGTGGTGAATCTATTTTTTGAATTTTCTTCTTAGTCAACGCGGTAGTCTGATATTAACGGCTGTCAAAAACAAAATGTCGCAGCTTGTTCAATTTTTGACAAGAATCAACTGACAGATGATTGTTGCCGGCAGCAGTGTTGCCAATTCAATTAAAAGGCGGGAAATTCAAAATGTCACGGACTTATATATTGATATTGATTAATTGGGTACATATAAGAAACGGTTTACATTTAAGGGTGGTAATCTAAGAAGCGAGTCAAGTCAATAACTTGAATTAACGTTTGGTGAAATAAATCAGAATTCTGTCAAAGCGCAAACAATCGCTTTTTTATCAAATAGAAATGGGGTTAACCCTTTTCAGGACGCAACTCAGATGGAAATGTTACAGAAGTTTTGCATATTGGAATAAATTATTGAGTTGAAAATATTATCAATCAAAATTAAAGTTGAAACTATTGACAGGTGTAACAGATGGGCGTTGGTGAATATAGGTACCATTTTTGTCGTTTGGTGGTACAGTGGAGTAGTATTCGTCTTGTAAAAGACAAAACAGTGCAACACCACGCAAGGATGGTACGTACTATCACGATCAAGTTCTAGGATTGTTAAATTTTTTGCTGGTACACATGTGTACCATGCACCCCGAAAAGTTTAAACAAAAAAATTTATTTTTCTAGTTTTTATTCGACTTAGGTCAGATTTTATCTCTCTATCGTTTGGTCCTATTAACATGGGTCTAGGATAATTCATTCCTACACTGTAAAAAATAAAATTGTGCGATCGAACTTCTCAGGACGAGGAGGCAACAGTGGCTGAAGTTTCGAAGATGATAAGAAGGAGGTGAGTAGACATCTTGTTTGTCTGAGAAAGGAAATTGTGTAATACTGATAACCAATACGGGTTTGTGGCGGTTAAGTCAAAAACAGATGCAATCCGAAAAATAGTAATTCTAATGGAATTACATCGTGATTCCTTAGAGGACTTGCATGTTGTGCTTGTTGAATTCGGCAAAGCATTCGATCGACAACCGGGATATCTAATATACCTCAGACTAAGAGGGCCTACATAGTATGTGCAGATGATTGAGTATATGTATGAAGAAGCAGTGAAAATAAAAACAAATAAGGTGGTGGAACTAAGCCATGGAAAACTTGGGACCTTTTGCATTTCAATTATCTCAAATTTTATACCAATTCCGAACGGGTAAGTTAGAAAGAGCTTTTCATGACAGTGTGTAACTACTCTCGAAGGACTTGCCAGCTCCTTACGAAATATCCTTGAAAAATAGCTAGGGTCACCGAAGTATTTCAGGCCACAGAAGGTGCCAGTAAGGAAGCGACTGGAAGATAAAGTACAGAACACATAAGTACATCAACTGTTCTTTGCTGACGATGGAGCCAGTAAGGATCCTAAATCTTTACAAGAGGAACAACGTAACGAGTAAAAGTTTTAGATGGTAATAGGTACCGTATTAGTCCAATCAATAAAACAAAACTGAATACTTTTGAATACTTTCTAAACTGCTTTACTAACTTCCTGTGTTGTCGGGTGTTTCCATTAAATTATGTTTAGCTTCGTACTCTCGACGAAAATGTGCAGAATTTTGTATTCATCCAGAATCTCTCTTTGAGCATAGCTAATGAGATTCAGCGAACGAATCTCCTGAGCATTTATCCTTCTTTAAGCGGCTATTTGAAGATTGTTGCTCCCTGTTGTTGTCGTATTTCTTGAATAGCTTGGAAGCGCAATCTGACCATGGTTTGAAAGCCGGTTTTTTTTTCTTACCAATCACATTTTAAGCTTCAGCATTCCACCATCATGTTTCTTTAGCTTGTTGGTAGTGTCCCTTTGAAACCACTTTTTGACCATTTGGCTTTCTTTAAAAAAATTTGTTGAAGGCAATCCCACATAGTTTGTGATGTGCGCCCTACATTTCGGACAGTGTTGATTTTGTTGTACAGATATCTGTGCATACTCAAAAGGAATTGGTTGTTCCAAATTATACCACTAAATCCTCTTCGTAGCCCTTCACCGACTCCATACAAAATTCGACCAGTAGAAGACGGTGTTTTGTTTGGGACAGTTCACACAGTATTACTTTGCAGTCTTTTGCCCAAGGTCACATAAATTTGCCTACCAAATGGTAGTCAATTTGGGTTTCATTTCTACTACTGCTGTAAGTGACAAAGTATCGGTCTTCTTTGATGAACATGGTATTTTATACGATAAGACCATGTGACTTGCACATATTTAGGATATCTTCACCAGGTGTGTTCCTGGTCTCTCATACTCATACTCAATCTCATACTTCCACGGTCGACACAGTACTCGTTCGTCGTTCCGTCACGTGCGTTCCAATCTCCAACAAAAAACGATGAACTGACAATATTCTATATCTTTTATTGCATCATCAATTTAGGTGAAATCAAACGTCACTAGATCCCGAAATGGTCAACACGCTACCTAGTAGCATTTCCTCAAGGATGATACCGATCCCAAAGTAGAACATCTTTGTAAGCTTTTATCTTTACATCGGAAAAATGTCACTGTTGCCTGTATTCCGCCATTCCCTTGTTTGTGTCTGTTACCTCTGTCTCCAGACTCACTTAAATCATATTTCATATTATTTTGTCTAAATTTGATTTCTCCCCTAGTCGCCCATTACGACAAGCGGGCAGGCGCTGCGGTGATATCCTTAGCCGTCACTACACAGCATGTTGGAGCTGCTGCTATGACCGGTAAAATGAAAGGAACTTATATGTAGTTTAAAACGTCAATTACTTCAACCGTGAGCACACTTAAGGAAATGTTGCATGATGACCAATAAGTGAGGCTTATTCGACCGATATATTCAAATAATAATTTTTGTATTATTGCAAGCAAGAACAACAAGTTTTACTGTTACAGTACAAAATTTCGTCACTTAAAATCAATATAACTTAAGGCTTTCGAGGTTGTTTATTGACATATTGAAATTTAAGATTTCGGATTAGCCGCGTTAATATTAATAATATAAAATGAGTGCAATGCTGTACTCACCCGAACGTTTCGCTACAAGTTGCATTGTGCGTTGTCACCGCGAAACTGCTTTTGAAGTGTTATTTTCTTCTTTGGCTAGGCAAGTTGTAGCGGTGCGTAGACGGTTCTATTTGAAGCTGTTGTTGTTGCTGGGTAGAAGATTGGGAGCAAGCAGTGCTCCCTAAATCGCTGGATGTTTTTATGGCTATCTGGATAGGCTGTGCGATGTTGATGACGGGGTCCAATGTACGCGACAATTTTATGCTGTCATCGCGATTGAAATTTTTAATGGCGTTTCATTTCAATCGCTTCGCGTATAAGCCAAGGGATATAGTGATGCTCGTGAGCTAAAACTTTAGCTTGGTCGAAGTGAACCCAGTGATGTTCATCTAGAATCTAGATTGTTTAGAATGTGCTCGACTATTGCCGACTTTTCCCGCTGTTTTTTGCTGCCAGCACTTATGTGTTCTTTAAAACGGGTGGCAACACTTCGTTGGGTTTATCCCACTTAAGAAGACTTTAATTGAATCAGAAGATTTTAATTTCAATACATTTTGGGTTGGACTCAAAAATGAATACCCTGCAAGAAAAGTTGTAACACATGCTTATGAACTCTACAAGAACTACACCCTTAGTTTTTCCCTAAAAATTCAAAGAGCGGAACTATGAGGTAGGTATACTGAATTTTGATGAAAAACTCACTTTTCAAGGTTCCAATTGCCATAAAAACACATTTCACACACGTGCTACAAAATTGTTCAATTTTCCCCTCTTCATTAATATATTCAACCATACTTCAAAAAATGGTGTATTCTGTTAGTTTCAATGTGGGGGTCCAAAAAAAGGATGATCAATAAGAGTTCCGTGGTTGAAAAAATTCAAAAATTGGGAACCTCTGACTTTGTTGTAAATTGTTTAGTACAGATAAATGCACCAGACAATCAAAGAAGTGATTTTTATTTTGTCAAAGTAGAATAAGTCAATGTATTTGAACTCAGGATTAAAACTGGTTTGCAGTGATAACCTCTTCGATATTATTGAGCTGGCATGACTTTCTGATTTCAAATGTAAACCTCTTATTTTGTTTTGTTTTATCGAAAACATGTACCAAAATACATTTGACTAAGCCACGCGTATTTTTCAAGACTTATTCAAAACAAGACTATTAAGTACATAAGCTAAGTACATTTGTAGCTATTTTTAAGTCTTTTTGTTTAAACAGTTTTGCAGTAGATGAAAAATAATTCTAAATTAAACCCAAAAGCGGAATATGATTAATTAAAAGGTGGCGAATCACTAAGCTACTGGTTATCAACAAACATCCTGAATTCTTTTCGTTAAGATCTTGTCACAGAGCCAAAATTAGAATAAGCTTTATCGCTATTTTTGCATCATATGTGACAACAATTGCTCAAATTATTTTCTCCATTTCGTGTAGAAATAAAAATGGGAAATAATAATTTTTACATATCTTTGAAAAAGTCATTCAAACTGTTGTTATCTTCTTACCATGTTATTCATTCAGCTTTAAATTACAATATCGTTAAGACGAATTGATTACTAATTATTTTGGGAATAAACTTTTATCATGAGATTCATTCACCCGCCGCTGGCCGACTCGAGTGATACTAATGCGAAGTGTTAGCTGGAATTTGCGACACGAGATAAACACACAAACTGGTTAAGAAAGTTATATTCTTGTTTGTGAATGTTATATTGAACTGATGTAATAGCCAAAAGTTTATTTATTGCCCTTCAGCGCCAAAGAGACTATTGAAATCTAAAACAAACAATGTTACGTACATACATTTGCAAGCATCTATCTACATATGCATAGATGTATGTTAAGAGCCTTGTAGGTGGTAACTTAGTTTATTTGTTTTCTTGAATGACTTTTTTTCGCCTTGTTTCTTCCTTCAATGTCATTAATTGTTTCGTCATGGGAGTTCAATTTCTGAAAGATATAGAAAGCTCATCATTTTGTAGGAAATTGCTTTTCACAATAATTGAAATCACATATGCATATACTATGTACTTGCGCTTATATGTATTAACGTCTAGTACTGACATCTGCACAATGGAGGTGTGTTAACACTTCAGATGAACAATAGGAGAATGGATGGATGGTTTTGAGATTCACTTTCACTGTAGGCAGAGGACGTTTTTTGATGTCTTTTATTTTTGAATGACTTTATCAAGTGTTTCGTGTTTTATTTTTCAAAACTAAGTTTGTCGTCTTGTGCTTTGATAGTAGAAGACAAGGAGGGCTGCAGGCGCATTTTAAGTTAGATGGCGCTTCTTTCTTTAACACTGCTACCAAGAGTGGGTACTGGATAATAGTTCTTATAGTAGTTTGTTAAGAGCGAAGAAAAAATTGAGTGAGACAGAGATGCAAAACCTACTCATCTTAAGTCGGAGATTACTGAGGCCACATTTTGATGTACACAATACGCTATACCAATGACGTTGTTGTTTTTAGGCTTAATAGACACAAGGTTAGATGCTTTAGTTAGAATATCTAATGAGATTATAGAAATAAGAGTTATTTTTGCTATAGTAGTTGCAAATACTAAAGGTAACTCAAATAATCCACATTCAACATGGGAAAAGTTGTAAGCTTTTGGATCCCAAATTCCAGCTTGTATGGCCATCTATCCGGTTTTTTGATGGCCCCTAAAACGGCAAACACCCCTGCAGAGAATTTCGGGAACTAATAAACTGAAAAACATCGAAGTATTTATTAAAAAGCCGTACAATTTTAAAGAAACATTAGAGGCATTTAAGGACACTCGGTGTTTTGAAAACCTTAGAAGATTAAGAAACAACTCACTGTCTGAGCTTAATCAGACAATTAAATTGCTTCACGCATTTCTCTCAAACAAAACTTGTGAGGGATAAAGGGGGTCTACAATTTTTTGTCGATTTCGGACGCTATTGGAGAAAACTCTTCATGGTAAATTACTGTCGGCGGACTTGTCAATTCCTCGAAAAAAGCGATACTCGAATTTTTTGTTTTCTGTTGGGACTCGCACCTTGAACCTCCTACGCTAAACTAAGCGTCACGGGCATCACAGTCAGGCAGTTAATGAAATTCAAAGAATGACGCCTTGGAATGACTCAATAAATTGAAAAATCCTCAAAACGTTGTTATAAGGAAAACAATACGATAAATAATGAACACCCAATAAGACTCCTTACGTCCCGAAACAAAATGTGTAAGTGCCCCAGAAAAGCACTAAATTAAAAGAAATCTCTTTTTTATAATTAACATCATATGCACATCATTGGAATGCTAATACATACTCTTCTAATGTTATGTAGGATGCGAGCATTTAGGAAAATAGGTGGATGTAAAATAGGATATACTGATGCGAAAGACAGAGTCAGTTACATCATTCCACATTTCGGTTCTGCGACTTGACTATACAATCTAAGTTTGGCCAAAACTGATGTCCGTTTCCGTTGAAGTGGGTGTGGCGGCTAAGTTTGTTTCAAGGGAGAAATACAACTGGATATATAAAAGATTGGCCACCTTGTGTTTTCTTTTGAAACCATAGGCTTTGACACTGACAGCTTTGTTCTGCTTGACAGAAAGTCAGTATCATACCTCTCCGTGGAACGAAAAAAGTCCCTTTACGCTTGAAATATTGGAAAATTATTTCCAAAGGCTCTGTAGCCAAAACATAGCGTTTTATTGAAAAAAAGTTTTCGTCGAAACGTCTTGCAGTGTTGATTGGCCAAATCGGAGATGCGATTTGTCCTCTTTAAACCTTTTTTTGTGGAAAACCGTGAAGAATTAATGTTCCAGATATGGAACATGAAAATGGTTCAAGCACTTAAGGCAAAAATCATTTAGGTAATGCATGAGCTACAGCCCAAACCATCAACAAGGTTTTAGAAAATTGGAATGACAATCGATATTGCAAGTTAAATTTCACGTATCAGTAAAACGCCCTGTTTTGTATCCTGTCGAGTAAGCGCAAAAATCTTGATTATAATTTTGTAATTTGTGGAGCGTATATGATATACCCCTGGCGTAATTGTCTGCCTGTTTCGTGGAAGTTTCGAATCAAGAAAAAAACATATGTATCTCCACGAGTTTCGCCTTTCGCATTGAATAGACAGTTTCTCGGGCGAAAAACTGTAGGTCCTTCCATTCTCTCACAAGGTGTGGTTGAGAAAAATGCACTAGGCGCCGAGGCTTCTTACTCTGATTATTTATTTTTGAACAAATATCGGTTTTCTATTGAGGGGCCATTCTTTTTTCTCGATTTATTAGCCCATCTTATAGATCGTCTCTTTATAATTAGATTAAATCGTGGTTCGAATTCTTTCTCAGCTGAATCGTCAACGATTCCGTAAAGAAAATTGGCTTCACATTAATACGTAGTTGGGTAAGACAATTTATCTCTATTTGACGTAACGGAAACCTGCGAAAGCCCTATCCTCAACATTGCTCAACCTTAAGCTAAAGTCTGACATGACATGACCATCGAAAAATTGTGCATACCACAGAACCGATGAGACTGGTACTCCTTTTATAAAAGAAACAGGGAATACTTAAAAAAGTCAATAGTTTTGGTAGAAGTCAACACTTTTCTGGTATATTATTTCTAAAAATACACCAAAAAAGGTACCGTTTGGATGCAAGTACACTAGCAAAATATTTGAAGCGTTCAGTTGAAGAAAGTTTTAAACGATTGAACGTTTCTGAATGAACCTATACATACTGCTATTGAGGCCGACTTCTTCAAAATATGTTTTGTTGTAATCGAGTGATCGTTAAGAAACTCTAAGGAACAATCAGACATTTAAATTTTTATAAATTCAATTCATTGTTTGAAAACAAAATAAAAAACAGAAAAATGTACTCTAGAGCATATCTCACAAACGTACGATTTAAGGATTGATAGGGACCTAAAACCTGTTTTCATGGCAATGAAATTGCTTTTGGAGAAATTGCCGATTCCTCGCGTTAGGTGATACACGCAAAAAAGGATTTTTGTTTCCTGTTGGGATTCGAACCTAGAGCTTACCACGTAACAGGTTGACATGCTAACCACCAAGCCATGGACACCAGATTAGGTTTGGATAAAAGAGACAATTTTAAAACACACAAAAAAAAAACGATAGTATTCTGTTCATCATGCAACACTCTTTCTCTAATCCAGGAATAAGACTCAAACTCAAAGCTAAAAAAAGGGAACCGAATTTCTTCTTAATTTTTTTGTTCTATTTTAAATTCTGTGACTCTACATAACTCTTAATTAAACTATTGCCAGCATGAGTTAGTTCTAATGAGGTATAGAAGTTTTTTTAAATTTTCCTCTCGATAAAACGGGAACACTCTGGAGCGACTTGGTTTTTTGGTTTCGAAGAAACATGTACACTGTAGTAGAATATATGCATATGACAAGTCACAAGTGCCTGCATTTGAAGTTTGTGCAAGAGAATCACTGAAACAACATCGATTCGTAAACTTGTAAAATGAATTATGATATCTTCAAGGACCATATTCGCGTGCTTAAGTTGGAAAGCTCAAACAAGAAGTTTATTGGGTTTTTCCGTGCCCTTCTTACACTCGCAAATCAAGTTCAATTGTGAACTTTTCTGCTTTTCATAAATCTGTTCTACGTTTGCCATAAAGTTCAGATTTGCTTACATGATTTTCTTTGTTGCAAATTTTGTCTTTTTTTTTTTGTGTGAAATACGGAAAGTGCTGCAAAAATCGCAGTTGCTTGTTCTCAAATGTAATTTTAAAAGCATGCACATCTCCTTTTCGGGAAATAGTGGAATACTTACGACCCTTACTTATATGCACATAACGCCTTTAAAGCCTGTTACTCATGAAGACTCTACCATATTATTATCAGCAATTCCCGCAATAAGTACTTGGCTACCAGCATATGCGAGAAATTTTTTTCAGTACTGGGGAGGATGATTCTAGGCCGTTTTCCATATTTGCTATTATGGAATTCGTTAAAATGAGCAATATTTTCCCATGTAGGTAAAAATTAAATTTTATTTTCGAGTTCACAATCAATTTCATTCAAACAAAAATAAATTGGGACACTGAGGCGTATACGTGATATTTTCAGAGCTTTTTTATGAAGTGAAAGAATAAATTAATAGAGGATTGAAAAAATGTCTGCTAATTTCAGAGCCTTACTATACTTTTAAACTAAGCTTGTGCCAAATACATATTTGATCCAAGAGTTCAACTCAAACTTCCATGAAAGCACATGGATCAATAAAGATAAGCTTTATAGTAAGGGAAGGTTTCAAGGACCTACAATTTTATGCCAACGTAGTTTTATGGTTTTTGTGGCAGTGTGTAGGTAGTCTCTTAATTATAGACTTTGACTATCTGCTAGAACATGAAGTACAGAACACCAAAACACTTCAAACATTTGCTAACAATGGGGCCATTATAAGTGAGGACACTACATCCATGCAAGAGGCACTTTACATCTGGGTAAAAGTATAAGTATAAGACAACAACATCAGTGCGGAGATCAAACGGAGAATAACTCTTGCCAACCGTTGCTTCTTTGGGTTAAGAAGGCAATTGAGAAACAAAACCCTCTCCAGAAAAACCAAGGTAACCTTATATAAGACCTTAATCATCCCAGTCCTGCTTTACGGCGCGGAAGCATGGACCTTATCGAAAGCGGATGAGGAAACCCTTGGTCGTTTCGAAAGAAAAATTTTCCGAATGATCTTTGGTCCCGTATGCGAAGGCAATGTGTGGAGAAGAAGATACAACAACGAGCTGTATGAGCTGTACCGCGACATGGGCATAGCCAGAAGAGTACGCATCGCGAGGCTACGATGGTTGGGCCATGTTGAGCGGATGGACCCAAACGCTCCGGCCCGTCGGGTGTTCGAAAGCACATTGCAGGGAAATCGCGGAAGGGGAAGACCTCGTCTTAGGTGGCGCAATCAAGTGGAAGAAGACCTCAACCGACTTGGAGTGCGAAACTGGAGAGAGCTCGCCCGAAATAGAACTCGTTATCGAAGGATGTTGGTTGAGGCCCAGGTTCACCCCGAACTGTAATGCCCACCTAAGTAAGTAAGTAAAGTATAAGAAGGTAGTGTGGACCGTGTTAGTCCGCAGAAGACTGAGTACTTTTGTTGCCCGTTTTCTGATCCAGACATGCATATTCCATATATTTAATAGAATGAAAATATACTCCCTAACTTTTTGGAAGTTTAAATATATAGAATCTATGATCAATAAAGCGATCAGGCGAAGATTGGATAAAGGGACGAGAAAACTCCGCCATCTTCTGTGACAAAAATTTACCCCCTAAGCACTCAAATATTGGACAATGTAAAAAAAAGTACGAGCCAATAAAATGAAGTTGTTGTAACAAAGTTTGATGGTATTTGAAGTAGGTTCCTATTTCCGTGAAATCCTTAACGTCAGATATGAAACAATCCAAAACCGAGAAGCTTGGTGTCGTCTACTGAAGTGGTAGGACAAAGTAGTGAAGTAGCAAAAAAGAGTTGTGAATTGCAAAAAAAAAAAAAAAACAGTAGTAAATCGAGAAAAACAGTAGTTCACTTTTATTTTATCATACGTGGATAATAGAAAAATGAAAGCTAGTGAATTTGTTGATGTTTTCAGATCTTTGAAGTCTTCGCGCAGGGCTCATTTGGCTGGGAATGAAAAAAGGCATTGATTCTAAGGCGTAGATCGTTTGCGACATTTTGCGCTTGTTGCTTCAGCTCCTTTTTTCCAGATAGTTTAAGACTAAGGCACAATTTTAAAAACAGTTTAGGCCTTCACAATAATTTTTCGCAAAATATTCTTTTACTTTCACTTTTCACTTTTAAGCATTAGTTTTAAGTTGCCAATGTTGTTGGCAATTTCATTTTCGACATTGATTATTTTTTCCTTAGAGCGCAATTTATGGCCGAAAATCAGAATTTAATACATTTTAAGTTCAGAGTTGTTTTTTTTTTTTGTATTGCGTACGAAAAAAGTATTAACGGTCTTTTAACTTCTACAATCTCATTTCTTATCACCTACACTTGGAGGAAATCATTTGATTGGAGGTTGAATTGAGGTTATCGTCTGACCTGTGTAGCTGTTAGATAATTAGTAAGGAATAATTCTGTTCTGTGTTCTCATAACAAGTGTTAACTTTTAACCTTAACTAATTAATTTTAAGCACATAAAAACAGCGCTGATAAGAATGACATATTTTTCCTAATTTAGAAAAATTACTAATTAATTTCATAGGAGCCCGTTTATCATTTTGAAGCTTGTTTTGTTCAAGTACATTCTGCGCGTTATTTTATTTTTGACTCAAGGAAGTATTGGTTTCGAAAAAAAAAAAAAAAAAAAACGAAACGATTTTTGACTCAAACTTAAAATAGCTCTTCAAATTAGTTTTCATTAAAAATTTCGTTTAATATTTATTCGACATTTGTTCTTCCTTTTTAATTGACGACGTTTGATCTCAACTAGACATGTTATCACTATCATGAGCGGTAGGTGCCTTTGAGTAATTTAAATGGAAAGTTTCTTAACAGTTTTATTAGCAAATTGCATCTAGAATCTTGCAAACCCATGGAGCATGTGGGTATGCTTATAGAATCAAATAAAATAAAAATAAAAAATAATAGATACCTACAATTTTCTGCCGATTCCGAACGGCTAATCGAGAAAGCGCTTTTCATGGCAATTAATACTAACGGAGGACTTGCCAATTCCTCGCGAAAGGTGGTGTGATGGATAGCATGTCCGCCTGTTAATCCAGAGGTTCGAGTTCAAATCCCACCAGAGGCAAAAATGTTTTTTCTACGGGTATCGCTTTTCGCGAGGAATTGGCAAGTCCTCCGTTAGTATTCATTGCCATGAAAAGCGCTTTCTCGATTAGCCGTTCGGAACCGGCAGAAAATTGTAGTTCCCCTCCATTCCCTCACAAGGGATAGTTGTGAGAAATGCGCTAGGCCCAAGGGCTCCTCGCTCTGTTGCGCCACCCTATTCATTTATTTTTAAGATCCTTATGATAAAAAATGTAGCCCATTCACGACTCTTTGAAGAGACTTTTTTCTATATTTAGTCAACTGTTTTCTTTTGTTGCAAGTCTGAAACATAAATGCTAATTTAAAACATAATAAAAAACATACTTTCTACAAAGACAGCTCAACAGGGACAGTAGTATTTCAAGATCACCAGCAAACGTGTTGAGGTATGGCAGCATTGTTGAAACAGTTGGCTGGTGATAGGTATAGGTACAATGGACATTATAAAAAAAAACAATACATTAAAGAAATGCTACAAATAGCCTTTTCTGTGGCTACATGACCAGCTTTACCTGAAGGTTCAAATACAACAGAAATGGGCACATTCAGCAGCACCATCAAAGGCTACTGTGGAAATGATTCCTAGACATCTGTTTCTGGATGAGGTACCTAAGAAAGTCGTAGATATCTTTGAAGTACTACAATATGCTTGAGTAACGCTTTTGTAGATGGGTTAAACTGTGTGGATACAGGCAAGATCCTCGTGGAAGCCCTCAACAAAATATGCGTCATTAAAAAAAAACAATAATAATAATAACAAAACTTGGTGGTTACTCCACATTTAATTCTGTTTAAGAGGCTCGGCTAGTTTCTCATTTTCAAAAAATTAATTTTTTTCCTTTTTCGATAGGTAAACATCTCAAAAATGATGTCCTAAAATATTGGAATGATATCTTGGAAATGGCAGAGTATAGAAGAGAAGCATCTCGGGCGCTCGAACTCCTGCTCTGAAAACTTTATACGCGTTTTTCTCAAAACAGCATTTTTCAAATTTGCCGCAGCTGTAACTCACGCAAATATTAACGAATCGTCTTGAAATCTTAACTGCATACTCTCCATATGATTTTACATAAAGCCATCTACAACTTTTACGATCGGATGAAAATTGTAAATTTGGCAGCCATCGAAAGACGATTTTTTTGAATTTGGACCTCTTTTCTAAAATTGCGGCCATTTTGTCAGTTTCCAATTTTTCATTCCAATTATATATGGCTGTATGGGGAAAAGGGTCTACTTATACGCCACTTTTTTATTTTCTTGTTACAGGTACTAGAAAAATTCAAAAAAATGCGGCAAATTGACGTCTTCTAATTTCAAGGAGTTCAAGACATGGTCCATATCTCACTTGGATTTCAATATTTTAACTCGAAATTTCCTGCAAATTAACATGAATATGTGTATAATATATTCCTCAGATTACAGAATATTTGAAGCTATATTTATTTTTCACGCCTTCAAAAAATCACCTCCATTTGAGCTCGAGAAACTAGCCGAGCCCCTTAGTGTTTGAAAGCCACGATCTTCTCAATTTTTTGTGGTTGTCTATCCAAATCGTCTTGTACCAAATCCGAGAGCCTTGGAGCATATACTAGGTGGTCGTGCCTGTGGCGTAACGGGAAGCGTGTCTGCCTGTTACGTGGGAGGTTCGATGTTAGAATCTAAACAGAAAACTAAAAATGTTTTTTCACGGGTATCACCTTTCGAGAGGAATTTGGCAATTTCTCCGATAGTAATTTCATGCCATGAAAAGAGCTTACTCGACTAGCCGTTTGAAATTGGCAAACAATTGTAAATCTCTTCCAGTCCCTGACAAGATATAGTTGGGAGAAATGCGCTAGACCCAGGAGCTATCCTCTCGTTTGTGCCACACTATTTATTTTTATATATAGCGTATTTTATATATAGTGTATTTATTTATTTATTTAGGTGCGTTTTTATCGTATCTCACCAATCATATAATCGACACACGTGAAAAAACCCAATGCTCATCCAACTTCTTAGCAAACAATTTTGGTGACACATTTATCGGTGTTGCGCATAGAAAAAGCCCAAATTTCCTATCATTGGCTTACATCTCTGCTAATCCATTGTCGGTATTCATACCCGATAGTCGAAAGTGATAGTCAACAAAAAATCCTTTCTTTGCAACAATAATTTCTATGCGAAGTGCAATTATCCCTCTTCAGTACCCTAGTACGGGTTTTTAGAAAATATCAAAATCAATAAATCGATTTGTTTTCGTGTTCAGTGTTAAAGTGCATTGCTGTGTTGATTATAGGATTGCTGAGCTGCGACAAATAATGGGGAAATAAAAGAACTAATGCCGAAAATCGTTAAAAGACCTTTTGTTGGACTTGGTTTTGTGCTATTGACAATTGTGTTTCATTTTCCAAAGAAAAAAAACCAAACCTGGCCGATTCGTGGTCGTTATTTGTACTAAACTTAAATATCATTTTGAATTAAGAAATGTTTGTTAGATTAGGTTAAAATGGTTATCAGGGTCCTTTAAGAAATATATGAAAATGGCATTTCTTTTAGCTGCACGAGAGTTTTCGGTGGCAGTTTGACAGTTGAGAATGTCAAACTGTGTTAATAGACACTTCTGTTCAACAAAGTTAGGCAACTTATCACGAATCGTTTAACGCTATTAATTAATCTGTTCGTGAAGTTCATAGAGCTCTTTGTCCATTTTACGATCAACATAATTGGTATAGTAAGCAAGCAATTCGTGAACTTATTAAACGTTTTTGGCCTAAACTCACTCTTCTCGATTCCAAATCACCAACAATAAACACTGTTGGTGCGGTCTACACGCTGGCGGTATCGAGCCATGCTGACTGATTTTTTGTTTCCGAAAATTAATCAAACAAACAAGATGGCGCAAATTGCAATACAGCGCGCTTACCCATCCATTTGTTGTAAAGTCAATTTGCTGACAACTTTATTTCCAGAAGTGATTCTGTTAACTGGTCTCCTTGTTAATGGGAATTTAGCCTCTCGACTACTTTTTATATGGCTATGTTAACCCATTGTTTTATGCCGACAAACTCTTGAATTATTGGAAGCCAATATTCAAAACCACCATTAACGCCATACGGCCCGATTTATTGGAAAAAGTAGTGAAAATTCAAAATAAGCTAATGGGCTATGTAACTCTTAGCTACGGCGAATATATGATGTTCCCAAGCTCTTAAAAAACATTCATTTACTACAAACTCAAATGTAGATAAGTAATAGTTCATTGACTATCCACCAACAAAGCAGAAAAATATAGTAGATGGAAGAGAGCTGAAACAGTTAAGTCGTTACAAGATGCAAAGAAAGTGCTTGTTGCAAGCGATACTTGATGAAAGCTTATCGGTGTTCGCTACTAAGCAAACTTGTAACAACCACTTTTCAGGGAGTCACATTAGGGCAGTTTTACTTGCTGCAAGTGATTTGAATTTTTACAAAAGACTTTCAAATAAAATAAACGCAAATTGGAAGCTGAAGAGTTCAGAGGGAATTTGGATGAGAGTGAGACCATACTTTTTTTTGAAGAAGCGGAATGCTTCTCTGAGTACAACAACATTGATTGCTTTTCATTAAGAGCACAAATCATGGAACATTACTTTCAATCACCAAATTCGTAGAGCCAGTAATTCTGGCTTCTCCAATCATGAAAGCACGACGTTGTAGAACTCCTACTTCCAGTGGAATGGTACTCTACTTCAATTCTACGTTTTGTTTGTTTTGCATGAAGAAAGTGCACAAGCTTTTCTCTAGCGCGGTCCGCCAAAACACAATCACAGATCTCTTCAAATGCCGCATTTTTGGCATTTTAATTTGCTATTTTTTCAAACGCACAGCTTTTGTTCGACTTCTACTAGCAGTTCAAGTACAATCTCACTTGGCCAAACACTCGATTTAAAACCAATACAAAAACAAATACACAAAGAGACATTTATGGAAAATACGAAGCCATTCTTTTGTGATTTCAACAGCAACGCAGGTGCGACTTTTGAAAATTAAATAAAAAAACCGAGTGAAAAGTTTTGTGCCCAGATGTTTCTTTGTACTTGTCCACACGTCGATTTTCTGTGTTCTGTGTTGAAGGTCTTCTCTCTAGACATTGTTTTTTCAAACACGCTGCATTTGTGTCTTAGATAAGCTAAGCGAACTTCATTCAAGGCACACACACAACAGATCGTGTTGAGAACTAATAAAAACAAACAAACAAATACGATATACGACACAGCGATCAAGGAAAACTTAAATAAACGGAAACCTTATACGAACAGGGAGTTAAATTTTTTTTTGCAATCTTGCAAAACTATGTTGTTTAAGTTTTGTGTACCCAATTTTTCGGACGACAGCATTCGCAGGCCAAACTTTTGAGGCTTTTTAAATTATTATAAACCATTTTATTTTCGCTCAATCGAAAATCCCCATTCGCTTGCTCACCAGCAAAGACATGTTAGTGGAGATCGTGCAGACGGTAAGAGGCAAGCGCTAGTAGTAGGTGATTTAAAGTGATTTATTTGGTTGCAAACGCTAGCAGGACCTAGTCACAACGAGCACATTTTGCTTCGGATCAAATTATTTGAAGAAGTAAACGCTTATTTTTAAAGACTTTCGGGTCGTAACACTTATTCTGAACCTGAGCTCCAACCAATATCCTTCGATAACAATTTCGATTTCGAGTGAGCTGTCTCCAGTTTTGCACTCTAAGTCGGTTAAGGTTTTCTTCCACTTGATTGCGCCACCTGAGACGAAGTTTTTCCCTTTCGCGTTCTCCACGTAATGTCCTTTCGAAGACCCGTCGAGCCAGTGTGTTGATGTTCAACCTCTTTTAAAAGTGCCAGTCATCGTAGTTCCACGATGCGTACTCTTCAAGAAATGCCCATCTAGCTTTGCAGCTTATACAAATTGTTGTTAAATCCTCTTCTCCACATATTGTCTGTTCCAAAGATCATTCCGATTTTTTTTTCATCCGCTTTCGATGCATGGACCTTATGCTTAAACGCCTTATAGCAAATCTAGGATAATCAAGGTCTTTATAAAGGTTGCTTTCGTTTTTCTAAAAAGAAATTTTATTTCTCAATTGCTCTCTTAATGGAAAGTAGCAATGATCTTCTTCTGTTCCATTTCCGGCGTTACGAGTAGTGATCTTGAAGCGATCACAACTCTCCCACTTTTCTGTTTCACACTAGTGATCCGCCTGTGGGGTACGCCGCGTTTACCTCAGAAAGCGTCGGCAAGCCTCCCGGTTTTGGATTGTTCCATGTCTGAGGCCAACCAAATGCTGCTGTTTTTTCATTTGCTTGTACCAGGAGTGTTTTGGCCTGCCTTTTCTTTTTCGTCGCGAAGTAGCAATGATAGGCAAGAGTAATTCTCCGTTCGATCTCCGCATACTGATGTTGTTTCCTACGAAGTCCTACTACCCCGAAGTTGTGTTTGTCTATTGTGACGTTTTGTCGAAGTTGTCGATGTTCGCTGTCCTTGTTTGATGGCAACATATACCCCGTTACGCCCTCATTAAACGTTTCACCCATTCTCGCAGCGTCTGTTTCCTTTTTCGACATCAAAGATTTCGTAGAGTTCTTTACCGACCTTGACCACGTAGTTTATTAAGAGGTTCCACGTGCAGATCCAGAAGTCTTTTTACTTCTTCTTCATCTTCTTTTTGCCGGCATGGCGTTATGAGCATCGTGATTTTGAAGGAATCACTGTTCTCCCACTTAACTGCCTCACACTAGTCATCCGCTAGTCGAGTACGCCATTTTCGTTTGTTAGGGTCGTCAATGGTGAAGTCATTGTTGTCGTCACACGAGCCAAGATTCTTTTCATAAGAATTTTGCTTAGGTACAACAAGTACTTTCCTCGGAAGTTATGATGGCACATTTATCTCATTACAACATGAAAATAAAATGTTCACTCCCGCATCATTAACGGTCATTGTTAAATCAATTGTTCTATTAGTTATTACAGCACGACTATCTACCTCGCAACTCCATTCTACATCCAAACTTCCTCTTAAAAAAAAAAAAACTAAAAACGGGCCAGTATTTTGCTTAAAACAATTGATTGCAACTTGTGAATTTCTATTACAGATGTACACTTCTAATTGTTTAATTATATCGTACAATTGTGACATTTCATCAGATGATCTTCAGCAATACATATATGATTCAATTAATTTTATTGAGTGTTAATTGCAGATAAATGCGCCGAGATGTGTAGATCACATCTTCAAACATCGAGACTATAATTTTCTGGTCGATTTCTGATGTGTTCTTCACGTCAATGATTAAACTAAATTCTCTAAAATGACCTCTGCCTTCGGTCAGTTACAAAAGATAGAAATACATCACATTTACCTATAACGATACGTCATTCAAGCAAGCATATAATTACTGAAGTTGAGAGCACATATTTTGTCTCTAAAAGAAAAAAAAAAAAAAACACAGAGAAGAGGTTTGTAAAAGGTACTCAAACATGTCAAACTTGATGTATCCAATCGATTGGCCTATCCTTCCCCGCATGAGGTCATAGGTATTGTTGAGGAGAATAAAACTATTTTTAAACAACCATAAAGATACATTTGTCAAACTAAAATGATTCCAAACAACTATCATCGCGCTTTAGTGTGTATGTTTTTTTTTTTTATGTACTCGTATACAATCCAAGGAATTATTCAATTGTTATTGAAGTAAGCTGGTGCCACAGACTACCCACGTGCTCAAGATTTTATTTTATTACCCATAGCCAAGTGGGTTAAATTTTGTGCAAAACCCTTGAATAAGTCAGTGCGAAACTATTTTTAAGGTTGGGTTCATATCGTCTGCCTTTTCTCAAACCTCATCGATGTTTTATGATCGCACAATGTAAATGGCTAATAAAAACGAAATTCTTCCATAATAATTTATCAAATTGTCTACATAGGGAAAATATTTGCATCTTTTTTAATTAAAAACGACTTGATGACATAAATTATTTTTGCACAAACGTACATTTTGCCCCAGAGCAAGATCATAACCGTTTCTTAATATTCCTTAAGTACTCCAGTGTCTCCTAGTTTACATAATGAATACTTGATTAATTGGCTTTGTCCGTCCAACACTTCCACTTCCACCACAGCTTCTAGCTTCGGTGATCGGTGCATCTTCTTCGTATGCTTTAAATCCTTCTTCTAAGTTTGAGATAATAAAGAAAAGATAGTTATGGGCTTGGCCGTCCGGTCCGTGTGTCCGCGATCCACAATCAACACAGATATTATACAATCACCCGCGCGCCGCGTCGAGACCGTCCGTCGCGCCACCGCCCGCCGCTCCGGCCGCCACAGGGACACTATGCCACACGTTATTATATTCATTTAAATTTTAATTAATCAAATTGAGTCTCTGTAAGCTATTTGGTATTCGGATATTTCAATTAAGTATCCAAATCAGCCCCCATTTTCTGATCTATATACACACAGACACAGTGCACTGCACAGTTTCCCGGAAAGTTTTGACCTTAAAAAACATGTCAATATACAGAACAAAAGTGTTTTATGCATCGCTAATTGCTTAATACAACATTTAGCTTCGTGTTATTGGTGGGATTTGTTTTTGTTTCAATATCGAGCATGATACAGATAGTAACAACCTACATATGAATGTATAAACATTCAATGAATGCCGTGCACATTTCCAAATAGTTGGAAAGAGGCTTTTGCTTTTGCTTTTGCCTTTGCTTTTGCCACTGAAATGTTGCGCGCACACTCGTGCACACAATTGATCGTCTCACATGTTTCTAGCTCGTGTGTCGTCGCATAGTGTCATTTTTCAAATGTCTCAATTGCTTGAATGTGATCTTAGACAGAGAAATTTGCGCACATACTCGAACTTGTATTATAAGGAGGCAGAACAGCCTCGGCTCATGCCTTATGACATGATCTCTATAACAACCACCGACGACACGCTGTGTCGCTGAGCCACCAATCTGCAGTCCGTAGATAGGCGCATATGTAGGCTAGGCACCTGCCTGTCAATTCGAAACAACAAATAGGTCTAAAAATAAGTTCAATAAGTTTGTTGTATTTGCTTCCGTTTGCGTCAGGATTTCTTCCAAAAAATGTACAGTTTACAAGATGTGTGAATAGCAATCACAGATGCAAATGCAAATCAATGGTAGGTATGGAGGTAAACACAGTGCAACAGCAGATTGCTTGCATAACAAACCCGCGCTGATCACATTTGCTTAGTTTTTTTTTTTATTATTTTTTCTGCTATCGCTTATTGCTTGTATTGAAATCATATTCACTGACTGCATGGCCTGGAATTTTAAATTATTGTATTTTTAATTGAACAATTCATAAATACTATATAACTTTGTTACACTTTATTTACTGTTTTTTGTTTACATACCAACTGATCCACCACGTACAACTGTACGAGATGTACGAAGACAGACAGACAGAGACACATATACATACGTATACAAAGAGAGAATCACAAATCAGTTTCATGCGCAATTCTCGTTTTTTTATTCTGTATACTTCCAGCGGAGAAAATTCGAACGATCAGCAGCAAAATTTGAGTCATCATTTGCTTCGGCAGTCTCTGATTAACCTCACAAGCGCACACAACAATAGCCACAATATCATCAGTAATATAAGTAAAACAGTTAATTTACAAAAATCAATATCGTGTAGCTGTGAATCTCTTAAATGTGCGGTTGCTCGCAATATCAATCGAATCAGTTTGCGCAACGTTGACGACGGCGACGATAGTGAATCCCTGTTATACGACCACGATCACGATCACCATCATCATCATCATATTGGTGGTGTTGCTGCATCAAACAATACACCCGGTTCTGATTTGCCTTGTAGTACTAGTGCTTTCCAAGATGATCTTCATCTTCAATCGTCCGTTGATAACAATGCTACCGGAAAACAATATTCATATGACAGTTATTACAATGGCCAATCAAGTAACAAACACCGCTTGGACTGTACAAGCAGCATTGTAAATAGTAGTAGTCACAATAGTTGTGGCACAGGCGGCAGTCGCAGTAGTGCTGCTGTCGTTGGTGATGATCAAAGTCAAAGAAATTTTCCCGATTTCAATTGTGCAGATAGTAATGTATATTCGTATAGTGGTTTTAAGAAAATAGTTGCTCATAATTTTAGTAATTCTGATCCAATAACGCGCTACAGTCACATCGATGACAGTCAACATTTGATGCTAAAAAGTCATTATAGTGATTGCAATATATACGGTAAACAAAAAAGTGACAGTAGCAACTGTTCGAGTAGTAAAAACCATCCATTGGTTAGTAATAAGACATACATATTCAAGTGTATAGCAAACAGTCCATCGTTTTTGAAAAACAATAAAATCAAAGAACATTCGAAGAAGTTACGCAACTTTTCTCTCAAGGCCGCTGGCAACGTAAAAAAGAAAAATCAAATAATTGTCAAATCGAATGCAGTGTCCGACAACTCTTTACATCCGAGTGATAAATATTTGAATTTGTATTTGGATGAGAAAAAAAGCACACATCAACAGCAACAACAGCAACAACAACAACAACAGCAACTACAACAACAACAGCCAGGCTTATCGACCGGCTCTTTATCGGCAACATCAAGGCCTCTTATTGCAAATGGATCTGTAAAAACATATCCAACATATCGACCTCGTGTAAGGACCGATTCGAAAGACAGCACACTCAGCCGGAATAATAAACGTACAAGAATAAACAAAAGTTGCAACCTTGCTTGCGAACAACACAACCTTGCCTGCAGAACAACCACAAATCTGAATTTATCACCGAAAAATTCACTCTCTAGTAATGGACATCTTAATAAACTCTGCCTAACAGACATTACAAGACGAAAAGCAGAATTTAATCGGCAGTTAAGTGCCCCAACAGATTATACTAGGACAACAACGACTGCGACGGGTTCCATAAAGGCGTCATTGCAAAATTGTTCCTCATCGAAGCAGTCATCGGCATCCTGCACAAATAGTTTCAATAGGAAAACAAATAAAAAGCACAAGAATTACAAGCTAAATGACAGGTATTTATGTAAATTCATGTTTTATTCATTAATTGTTGTATTTATTGAGTCTATTTATTTATTACCTTTTTCTCATTACTGGATTTGATTTTTCTTTTTGAAAAGCTTTCACTAGTGGAAGATTTTGCTGTGAAGCTTGTTATCACTATCAAACAGTGGGGGCCATTTAAATAGGGTCACGTAGTTTTTTTCTTTTTTGAAATTATAATAACTTGTTCGTTTTAGTTTTTCAATGATGAGAGAACTTATCTAAGAAAAAGATTATTTATCTATAGTTTTAGCCGTCGATGTAGTATACAAAATTTTGCCCTCCTAAAAGGTTGAAAAAGGTAGTTTCGTTCAAGATGAGAGTCAAATAACGTTAACGTTATTACCAACAAAGATTCTTACAATTTCAGTGTAAACTAGAGTTAAACTTTCCGAACTACAGTTAAATGAACTTTTGCCTAAGGTGGACAATTTTAAGGTGGAATCTATATCTTAAGAGTCCAACGGGCTCGCAATTTCAGAATTAAAATGGTTTTTCAACCTGTTTTTCGATTGCTTCAATTGATATTTTGATAAAATTGCTTATTTTTATAATATCGAAAGTTCGTTCAGTTAAACAGTGACAGTGAGAGCTAAAGCTTCAGTTGAATTCTCTGATAGTATAATGGTCTCAAAGTAAAAACAAAATGCCTAAAAACCGAATGGAAAAAGCATCAGCCATTGTGGTATTTGAGCCCAATTAAATCAGAATAGTCTGAGATGATGGAAAAAAGAACAAATGGTACGGTTGAAATGTGCTGCAACAACTACTCCCTGAAAAAAAGTTAAACTTCTAAAAAAACCGTCGATGTAATTCGAAATAAGGCAAGGATTTGGCTTTTATTTAAACAATCCCAAAGTCGTTTTTAAAAAACCTATGCTGAATATCTTAATATAGATATTTGTCCACCTGCTAACCCAGGGGTTCGAGTTTCGAATCCCAGTAGAGGCAAAAATGTTTTTCCACGGGTATCGCCTTTCGCGAGGAATTGGCAAGTCTTCCGTTAGTAAATTCATTGCCATGAAAAGAGCTTTCTTAATTAGCCGTTCGGAACCGGCAGAAAATTGTAGGTCTCCTCCATTCACTCACAAGACATGGTTGTGAGAAATGCGCTAGGCCCAGGGGCTCCTCGCTCAGTTGCGCCACCCTATTTTTTTTTTTTTTTTATTTATGCTGAGATATCGAATCAGCACATCCAGGTCAAAAATAGTTATTGATGCTTCAGAGGCTTCGCGTTTCTCTGTAAAAATTGTTGGGAAACCTTGGATATATTTATTTTGGTTTTGTTTACTCAGTTAGAACTCACTTATACTTCGACTTATTTATTCATTCATTCAAATTGATGATATCACAATTAACAGATATTGCGTTTGAATTACAATAACTACTTTACAAATTTGCAATTCATGGAGCTGATGAACTATTAAGATAGGTTGCGCAATAAACATAACTCTCATGGTCTTGAAAAACCATTAGAGTATTTAAAGCTTTACAACTACGTTTACGCTGTCCATAGTTAGTCGTATGAGGGATTTAAAAAACAAACAATCTGCCTCATTTTTAACTTTTTCTACTTCTTCTTCTTCCTTTCCCGGCAATCCGTTTTATGACATTACTTTCTTTCGGGATTCTCTGGATCTGCCCTCTGAACATGACAATACTAACTGAGCTGGTCATGCTGTGTTTTTTCCATGATGGTATTTTTGACGTGAAGGTTTCCACGGATCTTGGTACTTTAAGTAATATCAAGCTTTGTTACTCCAAAGCTCCATCTTCATCTCAATTGCTGTAAACTTATTCTCATAGTTTTTTTTTTAAATTGTCCGAAATTATGAATCGTATCTGAGTAGTGGGCGCAAAAGTATTGATTTCGGCAAGTAAAGCAGCACAATACTCGTATATAACACTAAACACTTAACATTCTACGAATTGCCTCAAGAGTTTGCACACTTAGCAAAAAAATCAGTTATTATAGTTAAGAAAGCTGTCGTCTCATTTGTTGATGACAAAGAAAAGGCAAACCTTATAAAGATTCATTGAACCGTTTCCATTTTGTCGACTAGTTTTCAACCATCTAAATTTCATATAAGAGAACAATACGCATGTAAAGGACAAACAATGATACGTTTTTATAGTCAGAAGAAAATCGGTCAAGAAATCTCAAAATCATAGAATAGAATCAGACAGTCAACTGTGACAACATAATGCGATTTTTTCACAAGTCAAATTCAACCGACAATCCTATACCGGGAACCCTCGTCGGCATTTTTTTGTCAGTTAGTAAGGAATAAAAATGAGTAAAAAATAGTATATTTAGTATATAAATATCGAACCACTTTATCATTATTTTTTTTATCGGTTGGTTCAATGCCCCAGATTGATGAGGGGAGCGGTGTGATGACTGGTACCTAGGACCTAACGAATTATTATTATTTTTAGCTTTTAGTAGTACATTGTCCACAGCAGTTTAACATCTATTTTGAATAAAACCGATTAACTTGAAAATTGTTTTAGTCATTTTTGCCTTCAAGTTTTTAGTTTTTCTGGCGGCCATATTGTATTTTAACTTTTTTTTAAAGGTAGTTTCTTCAAATCTTCAAGGCAAGCCCTTTTATTTGATATCCATATGTTGAAGGGCTGTGAGAAAAAATGAACGTACCTTTTTGTTGGCTTTTTATTTTCATAGAGAACTCTATTCTGCTAATCAGTCGCTTTCATTTGAAACCTATATTGAAGAAGTGTAGTGAAAAATATGTAGTCCACCATTTTGTAGCGCTGTGAGCGGCCATTTTGAATTTGAATGATATGGAATGTATTTAATTTTATTTTCATCAGAGCTTAAAGTGCGTACCAAATTACAGATGAATTCGTGACTCCAGTTGACGTCAAATTTCAATCACTAATAGTTCTGGCCCAAAAAAATAAATAAATTTATCAAGGAGGATAATTGGTACCCGTTGCGTGATGGTTAGCATGTCTGCCTGTTGACCTGGAGGTTCGTGGTTCGAATCGCAACAAAAGCAAAAATGTTTTTTTCACGGGTATCCCCTTTCCGAAGAATTGCAAGTCCTTCGATAGCGCTTAGCCGTTCGGAACCGGCATAAAATTGTAGGTCCTCACAAAGCATGGTTATGAAAAATGCGCTAGGCCCTTTTGCGTTTTTTTATAAACAGAAGTCGATTTACCGCATTAGTGATCGGGTGAGTGAGTATTATTTTTCTTTCAAAATCTGTCCTATGTTACACAACATCAGACTGCTGTTCATTTAGCGTCTTCAATTCATTCAGATACTGATGAAAGAATGTCAAAAAGTGATATTAAAGTGCTCTGATAAGTAATGCCAAAAACACTTAATTCAGTCACGTATTACTTGTTCACCTTTGCTGTGATTCGGCCCAGGGTCAAGGTAAATAAAACAACTTAAAAATTGAAGGTTTTATTCGATATTTTTGGGTTTGTCATAATGGAGAATGTAGAAAGCTTCATTGAAAACTGTCGTAATAAACATTATTTCCCATCAAAATGTAAAATACATTTAAAGAGATACTGGTTATTGTTCCTTTTGTTGTTTGAAATTGATCGATAGGGAAACACAGAAGTAGATACCTATAAAGGACAAACCTAATGAAGTTATATTACCTCAACACAACAGGAGTGAATAAGGGAAGTCCACAAGGCGGTGATCTATCTTCTCCTCTTTGGTGTATGCTAATCGATTCTTTACTTAATAAATGGAAGTAATGCAACTCAACTGCATCCGAATATAACCGTTAGTAGAAATAAGACAAAAATAGAAGGTGTTTCATCCAAAAGGGGATACGAATTGACTCTCTGCATAACATACTCTTTGTTTTCACTCACTCTACACAGTTGTCTTTCTTTAAGAGGTGAATCACAGATATTCGAACTTTGCGGACGACTATGTTCTAAAATGCAACATTTGCCAAGGTTCAGAAACAGGTCATTTAGATCGCACCAATTTTGGAAACTATTTAAACCTCAATGATAAGCAATGCAATTTAAGTTCTTAATGACTTAAAACATCTTGTTATCTTCCGCATATATAATATACTATCACAAAGTGACAAGACTGTAGAGAAATCACTTATAAAAAAATTAGAACGCGGCGAACAAAAGTGACTTCCTTTGGGAATACTTGAGAACAGAATTATTTATTATTCAGATTACCAATTTTTGACGATTTGTATTCTACCAAACAAAACACTCAATTTGTTTCGGTCTTTTTTTCGTGAGGAAAACTTAAAGATTTTTATTTTTTTATATAGTCAAAGCGCACATAAATGGGTATTCATAACTACTTGTAATGTTATAAAACACAGCCCGAACATTTACGAAAAGAGGAGAGGATTAAGTAGGAGATACCGATGTACATTGCTTTGGCTCCATCCGCTCTACATGGCTCGCGAGTCGCGATGCGTACTCTTCTGGATATGCCCATGTCACAGTACAGCTCATACAGCTCGTTGTTGAATCTTCTTCTCCACACATTGTCTTCGCATACAGGACCAAAGATCATTCGGAGAATTTTTCTTTCAAAACGACCAAGGGTTTCTTCATCCGCTTTCGATAAGGTCCATGCTTCCGCGCCCTAAAGCAGGAGTGGGATGATTAAGGTCTTATAAAGGGTTATCTTGGTTTTTCTAGAGAGGGTTTTGTTTCTCAATTGCCTTCTTAACCCAAAGAACCAACGGTTGGCAAGAGATATTCTCCGTTTGATCTCAGCACTGATGTTGTTTTCCGTGTCTATAGCGGATCCTAGGTAGACGAAGTTCTGTACTACCTCGAAGTTTTGTCTGTCTATTGTGACGTTTTGTCCAATTCGTCGATGTTCTGTGTTCTTGTTTGATGACAGCATATATGTACTTCGTTTTCCCTTATTAACCATTAAACCCATTTGTTCCGCTTCTGTTTCAATACTCGCAAAAGCTCCTATGACATCTTTTTCTTCCCATTACGTCAATTGTCAATATCGTCTGCGAAGGCGAGTAAATGTACACTACAGACTTTTGAAAGATTGTTCCTCTGGTGTTGACTTTTGAGTTTATTACAATCTTTTCAAGTATAATATTGAAATGTATAATGTTGAAATCCCATGGCAGTTTGTCGCCTTGTCGAAAGCCTTTTTCGACATCAAAGGCCTCGGTGAGTTGTCTACCGACCTTGATGGAGCAGCGTAAATTCTCCAAAGTCATCCTGCATAGTCGTATGAGTTTTGCAGGGATGCCGAAACTAGACATGGCTCTGTACAGCTCGTCTCTGTAAATACTGTCATATGCGGACTTGAAATCGATGGCTCTGTACAGCTCGTCTCTGTAAATACTGTCATACGCGGCCTTGAAATCGATAATAAGATGGTGTATATCGATATTATATTCTCGGGTTTGTTCCAAGATCTGCCGTAATGTGAAAATTTGGTCTATTGTAGACTTCTCTGGTCTAAAACCACATTGACAAAGACCTTTCAAATTGTTGACATGGGGTTTTTAAACATTCACATATTACAGCAGACAAGATCACGCGGTGTTAAGAAGGCTTATTCCTCTATGTTGGATTTAACAGATAATGTTAGAAGATTTGAATATGCATGTTAAAATATGCCGATGTAACTATTCATTATTGTTCATCATCTTACGCAAAAGCAACATACGTAAGTGACTCAGTAAAACAGAAAGGGACAAAACTATTACATAAATAGTGTGGTAAATTATTCATCCTTCTTAAAGCGTGCCTTTTTATTTTTTTTTTTACTAGTCATTCATTATTCTAGTGTGTATCAGACAAGCGACTGCCGAGTGAAATAAAAAGGATTTAAATTTAATAAAAAGTGTTTTGTGTTTTATTTGGAACTGGGTTATAATATTAACACTCTATAATAGGGCCCCTACACTACTCAAACCGTTTGCGCAAACATATGTATTTTGTTTTTGTAAAAATGTTTGTGCAAACTGTTTGAGTAGTGTGTAGCGATGTTGAGTGTTTGCGCAAACCGTTTGAACAAATTCTAAAAATTTTGAATTTTCCGTGTTTGCACAAACATGTTTGAGTAGTGTGTGGTGAATTTTGCTCAAACACGTGTCAATTTTCAAGGAGCAAAGATGAATAAACAAGTGGAACTAATTTTTTGGACGGAATTTATCGAATTATATAAAAGTTTACCGGTGTTGTGGTGCGTTAAAAGCAAAAATTATTGTAATCGGGTAATTAATTAAAGCAACACATGCGAAATCGATCATTGCTCCGTTGGTCTTATTGATATGAAAAACATCAAACAACTAATATCTCTCAAACATGTTTGAGTAGTGTGTGGCGAAACTATGTTTGCACAAACACACGTTTGTGCAAACGTGTTTGCGTAGTGTAGGGGCCCTATAATAGGCGCAATCATTTTAGCAAAATAATTTAATCAAAATAATTTAATGAAAATAATTTAATCAAAATAATTTAATTGTTGGCTCCTTGAATGGAAACTTATGGTGTGAATTCAAAAATTAAAACTTTTCCCAGAGCTGAGATTCGAACAAAAATCTCACAAATAAAAAACTAACGTCGAAATTTAGATCAAAATCTATAACAAAAAACTATGTGAAACAACGTTAACGATTTTCACAGAGGGAAAATTCCAGAGAAATCAATTCAAATCAGACAGTAACTTATGAAACATCTCCACCTGATAACAAGGCAATTTGCATGTTAATCTAAGATGCGAAATCTTAGAACTAGAGCTTAATGAGTTTCTCTAAAAATTTCACAAATTATCATTTTTTAATTGTTTTTAGAAACCTACCAAAAGTGTATTTGTACCTATTACTAAAGGGTTTTCGGTAGCAGCTGTTTAACAAGTGTTCGAACCTTTGACATCGATAAAGCTCAGAACAGCTTAGTTAAAAAAAAACTTCAAAAGTGTTGTTGCGAAGCACCTTTTTGATCCAGAAAGTTGTGCATTCCCTTCAATCTACTAAAGGTTATTTTAAAAACTAGTTTTTATGCTTTCCAATAACATTTTACTCTCGTCAAATAACGGTAAGTGTGTAAACTTTCTAACAGTTAAACATGTTCACCCCGTTCAGGGCTTTATGGTAATAATGGAGAAAAACCACAGACAATTTATATAGGTAATAGATTAGTGAGCCATAACGCGGTGTGGCTTTATTTTAATGGCCAACACTATACCCACATGTAAATTCAAAGGAAAGAAAAAATAAGTAAAAATAAAACACCCCGCAGGTTTTCTGGTGGTTCTGAATAAAACAGGTTATTGAAATAACCCATTGGAATACAAACGACCTTACTGGTATCCACTTTGAAAACGATCAAAATAAAAAGTAGTTTATTTTTATTTTATTTTTATTAGCAAATATATGTAGCTACTACACGCATAGCATAGCCATCAGGCTTCTGCATTTCGCTTCACCAACAAAACAACTATGACCGACATATAAACGAATATTTGCTTCATTAAATATTTAATATTATGTACACACATATGTGTTCATTTGAACACATGGTTTGTAATTTGTTTTTATTTTTCTTTTTGTTGGTAATTTCCCGGCATAAGCTTTGGGTGGGACTGCCGGAACAAATGACATTTAATTAATTACATAAGAAGGCAGATTGAATGAGCAGCAATGTTTATTATTCCGTTTGTTTATGATGGTCTAGATTTCTTTTTTTTTTTTCTGTTGTTCCTCATCCTTTTCTTGTTTAGAGATAGAACTATAACTGTTCCTCTGTTGATGTAATGATAATTTGCTGGAATTGTTTATTAATTTGAAATTATTGTTATTGTTATCTTTTTAGATTGCTATGTGGTGACAGTGAAGAATCAGTTCGATGTTCTTATTGCTCAACTCTAAACGAAAACGATTTAAGGATATCGTTTGAAAATACTTGCACTGATTCTTTAGTGACCGCTTTCGATGATGAAGCTCTTCTAATATGCGACCAAGGAAGCGAAATGGCAAGAACAAAGGTTTATTAAGTTTATTAATGGAAAAAGAAATTTATATGTATACATACTCTCACTTCTATCAAATCTTACTCAATCATAATTTAACAGCGAAGTAAACTATTGACACATCATCATCATCATCATCATTTAACTTGACTTCTGCTGATTACAACCGACCGACTTACTTAGTGTATATTAATTAGAGGAGTGTTAGTTAACTAATTATTAATTTCAACGTAACTAAGCACTTGATTAAAAGAAAATTGCTTGCTCTCGTTGAAGCATTTGCTCAGATGATTAGACTATTAGAGTGATGACAAATACTCGTTGCTTGTTGTTGGGATCAAAATCGCAACTCGTAAGCCAATTTGCTGATAGGAATCTTGTCGATTTTTACTTTGTACACATGTAGCTTGAGTTATTGAAACGGGAAGCGAGGGTGGGTGTACGTACGTCCATATAGCCAGGTACTCATACTTGAACTTGAAGTGAGAAGAAGGGGAACTACAACTTGGAACAGAAATGTTACCTCGGTCAAATTGATTGCCACTGAAATGAAAAACATTACTCACAACAACAAAAACTGCACAAGCGTTAGGTTTTTTCTTCTATTCTTTGATTTGTTTCTTTTTTTTCGGGAAATAAACCAAACGAATGAGGTAAGAAGCTAAAATTGAAAAAGCAAAGCATTTTGTACATAAAAACAAACTACAAATCATTATAGTTGTTCGAATAGGGTGAGAGTAGTTCACCTTAGCAAGTTGTTGAAATGCATTTCTCAGTTCGTGGATTCCGTAACTTTTTAGACGATTTATCTTTCAATCGTTGATTTTATCGTCAAAAATTCATCGAACTTCACTTTTAGCGATTGAAGGATAGTTGTTTCAATATCGTCTAGTAAACGTTATTTAAAAACACGTTATTTTAGTGGGTTGGCGTCTAAATTCTGCCGGGGTCAAAATTCTTTTTTCAAAATTCTGCTTTTCAAAATTCTGCTTTTAGAATTCTGCTTTTCAAAATTCTGCTTTTCAAAATTCTGCTTATCATAATTCTGCCAATTATAAAGAAAAGGAAGGTTTGGAAAATGTTAAAAAGCGCGCGCTTTTAATAGTTGCCCTTGCCCGTAGCTACGCAGGTGTCTATAAATTAATTGGAGACCTACGACAGGAGCTTATCAGTCATAAAACAGAAATTGAGCGCACGAAGCAAGGGAAGAGGATAAAGGAAGAAGGAAAGAGTATGAAGGGCGCGCTTAACATTTTCCACATCATCTTTTTCTTAATAATTGGCAGAATATTGATAATAATTGCAAACTCTAACTTTCTTGTCGCTCTCCTACTTTGTTTTTGTTCTTCCGCAAATAAAAAGGAATATGAATAAAAGCAGAATTTTTCCTTTTAAAGAAAGCCAGAATTTTGAAAAGCAGAATTATGGAAAGCAGAATTTTGTCAGCCAGAATGAAAAAAAAAACAGATTTTTGAAAAGCAGAATTTTCGTTTTAAAAGCAGAATTTTGAAAAGCAGAATTTTGAAGCCAAAATTTTGACCCGCTCCCTATTTTAGTACCCTGAACTTAGACGACAGGAGTTTTCAAAATTACTAAAAAGTACAGAGGGTGTGTTTGGGTCGCCGCGCCGCAAGAAGAAATGGTCGCACGAACTTGCGATTCTGAGCTTAATACAATACCAAAATCTTAACGCCGAGTATGATGTTTAAGAATTGGCTCTTCATAATATATTTGGTGGTACAGGGTTGCCAACTAAAATATTGCAAAAAATTTAAATTAAATATTCCAAGAGATTTTAGCGAAAATGTAGTTTTTTTTGCCGATGCTTATTCATATAGACGCTAAAAATTTAATCAAATTCGTAAGATAAGTTTTTTTTTTATATAAAAAAACTGAATTTTGAAAAAAAAGCAAATTCTTTTCTTCAAATAAAATTTTTGTAAAAATTCGCATTATAAAAATCAATTTCTTGTCTTTCTAAGTTTAAGAAAATGAAGACTGCCTTTTCCCTGGTGGTTTTCCATTTTAATGGCTTCGAGCGATATACAGACCAGGGTCCTATTTCATAAACATTAGGGGTGTTTTTTTCACAAGGATGTAGGATGTTATGTACATAACATGATATCCAAAAAAAACGCTTCGTTTTTTTTTTATTTGAGGGTTGGTGTTCTTTATCAGTTGTCAAACCAATAAAAGTCAACAAATGAATTTTTTTTTTGCCAAATTCGCACAAAAAAGCAAAAAATGTTTGTTAAAAACCCAAAGCAATTGTATAGAGTGGAAAATAAAAATATTCCGTAGTGAAATTAATGCAGGTAAACAGTTTTTTTGTCCGTTTTTTGTTAGTTTAGAAATATCAAAAATAGATCCGTTCACAAAGGTTAACAAGGAATTTTTCTTGTGTGTTTTTGACTCTGTTTACATGCTGGGGTTGAATTCATATGAGATTGTGATTTATATGTGAGTTGGAAAAAATATTTTGTTACTTGTTTCAAACGAATTAAACTATTAATAATAAAAAAAATAAAACCATTTTTATAACATAATTAACAATTACCTTTGAAAAAAATGTCAACATTCACAGAAAAATGTGAGAAGAAATATGCAAAAAGTGCTTTCAGTCACTAAACAGACCTTTTTTAGTTGCTATTACGTTGTTTTATGTATCTTTATATAAATTTACAAATCTAACTCTTGAAATCAATAAAATTCTAAAAATCAAAAATTTTCAGCAACTAAATTGCGGAGTGTAAGAGTGGGCATACGATTTTATTCAGTTACACATTTGTGAACAGACCCTTTGCCACCCATTTTGCTTTTGTTCGAAATACATGAAAGTCTCTAGACGCACCAACATTAAAAAATGAAAAGTCGAAAAACTCATTCGATACTCGACTAAACGTGAAAAACCTATCCCCGACCAAATCTTAACCATAATTTTATCCATAAAATCGGTTGTCGGGGATGTTGTTATTGCTTTGCATGTAAAATGATGTTACGCATATAACAGTTTTGTGAAAAAAACACGCCTATTGACAATTACGACAAGTGACAGGTGACAATTGTAAATAAACTTGGTAATTGTATATCCTGTCCCATAGAAAAATTTACAATTTTGTGGAATTGTCGGGAAATCTGCGACAGCAGTTGTCGTAATTTCGTATCATAAAAAAATTGTCATGACAATGAATTGTCACGAATTGCCCGACAAATTTGTAGTGATAATTTTACAATTTTGTCAGTATTTGAGTTTCAGTCGAAAAGTGACAAGTTGAATAAAAAAAATTACAAATATTACATTTTCAAATGAAAGTGATGATGAATCTGAAATGCAATTTCGTGAAATACGTCATCCTTGAATTTTTAAAGACATTATTAAAAAGATTTTGCTGCATTAAGTGATTTTCAATTTGATGAAAAATTTCGTGTGGGCAAAAGTACAGGGGAATATATTTTGATTAAAATCAGTTGACATCTCCAGCATCCAACAAAAAGAAATCATGACCTTGATGCTAAGACCCAAGTTTTATGTGCGTTATTGTAACGAAAAATTTATCATTGTCTGACAGTGACAAAATTGTCATATACGACCTGTCAGTACAATATGAAATGGAAATTTGTCAGATAAGTGCGATCAATTTGTAGAATTGTCACTTGCCAATGTTTATGAAATTGGGCAAAGGGGCCAAATTACAGCTCACGTTATTGAGTAACTCGAGACGGAATTGTGTGAGTTTGGAATTACAGCTCACGTTATCTAGAAAACTAGATAGAGAAACTACAACTTCAAAAACTGTCGCTCAGTTTGAAACAAAGTTAAAAGTCGGAATGTACAATGTACCTGTCGTCAGAATTAGATTTAGTAAATGCAATCGTATTAATTATTTTGTCACGCTAGGCTCAAGAGCGGTAATAAGGGCTGATTGTTTTAGTTTGCATTAAAAAAAAAATAAAAACCATTCAAAGCCGGCGTACCTCACTTGATATTCTGCTATTCAGCTCAATATAAACAATTGTATGGCTTAAGTATTTGTAACAAGCCCACCTTACATTCTGTTGCATTACAATTCTAGTAATCCGGGAATATGTACATATATGTTCAGACTTCTGGGGAATAAAGTAGCATAATAGCTTCTTCTGAATAAACTTATCTTCAAATAAAAATTCTGGTTTTGTTTTATAAAAATTGAAAAAAAAGTGTGACACACGGTTCGAACACCCCCAAATCTTTAAATTGTGAGAGGACACATTACACCATGACGTCACTTCATTCGCAGCTTTTTTACAATGAATTACTAACTTAATTTTTATTATTTTATACGACCGATTTGTTTTTATTTTCAATAATAAATTATGCTGACCTAACTATAGAATTACCATACCAGCGCGGTTTAGTATTAAACAGTGTTGAAACAAATTTGTATGTTCATTTTTTGCATAAGCTTAGCACGTTTTTTCCTAATGAAGTTTTCGAGGAATTCATCAAGTAGTCAAACCGAATGGAGGTGGTGTTCTATGAAATCTGTAAAAACCCCAGTAACGCGTCCCAATGAGAGATTTTTAATCAATGAAAACAGGCCTCTGAAACTGACTGACGTAGTGCGAACACATCAAACAATTTATTTACAACGAAACTGGTTTTTGTGTTGCTGGTAGTTTTCCGATGAATAATCATCGTGATTTCATGACTTCAAAGTGGTCTCAGTTTTCATCACCAAGATGATGAGTAAGCAAACGTAAGTGGCCGCACGGCGCGGCGCGGCGACGCGGCGTACTAATTTTTTTCCTTCAAAGCCGTTTTTCGTCAACGCCTGGCTAACAGGATTTCTGTTAAGACCCTTGTTTCTTAAATAGGAGTTTTAAATTGTTGCACTAAGATGTTTGAAGAATTTTACTAAAAACATGAATAAGTTTGTACGCACCTGTTTAAAAAACTTGCCACAAATTCGTTTTATCATTTCTGTGTAAGCTTTCCAGAGAGAGTTGTAGAATTCCCATCTTTAACTTCTTCTTTAAGCTTTGAGGTCGTTAAAGTAATGTTGCCTTTTTAAGCTAATGACACAGTGTATTCAAATTTGCGAAAGACGAGATTACTGCAATTTTTTCGCGCTTTTCGTTTCTTCCCATAATTTTTCTATATCTATCGGGTTGTTATGTCTCGAAAGAAAAACACCTAAGACCAGAGAAAGTAATGGTTAGCATATCTGCCTGTTACATAAGAGGAGCATAATTCGTGTCCCAGAAACTTTTGTAAAAAAAAACTGTTTTTCACGGTCGTCACCGTTCTGGCAAGTCCTTCGAGAGTAATCACATACCGCATACCGCCATGGAAAGCGCTTCCTAACTTAGCCATTCGGAATTGGCATAAAATTATAGGTCCCTGAAACAGGTTTGGCGTTAGGCGTTGTTGTGCCACCCTATTTTATTTCTTATTTATTTTGCAAAGAGCAGCAAATAGAAGAAACTTTTAATGAAGCATTAGCACTGTACAGCCGAAATAGTTAGTAAGTCGATTCCATGTGAATGTCCTAGCTTGGCCCACACTAGCTCGGAGATAACTTCTTCAACGACCGGGGCGACATCTCTTACCTCCCACTTAACAACATCCTGAAAATTACTCATGGCTCTAAATGGTTCAGTGGGGGTTCCCTACCCTAATAACCCAGCCACCAGCCCAATCCTCTATCTTTCCAATCTTCCTCATTCTCTGTTTCTCGGGGAGCACAATGGATCCTTGAGATCCGAGTGAGGTGCTGCCACGTGTGGCTGTTGTTTACGTTGTTGTTTCAACCATTTCCAATATTCTTTCTTCCCAAAAACAAACACAAATTTTAAATTTTCAAAGAGTGAAAATGCATACATACTTCCATTATGACACTTATAGAAACAAAACAAAAATATTATATTACGTCTACTTCAAAATGTCTTGAAACTTTTCCATATACATAGCACATTTTTCTGGAGCTATTATTATCATTTTGGAAGACACTGATTTCTAATAGAGTTTCAATAATAATCACTCAGTGTGCTAAATGTATGGAGTGATTTTGGAAGAAAAGCAAACGGCAAAGTGCAAAAGACAAAACCACCCCAATCGTAACTTTAATGGTTTTCTTCATTCCCATTAATTCTAGTTCGACTTGTCAATAAATCGTAAGTCGTAAGCAACCAAATCTTCTTATATATAAAAGGAGTCTTGGTTGAGTTATATTGTATATATGCAGTGGAAAACCACTAGGCTTTTACCTTGACGGTTACGTGAAAGAAAAAAATTTGTATATTTTCTGCATAAAAAAGCATAAAAATTTCATTTGTGCTGGCTTAACATATAAAAAGACTTCCATTATTTTCAATGGCGGAACAGAGATATAAATCACTGTACTCACAGTAATCGCCGTATTTATAATCAGAATCAGTAATTTGCACGCAATGAAAATGAACTTGCACTTGAAACGTTTTTTTTTTCCTCTCCCTCTTGAGGTTAAAAGAGTGACGTTGCATGAAATGAGTAGGAATACGATTAATGTAGCGATGAAGAAAATGTTGGAAAATTTTTTTCGCGGAATTTAAAGATAATAGCGCAACTCTATAGTTGGAGCTTTTTTTAGAGAAAGTGCGGGCTCTTATTAATATCGCTCTAGCTTTGAAATGAAGTCATTAAATACATACAAATTGAAAACTACTGCATGCCTTCCTCCTAGTGACAACTTTAAAATGACAGTTCAGGCAAAGAAAGTGAAGAAAGTGGAGGATTTTTTAAGGCTTTCGCATTGTCTTCATCTGAACGTAGCTAAATGTCTGGTTTTGACCTGTCTTAGGAAAAGAGAAGGGATTAACTATAGATATTGTTTATAAAGTGAAGTTTTGGGAAGGGTCTCACAAAAGAAAGATCTGGGCATTATTTTAGATGAACAATTATCATTTAGACCAGACATAGATTGAATTATTAGCAAGAGTAACTCCATGCTAGGGTTCATTAAATGAGATGCCCGTGAGTTTTCTGATATCCTTATCCTTAAAACTCTTTACTTTTCTTTGGTACGATCAATTTTATAGAGTACTTTAGCTGTGCCCTTGATTTCGTTAGCGTGGATCGTGGAAAACTGACTTTCGGCAGAATTTTCAATTCACGCTAATTATTTTGCAAATGAAACACATACATTCACTAAAATAACCTATAATTATATTATTTTACTTAAGTACACGACTGCACACGATCTTCTTAGTTTTCTCATCTTTTGCCAAATATAAAGGTTTTGTGGGTTTGATACACGCCGTGAGACGTGAGTATCAGGTGCCATGACTTTTTTTTCTAAACGAACACCTAAAACTTTAATTTAACTGTCATTGAGTTTTATTTATACTAATATCAAATACTGGTTTCAGAGGAAACTGTACTCTTTTAAGCTGAAATGGCAAATCAGTCGGAACTGTAGGGATACGGGGAATCAAAACGTTTTGCCATTCCAGTCATGATTAAAGCTTTTATAGTGCTGCTTTTCAGATGGGTAAAGATTTCTCATTATTAAAACTGGAACACCAACCTCATGCCTCAACTTTCGGGAAGGTACTCCTGATAATTCTAAAGAATTGAGGAACTCTGAAGGGTGAGATGTGACTTCCTCAGTATCCTTAATATTGTCTACTGATATATATATTCGACAACGTCGCCCTCCACGTCTGACATAATTTGTTAGTTTATATTTTCAAACATCTCATTTCGTCAACAATTTGACAGAAATCACCTAACGAAAGAACTTTTGAAATCGGTCCAGTAGTTTCTAGATTCCCATGGAAATAGTGGTTATATCCATCAGGGCCATCTAGGTTAAAATTTTTTCCGTCTGAAAAAACCAATTTAGCTCACTTCCAAAGTTGGTATCCCAGGTCATGTGAACGCGTGCGAAATTCAACCGCTGTTCGCTCTTATGGCGTTTAGTGGAGGCTTATTTTTTTGTTTTTATAATTGAAGATGGTCTGCTCGATGTTACCCTCGCTTTTTCTTTTATTTTGCTGGAGAGAGCTGAATTTGACGCAGTACTTAAAATTTTTCTCTTATCCTGAGGAGTTAAAGCCGTTTTTGTCCTTCCTTTGCAGCTTTTACCGTATGAATCACTGTATTTAATAAAATTCCTCACGACATGTTATGTTCGGCCTATTTTTTTGGCAATACTTCTAATTGAAAACCCTTCGGATTGCAACACGTTAATTTTCCCTTTTTATTCTGCAGTTAAAACTTAAACTTTGTAGCTAACTCTAATCGACTTAACAGATCGCGACCAACTAACTAATTTTACAGGTGCGTCTAATCATGTGAACAAAAAAAACTGTACTTTTTCTTGGAGCGTAGACAAAAGGGAGAAAAAAAAAACCGTTAACTTCCACTCACCTTCGATTTGTTAGTTTTATTTTCTTGAGAATTTAATAAGCTTTCAAATGAATGCAATTGTTTGATAATTGAATTAGATTTGTGCGAAAAAAATGTGTGCATCCAATCAAGTGAAGAGGACTGTAACTCCCATCATTGCAGCGAAAAAAGCTAAGTTTTTTGTATATAATCAAGGCATTCTAGCCTAGTTTTGTTAAAATGTAGTCAATAGGTTCTATGACGTACTCGGAGACAAATTAACAGACAAACAGATAGATCTTATTAACGTTGTACTAAATTAAGTGTAACTATTTAGGCTATACATTTTTTCCAATAATTTTTGAATGAACTACCAAACAGTTGTGACAACTTTTTTTTAAATTTATCAACAGGTGCACTTTGACGACGTTTCTCTTTATGGGACCCCTAAAGAGGAGCCAATGCCTTCCATTCCAGTAGTATCGGAAAAAGTATCAGCGAATTTCTTAAAAAGTCAATTGCAATCATGGTTCCAGCCAACAGACAATCGGCTTGCCATGAAACTTTTTGGCAGCCGAAAAGCATTGGTAAAAGAAAGAATAAGACAAAAGACCTCGGGACATTGGGTTATTCATCCCTGCAGTTCATTTAGGTAAGTTTTTTTTGGAAGAAACAAAAACTTATATTAGTTATATTTATTTACAATTTTTTTTTTTAGATTTTACTGGGACCTTTGTATGCTTCTACTGCTAGTAGCGAATCTTATTATCCTGCCAGTTGCTATATCATTCTTTAATGATGATTTGAGCACACGATGGATTGCCTTTAACTGCCTAAGTGATACTATTTTTTTAATAGACATCGTAGTCAATTTTAGAACTGGTACGTATATTTATATTTTATGTAGAATTTAATAAAAAAAAAAAACATAGGAAAGGGATTTAAAAAAAGCACACGAAATCGGTGTCTGTTTTGTATCAGGAAATTCAGTTTATTTACAAAGTGATTGCTTGACTTACGAATTTTAATGCAGCACCACGGTTTCCTGGATCATGAGAAATTTTAGAATTTGTTTATAATTTACTATTCCAATTAAGAACAAAGTCAGCGTCTGCTACGACTTGTGAGTGCAAATACTACAACAATTGTGTTGCTTGGGTGACGTAAAATATTTCTTTAGCTCCGAGGTAGTTTGTTTAGTTTTGCTTGGACTTTTTGTGCACCACACCCCTGAAGAGACTTAACTTAAGATTAAGATTTAAGGTTCTGTTTTTGCTGTCTCAAATATACTATAGGTAAAAAAAATAGTTTTGATTCACAAAAAAAAACAACGATTGTTTCACTTACTACGGTGTTTTCCTTTTCAAAAGATTCTTTACTTCACTTAACGTTCCAGTTTAACACAATAGACGAGTGGACTTAAAAACTACCAGCTCTAAGTTATTTAGGGACTATTTGAACTATAAGAATGCATTCAAACTTGGATGAAAAACATCCTCGGTGGAGCATAGTAATCCGATAGTAATAAACTGACAAGTATTGTTGCTACAATCGTGAACAAATAGGACTACGTATCAGAAAAAACTGAGTAAAGGGTGGACCATCTAGTGGTTTCCATTTAAATCATAGGATATTTTGCAACTGACAGCAGTTTCCTGCTGGAAATATTGACAAAAAGTCAGTCGCCTTTATTACAATAGGCGTTTCAAACTAACCACTGGAAAATGACAGAGCTCCAGATGCGACATTTTGCGTTTTAATAAAAAAAAAACCATTTTTCTGTTCATCATTGTTCTTGTGAACAGGTCATTTTACTACCGTTTTACTGAAACGCTTGTCATAATAAGAAAAGATTGAAAATGTATTTCAAAAGTGAGTGCTGTATAGCCCACACAGTGCGTTTGTCGAAAAGAAATGAGATTGTCATGCCAGTGGACAACACTCGTGGTCCCAATCCTCACTCGGTAAGCACAGACGAGAATGTGGCTGCTTTAGCCGGAGTGTGAGAATCTAATAACGAAAATCAACTCACCATTGATCTGTACAGCTCAACATTTCACGTACTACTCTGCTCTATATACCATCTGCTTCGTTGTCTCGTTGCAGTTTGAGTTTTAGAGCAGCTAGAAGTAAATAAATAAATAACTAGGGTGGCGCAACAGAGTGAGAATCCTCTGGCCCTAGCACATTTCCCACAACCTTTTCCTTTGTGAGGGAATGGAGGGGGACCTATAATTTACTGCTAGTTCCGAAAGGCTAATCGAGAAATCGCTTTTCATGTCAATCAATTTACTATCGGAGAACTTGCCAACTCCTAGCGAAAAGAGATACTCGTGAATAATATTTTTGCTTCTGTTGGAATTTAACCACGAACTTCCCGGTTAACAGGCAGACATGCTAACCAGGATTGTCGCATCTGTGGCACGTTATTTTCGAGAACCAATGCATCCATTGCACCAATGCATTAGGCCATTTTTTTTTCCAAAAATGAGGCTAGGAACAAAGTTTCGGTCAACGGTGGGCGTGTCACAGACCCATGTTAATCGACTTTTTGCTTGCTGAATTGCAAATTGCCATGCCACACAGCCTAAGCCACAATCAAACTATTGCTCACCACATTCCCAAATCATGTCATAACAGCCGTCTTGGCGATTTCAATTGGCCACGTCGGAGCTGACCTTTTGACTTTCTTTAGAAGGAACTGAAAAGGACTGATTTTATGCCAACAATGCGGAAACGATTCAAGCACTTAAGCCAAGCATTTCGTGAGCTGCAGCTTAAAACTATTAGCAAGGTCTTGCAAAAATTAAATGACAGAATGTGCTTCTTCGAAGCCTACTGAGGCAGCCACTCGAACGACGTTTAGTTTCATATTAAATGTGAATGTTTGCTCACACAAATAAAACTATACTACATTTTACTGTCGGTTTGAAAAGAAACTTGTGCTTGGCTTACCCTGTATTTAAATTCGGGCGGACAGTAACTATTGAATCTTAAGCTCAGTTCCGCACGAAATAGCACTTTTTACGGGCAAATCAAGCACATTTATGTGCTAACACTCATTTTCAATCTTTCTATAATAAGACCGTCTAGACAAGAGGTAAGGATCAATATTTCATGGCAGTGTTAACTTTGAGCTGAATCTAGAGTTAGTCAACTCAAGAAAAAAGTTTACTTTGACTGAAACATGAAACAGTTTTTCAGTTATTATTTAACTTTTGGATCGAAAGTGGCTCTAGTTTGGTATCACTGGTGTTATGTCAACATACAAGCGAAAATGAAATTCCACAGTTGTTTTTCATCTCTTTATTTTTAAACAAGTTCCTTTAAAATAAGTGAAGTTATAATTTCACAAGTCGAGCAAAGTTCAGTCAATAGCCGAGTTCACACTGTACAAGGACAGACTTCGTTTGACAGACTGATGTTGGATGGTCGGATGTATTTTGCGTTTACACTATCAAGCTTGTCGTCCAACTTTATGTCATATGTTCCTCTGCTCCATCCAACTTCAAAAATATTTGAAAATCTTTTAACAAGCGGTCGTCTGAGGGTTCACATTGTCAAGCATTGGTCGTTCAAGCCAAAGTCTGTCCAACAGCTCTAATGAGAAGTGGAGGACACGAGCGGCATATTTTCACAAGATTTGGCCATTTCTCGCAGAATGTGGTAACCACGAAGAAGCATTTGGCTATCACTGAGAGTCCACTTACTCTTACGTAAAAGTTCGACAAACTTAGACAAAGGGTACACACACTCCACTCTGACAGCTTTTATTCTTGCGCACCCATTTTCCAAACCTTAAAAGATGATGGCTTTAAAACCGAGAACGGAGTAGGTGGCGGTGTATAGGTACTCAAAAGAACAAAATATTAGTTTCTCATTCCGCTTCCATACCACTGTAGCGTCTTCCAAGCAAAAATTCTAGCGATCATGGGCTATGGCTTAGAGAAAACGTCAAATATTAGCAACTTCTCGACTAGTATTTTAATCATTTAGCAATGTTTTTGCAAACTCTGCAACCACCCGCAATGCAATGCCAATGTCACCCAACAGAATGAACGTGAACATGAACCGCATAGACGAAGAAGAAGAGTAAACCGAGTAAACAGAGTCCTTTAAAGGTCAAAATAGTTTAAATAGCGAGGCAATTACTTAAATTTCTATGTGGCATCCCAATGAACCTATTAGTTATTAAAGTGTGTTGGTCACTTTGCGAAAGTCATCTTAACCGAACCTAACCATTTTATGACTATGCCCTGCACCATATATCAATTTTCTAACCAAAAAACAAAAATATTTATCTTGCAGGAATTATGCAACAAGACAACGCGGAACAGGTGATATTGGACCCCAAACTCATCGCTAAACACTATTTAAAAACATGGTTTTTTCTTGATTTGATTTCTTCGATCCCGCTTGATTATATATTTTTAATCTTCAACCAAGTAAGTAGGAAATATTAACAGATCTCGATTCTTTAATTAAGATAATGAAATTGCAGGATTTCTCCGACTCATTCCAAATCCTGCACGCCGGCCGGGCGTTACGAATACTCCGCTTGGCAAAGCTTTTATCTTTAGTTAGACTGTTGAGACTGTCCAGGCTAGTCAGATATGTGTCGCAATGGGAAGAAGTATATGTAAGTAAACAATTTCGATTTCAATTTAAATTAAATACTCGTATATACCTAAACTATTACATTATCTATATATAAAATGTATGTTTTCGTTGCAAGTTTTGCAATTTATTGTTATGAGATATTCAAGTATCGGAAATAACTCTCCTGAAGGCAAATAAACTTGTTATAGAGTATCAAGCAAGTTCTGTTCGATTTTATCTGCCTTCTTCTCCTACAGTAGTATTAATGAATTCTTAAATGATACTACTTTAGTTTGCTCAGCACAATCTGATTGATCTTCAAATCTATTTTTTCTCACTTGATTTTAAACTAAAAATAATTATGTAAACAAAATCAATCAGAAAGTGCAAAGCAAGTAATATACTACACACTACCTATCTCCTAACATTCCTTTAGAACTTATCGAACACTGAAAATTTTTAACTCTCAACGCAATAATTTTATTTGATTTTAATTAGTTTTATGTTTTCAACTACCTTCAGTAAAATTTTAAAACACAAATTTTAAACAATTCTATTGGTTACATTATTTAACTACAAGAAAAGATACATATTTGAGGTTTATATATTACGCTATGACTTAAACCATTGTTTTAACTTATGAATCGCTTATTCAATAGTTATACAAGCTTTTTTGTACCTAACTCTTCTAATCAAAGAATCTATTTTTGCCCAAATATTAGCTTAAAAAAGTTTATTTACCCATATTCTAGTATCACTTATTGAGTATTTATCGAGTATTGAATCAAATTAGGGTCTCCCCACAATCCAAAATGCTTAACTTTATTTTTACTTAAATAATAATTTTTAAATGAATGAACACTTTCCGTATGCATCATGCAAACTTAAGTATACTTTGCACTTATGGTAAAAAAAAACTTTGCAAATTAATCTCTGCTCGTAACTAACTTGTGTTTCAAACATTTAAGTGATCAAACGGTTTATCGTTTAAGAGGGTTTATTCTAACCATTGATTAGTTTTAAACTTTATTTAACTAGATAAAGAAAGTTTTTCTTCGATCAAAAGCATATTAGACTATGAATAAGATGAAACTCAACAAGAAACCTCAAAACTTGGACCGGACTATTGACCGGTCACTGACAAGTTTTACAAATAACTGTCGTTGCGTTACAATTACGTTTCACAATACTCGCTGTCGTTTACGACTGCTTTTGGCGGTCATTTTGTTATAGTTCTGATATTTTCATGAATCCAATTTCGTAATTTGCAATCGGTCTATGTTGGGGTTATCGTTGTTTTGGGTTTCTTTTTTTTTGCACGCGTTTAGAAATAAATAAAAAAATAAATAGAATGACGCAACAGAGCAAGGAGGGCCCTAGCGCATTTCTCACAACCATGCCTTGTGAGGGAATGGAAGGGACATACAATTTTCTGCCGGTTCCGAACGGCTAATTGAGAAAGCGCTTTTCATGACAATGAATTTACTATCGGAGGACTTGCCACTTCCTCGCGAAAGGCGATACCCGTAGAAAAACATTTTTGCCTCTGCTGGGATTCGAACGTCGAACCTCTGGGTTGGTAGGTGAACATGCTAACCATCACGCCACGGGTACCACTCTGCCCGCGTTTAGTAGTTTAAAATTTTGAATTTTTAAGTGCCCTTACTTACTTGCTTAAGTGGGCATTACAGTTCGGGGTGAACCTGGGTCTTAACAAACATCTTTCGATAACGACTTCGATGTGGGACGAGCTCTCTCCAGTTTTGCACTTTAAGACCCAATTCCGTTTTCACGGTTTCCTTCCGTCGAGCCGGAGCGTTGACGCGCATTCGCTCTACATTGTCTCAACCAACGTAGTCTCGCGATGCTTATTCTTCTAACAATGTCCAAATCGCGGTACAGAGTTGGTTGTTGAATATTCTTCGAAATATAGAAATGGTCTTCGCACAAGGTACCGAAAGCCTTTTTGGATAACAAAGGTCTCGGTCTTTTCTCTACCGACCTTTACGGAGCAGCGTGAATTCTTCAAAGTCATCCTGCAAAGTCGTACGAGTTTTGAAGGGATGCCGAAACTAGACATGGCTCTGTACAGCTCGTCTCTGTAAATACTGTCATATGCGGCCTTGAAATCGATTAAAAGTTGGTGTATAGCGATATTATACTCTCGGGTTTTGTTCCAAGATCAGCCGTAATGTGAAAATTTGGTCGATTGTTGACTTTTTTGGTATAAAACCGCATTGATAAGGACCTATCAAATGGTCAACGTGGGGTTTCAGACCTTCACATATTACAACAGACAAGATCAAATACACGACGTTAATAAGGCTTATTCCTCTATAATTGGCGCAATTGTGAGGGTCTCCAACTTTTAGGGCCGGATATACGATAGTGAATTCCATTGATCGGGCATGTTTTCTTCCGACCGTATCATTCAGATCAGCTGGTGTATGCTCCTTTCCAACTGATCTCCAACTGCCTTGAAAACTTTCAGAATCAAGGCCATCTGTAACTGCAGTCATATTTGATTTAACTTTGCATATGGCAAGCTTAACTTCTTCCAGGTCGGAAGGGCGGCATTCTTGATTATCGTCCAAACTGAATGGAGCAATTTGCCTGACAGCAGAATTTGTATCCTCATCGCCGTTAAGCAGTCTGCAGAAGTGTTCGTTTTTGCAGCATTTGTCGTGTTTTTTGTTTTGCTGCATTTGTCTGCCTGCATTCTTCATCGAACCAGTCTTTGGAATTGTCGTCTTTTTCTTCTGTGGGGCGTGGGCGCATATTAGGCTGAGGTTGGCGAATCCAGCCCTGAAGCGGATGGTCATTAACTGGATTTTGGTTAGTAACCTTATCCCTGAGTCTTCCTTTAACGACAAATCCGCACCCAAATAAGCGCTGTTTCTGTTGTCAGTAGTAAGTTGTCTGTAGATGTCGCAGTTTTTCATCTTCTTTCCCGGTCCACTCCATAGTACTTCTTGGATGGCGGTTATGTCTGCTTGGCAGCAGTCCAGGGCGTCCGCTAATTCTCTTGCTGCACGTTATGCGTTAAGGTATCTTACGTTCTACTTGCAGATCCGGAGGTCTTTGTCCTTTTTACGTTTGCTTGGGTCGTCAACTTTGAAATCATTATCGTTATCTGAGGCTTTTGGTTGTTTCGGAACACAAAGTGTTGGGTACTTAACCCCACGCACAACCCCCAACCTGCAGGGTCAGGTCCTTTTGGGATCCCTTCGGACATAAAGGCCTGGAATATTCAGTGTCAGTACCTTGCAGCAGGGGTGTTAGAGCTGCCGTTGGCTCACCAGGAGCTCATCCGCCACCATCTTTACTTCAATACCCTGTCCAAGAATTGAAAGACCCTGAATGACCTTTAAGCGAAATATGCTGCAGTAGCTCCTTCAGTGGTTTCTGCTTTTTTGACTATTGAAGTCCACCGTTGATTCTGTAATTCGAATTCATCCGCTGGAACAATTCCGAAAAGCTCTGGTAGACCACTAAGATTCGGGCAGTCAGTCTTTACTCGCAGAGCATTATAGTGTTGATCAGAATTTTTTTCTTCTGCATTCCTTTGTCAACACTCGCACTTACTAGTTAAGCAGGTCAACTCCGGTTTGAAGCCTCCCAGTGCCCAATGGTTATCGCGTGGAGGTATAGTAAGCACCATTGACGTGTACTGTAAGTTGCAATATCTGCGCACCACCAAGTTGACACCAGTCAATAGTACACTTTTTAGCGTTGGTAATAAAGAAACACTTTTTTGTGTTATTTTGAAAATTATCATATTTTTAAAGAATTCTTGCGAATTTTAATCTAACATTAGCTTTGTGATTGAAATGCAGAGTTTATTAACTTTCTTTTTTACAAATTCCAAAAAAACACTAAAGACGGTTGTAAAGATATCAGTAGATTAGATTAGATTAGTTTAAGGACGGGTTGGGCTTGCGCAACTCTGGGCACTGCGGTGTCTGAATGAAACCTATTGTGCCAACCCATGTGAGGTTTCAGGGCAGTTCTCCTGCTCCTGAGTTGAACCAGAAGCTAACAATTTTCTTTGGGTGGATGAGTTTGAGTTTATCAAGGGTTATGATCTCATAGTCAAGTATTTGCTAAGGCGGAAAAGTGGTGGACATTCCGTAATAATGTGCAGAGATGTTTCCTCATTTTCGAAGCATAGTCTACAGATGCGGTCCGCTACAAGCCTCATCTGGTAAAAAGATGTTTCTATGAGATCATCCCCCTAGATAAACTCAAACTCAAACATTCACCCGTTAATAGCCATGTTCAAATTTTTTGGGGTTTCCTATATAGGTCCAGTAGGAATTTTGATGTTTTTTCAGCATATTCTGGCAAAAAGAGTTTTGACCAGGTTTGGCCAGATGAGTTGCACCAAGATTCTTAAGATATTAGTAACTTCCCTAGAATTGAATGTATACTTCCTAAACAAATCAATAATAAATCAAAATAGTAAAAAAAGTGGATTATTTGGCATCACTTTATTCTTTCTCATATCACTTTCGCTTTTTAAAAGCATAAAGCTGGAATGACAATGCTCAAATGACTCGATTGAAGTCGTGTTACGCAATCCAACACGACCTAGACTTTCTTTTTCAAGAGCGGCAGTGAAAAGATTGATATAGTTTTAAAATTCTGGTGAATTAAAAGTAACCAACCTTTAAAGTTTTCGCTAAAACTCACTCAATTTTTTTTTATGACCGTGAGCTTTGCTGTTTCTTGAGTAGCGCTTAATGTATTGTTATTTGATTCTTCCCGTTTCTTTTTTACTTGCGGCTTCCATTATAATTTTGCTTCATTTGGAACGGGACAGAAGCAGTATTAATAAATTTAAGCAAACTATTAATGTTCTTAATCGTAACTCCAATAACTGTTTCAGTTTCGTCGAGTGTTACCTGCCATGTTTTTGACCGCTAAATTATCATGAGGGTTTTTTTTTTTTGAGAAATGATGCCACAACCCTAAAGATCCCGAAGTTAATGTCTAATACTTAAATTTCTCAAATTTTCTGCTTTTAGTTAAGTTCTTGTCATATAGCTTCACCTGAGTTTAAATATACAAAACTTACCCATAGAACGCCCTATGATTTTTCCATGTAGTAGACGAATATTTCTGTGGACTGGTTGTTTAAGCTTTCCGTCAACTTTCTTGATCCATTAATAAAGCAATTGCCTCATAGCGGTTTTACTGAAATTTGTTGAAAAAGAAAATGGAAGTGTTGAAGTAAATTTCCTCTAAAGTAATATTTTTAAACAATAGTCCAAATTAAGCCCAAGTGTTGCAAGTCTATCGGCCCTATCGTGGTAACCGTCGCGTCGGAGCGGAGTTTTCTCCGCAACGCATCCTTTTTCGAAAATTGAATTTTGCTTCGAAGTAGTTGTCGTCGTAAGAAACTTTTCACAAATGCGGCAATGCATTGCATTCCCAAAACTAGAATCTCCGCAACAAAAACTTATCAGAGAACATCGGATCGTCCGATCGGAGAACTACCACGAAGCAAAATGTCTCCGATCGCAGAGAATTCCGCTCCGACGGTTACCACGATAGGGCCGTATGACACAGAGGAGTCAACAGCCAGGATACAAATCTTGAGGATATTGTCCATAGTTCAAAAGATTTTTCAAAATTCCTACTACTAAGTAGATTCCTACATTTGTATCCCAAACCACTACCTTATTATAATCCTAAAACTCCGTAACAGTACTCGTAATAAGCATGTGGTACAGAACAACGCAGTTAATTCTCCTGCGACATCAATTTTTCCATCGCAGTAAAAAAAAAATTGCTCTTTCCAAAAGTGAAAATAGTTAATATGAACAAGTAAATTCTGGAATTTAAATGATTATAAGTATCGAATGCTTGCCGACACTTTCTGAGAACAAAGCGGTGTAGCACATAAGTGTGAGAGCTGTGATCCCCTTGAGATCACCATACTCACAGCTTCGAAAAGGACAGAAGAAGAAATGCAGATGAACCTAAAGCAAAATGAAAAATGTCCCTTGGTTCGTGGTTTTTCTATATTTTTTTGTTGAAATAAAAAAGTTTCTTAATAAAGTTTTTCTTTTTGTCTTTTTTTTTCTTTGTTTGTCTTAAATTTTAATTTATAAATTTTTTTTTTTTTAATTAATGAACTATTATTCGTCACTCTTAATTTGCAACGTCCTTACGGTCTTTCCGTCAATCCTCTTAAAACTGAGGTTGTCCTCTTTACGAAACGTAAAAAATTTACTGATCTGACCCAACTTACACTTAAAGGCATCAATATTGCCTTTTCAAACGAAGGCAAACATCTCGGAGTAATCGTAGATAACAAGCTTCTTTGGTCTAAACATGTCAAGCTTAAAACTACTAAAGCACTGTCAGTCTTCTGGCAATGTAAAGGAGCCTTTGGCAAGACATGGGGTCTTTCACCGAAAAGGGTCCTTTGGATCTCTACGACTATGATGAGACCAATCATCTCCTAGTTGTTTGGTGGAATAAGCTCTCGCGTAGATACGTTATTGCTTCGTTTGCCGAACTTCAAAGAACAATTTGTCTTAGCTGTACTGGGGCCTTCTCCACCACACCGGGTGTTGCTCACGACGCACAGATGAATAACCCTCCCCTTGATATCATGGGGTGTACTCTCAAGACCATTTCTCTTTTAAAGAGATGTGATCTCTGGCACAATTGACACTGGAACTTTGAGGAACTCGCAAGCAGCATATCTTTTGACTCACGTCTAATGGATATGCCGTCTGACACGATGATCCTAAGGCTCAAACTGGGTCAAAAATACTCAGTCAATTTTCCTTCGGTTCAGGACTGGATCACTCCAGAATCTAAGCCTGGAAAGAACTGTTTCCAAGCGGAGGTGTTTGCTATTCAAATGGCCTAAGCCACGTTACGAACAATGGCTGGATGGGGAGAAGTATTTGTGTTTGCAGCGACAGCCAAACTGTGCTTAAGGCCCTTCTCAACCCTCTAACTGCTTCGAAGGTGATCAAGGAATGCAAGAGCTCTCTAAATGCGGTTGGAAGACTAAATTTTTTCAATCGTTTGAGATCGCCGATTAATTTGCTAGACAAGGATCTCAGACAGCTTTCTGAGGACCTGAACCGTCGTCCGTCGATAGGTCTGCCAGCGTCCTCAGTGACGGTTTCAATCAACGATTGAATCTGTGAAGATCACAACCGTAGATGGCATGCCTCCATTGGATGCAGACAGACCAAACGTATACTCTCCAACGTAAATAAGAAGACTGCAACATTTTCGCTATCTCGTAGCAGAAAAGACTGTGGAAAGCTTATTGGCGTTGCCAGCGGGCACTTCTCTTTTGACAAGCATTTAAACGTGTTAGGATTAAGTGACACCACGCTCTGCGAATCTTGTGGAGAAGATGAGGATACCGCAGAGCACTTCCTCAGTGAATGTCCTACTTTTTCTCGCACGATGTCACAGGTACTAGGCGCAGACATGGTGCGAGCTGGTAACTTAGACTCCTTATGATGGCAGCGTCTTAGAAGGTTGCTATCTGGTAGAACAACGGACAAACTGGTATTTTAAAAACTTCCAACAGAAAAAAAAAAAAAATATATACATCGTGAAGTTTTACAAATTTGTATTGAAAATGAATAGCTCGAATTTGGGTGACCAAGTAAAAGGCTTTAAGAGGTTAGGAGTAGTCAGAATTTTCAAAAAATCCATTTTTTGTGAATTTTCTTAAAGTAAACTTTGAAGTGAATCCGACAAATATCTTTCGAGTTATTCAGCGAAGAATAAAAGGCTCTCGAGCGGTATGGTATAGACTGTAAAACTTTAAATTCGTTTTTCTCAAAACTATGTTTTTTGAACTAGTGACCACTGTAACTCAAAAACCGCTCGATAGATTTGAATGAAACTTATACAGCTTTTATAAAACATAAAAAGCCAGTGCCTGATCGAAGAATTTTTTTTTTTGTTTAAATTCGATTTTTTATAAACAATTAATTGTTGGTTTTTTCCCGAAAATCAGAAAAAAATTCCTGGGGCCGCCATTTTGTTAATTTTGAAAAAAGCTTCGATCAGGCACTAGCTTTTTTTGTTTTCTAAAAACTGTACAAGTTCCATTCAAATCTATCTAGCGGTTTTTGAGTTACAGTGGTCACCGCAAGGACCCATTATTAAAACCTGTTCAACTTAGACCGCCATAACTTGTAAAATAATTAATAATTATGTGAAATAAACTTAATTACTAATAAAAAAAATTTATTAAAAAATGGCATTTTTTCACGCTCCTGACTACACCTAACCCCTTAATTTAAAAAAAAAAAAATCACAACAAAATGTAATAATACTCGTATATCGTTTTATTGACTGATAACATCGAGTTACCCCATTTTTGTAGAAACACCATAATATATTTACCTAATAACATAACACAGTCTCATTGTTCAAACCTTTCTTGTGCAAAGAAAGAAGACGTGTTCAAAAATATTTCTCGATTTGTGTTTTTTCGTGAAGTATTTTATTATTTGTTAAACTTTTATTAAAATATTCAAGAACTAAAGAAATGCATGCATCCTTTAAATACTCACTTATCCAAAATTCTGAAGAGTTTTTTTTCGAGTACAACTTGGGACATTTTTCAGTTTCGCTCGGTCCTGTTTGAATATTTTAATTTGTTTGTTTTGATGTTGTGTTAAAGTTTGACAGCAAACAATAATTTAATATATTCAACTATGTTATTACGACCAATACACTTTGAACAATTTTAACACAAAATCGTAAGTTGGGAGATCCCATGTCCCATTACAAATTTAATAACGAAATTCGATAATGCAGGTTTTGTTCCTTTCTCTAGGCGATTAACACTCATTCTGTATGGTAAGCTACATAATGATTTATATAAGGTTGTTGCGCTATTCAAAATGTGTTTTTTATTTGATGTATTAAATTGGTTATTGCTTATTAAAATCGGCAAGTACATGTAGTAAGAGTCAAAAATTTTAATGATTTTGTTTCTTTTTTTTTTTTGTAATCTTTTACTTTAGACTAATATAGCGGCTTATTTGGTTATATTTAAAAAAAGTGTTAAAAACTGTTTATTGTTAAAGGTAGTAAAAATTAATAAAACTCTAGTAAGGTTGAAGTGTTGAATTTTTAAAATGTATATATTGTATCATTATAGAATGGAAATATATATTTATATTATATTTAAAGGTTTTGACAAATGTGATATAAAAGTAAAAAGGAAATGCTTTGAACATTCAAAAGATGAGTCCGGTTAACACGAAAACACAAAAAACTATGCTATAAATTTAAACACGTTTTAATATGATAATTCTCTTCCTCACTCACATTCATCGCCCAAAAGCTCAAAAATTTCCTATTTGCTCATTCCCTCCAGCGAAGGATCCGTTGGGAGAGACAAAGTATCTGGTTTTGTACGATTCGGAGGTTTTTATTTTAAAATATTCTTCCGAACAGCTGTTCTGAACCTTTCCCCGACATTAATTTAACACACACAGCGAACTGCGTTGAGGTGCGACCAAGTGCCTTATTTGTGAAAATTTCTGGCAGCTTAATAAAGGGTCCGCCATCTAAGGTTTTTTTTCAACTAGTGCTTATTTCGTGAATGGTAACACTTAGCTCATGTCTGATTTGAAAGATAATTAGTTTTATCCTTCCGCTGAACGAATATGGTTGTGTATACGCTTAAACAACGCTGGGAAATATTGCGTCATTAATTTGAAAATCCGATGACGTTTTTTCCAAAAAATCGTCTTTTCAAATGAAGCTCATTTTGATCTTGGCGGGTATGTAAACAAGCAAAATTGTCGCATTTGGGGCACAGAAAACCAGCACGCATACATTGAAAAGCCGATACACCGAGTCACTGTTTGGTGCGGATTTTGGTCCAGAGGCATAATTGGGCCATTTTTCTTCGAAAATGAGCAAGGAGTGGCCGTTACAGTCAATGGCGATCGTTATCGGGCCATGTTCAACGAATTTTTGTTCACAAAAATTGAAGAGGAGGATTTTGGCAACATTTGGTTTCAACAGGACGGCCCTACGTGCCACACAGCCGAAGCTACACTCGATGTTTTGCGCCCTGTTTTAAAAAAAAAAAAAGTTATTTGGCGGACCCTTTACAATTGTTTTTCCGATTTCCTCGCACGTTGCATACAATGCTCCGCTCCGAATGGATACTTTACTAGGGCCGATTGTATAGATCAATGATCTTCCATGGTGGGACGAAAAACAACGTAATTATCGCATGGAAAACCAAAACCCAGGTTACTTAAATTTGGGTTACTAAAACAGCAACCAGAAAGATTCTGAAACATTATTTTAAGGTTAAAGAATACATCTTACACAGGATGGTCACACTGATTCGGTTGGTCAGCAACTGCTAACCACAGCCCAGTCACACTGTTGACAAATACCACTTTTAGTGTTATAATCGATGGTGTTACTTATGTTCAAACTGCGTTGGCAGTTCGTCCAAGCTGCAAACAAGTACTGCCTACGTCCGTAATAGCAGCAGTTACTTGCTCCCAAATTTTGAATAAGTTCAACTTCGCGAGCTTCTACTAATTACAAATCACTATGTAGGGAAACATAATTTGAACCTGAAAGCCTCTTCCCAGCCAAATCAGTTTTGTAGTTTCAACAGCTACAAATCAGTTGTCAGCTTATGATTATGACGCGATACGACAAGTGGTTAGGTTACGTTAGGTTTAAATGGCTGCCAGGAAAACAACTAAAACACTTAGACCAATATTAGGTAAATTGTGATACCATAGTTATGTATGTGAGGGAGTACCTTACTTAACAAAACCATTTAGAGGTTTTGAGAAAGCGATAGAGATGAAGGGTATCTGTATTCGCCGGATCGCTTAGATCATCAAGGAAATATTTTCCTAGAGCGCAGGACAAACGGAAGAGATTTTCTGTCATCGTCGCAACTACAAAATAGCTTTGGTTTGGGAGGTTTCGCGAAGGTTTTGTCAAGACTTCGGGCGGAAAACAGCAATCAGTGTCAAAATAACCTATCATTTACAACAAAACCACAATATGGCCCATCCCTTAGACTAAGCGAAGACTGTCACCGGCAAGCTTATAACCGGACTCACTATTTAAAATCCAAACGGGGACAATTTAAAATCGTAATCATTTTGTCCTTTTCTAACAATCACAATCCGTCTATAAAGACCATCTACTTTCACTATTCACAGTAAAAGAAATCCTTGTCGATAGAGATACGCAATACCAAAAGGAAAATTTATCGAAGCTTTCGACCCTTGTCGTATCGAATGTTAGGCGACACATAAGGGCCATAGTCAATCGTTTGACATCGAACCTCATCTAAGTGAAAATTGACATCAAACCTTAGTTTGTTTACTAGAATGCAACTGTTTCTATTTAAGTTTGCAACCCGCTGTCTTCTTCTTTTGTATTGAAAACGTTTCAATAAAAAAAGACATAAAAAATTACACACATTGAAAGGGCATCATTTTCACCTAGTAAAATTAATCAAGTGTGTGTGACATATACTAACTCTATTTCAACACAAAGTTTGATTGAATAGTTAATTTCGCTGTCCCAACGCTGATGAACATGCTCGATGAACTTGCTTGTTTGACTTATCTCCTACACGACGGGCACATTTGTCCAACATTGACTTCTGTTGAATCTTCAAAGTCTATAAAGCGATTAAAAAAACAAGTAGTTGCGCTCAAGGTAGTTTCATAACAAAAACAGGTTACAATACAACCAACTCGTACACGAGAGAAGCATTGCGAACACGAGCAAGTTCGGCGAACATGTTTGTCGATAAGGACCAGTTAAGGCTCGCAACCAATGCAACTGTACCAATTTCAAAAATTCCGACTTTGACAGATTTGAAAAATTTAGGACTAGTCCGAAGAGCAAATATTTCTATGGTGGAGGGTTTGGAAAACAATCGATTTTAATTCTTACTCAAAAAATCGACAACGGTTCATTTAAAGCGGAGTTCACACTGTGCAATTAGTTGGACAGACTTTGGTTTGAACGACCAATGTTGGATAGTGTGAAATCTCAGACGACCGCTTGTCCAACTTGTTGGATGGTTTTCAAATATTTTTGAAAACTTTGAAGTTGGATGGAGCGGAGGAACATATGACACAATGTTGGACGACAAATCTGATAAGTCTGAACGCAAACTACATCCGATCATCCACCAAACAAAGTCTGTCCAACTAATTGAACAGTGTGAACTCCGCTTAATGCTTATTGCAGAAGAAGACATTGGCCTTTGTTTATGACGAAAAACCATTACATTTGTGACTCCACAAGAAAAACCTTCACTTTTTTAATCGATTTCCAACTATCAACTATCAACTAACAATAAATAGCTTCTCCGGCTTCCGTCCCTCCTCATGAAATCATTTCCATAGATTGTGGAAAAATGTTGGACATCAAAAACTCAAAATCTAAAATGACTGCCCAAAGATGTATTTTAGACGTTCACAGAATAAGACTCAGCTCTCTCAAAACACCACGTTGTCTATGTACAACATAGCGGAGCAAAACTCAGAATCTCACAACTCTAAGCAAAAGTTGGATTAGATAAACTTCTAACAAAATCAAAACAAATAATTATCAAGGGACCAAACATGAAGCTGAAGTGTTTTTTATTGTGTTTCTTTTGCTCAATTTATATTGGACATTTCTAGTTGAACTTTAGGAAACTCAATATCTTAAAAAACCCTCTTCATATTGTGTGCTTGCTATTAAAAGGTCAAGGTAAACTAATTGCAAATTTTAAAATAAAGAATCTCCCACTCCAACTTAACTTGGCAGTACTAAGAACACTAAACAAAATGTTAAATAATTTTCAATAAACAAATTTGAATAGCAATTCTCTAAATAATATTGCCAGAGGATGAAAAAACAATTGAAAGGTAAATTTTGTTTGATTTAAATAAAATGATTTAAAAGAATAAATAAAAAGATACACAAAACATTAGTTATATAGTCCATTTATCAATTTATTATTTTTGACTCTTACTGTATATACTCGTATGCCATCTGTTTATGTCTTAGACAGTAAAATTGTGTTTTTGGTTTATGCTTAATAATTCAAAATTTTCAATGTTCGCTAGAAAGTTGATAATTATTTTAACAAACTTTATTGACAGTTACATTAATAATAATTAATATGAGTATTTTATGTGTATGATGAAAACCGGTCCCGTATTGCGTCCTTAGAGCAAAATGGTGACATGTTTATACCTAAACAAAACAAAAAAAAAAAATAAAATAAACGTTTCGTGTATGAAATGTAGTGTATGTTTTGAACATATGAATCAAAAACATGCAGATAGACTGAATCTAAGGTAAGACGCTTAGATAGAACTCGGGCTGTTTATTTGGGCTTTATTTTCACATGCTGTATTTCAAGGCCAGACAAACAAGCAATGATGTCAAATTATAGAGTTTGGGTACTTAAAACTATGAACATGCAATAAAATATATAGTTTTTATTTTTTAACAAAGAAGATATTCTTGATATAGTTCATCTTTCATATTTATATCAACCATTTTTAATTTAAACATGTTAACATTTTGCTCTAAGAAGACGATACTTTGAAGTGTACATTCGTCCCTATCTTCGAAGTTGCGCATTAGTATATCAATGTACAGTGATGACCGAAACAATTACATGAATTTAATTAGCTTATCTTGTTTTTTTTATGTTTTAAAAAATAATGAATTACAGTTCTATGGTAAAAATAAGAGGCACTCAAAAATTCAAGAATGTAAAAACTTCTAAGCATCGAACTCAATCGTCTAGAAGTTTTATCGTCTACTATGAGTTTAAAAGTAATTAATTAAATCGGAATGAGCGCTGTTAGTGACAAGATGGGGGACCGTCCGTTACTACTGCGTGCTGTTGTCATGTGTTATTTGTTCTATGTAGTATTTGTGTAGTTAGTCTTGTGGTGTATCAGCCAAATGGTCTTTGTCGCCCGGCTGCAACCCCCCCTACTCCGCAGATTTATGTGTGGAGTAGGTTTCATGTAAATGTAAATGTAAATGTAAAGTTTTCAAATATTTGAAGACAACCCTACAACAGTAGAAACCGAAATTTGTTCAAACGGGCCAGAAATATCTGTTATGCTCTTGTACACGACACCAAATTTTTGAATGACCAAACAGTAAGGCAAAAAACACTGTTGTTTCGAAAAAGAGGCAAAAAATGTTGGTTTATTTTAAGAACACTAAGAGCTCCACTAAGTCATCTCTCCCAACGCGCGTTTCCAATGAATCTCCAGCTCCATCGATAAAGACAGTTCGCTGCTAACTCTGAGATGAATTAAATATTTTTTTCAACTCGCTCAGTTGCGAGTATCCTCAAAGATCTCAATATTCATAAATCCGCTGGTTCAGATGTTATATACCCGCCATTATTCTGAAGTGGTTCCCGACCAGATGGAAAACTGCATTTGTCCAGCCCGTCCCTAAAAACGGCAAATCTTCCTCCACCTTCCAATTACCATCCAATTGCACTTACGTCCCTTCTTTTTAAGGGCATGGGAATGTTGATAAATCGTCAACTAATGAAATATCTTGAAGAACGAAAGCTTCTTATTGACCGACAGTATGGCTTTCGTAGCATAAGGTCCACTGGTGATTTGATGACACATCTCATCAAAAAGTGGAAACGATCTTTACACTGTTTTGGACAAAAATAAGATTATTATGCTTGATATTTCTAAGGCATTTGTTTTCAGTTTGGCATTCAGCTCTCATATCGAAAATACGTGCTTTTGATTTCGACGAGTCTCTTCTTCGTTGAGTTAGCAACAACCTTTAGAAATTACCTTCACAAGTTGTATTGGGTCTCATTACTGGATGCATGCGTACAACTCCAACATACGCTCTAAACGTCATTGTAGGACTACCACCAATTCACCTCCTCATAAAAATGGAAGCAAGACTGGCAATCCACCGCCTCCTTCATCAAGAACACATCACATCGTACACAAACCCGAAAGAACACCTGCCGATAATGGACAGTCTTGAAAACTTTAATACCTTTAGTATGTGTTTGGATGCTAATATTCCCATGTACAACTTCAAACCCAACTTCTTCATTGACATCCCCCTAGGGAAGACTAGTAGAACACCAAGCCTCACCCTTCAAGGCAAAATATGGTCTGGTATACGACTGGCTCAAAAATAGAAACTGGTACAGGTACCAGCATTTTTGGCGACTCTGCCAGAATGAATTTTTTAGTAAGTCTTGGTAGTCACTCGTCCATTTTCCAAGTAGCGAACTTCATCTGCAGACTATGCCTTGAAAATGAAGAAAAATCTCTGCACATTATTAAGGAATGTCCACCACTTTTCCGCCTTAGAAAGCAAATACTTGACAATGAGATAATCCCCCTTCATGAACTCAAACTCATTCACCCAAAGAAAATTGTTAGCTTCTGGTTCAACTCAGGAGCAGGAAAACTGCCCTGAAACATAGCATAAGTTGGCCAATAGGTTTCATTCAGACACCGCAGTGCCCAGAGCTGCACAAGCTCAACCCGCCCTTAATCTAATCTAATCTAATCTGTATTGGATGGTTTCAAGTCTGATACCAGTTTTGTAAATGCTGGTGTGCCACAGGGCTCTATTTTGTCTCCAACTTCCTTCCATATTTTTACAAATCATGTCTTGTGGGAAAGTTTTAATTCTCCTAACTTTTTTGCTGAAGACTCAATCCTGAGCTTCTCATATTCGTTTCAAAAATTAACAGCCCCATTCTTCGGATGTGAATCTGGAACGGTTGTGCATTAAATTATGATTTTGACAGCTTTGTTACATGTTATAATAAAAACCGAGTAGAATTCAATGCTTCAAAAAAGCAATGCTGTTTTTTTTTCGGGCCTTACGTTCCCCGTTGCCATTACCCATGAATGGTACCTGCATCGAAGAAACCGAGAAGCTGTCAGTATTTGGTAGGTGTGTAAACGGTGATCACATGACCACATATTTGAAGTCACTAAAAATGCTGCGAAATAATACGGTTTCATAAAACGATGCATGAACACCCCTTCTAATCTGGCTACAATTTATAAGGCCGCTCGAAATTGGAGTATTACTCCCATATCTGGCCTGGTGCTCCTCAAACATTTTCGATCCTACTTGATAGGGTACAAAACAAAACAGAGCGTAAAGATTGATAGGTAATAGCTCAATCGTAGAATCGGTTAATTTTCTCGAACATCTTCTCACTCTTATCACTTTTTTTAAAAAACAAAAGTTCAAAAGTTCTCTAGCGAAATAACCAGTTACATTCCTCCTCTGAAACAATTTGGCCACAACACTCGCCTCGCTAGGAATGCTCTTAGTTTTAACTTGAGCCCCACTTCGGATGCATTATACATTATAAAATAAAATAAAAAAATAGAATAAGACGAGCGCACTAACAATAAAGCTATCAGCTATGCTTACTCTCAAATCTATAAAAAAAAAAAAATAGGAGGACCACAACATAGTGACAAACGGTTTTCCTTAAATCTTTTTTATTTACTAGGATAGCTATTTAAAAAACAGATTTTTTGTTGTTTTGGTCATCACTGTGCATTTTACTCATATATATAAAACGCCTTTAACTAAGAAAATAAATCTACTAAAAAAAAGTATTGAATAAAAATATTCACATTTTTTTGAAACTATACTATTTAAGTTCTATAGGTAAAAAAAAGGTATTCTTTTTTTTGTTTTTCGTACAAACACCAATTATTTTTCGACAGACTCAAAGACCAGTGAGTGGACAAAGGTCAAACTTATTAGGACATAAACCTCATTACTCCAACTTATGTGTAGCAAATTCTTACAACTAAAATGAGTCAATTAAGCTTCACTTACTTGTTGGAAAGCCATGCCCAGAGATTTTGTAATTTCAGATATTCGTCTGGAAGTTTTGTCTTGAAATATTAAGTCCCCAAAAAAAGTTAACAAATTTTCAAGACAAGCAAAGCGTAAAATCAAACGAAGCCGTAGTTCAGGTATTTTCATTCGTATGAATTTGAGTTTTTAAGTTTAGCTTCCATTTGATGAAAATCTAAAACGAAAGATATTCACGCGAGCAACAAAACTGGGGGGAACCTAACGCATTTCATTGTCTTACAATTTTGTGTCAAGTACGCGTTAGTTCCTGTGAAAGGCGTTATCCGTGGAAACACAATTTTGAGTTTCTGGGCCTCGAACCTCAAACTCCCACGCCACGGCACCAATAGTGTTGACTATACATAATTATTATTACGATCTCCTTCATTTTTCGGGTTTCGAATAAGGAAACTTACTTTTCTAGATATCGACTCTGATTATACCTTTTCAGGAAGTCAATACAACTGGTTCATGTCAAAATACCTTGTCGTTTTGCGCTAAAAAGTATACAAACGAAATATTTAACAATTTTTTATCATAAAAAGTGTTCATTCAGTCGATAAGACAGTCATTCTTTTATGAAAGCACTTTAAGGACTATTCACATGAGCAAGGCCAACGAACACACCAATATTCGTTAATTTTTACATTTTTTTCACATTGATGTTTTGTGTTCGACGCGAATAACGTACAACTTCACCTTTAAAACAAAAACAAGCATGTTTTTAAGGCTAAACACGAGTTCGTTGGAGTGTGGATTGTATGTGGAACGAGAACAGCGCTTGACAGTGTTCGGGCTAACTACATTTTTATTCGTGACAACCAAGTTGGTTTTCTTAATTTCTTATACTTAAGATATAAAAGTTTATGCATCCTTGAGAGTGCGTGAAGAATTTAGATTTGCAAGATATTTAAACCATTTTCCTGATTTGTTTATCGTGCTCATGTGAAAAGTCCTTTACTTCCTCACGCGCCTGAACACATTCAATTATCTATTTCAAATGAATATTTGATCCAGCCAGAAGGTCCACTTTAAACTAGCTCCAAATCTTGCGCTGCTTTTCCGAGTTAAAAAACAATTATAGCACCTACACCTGTAGTCCACACTATAGTCGCAAACGCACTAATAAAGCGGTAATATGATGAACTTACAAACTACAATTTCAAGTTAAACTAGAGCTCAACTAAAATCTTTATTTTCAACAACTCAAGTTTCTTTAGGTACACTGACATAGCTGTGTTTTAACAGTGAGGATAGTTTTTGAATTCACAGTAAGCTTCTTCCATAAATAGCCAAATACTTTTTTTTGAAATTATGTTATAAGCTATCTATGATCCTGTGTTCAGCTAGGTCGTTGAAAAATATAGAAACGCCACTAAAACAAAATCAGATATGTATCAGAATTTTTTAGAAATTTAAATCAAAAAACTAACATTGTTTTGTGTTGTTATTATCATAAATCTACCTATGATGTACCACCACCATTGACACACTTGATCGATAAAAAAATAAAAAAAACAGAAAGGACTCAACTACATAAAAAAAAAAAATTAATAAAAATTCAAACACACATTTTATTGATATCTCCAATGCTATTGTAGAATATTCTAAAAGCTATGAGATCAGATTTAGCTTATCAGGGCTTAAATATATGGTTCTAGATTCTGCAGAATCTACAAAAAAAAAGTGCTGATCGAAGAGGGAGAATGCACAGAAAAGACAAAGATGGCTTAACAAAAAGCAACCTCATTTTGAAGGTAACCCAATTCAAAACAAAACAAAAAATTAAAACCATAATAAAAAATAATTTGCTTCACGTTTTTTATTTTTTTATTAAATTCAAATTGTTTAGTTCTTGTTTTCGTTTTTGGTTTTGTTAATTAGTTCTTTTTCTATTTGTTTTTTTGTTAAACTTTTACAACTCAACTGTTTATGTCGGTTTTAGTTGTTCCTTGTTTTAGTTTTTTTTTTTGCATCTGTCTCTTTCTACACCGTGTTTGTGACGCAAAAGTTAATAGAGTTGGATAAAACAACGAAAGAGTGTTTTTATCCGTGTTTACTTTGCAGAATTTGTTTTTACAAAAATAAAATGCAATACTTACTTATACTACACATGTGTATATATTTTTTGTTTAGACTTTACTACTGCATTCATTTTGGATTTTTAAATTGAAATTTCTGCAAGAGCTTTTTTCAAATTTAAATTTGCTTTTTTCTTTATATTTATAACAATCGTTTACTATATAGTTTTTTGAAGAAAAAAAAAAAAGAGATAAAACTAATAAAAATAAGCAAAGACTCTTGATTGTGTTTTAAAAGGGTTATTTAAGTTCTGCTTGGTTTGTGTTTGAATTATTGAGTCATTTTATATTATAGATTCTGCAGAATCAAATATAATATTTTATTTTATATTTTAAAACTGAGGTAGCGAATCAGAAGATTTTACAAGTTCAGTCCACGATTTTTTTTTTACTTCTTTTTTCTTTGTGTTTTTTAGTTTTTGATTAAATGAACAGACTGTTGCAAGTCAAAATGTTTACATTTTTGTGATAAATGCATTGTTTTTGTTTTTTATTTTTTATTTGTATTTTGGTAAAAAAAAAAGAAAATACCTGCTGATATTTTTGTTTAAGATATGACTTAAATAATCACATAAAATCACGCGTTTGCGCTGGAATCAAAATAGTTTTTGTTACAAATAATTTTTACATAATTGGTTGCTTAGTTCGCTCAATGTAGAATAACACTATGTTCAATTGATTTTTCCTTTTCTTTTTATTTGAAAACTTAGCTTGAACAAGAAAAAAAAAATTAAACTAACATTTTTTTATTTATCAATCTATTTGCAGTTTCTTAATATGGCATCTGTATTTATGCGAATCTTCAATTTAATTTGCATGATGCTACTAATAGGCCATTGGAGTGGGTGTCTACAATTTTTAGTGCCAATGCTTCAAGGATTTCCATCAAACTCCTGGGTGTCAATAAATGAACTACAGGTAATTGCAAAGAGTAATTCGAAGAGTTTTCATTACCAAACAATTTTAAATCGAGATTTTAAACTTCTATAAATGTGTTGTTACTGGGCTGCTCATATTAAACTGTAGTGGTCAATGAAAGTAAAGTTGGATTTGATCCAAAAACCAAAGTTCTTACATGCGCTCACGGTGTGGATCATGTTAGGCTGGGTCCTTTGTAACGCAACCTCAATTAAGTCAATTGAGGGAGAAAAAAACCATCGTGTGACTCGTGCTGGTTCGTTCAAAACGAGATCATTCAGCCATTTCTGATGAAAAAGGTTACCTATTGGTCAATCTAAAATGAGCTTATAAGAGTCGTTTGAGTAGAAAAATACATGCAGTCGTATTTATAAAATTTGCTTAGAACATCCTTAGACAACTGTCCAACTAGACGGTGTCTAAAGAGTTGGACAACCCTTAGCCAATTTCGTATTTATAAATGCATTCCAACAGTTGTCTAAATAACCCTTCAAACTGTCAACTTCGAATGAAAAACTAACTGGTGGCGTTCATGATGTATCCGTGCAGTACCATTTTTTGTGTTTTGATATACGAGTGCAACAACTAAATGACTCTGAAAGATTGTGGCGTTGCACTTGAACCAGACCAAAAAAGCAGCTGATTTGACTTTGAGTTACAGCTTTTCCAAGTCTCATAAAACGATGAAATTTGTGCAATTTATAAATTAAATTGTTGAAAGTAGTATTTTTGCACCTCAAACTACTTATTTTTTTCGATCTTAGAGCTCTCAACAGTGTTTTATAACATGTTCAACAAAATTGTTTTTTGCTGTAGCAAATGCCACTTTAGCCATAGTTTAGACAACCAATTTCGGTGTCTAATGTTAGACGTTCCTTAGACAGCGATGAAAGTGTTTATAAATACGATTTGGAGTTGGACACGGTTCTAAGAGCTGTCCAAAGTTAGACATACTTTGGAATGGGATTATAAATACGACTGATGGTGTTTTCGGAACTAGCCCGAATTTTAAGCAAAGTTAAAAAAAATACTAATAAAACGCTCAAGAAGGTTGTGAAGGAATTGATAACTCGAATTTAAAATAAAGTCCTATAAAAATCCTGTAAGCATCAATAATCTTCCAAATAGCAAAAAAAAAAAAAAAAGCACTTACTTTCTGACATCAGTGATCCTGTTTTACACGAGCAACGCCATTAGGTTTTCAACTCAAACGGCTCTAATAACCTCGTCTCAGATTGACCAGTAATCGATCAACCAATTCGTTCTAAACGAACTTACACGAAAAGCACGATGTGTTTTTCTCCTCAAAGTACTCGAAAAGGTAATATTAAACAAACGAACAAATAGACACATCTTAAAAAACAGTAAAGGTCTGTTAAATTGCACATTTTCGTTCAACTAAAAAAAGTCATTGATAATGTCATCTCTAAAGGAACTCAAAATGGGGTGGATTTTTAAAGCAGGAAACTTACTAACGAAGGTGGGCATTACCGTGTTCCTGGGCCTCAACCAACATCTTTCGATAACGACTTCGATTTCGGGAGAGCTTTGTCCAGTTTTGCACTCTAAGTCGGTTGAGGTCTTCTTCCACTAAATTGTGCCACCTAGGTCTTCTTCCCCTTCCGCGATTTCCGAGCAATGTGCTCCGAATGTCCATCCACTCTACATGTCCCAGTCAACGTAGTCTCTCGGTGCGTATTCTTCTAAATATGGCACACGTCATGGTACAGGGTACAGCTCGTACAGTAGGGTCTCCAGAAATTGTCTTCAAGTATGGGATTAAAGATAATTCGGAGTATTTTTCTTTTGAAACCATCAAGACATTGCTCCATGCTTCTGCGCCGTATAACAGGACTGGGGTGATCTAGGTCTTATAAAGAGTTACCTTAGTTTTTCTAGAGAGGTTTTAATTTTCCAATTGGCTTCTCAAACCAAGGAAACAGCGATTGGCAAGACCGTTTCTCTTCTTCATTTCTTCACACTGAAGTTATTTTCCGTAGCTATAGCGGATCCTTGGTAGACGAAGTTATGTTAAGTCTACCAATTGTTAAGTTTTGTCCAAATCGTCGATGTTCTCTGTTCTTGTTTGATGGGATCGTGTACTTCGTTATGCTTTCATTAACCATCAAATCCGTTTTTGACGATACTGTTTCAATCCTCATAAAAGCTCCCAGGACATCACATTTGTTTCTTCCCATTACATCGATATTTTTTATGCGTGTGTGAGCGATTAGCTGCATTGACTTTTAGAAGCTTAGGTCTCTGGTGCTAACGATTGAGCTTTGCATAATCTTGTCAAGTACGATGTTAAAGAAATTGAATGACTGTGTGTCGCCTTGCCGAAAGCGTCTTTGACATCAAAAGTCTCGGTTAGCTTCTTGCCGACCATGACGGAACAGCGTGAATTCTTCAGAGTTATCCCGCCAAAACTAGACATGGCTAGATCTGTACAGTGTACAGTTTGCCTCTGTAAATACCGTACTCGACTCCAAAATTGATAAAAAGATGGTGTATGTATATCGATATTATATTTCCGGATTTTTTCCAAGATCTGCCTTAATGTGCAAAATTGGTCGATTTTGGACTTTTTTGGTTTAAAACACATTGATAAGGACCTACAAAATTGGTTTTGGACGTTCACATGTTACAGAAGACAAGATCTTATACGCTACGTTAAGGAGGTTTATTCCTCTGTAATTGGTGCAATTGTGAGGTTCTCCCATTTTTAGGGCCGGAGATACGATACTGAGGTTCCATTTAGCGGGCATGCTTTCTTCCGAAGATATCATATAGATCAGCTGGTGCATGCCCCTTTCCAACTGATCTGCAGGTGCCTAGAAAGGTTCGGCATGAAGGCCATCTGCACCTGGAGCTTTATTTGATTTAAGTTTGCATAAGGCAATCTTCACTTCTTTTAAGTTAATACAACTGGTATTAAGGTCTGAGTGCTCCAGCTGGTATTTAAAAAAAAGTCGAGAGGACAGGTTTCTTTATCACCGTCCAAGTTAAATGGGGCATTCTGCCTGACAACAGAAATTCTGTCTTTATCTCACTTAAAAATCCTGCAGAAGTGGTCTTTCTTGATCGTCAGTAACAAACTGCGATTCCATTATCATGCTTTCTGCTGGTTTTTTGGGCTTAAGTTCGAGGTTTTCCATTCTGGCATGATCTTTTTACTTTTTGTGTAAAACTTCCGAATCTCATTTCTATCATGACATCTCTCAATTTCCTCAATCGAGCGCTTTTCATGCTCCTTTTCTTTCTCTTTTGGAGAATTTCGATGTTCTTCTCTTCTTTTCTCCTTGTAAAAATCGTTGTTCTGGTCAAAGGCAGCCCTTGTTTACTTTTCCATCATAATTTGTTGTGCTTTTTTTTGTTTGGCTGCATTTGCCTGCCTGCATTCTTTTTAGAACGATGGTTTTCGTTTTAGGGGTCGAGTGAAACCCAGAACCTCAGAGGCATTGGCAGCAATGCAATGGTCTTCAATACTTCTTGATGCTGATGGTGGCATAAGATTGAAGAATAGTTTGGAGGGACACTCGATTGCAGAAACCACAGCCAATCTCATTTTAGCTTTTCGGCGTCACAGTGTTGGTTCGCGAAATTCGTAAACAGGATATCCTCTTTCGTACCTTTGCTACAACAGGGTAGTGGTCTCAGTCAAAGTTGGTTAAGTTAGGACATCTATCACACTGAAAGAGTGTCCTATGTACATGGTCTATTTGCTAACGGTGAATTGATCTGGGAATCGATGTGTACATTTATGAATTTTGAAATGCAGGAAGCGTGTGCTATTGACAACAAAATTAAGCGAAGCAGCAAAATCGTTTCGCCTTAGTTCGGCCAGGCTTTGCTTACCGATTGTATTTCTAAAGATGTCCTTCTTTCCTAGTTTTGGGTTAAAATCACCAGGAACGATTTTAACGTCATGTTTAGGGCAATGTTCATATGCTTTTAGCGAAGAGCTCGTATAAACAATCTTTGGAATTCTCGTTTTTCTCTTCTGTGGGGGCGTGGGCGCTTATTAGGCCAATGTTATCGAAATTAGTCCTGATGGGGTTGGTAATTGTACCTTCGTCAGTTGAATTTTTGTTGATAACCTTATCCCTTAACCTTTAACGACTAACCCGCAACCAAATAAGCGCTGTTTCTGTTGTCTGTAGCAGTCGCCACAGCAGTCACAATTTTTTCATCTCCTTTAAGTCCGTCTCATTCCATTGCACTTCATAGACGGTGGTTATGTTTGCTTTACTTCCGGTAATTCTCCGGAAGTCTTTGTCCTTAATTCATTTTCATTTTTTTATCCGATGCTGTTGGTTGTTTAGAAACCAATTATTTTGGCAGTTCAGGATTTTGGAATTCGATATTTTCATTTTAAACTTGGCATTTCAAAATGTTGGGATTCGGGATTTCCATACCAACCACTTTTCAACCAACGCTTATGTTGAACCTGTTAAACGCGTAAAGTTAAATGTTCAGTCGCTTTTGTGAACACTGTACTCAAAGTTTTTGTATTTTCGGCTCAATTGGTCGTAAAATTGGAGAACTTATTGTAATCAGTGAGGAATTGAAAATTTTACTACCGAGAAAAGATTACCAAATACCAAATGTACGTTTTTGGCACTCACAAAATGTCCTTAGATTTGTTCTTTTGATTTTTTTTACAAAGGTATAAGGTTAAGCAATTAATTGTTTTATTTGCAATCTATTGAATTTAGTACGATATAACATAAACACGTCCAAATCTTCGACATGAAATTGATATACTTCGAAAAAATCAACTAACAGCGTTGAATTGTAAACCATGACAAATGAATAGATTATAAATCACAATAAAAAAGAAACAAATGTTTATATTTCCAACGACCCCCTTCAAACGCTAAGTGAACTCTGTTGCCATTCAATCATTTATTTTATTTGTAAAAAAATTAATTTCAATTGTCTTGGCTAACCCATAGGCATTTTATATTGCAGGAGGCTTATTGGCTGGAACAGTATTCTTGGGCGTTATTTAAAGCGATGTCACACATGCTTTGTATAGGTTATGGAAGGTAAGACTACGATCAACTCTCATCTCTCATTAAACTGTCATTTATTGCACTTGTTGTTCTTCTAAAGTCGCCATGACTTTTCCTCATACACATTTATTCATTAAATTCTTTCTGACAATCAGGGGGTTTGAAGTATGCATCTATTTGTATTGATGGTTATTAAATCGTTAATGAAAGTTACATACTGAGATGTCGTATATGACAAATAATCAAATTTTCTCCTTTTACCAGAACTTATTCCTTCGAATGTCTTCTTTGCTACACGAATCCTGGACTTTTTCATTCACTCTACTCTAGTTTTCCTTCAATTTTATTAATTTGACTATACTGTACTGTATGTAAAAACAATCGTTAAAAACCAAAATTGAAGTGAGCTGGTTTCAATAACAATTAAATGAATAATTAGTAGCTGCTTCCACTAAACTCATCTCCTTAGAAGCATCACATTCATAAGCAAACACAATACATACGACTATTTATATCTTTAAACATGCAAATCAAATGACATAAATTAACTCATTATAAACTCGTTACACATTTCATTTCCAGATTCCCACCGCAGTCATTGACGGATATGTGGCTGACAATGCTCTCAATGATATCCGGGGCGACGTGTTATGCCTTATTTCTAGGCCATGCTACGAATTTAATTCAAAGTTTAGACTCAAGTAGACGTCAATATAGAGAAAAAGTGAAACAAGTGGAAGAATATATGGCATATCGTAAACTGCCTAGAGATATGCGGCAAAGAATTACAGAATACTTTGAGCACAGATATCAGGGAAAATTCTTCGACGAGGAGTGTATTCTAGGAGAATTAAGTGAAAAACTTAGGGAAGATGTTATAAATTACAATTGTAGGTAAGTAAATTATGTTATAATCGTAAGTCTTTTCTGTTCACAAACTACACTAGTCTTGTATCTTCAATCAATTTTTTGGGGTACCAAAAGTGGATTTCAAAATATTTATGTAGGTAAGAAGAAATTTAACAATGTTCTGGTGATGTTCATGAAAGCTTTGGTTCTTGAAAGTAAAACCTTTTGCTTATTGGTAAGTCTATAGAATTTCTTGAAAAAAAAAAGTCAATAACGATGAATTGAAGATACGAATGCAAGTCACTTCGTTTATCTATGCAAATGGGTGGGCTGGTAAATGTTTCTTTCTAAAAATGCAATTAAGAGGACAAATTAAAATTTTTTTTTTTTCAGTTTCTTAAAAAACCGATTTTTTTTTTCACTTTTTTAAAATCAAGTACACAAGTTTTTAGAGGATGTTTCGACAAAAAATTTAAAAAAAATGTTTGATACCGTCTTGAAAATATTCGGAAAATTCAAATTTTTTTTTTTTAAATTAGTAAAAACTCCAAAGATTAAAATTTTTCAAATGCTAATACGCAACCTTTGCTAACCCAATTCGGACTTTTATAAGATAAAATTTCGTCAAAATCCTGTTAGTTATTAAGGAGAAAGTTGGTTTTAAAAAAAATGTTACTATCACTATGAGAGGGGTACCGTTTTAGACTTTTTCCCAAAAAATGTTTATATCATAAGAAAGACCTATAAAAAATTATCCTTTTATCGAAATCGTAAGAGCCGTTTCGAGAAAAATAAGCATCATCATGTGGTATGGCAGGTACCGCGACCTAGAGACCCAATTCCAAAAACCTCTGTCGGTTGCCCCACAGACAATTACTGCAAAATTTGAATAAAATCGGTCAAGCGGTTCAGGCTTTAGACCCATATCCGAACAGAAAGACAGACAGACAGAGATACATTTTCCGTATTCTCCATCATCGTCATGTCATATTCAATTGTTATCTCAAATTTTTTTTATGCACGATTGCCTATAACCGTAAGTAAAAATGTCGGTAAACATGGCTCTGTAACGCCGACCGTTGACCAAAACGTAGTTCCCAGCTAAGTTTTCAAAGATACTCTGGAGATGCAGCAGTTTTGTTTATTAGCGCCTTTTCAGAAAAGATGATTTTGCGCCCAAAATCACTGTCTGATTCAGATAAGATCCAAAAAGCAAGTCGATAACGTAGGGAATGGACGCGAGCCTTCAATTGTTCAGTAAACTGGACATTTTAAGGGGATTACCTGAGATCTTTGTTTTTTTCGAGATCTTTGTGCAGAATTCTCCTAAGGCTAGTGCTTAGATCGATGGCTAGTTGATGTTCGTCAATTGAGTTTCACACTCTCGGCCACAGCAACCACATTCTTGTAAGGGTTGTCCACTAGCATGCCAGTCACATTAACTTGCCTACAGCAGGTGAGGTACATAGGTAACTCAAACTTAAAAAAAAAAAAAAATCTTTTCAAAAAAGCATTGTTTGGCCTACTCAGCACTCACTTTGCAAATGCGACTCATGTCATAAAATTAAGATTAGAGTTAAGATCTCAATTGGGAAACAGCTTTCAGTCAGTCAATGATAAAATAGTCAATGATTCAAAAAGAAATCACTAGGTGGCCCATATTAGATTGCACTACAACCGCAAAAATAGGTTTGTTCGTTGAAGCCCTAGGGTCACCCTAGGGTCGCCACAAAGCGTTTTTTGAGAAACCAAAATTCACCCTGAATGTCAAATTGAGTGTTTTTTGAGCCATAGGTTTGCCATAAGTTTTCCCCAAACTCGCCCTAGCTTTTAGCTGTGGCAATTTGAGGGCTGTCAAATGGCATGTATTTTTTTTTTTTAATGGCAGGGATCTGTGGTGATTTGTGGTGTAATGTTTTTTAAGGACTGGAAAACCCAGGTTTTTTTGACAACTCATAGGGTTGTCAAGAAAACTTGGGTCAACCCTGGGGAAAGTTCAACGAACAGACCTAATGTAATCACAACTTATGTGTTTTTTTCTGTCACTGATTTCACGAAATTTTATAAAGCTTTCAGTTGAAATGGGAAATTTATACGACAAACTGCATCAAAATAGCTCACCATAGCGTTGAAATAAATTTGATTGAGTTTTTCTAAAGAGAACCAGTAAATCTCCTAGGGATAAAAGTCGGTTTTAGATACGAATTTATCGTCGAGCGGTGTCTGTGACGATATACTTAGTATGTTTGTCTGTTCCGTTGGAGGTTCGAATTTCGAATTCTAACAGAAAGATTTGTAAAGCTCTCAGAAAGTAACTTCACTGCCCTGAAAAGCGCTTTCTCGATTAGCCTTTCCGAACCAAAAAACAACTTGTATGTTCCCTCCATTCTTCACAAAGGTATGGTTGAGAGAAATACGCTCAGCCAGGAGCTCCCCGCTCTTATATTTGCGGTTGATAAAAAAGTTTAAAAAAAATTTGCTTTAAAATGCTTACAACACAAAATTTGACGGCTGCTCTGCTGTTGCTATCTGGCTTGTTCCTGTTTTCTGCTATGAATTTCTCATCTTCGACCTGAAAGGAACAATATGGGTATACCTATCGCTACATGTAACTTTTGCTAAAGCAGGACCTCTGAGAATATGAGCATTAGATGGACGCAGAGAATTTAACCATGTGTAAACTCGAAACGTTCAAAGAGCTTATTGAATCTAAGTCGTCTGCACATTAGCTCCACTATAGTTGTCCTTACAGGACACTGCCTGGTAGGTAGACACACCCAGGGTTGTAAAAGCTTAAGCTAATTTATAGCTTAAGTCTGGATTTAATTCACAAGCTATTTTGAGAATTGTGAATTGGAGAATATTCAATTCACAAGCTAGTTTGGGAACTATGAACTGAGAAAGATTCAATTCACAAGCTAGTTTGTAAATTGTGAATTGAGAAAAATTCAATTCAAAAGCTAGTTGGAGAATTATGAATTGAGAAAGATTCAATTCACAAGCTAGTTAGTGAATTATGAATTGAAAATATTCAATTCATAAGCTAGCTTATGACTTATGAATTGAAAAATATTCAATTCACAAGCTAATTTGTGAATTGAAAAATATTCAATTTACAAGCTAGCCTATGACTTATCCGAATTATGAATTTAAAAATATCCAATTCATAAGCTAGCTTATGAGTTTATTATGAATAGGAAAAAAATCAATTCACAACCTAGCTTATGAATTACCTGAATGTTTTCCAATTCGTAATCCGGATAATTCATAAGCTAGCATGTAGCATGTGAATTGAATATTTTTCAATTCATAAGCTAGCTTATGAATTGAATGTTTCTCAATTCATAATTCACAAGCTAGCTTGTGAATTGAATAATTTGCAATTCATAAGCTAGCTTATGAATTGAATATTTCGCAATTCAAAAGCTAGCTTATGAATTTAATATTTTTCCATTCATAATTCACAAACTAGCTTATGAATTGAATTTTTCTCAATTCTCAATTCTCCAACTAGCTTGCGAATTGAATATTTCTCAGTTCATAATTCTCAAATTAGCTTATGAATTGAATTTTTCTCAATTCACAATTTACAAACTAACTTGTGAATTAAATATTTTTCAATTCTGAAGCTTACTATTAGCTTATAGCTTACGGATTTTTTAATTCATAAACTCGCAACCCTGGACACACCAAAAAACTTGGTGTCTACTCAAACGACTTCTGTAGAAGCTGCATGGACGAGGAGGAAGAGGAAACAATCCAACATCTCCTTTGCTCATGCCTTGCATTTGCTAACATACGGAAACCTCACCTAGGTGATTACTTTTCGACACCAGCGATTTAGCTCTCCCTTTTCTTAGAAGTTCTGGATGGTTTGACTAACTGGTGATCAACTCGTTAGCCCAGGTTCGATTAGAGGGTGTTTCAAATTTTTAATCCCCTAGATAGGAACCAGAGGGTGATCAACTTTCTGGTGTCAGTGCGGTATCACAATGGACCCTCTGTGGTCTAAGCGTGTCGGTGCCCGTATACCGGCAGCCACATCTAACCTAACCTAACTTAACCAAAACTATGACTGTTTTCTAGCATATGTTCTGCAGCACTTGACTTTTCTTTTTCATTATATTTTGAGATGTGCAAAATGTTTTTTAAATCTTTTTAGAATACATAGGTGTTCTTGTCTTTCGTATATATTATTTTCTACAATCATTGTTAAGATAAAAGGATTTGTTCGATGTGAAGCTATTAGGGCCGTTCAGACTATACAATTAGTTGGACAGACTTTGGCTTAAAGGACCAATGTTTGATAATGCGAACCCTCAAATATTTTTGAAAATTTAGAAGTTGGACGGAATGGAGGAGTATATGACATAAGGTTGGACAACAAGTTTGATAAGTCTGAACGCAAACTACAGCTGACCATCCAACATCCATCAAATGAGGTCTTTCCAACTAATTGTATAGTCTGAACGGCCCTATTTTTTCAAATGTAAGTTGAAAGACATAGGTCATTAAGATCAACTCTAGTTTGTATACGAGTTTTGAGTCAACGTGAATGTTCGCTTGTAATCTTGTAATAAGAATCTTGTTATGCTCGACGGATTTCTGATTTTCGCAAGCCATTGGTTTGGCATGCTCGTTTATAGTTTTGGTCAGGCCGTCGTTCTTTTGAATATTTTAATGTAAAAATTGCCTCTGATTCTCTTTACTGTTGTGAAGAAATTTTTATTATACAGACCTATCGGACACTTCTAAAGCTGGAAAATTCTGAAGATAATTTGCACACTAATATGAACTAATTTCATCTTTTTTTAAATTTTGTGTGTAATTGATAAGAAACCGTTAGATCTCTTGTAATGTAATTTCGTTCATTATCAATTAAATTATCAACTAAAGTTTTATAAATTAAACGATATAATGTTTATCTACATTCTTAAATCATTCCATTTTCAGATCTCTTGTTGCGTCAGTGCCTTTTTTTGCCAATGCTGACTCCAATTTCGTTTCCGATGTTGTTACAAAGCTTAAATATGAAGTTTTCCAACCAGGTAAATAAGAAAGAGAACTCTAACATCGATGAGTTGTTTGAAATTATATATCTTCTTATTTTCCAATTAGGTGATATTATAATAAAAGAAGGCACTATTGGAACCAAGATGTATTTTATACAAGAGGGTGTCGTGGATATTGTGATGGCCAACGGAGAGGTAAGCCTTACATCCCAAATAAATAAAAATTTTAAATAAAATTCTTTGTCGTATAGGTTGCAACATCACTATCAGATGGTTCATATTTTGGTGAAATATGCTTACTTACAAATGCACGACGCGTGGCTAGTGTGAGAGCGGAAACATACTGCAATCTATTTTCGTTAAGTGTAGATCACTTTAATTGCGTTTTGGATCAGTATCCGTTGATGCGAAAAACAATGGAGACCGTCGCAGCTGAACGTCTCAACAAGATTGGTAAAAACCCAAACATAATGACACAGAAGGATGAACAGAGTAATAACCCCGAGTCCAACACGATAACTGCTGTTGTTAATGCACTAGCTGCTGAGGCCGACGACTGTAAAGATGAGTATGTACTTATTTGTTGTTTATTTATTATCACAAATGAAAAGCTGAGTGTGTGTCTATTCACACACTGGATGGAAGAGCGACGCAACGAGAGTGTATTAAGGGTTCTTATTTGTTCTGACGTCTGAAAGGCCAAAAAATTAACCATAGCTTTCTGAAAGCAGGCGAATTTCATGAATGCTAGCTTCGAAGACGCTAGTCTTTGTTACCCCCTCTTCTAAGACTGGGCACCTACTATGATAATAGTTTGCCAAAAAAAGCCTATGGTCTTACTTTCACTTAACTGTGTGAGCGTAATGATTCACAGTCGATTCGATTCGATTCAATCTCATTGTGTTCACTCAGTTACTCAATGTGCATGAGGAAGGGCGGCAGGGAAAGAGCGCTAAGAGAAGTATTTTTCAATAGTAAGAGTTCCTTTGGTAAAATCGCGGTAAATTTAATAAACAAAAAATAACAAAAGTCCTGCACTAGAAAAACATGAAAATAAAATCTTTACTTCGACTTATGTGCCTGTTTATATGTATATTGTATATATATATAAATGTTTGTATTGCATGTAATTAAGGCCGGAATAGACTCCTAAACCACCCAAAGGACTTTTACCAAATTTTTAATGATCAAGGGATGGGTTCTGTTAACGTTTGATTCCCATGTTTCCATGGGAACGAGACCGAGGATAGGAACTTGGAAACTACTAGATGGATCTCAAAAATGTTTTCAACTGCTACATTACCCCTCAGTGACGTAGTCTTTATTTCATCTCCATATTCTCACTTTGACGGAAACGGCAACCAGAAAACTACCGAACAGATTTCAAAAATTCTTTCAGCATTGGGATGCCTCATTATCTAATCGCAATATTTTTAAGGGAACGGAAAATTTCAAGCTTTCAGGCAATCATCCGATTAGCCCAGCGGGTGTTCCTTTGTTTGTGTGAACAACGCTTCAAATAAGTTAGATCCGAGAAGCGCCGGCCGTGCCGTCGACGGGCGAGCAAGTTAGCTTTTTAGTAAATGTTAAAATTTTTGATAAACTTTCGACACTTTCACGATTTAATCATTTTCAAGATTTAGCATTTTCCTCTTCAAATATTGAAAAGAAATTGACTTCACAGGTATAATGTGGCGAATGGCAACCTCAAAAGCTTCGTTCGCCAGCCCTGGTCCTATTCTCTTGATCCAGAAATTAACAATCAGCCCTATTATGGAGTTTCATGTGAACTAATTCCCCTCGAAAAAGATCCAATTTCACTTTTCCCTTATTATAAGTATCGGGGAAAAAATTTTCCATATTCGCAAAAATTCTCTTATTGAGCTATTTTCCCCGTGAAATGTGAAAACGTTGAGAGCAATGACGGGAAATTGGATGCAACTGAACGTGGTCTTTTTTTCGAAGTGAACTTTCTGATTCCAAGTGGAATTTTGTTCAGGGGAAACTCATAATAGCTTTTCAAATACCGGGCGAACAAAAATGTTCCGGGCGAAAAGCTGTTCACGTGAAACCCATAATAAGGCTGAATAGTTTTTATATTGAATGCCCAACTCAGCATGCCACCGATGGTAGAATTCGACTGATACGATCAAAAAGGATTCAACATCCATCTCTCCGTCCATTTCCTCTTAAAATTCTTGTCTCTCAACTACAAGAACTCTCAACCATGAGGTGTATATGAGAGTCTACTGATATTAATTCAATTAATGAATTTTCTTCGAGGATCTTGTGAGCCAAAAGCAAAGAACCAACAATTTTTAGTTTTGCGAGGAACCCAATGATTTTGTCTTTTGAGGTTCTTCTCTTCATTAGGCCCGTCGGTCGTAACAATTTCAGACTACAAATGCCAAATACAAAGAACTAAAAACATACTCTTAATGAATGTTTGTGGATATTTCGAACACATCATTTAATTGATAATCAGGGCCATCCCTACTACCGCCTTGTGTAAGATTTACAGAAATCACCCTTTTTCTAGTCTATGCCAAACGCAATTCTCAACTGCACAAGAAATTTCGTTTCTCAGAAAAAGTATCATCCCCAAATAGAATTCGTGGTTTGATTTACAAGCTGCAAAGAGGCCATTAGGCATACTTTCAAATATTTGAAGACAACCCTACAAAAGACAACCGAAATTTGTTCAAACGGTCCAAAAATATTTGTATTGCTTATATACAAAAATATACAAAAAGAAGCAAAATCTTTTGATCTTTTGTCAAAAACATTAAGAACTCCACCACGTCATCGGTCCCAACGACTCTCCGTATGTCAGCTCCATCGATGAAGCCAATTTATTAATCAGTTCAAGACACTTCCTGACAGCATATTGGCTTTACCTGAGCTTGATTATTTAAATTCTGTGAGGAAGAAGATATTTTTTTGGAATCGTTCGGTTGCAAGAGCCCTCAAAGATCTCAATATACATAAATACGCTGGTCCAGAAGGTATACCCGCCGTTGTTCTGAAGTGGTGCTCTTCTACGCTACCAAACCACTTCGTAAGTCCAGACCAGATGGAAAACTGTTTGACCAACCCGTTCCTAAAAAAGGCGAATCTTCCAGCCTTTCCAATCACCATCCAATTGCACTAACGTTCCTTCTTTCCAAGGTCATTGGAATGTTGATAAATCATCAACTAATGAAACATCTTGAAGAACGAAAGCTTCTTAATGATCGACAGTATGGCTTTCGTAGCAAAAGGTTCACTGGCGATTTGATGGCATATCTCATCGAAAAGTGGAAACAATCCTTACATTGTTTTGGAGAAAGTAATATTAGGTCTGTTCGTTGAACTTTCCCCAGGGTTGACCCAGGTTTTCTTGACAACTCTATGAGTTGTCAAAAAAAACTGGGTTTTCCAGTCCTCAAAAAACACTACACCACAAATCACCACACATCCCTGTCATTAAAAAAAAAAATAGAAGCCATTTGACAGCCCTCAAATCGCCACAGCAAAAAGCTAGGGCGAGTTTGGGCAAAACCTATGGCAAACCTATGGCTCAAAAAACACTCAATTTGACATTCAGGGTGAATTTAGGTTTCTCAAAAAACGCTTTGTGGCGACCCTATGGCGACCCTAGGGCTTCAACGAACAAACCTATTATTGCACCTGATGTTTCTAAGGCATTTGATAGAGTTTGGCATCAAACTCTTTTATCCGGAATGAGTCTTTTTGGTATCGATGAGTCTCTTCTTCATTGGATTAGAAACTACCTTTCCGACCTTTCAATACAAGTTGTATTAAATGGCTTCAAACCTGATACCGTTACCCACTTTATAAATGCTGTGAGTTCCCAGGGCTCTGTTTTGTCTCCGACACCTTTCCTTATTTTCATAAATGATGTCTTGTCTGAAACTTCTAATCCGCTCAACTGTTTCGCTGACCACTCAACCCTCAGCTTTTCATTTTCGTTCCCAAATGCACGTCCCTGCTCTTCTGATGTGGAACTGAAACGGTTGCGTATGATTAGCTTAGACCTTGACACCATTGTTTCATGGGGTCATAAAAGCCGAGTAGAATTCAATGCTTCGAAAACTCAATTCTCATTATCCATGAATGGTACCTGCATTCAAGAAACCGAAAAGCTGTCAGTACTCGGTATGTGTGTAAACGACGATCTTCGTTGGAACGACCACATATTTGAAGTTGCCAAAACTGCTGCTAAATGCTAAGGTTTGTTAAGACGATGCATTTAAGGAATTTTTCACCCCTTCTGATCTGGCTATCATATACATATAAAGCCTACATCCGTCTAAAACTAGAGTATATCTGGTCAGATGCTCCTCAAACATCTTTACGCCTTCTTGATAGGGTACAAAACAGAGCGTAAAGATTGATAGGTGATAGTTTTATCGAAGAATCATATAGTTCTTTTGAACATCGTCGAAACGTTAGTTGCCTTACTCTTCTGACGCTTTTTTACAAGCAGGGCTTTAGCGAAAAGCCAGTTGCATTCCTCCCCCCAAATAATTTAGCCGCAACACCCGCCTTGCTAAGAATGCATCACTTTTACCTTGAGCCCAGTTTATAGTCAAGTATAGAAGTTCATATTTTAGCCGCACTACCCGTATGTAGAAAGCCTTACCTGGCACAGTTGTGATGAATATTGTTGTTTTGAAATTACTTCAACAATTTTTTGTCTAAAATGGAAATGGCAGAATATTTTCACACAGCATAGAATAAATTTTTCTTTTGGCTGATGGCTCAATTGTTGATCTGACTCTGTTTAGAAGGTAACATCTTGGATGGCCGAACTTGTCGATGAATAAAGCATTAAGTGGAACGCTTGGCATTATTCATTTTAATTTTAGAAGTATTAACAAGAAGAACCTTGTTAAGTAAAATTTCAACATATTCATTTGCAAGGCAAAGTGTTTACTCTTATTAGTATTACATTTTTCTTTGCTTCCTTCGGTTGCACTTGCACCAGATAAACTTATCCATAACCATAATGACTAAAAACCAACTTTTTTTTAAATAATTTTACGCTCTAAAGAATTCAAAAAAAATTTACACTATCGCCGGATTGCAACAATTTTGAAGGTTTTGGAAACAGTAGACAAAATGTCATCTCGAATTAAAACCTTGTGTAATTAGACCAGGTTTTGGAAAAGTGTTCAGTGTCTGTAATTTTTTTAAATAACTAACACATTATAATGAGTGGGTCGTCACAATGTTTTTATTAAAAAAAGGGGTCGTGTGTACCCAAAAAGTTTGAAAACACTGGTTTAGAGGATTAAGTTCATATCTACTTTTCTTTCAGCCCCCCAGTTATAACCTTGAGGTTATAAGTGAAATTGCAACCACCTCATTACAAACCACTACACCACAAAAAAGAGAAGCTTGCTATCCTGGCAATTAAAATGGACCGGCAATTGGTCTTAGCGCTCCAGATTTTGTATCAGCTTTGTCCTTAAAAAAACCATGTAATTGAGATCGTTCAGTTCCTCTTTCACCTTGCCATTCGAATAGACACAACTATTTTTATTTTTAAACTTAAATACATAAATGTACTAAATAAATACAAAATTCCAATTAAATAATTTCTAGTTGCATATTTTGGAATATGTGTTGCACAAATGCAAAACAATTGTTAAAATGGCAAACAGTAAAAATTTCTAGCCAAGCAGATTTTAAGCTAGCTATACGTTAAATTAAGTCACAAAACATGTATGTGTATCAATATAAAGAAAATTGTAATTTGTAAACGAAAAATATGCAACTAGAGTTACCTTATAAAAATAATTCAATCTAAATTACCAATTATGTATAATTATAATTAGTTTTATTTTTATGTTAAGTTTTCTGTCGTTCTCTATCTGTAGTGATAACGATCTCAAGGAAAATCTGTTACATGGATCCCAATCGAGCATTATTGAGCCAGTGCAAACTATAAGAAAAGGACTTCCAAGGCCTAGGAGTGGTGAATTTCGTGCACTGTTTGAGGGCAATACTCCATGACACTAAGAAACATATGAATTTGCTACATTTTCGCTATACAAATATCGTCAAAAATAGTTAGATTAATTTTTAAATTAGTGCAATTTTCAATTCACATCTAACTGAAAATGATTTCAGCTCCGCTAACTGTGATGACTATATATAAGAAACGAAATTCAATTGATTTCATTACTCAAGCAATACTATAACGATGACGACTCGTGCAGAACCCAATCTCCTTCATTAAAAACAAAAACAAAAAAAAAAAAACATATTTAAACCTCATGTACAGCATGTTGTCTTTTTATAAGATTTTGTTTGATATTTATTTATTTTTTAATTTTAATTTTTAGTTAAAACGATTAAATTTTGCAAGTTGTATTTGTTAAAAACAAAAATGGTATTTTACTATAGAAACAATAAATACATGAAGGACAATATCTTTTTACAATTTTTTTGAAAGCAGAAACCCGAAAAATTTTGAGATGGTGAGTATTATGGAATTATTTTAAATTTAAAAAAAAGTTATTCTCTTTCATGGCATCATATCCGCTGCGTTCCTTTTGGATTGTTCCATGTCAGAAGTGAACCAAATACTAATGTTGTCGCATTTGTCCGTACCAGGAGTGTTATGGTCTGCCTTTTTGATCCTTCGGGATTGTATCTCTTTCTTCGGAATCGTTGCCTTTTTTAATGGGTTTTCAGGATCTCTCCTTCGAACATGACAATACTAACTGAGTCAGTCCGGGTCTATTTTCTGCAAGGTGCCACTTTATTTCATATAAAGCAACTTCATCCATCTGCTGTCAACTAATTCACAGACCCTTTATTCATTGTCCAATATTGGAAATCGTATGTGCGCATAACCGCTTTTTAAAGTTTTCCATTTAGGTTAGAGGGCAATTTTCTATCACATAAGAATTTTTTCGAAACTGCATTCCAACATTGTGAGTCGTATTTATGTGTGATGAACGCACAACAGCGCACAGTGGTTTCTCCCATAGGCCAAAAGTCAAAATTTCAAGGTTAAACAAATTATTTTTTTTAATGCAATAATAATCTTAGCTTACGGGTAATTGAAAAGAGAAAAGAAAGAGTTTTTTCTCTAAAATTTGTTATTGCTTGTCAGTCGTGCCACGAAGTTGAGTGTTTTTCACAATTTTAAATAATAACTTAAATTGCAAATGCTATATAAAGGTTTACTCATTTTTGGTGTATTGTTTAAAGCTAATTTTGGAAGAAACGTATGTAAATAGTGAAATAATGTATAATGCCAAGTTTTCAGCGATTTTTGTGGAAAAAAATGATATTTTTTTATTTCGACCTCTATTAAAAAAGGTTCATAGTTTCTTATATTTTAATATTTCGTATTCTTCTGAAGAGCCAAAACATCAAATTCCCATAAATGCACCATGATTTAGGGATCTTTGCTTCTTTCAGAATATGTAAGAATTTTGCGCAAATTGTAAAATTTTAGCTTGGAGGGAGACACTATTTTCCACTTTTTTATATATTCTAGCAATGTGATCAAGCGAATTGATATCTTTAAAATTTGGAATACCGCGAAGAAAGGACGCAGTGCAGCTAAATCAAGTGAAACATGTTCAATTTTTAAAGAAATTTACCATATTGAAAGTATTGATGCCAAAAACAAGGTAAACACGCTATATAAGTCCATCCACAAAAGGTGTGAGGCTTGTTCGAGAAAAAAGTCCTTATTTTTATCTACGAATAGTGTTTGGCTTGACTCCATTGAAGTCTTCAGTTCTGTACCAACTAATCCCGGCAGACCAAAAACGCCATTAAACGGAACTAAGTGAAGACGAATTGCCCAGATCAAAAAATGATGAAGACATTCCTGAGGCTCTGAAGCATTGCAAATCTTCAGACAATCTCCAAATAAAGCAATTGGATGCCAGTGATGCTTTGAAACTTTTGGTTGAGAAAAGGCTTTCAAAACACCAATACCAAGTTATAAGGAACTTGATAAACGAAAAAACAGAGGTTGATATTCTACCAAGCTATGCCAAAGTTCTTAAAGTCGAAAAAAGACTGCTACACAAAGATCGAAACAATAAGAATTTCAGATTCATCGGCCGCAGTTATACCCTTCAAGGACTTCTCAATCATACTGCTCAACTCATTATAGATTCCCAAGCAATTTTTAAAAAACCGAGACTGGTTTTGGTAAGAAACAATTTAACCAATGGTTTATATCGGAAAGTTTTGTCAATGTTAAGCATATCCTTAAATTGACAATGGTTGACGGTAAGGTATGCAATGCCTTGTCACATACTGCTTCGCAACAGGTGTGGTATATTTGCGGAGCAAAGCCAACAAACATGAATAACATTCAAAGCTCACTACAAAGACGAAAGAACAATAATAACGAGGAAGTCCTCGATTTTGGCATATCTCCACTGCATGCGTGGATCAGATTTTTTGAATTTTTTATTCATCTATCCTATATATATGGATTTTAAGGTCCGTATTATGAGTAGCGAATCGAATGTTCGACTGGAAGCGAATGTTTTAGAGAAACTCATTTATTGGATTATTATCATTAAACTTCGTCCAGTCTCTTATCTGACATACCTTAAAGGTCGAAAAAAAAAAGTTTTCTACAAAGTTTTTGTTTCTACAACCTATAATACCGCTATAAAAGAGGCTCGCAAAAACATTCGCTTCCAATCGAACGTTCGATTCGCTACTCATAATAGGGACCTAAAAAATGGCGAACCGGAATTGATGAAAAACTTCTTTTGGAAACAATCAACCACAACACGCGAAAAATATCCAGGCTGTCTACAAACACAGATTTGTTCAATAGATTGCTATTTACCTCAGATCCTTTACTTTCGAACGAAAGAAATTTGAAGAAAAAACACAACAATCGACACTTTCCAAAGATATTTTGTGTTTATACCTTAAATCTATAATATAAAAATAAGTCGGGTTTTCCTTCCTGACGCTATAACTCCAGAACGCACGAACCGATTTCCACGGTTTTGCGTTCGTTGGAAAGGTCACGGGCTCCGTGAGGTTTATAGCAAAGAAAATTCAGCAAAAATTTCAAGAGAAAAGCAGGAAGGGAAAATCATTTTCACATACAGCGCCATCTCTGATCCATAGCATGTATGTACTACAACGGCGCCAGTACGCAGTGGAGATGAACCGCATAAATTTCTGCAAATATATTTCATTTCGTCGATGGTGGATCAGCCCAGTAATTCCCCGTGGAACGCCTGCAGATGAATTGAATGTTTGCCTGAAGGCATCACCTTTGTGGAATAACGTAAAAACACTACCGCTAACCACTAATATGAGAGTTCAACTTCAAAATGATCAAAGTGCTGCACAATTTTCCAAACAATTGTTAGCTGTTGGAAATGGAAAAGTTTCATTGATGCGACAACTGGATTAATTATAATTAATCTTACCAACGACTTTTGCCGATTTGTAGACTCTCAATTAGCTCTTATTGAAAGTGTTTTCCCTAACATTAGTGAGAACTATTAGAATTATGCTTGGTTAAGTCAACGAGCAATTTTCGCTGCAAACAATAATGATGTAAATGCACTGAATTTCACCATTCAATCAAAAATCGATGGTGATTTGGTGACATGCAAATCCGTTGATTCCATAACAAATCCCGATGATGTTGTAAATTATCCAACGGAGTTTTTGAACTCTCAGGAGTTACCAGAATTTCCACCACATAACTTGCAACTCAAATTTGGTTCAGTTATTATGATATTGCGTAATTTGAATCCACAGCGACTTTGCAACGGTACTCGACTTGCGGTGAAAAGACTTATGCCGAATTTGATTGAGGCAACCATTATTAACGGAAAGTACACAGGTGAAAATGTATGTATTCCTCGAATACCAATGATTCCGACTGATCTTCCGTTTACCTTCAAACGATTACAATTTCCAGTTCGCCTTGCGTTCGCAATGACAATTAACAAGTCGCAAGGCCAATCGCTTACCGCCGTATTAATAAACGCGGAATAACTGGGAAATACTTATTCCATGGATTAAGTTACCATTATACCATTTTCCATTTAATTAAAGCCACCATTATACCATTTTCCACTTAATCCATGGAATAAGGCTTAGCCCAGCTATTCCGCGTTTATTAATACGGCGGTTAGTGTTTGCGGGATAAATTTAGAAAATCATTGTTTTTCACATGGGCCAGCTACACGTTGAGTGTTCACGAGTTGGGAAACCATCCGCTTTGTTTGTGAAGTTCAACTAAATTACAATTAATTTTTGCAATCGAAATGCATTCACTACTGTTGTAAAATGAAATAAAATTTTTCCTTTCCAAATATAAAACAAAAAAATCATTTTTCTTCATCTTTTAATCCCCAAAGGAAATGTTACAAAAACGAAACGGAGTTCGCCGGGTATGCTAGTAGTGAATAAAATTAAGTAACAATACAAAAAATCACATTTTTTTATTTGACTTATTTTCAAAAGTTTAAAATAAAAATTTGAGTTTTGACCGCCCTCCCAATCCAAGTGAAACCACTGTGAGCGGTGTAAATTCTTCCGTTCGTTAGTTAGGGGGCATTTTTCTATCACTAAAGAAGGTGAAGTTCTCTCGCCACTTCATCCACACTGCGTCTATGTCGTTATTGAAAATTGATTCACTTTTGAGCATAGATCCCTCATGCTTAAAATTTTCTCAATTGGGAAGCAAATTTCATTCAAATAAAATGTCTGGAGCAGGCATATCTGGATCGCAAATCGGCAACACAAGTACTCATTATTATCAGACTGCCTCGTGCAGGGATAAAGGATCCTCACTTAGCTCGTCAGCAAAGAAAAGTTGATGTACTTTGGTGTTCTGTACTTTATTTTTCAGCAGGCAGACAATTGTTAAAAAGAGCAGAGCACTCAAGACGCTTCCTTGGTGTGACCAACTGTGACTTGAAATGTTTCAGTGACTCCAGCTGGATGCGAGTATCTTATATATAGCACAAAGGCTTTAGAAACTCCCATACAAGATTTCTTCTTCTTGTATTTCCTCTTCCTTGATATATATATAAAAAAAAAATAAGTCATGCAAATTGAATGAAAAAAGTAAGCCCAAAAACATTATTATCTTAACATTTTATTTTACCATCGATTTTATTTGATACATGTTATAATTATGGTTAAACTTTTAATACAAATTCATAAGTAAGGTGTTAATCGCAATGCTTCGTACAATTCATTAAATTGCATTTGACTTTTTGTTTCCCTTAAATTGGAATAAAATTGAAAATAGTTTCAATAGTATATTCGCTTTCTACGCATCAGAGAGCTCAGTTAAAGTATTATAAATAAAAGTTAATTTCATTAGATTCCTCACAAAATGATATCCTCAATTTTTTTGTTAAACGATATTACATATATAGATATATCCTTTATTGCAAGTATTTTTTTTCGTCTTCTTCAACGGTGCCACGCGTTCAGTGATTTTGAAGGGATCGCAGCTCTCAAACTTATCTACTTGACACTAGTTATCCACCCGTGCGAAGCGGAAAAGTGGGGTTCCCTATGCACTTTAATATGGAATATTATAAATAAAATAAACAGAATAAGACAACAGAGATTAGAGAGCCCCGAGGGCTTGAGCATTTCTTTCGAATGCAGGGGACCCACACATTATTGACGTTTTCGAACGACCGTTGAAATGATTTCAATGTTATTTATTTAAAACAATAATTTGAGGAGGTTTTAATATAAATGATAAAATAGGTTGGGATAAATCTAACCAAATATCAGTTTAGAGGGTCCGGTGAAAACGTTTGGTAAATTGTTCACAAATAGTGTCAGGCCTGTGGCCGAATTACAGCTCACGCTATCGAGTAATCTCGTACCACAATTTTGCATTCTCTCATCATAAATCCAAAGGAATTTCTTTCGACGCATGGAGGGCTCACTGATTATTCATGAAATGAAAATACATAGGTATAAGAAATTTTGTAAACATTTTTCTTGACAAAGGTCCGTTCAAAACAATTACTTTCGTTGTCCATGTACACGTGCACCGGAAGACAATAGGTTGGTTCCTTGAAGCCCTGAGGTCACCCTGTGGTCGCCACAAATCGTTTTTTGTAAAACCTTAACTCGCTCTGAATATTAAATCAAACTGAGTGTTTTTTGAGTCCTGGGGTTGACTTGGGTTTCCCCTCAACTCGCCCTGTTAAGGCATGTATTTTTATTCAAATGACAGGGGTGTGTGTGGCTTTGTGGTTTAACGTTTCTTGAAAACTGGAAAAACCAGGCTTTTTGACAACTTATAGGGTTGTCAAGGAAATCTGGGTCAACCCTGGGTAAAGTTCAACGAACGAACATAATCACAACCGTCTAGGTATTGATTAACAAGATTTCTATAAACAACAACACCCGAGTGCATTTAATGTTTTAATTTGTGTTTCAAGATTTTAGAAAATAAAAAAATTATCTCTAAAGCCTCTGTATAAAACTCAAGACGGACCGTTATGGTTAGAAAAATGGAGGTTGAATATCATTAACTTCGCTTTCGTCTCTTTCGTTTTATGAAAACCCTACTATCAAACTCGACAGCGAATGTGAAAAAAAGATTCGCTCTTTCAGTTCATAGTTCAATAGCTTAACCAGTATCACCTTTTAGAGAAATAAAGAAGAAAAAATATATTTTCTAGAAACTACCTGTCAAATGACTGGAATTTTTTTATAACTAACGTGCACATCAAGGGGTTATGAATACCCTTATAATGTTATAGAACACAGTGCTAGCATTTAGGAAAATAGGAGAGGATTTAATAGGAGGAAATGTGTAGCATAAGTTTTGATTCGCTTCGAAACGATTCGGAAAGAAGATATCGAATTCAAAACAGCTCACCTGGTATTACATTATCAACCCCTTTCATTTTATTTCAATAAACACTCAGGGATGCATTCGACCATTCGTTTAGGGAGATGAAAATGGTATAAAACGTTTAACCTCACTCTCTATTCAAATCTTTAAATTTAGAATCTGTTTAAAAGTATTCACCTATAAAACCACATGCATATTTAAGTGCTGCTTGTATCTCCTCTGCAGTAGTTTGCTGTCGACTTCTTCTATTAAACTAAATAAACTAAACTTAAACTCTTGAGAATATATCTTATAGAATATAACATATAATTTAAACATTTATTTTGGTTGTGATGTAATTTAAACATAATAGTTGTTAGCGTTGACGTCATCTTTCTTATTTACAATTTAAAAAAAACATTGTAGAAAAGAAGAACAGCAAGCCGTTTCAAGTAAGCGCTACCACTTTACGCCATCTAGAAAAAAAATGTGTCGTTTATATTTTGTTGAGTGAAGAAACTCTTAATATTTATAAATTAAAACATAATTAATTACAAACCACCAAAAATTAAAAAAAAAATTATTTTTACAAATTTTAATTCAGGGGAACTAAATGGATATCTTCACTTTTTATTAACAAAACTAAAATCCACTTTGTCTGATAAAGGATAATTACGGGAATTGATTACTTTTTCTTTTGAATAACTACTCAGCACGTCAACCGATTTAAAACTGAAAGCTATAACATAAGCATGGAAAGAAACTAACAGATTCTTATAAACGGCAAAAAATAAAATATTTTTGTTCATGACGTTAAATTGTCCTATTCTAAGGAAATTCAGTAAGGTGACGACCAAATTGACCTAGAAAAGTCGTTCATGCTCATTTTGAAATTCTATTTCGATAGAAAGATAGTCGAATTTGAATAAAGGGCATTTTAAGACTCGAACGATTCTAAAGGTAACACGTAAACTTTAGAATCTTTCGAGTCTCAAAATGCACTTCTTTTGAATTCGACTAACTCTCTATCATGTGAAACCATGCTATGCATGTAAAATCATGTTATGTATGTATGGGACAGCCTTGCCAAAAAAAAACACACCTATAGTTTCAAATGGTTATCGGCCCTATCGAGGTAACTGTCGGAGTGGAGTTTTCTTCGCAACGCATCCTTTTTTGGAGATTCAATTTTGCTTTGAAGTAGTTGCCATCGTAAAAAAATTTTCACAAATGCGACAACACGGGAATGAAATGTTCCCAAAGCTAAACACTTTCCGCAGCAAAAACTTATCTGAGGACGTCGGAGAAATGTTTGTTTTTATCTGTCGAAAGTAAAGCCAACTTAATCGCAAAGCATCGCATATAAACGGCAAACGTTGTATTTTGTCCGATCTGCTGATCGGAGAACTACCACGAACCAAAATGTCTTCGAATCGTAGGAAATTGGAGAGAATTCCGCTCCGACGGTTACCTCGATCTATATCATTCGTGTCGTGAGGACACTGGCTAGTTTCAGTCATACAACTCTTTTGTGCTTGGGTTCATTTTTGGCCGAGTAAAGAATACCAACCCAGTGTGTCGCACGTACTTGCGAATGTGTGCAAAGTACAATATCAAAATCTAAAGGCTGAATACAAGGTTTCTGTTTCTCTAAGAATCATTTTTAAGTTAATACAGAGCTGCTCATAAAAATTGCTAATGAAAATTGAGTAAAATCAAATAATCGTTCAACAAAAATCAATAAAAAACAATCTTTCCAATGAAATTTGTGAAAAGGGGCGGTTCACACTGTACAATTAGTTGGACAAACTTTATCAGATTTGTCGTCAAACTAAATTATTAAAAGTATTTGACATAACAATAAAATAAATAACATAAACAATTCCAACAAGAGGTCGTGTAAATATTTACATTATCCAAAATTTGTCCCGACCATAAAGGAATCATTAACAAGAAGGAAAGCGGTACGCACGACATCATTGCCCTCAACCTGATTCTGCAAAAACCACTTTAATTTTCAACTTCAAAACTAATTTGAAATCCTAAAATAAAGTGGTGTTTGTTGTTTCACGACCCAACTTTATATATTTATAAATAGGTCTCGTGTTACAAAAGCAAGAAAGTAAACAAATGGAAGTTGCGGGGCAAAAGAAGTAACGGCTTGCCCTTTTGTTCTTTATACCTCAATGTAGTGTGTCTCTGTATGATCTGTGAAATAATAAAAATAATCCTCTGTTCGAATCTAAATTAAATCGGACAACTTATTCTTTAGGAGTAAGAAACTAGATTTGAAATACCTTTTTCAGAATATTTGTTAATCCACAGCTCCGAACTAACTACAAAGCTATCATTTCCTGCCATGAACGGATATGTTCTAGACTCGATTTCATTTAAACCTTAACTCAACCAATATGATCATTACAACGGACACTATAGTTCACTTACCTATAACGATATGTTAAAAACACTACTAAAGCCCACGCTGCTACCAATGCAGAATAATTTCTAAAAAAGTTAAAAGAAAAAAAGACCATGTTCTGCAAGTAGATGTTTAGATTCTTACATTTAATAGTTTAACTCAAACAGTAATGTTAACTTTGTATTTTATACATGGAAGATGATATACACAGATGTTTCATAAATATACATTTTACTTATGTCTTAAATTATTTGTTAAACATTTTCAAGGAAACTATTTCGGAAATAATGTCACATTTGAATGGATTCGTATCCAAGAGATGGAAAGACCTTTTGTGCCTGCAAGATGAATAGCTTTCAAGCAAACGCATTTCATCGCACACACTACTCTCCACATTCGAAAGAATGATTTTCTCAGTAATTTTCTCGTAGTCGATGCCCTGTGCCAGTAATTGCTCTAATTCAAGCAAAGATGGATATTCTCCGGTTTCCAACATTTCAAATCTAAAAAATGAGTTTCTGATGTTAGGTACATGTTGTTTTCAAAAGACCAATTTATTGAGTGTATATTTACGTTGGGAAAATATCTCTCGGATGACGTTTTCTATAGCCATTCTGAAATGAGTTTGGTTGTTTGTTGTTTGAATTGAAATTGAAAAATGAATGAATCGTTACACCTTTTGCGTAGGACACCTTTTTGAAGTACCGAGCTGCTTTGAAAGCAAGTGCTTTAGAGGAGTTCGGTACTTCATAAAGGCATGATGCAGTAAGGTAAGGATTTCAGTATAGTTCTTTTATTTAACTCATAAAATAAACAAATCTTTAAAAACTTTTTAGTCTTTTCGCAGCACCTAAATTTGGGTTGCTCTTCATTTTAAGTCACAAAATAATAGTAAAAGAAGGGAAGTTTTCCTTTATTACCGTAAAAGAAAACTACCCATCAGACAGTCTTTACTAAATAACTAAAAACAACACAACATTCATAACTGACACTACAAAGAAAGACTAAAAAAAACGAACGGTATTAGCGAAACTCACTCTGTACAATTAGCTGGACAGACTTCGCCTGGGGGTTCACATTATCCAACATTGGTGCTTCAAACCAAAGTCTGTCCAACTAATTGTACAGTGTGAACTCCGCTATTGGGATTAGAACTTATTAACAAAAGGCAACAATTTAGTATTGAAGTTATTAAAATGTCATGCATCTTCTCGGCCAGCAATGGTGCAACTGGAGAAAAATTGAGATGTTGGGACAAAATAGTGATGTCATAAATCGAACTCGTTAACTTCACTCAAGAACCACTGAGAATATTGCTATTGCAGCCCACAATGTTGATGAAAACATTTCTCATTTGTTTTTGAAGTAGGAGTTCCGCAAACAATATTATACCGACTTATGTCTTAAGGTTTTAAAAGTTCACTTGACTCAAGAACTCTAGCCTACCGATCATTAACAACGTCTTAGCTTTGCTAATTGGGTTTTTGAAAAGCATTATATTGACCCGAAATTTCATAGAAAAATCATCTGGGCCTTATTGTTTTCGAAAATGCAATTGTCTTACCTTGAATGTATTGCGCAATCGATCAATGGTTCCCGATTTGTATGACCGGAATTGGAAGCTAATGTGGACGACTTTCATCTGTGTAAGTTATTGAAAAAAAACTACATATGCACACCAAGACCTTTTCCAAATCCGGTCTAGTTAAAAAAGATTTTATTTATTTGCGATGAAATTGTCCCCCGTGATGCCAAAAATAAAAAATTGTAGCAGGTCTCTGGCAGCAACTGTCGTTTCTTTGAATTCTTAAGTACGCATTCAGATTAAATAAAATAAAAAGGGTGGCGCAACAAAGCGAGGACCCAACGCATTTCTCACAGCCTTGTGAGGGGATGGAGGGGACCTACAATTTTCTGCCGGTTGCGAACGGCTGCAATTAGTTTACTATCGGAGGATTTGTCATTCCTCGCAAAAGGCGATACCCGTGAAAAGACATTTTTGCTCCTGTTGGCATTCGAGCCACGAACCTCCAGGTCAACATACAGATATGCTAAACATCAACCCACGGTTACCATAAGTGGGTATTAGAACTGTGAGTTAAGAAAATGAAAAACAAACTGTCGATATTCAAAAAGACATTCATGAGATGTTTGCTTCAGTTTTGTAGGCCATGACCTACGTTAGTAGATCCATAATGTTTTGGAGCTGTATTTCTTCAAGACCGGCCATCAAGACGTGGTTTCAACGGATGTCACGATGAATCCAGACAAATTTTTTGATGTTTTCAACGTAAACGCATATCCATCTGGCGATATACTAATTTTTTTGGTTTTCACAAAACCTTAATGAGTTTTAAATTATGATCAATTGGAGATCCATTCTTAAGATTTGACTGAAAACATTTGGGCTTACATATTTCAAGGGTAAAAGGGACTCATTCATCATTGTATCGCGAAAGAGATGACGCGAAAAAAAAAATCATTGAGATAAAATTAAACGGGAAATGCTCCAGAAAATTGTTAAATCTGTTCCCAGACTCCTTCAAAATTTTATAAATTTTCTTACTAACTTATTCATTACGTTTATTTTTAAAATCAAAGAAGAAAAAATTGCACATACATTTTAGGATAACATAAAGTTTTTAGTGTTAAACAAAATAGGATAGCGCAACAAAGCTATGGAAACCTGAGCCCAACTCATTCAATGACGATTCCAAACGGTTATATTTCCATGACAGTGTAATTACTGCTCTCGAAGAACTTGCCAATTCCTCTCGAAAGGCGATACTAGTGAAGAAAAGTTTGTTCTTCGATGTTTCTGGGATTCGAACCACCAATCTTTCACATATTATGCTAACCATAACGCCAAGGACACCATAAAAAATTACAAAATAATTAAAATTAATTAAAATAAAAACAACTGTACCACAATCCACAACTGGAACTATTTTTGATCTTAAAACTATGTTTTTTAGTTTTGTCAGCAAACTTCTTTATCTCTTTTAACGCAATTTCTTTAAAATATAAGAAAAATGTTGGTGAAAAATCTGTTTAAAAAAATCTAAATTTCTTAAAACCCTTCGCTCACAAAAAACAATCATGATCCAGTGACGACTAGCCTCGTAGATTTACAGTATACATTTTTTTAAAGAAATATGTGGGATTTTTGTGAAAGAAAAATAATGAAGGCAGACCAGAACACTCCTGGTATAGACAAATGCAACGAAATCTCCATTTGGTTGGCCCGAGACATGCAACAACCCAAAACTGGGAAATACTCACACTTATCAGATAGACAAGCTAACTATTACACCACCGACACACTCTTTTCAGGCGGTTGCCCATAAAAGCTATCTTACCATTAGTTCCAGGACATCGTGCTATAAATAGCAACAAATTGAACATTCGCCAGAACTTTCTATTATGGTGGTCAAATATCAATGCGATACTTAATAAATTTGTTTGTTTATCAATGAAATTGTTTAAGTGGTATTACGGATAACAAACATCAGAACTTTTGATCAGTTGTGAATGAAATGCTTTGTTCGATGTTCGGTATTATGGTCATCAACATTTTTGACATCTATTAATTTTTCAGTCAATCGCAAATTCGTCGTTGATGAACATTTTTTTGATTTATTTTACTGGAATTTTGTAACCAATACACAGGTACGTGGTTGACTAGCATCAGTGTTTTTCTGTGCCGTATATCTAAAATTGTTTTTTTTTTATCGGCGGGTCGCAACTTACACCTTATCGGGAAACCATATGATGAGACTTGGCATAATTAAGCATATCTGATTGATATAGGGAATTGTATGACGACAAGCAAAAGAAGGGTCATTCCACTGTCAATGACATTTTTTTTAAGTTGTCCGCATTAAAACATTGTAAATAAAAGTTGATCATACTACACTAACTGCAGGCCAACACTAACAGTATAATGGAAAAACCATGATTGGAATTTATAACCTAAAATGGGTATCTTATCTTGAAGAATTTTAGTACACTAATGATGAATGTAGATTTACTGCGTGAACACAATGAAACGCATACGCAGACGGAGCCGGAGCTGCAAGAGTTAAAATCAAGTTAACTTGTCCGGCTCCGTCTTGCGTTGTTTTTGTATTCGCTTGTATTTAATGTTTTGACATCTCTTGCGGCTGCGTCTCTGCAGCCATTGTGTTCACGCAGTTAACTGAAAAAACAAACATTTGAAAGTATTTCTGTTTTTTAAGAAAATAAATTTAAATTGGAGTTTAAAATAATTTCTAAAAACACCAAAGAATCCATGCAAACCAAATATTAAAGAAAATGCTCATCATACCTTTGCGATCTTTTTTTCGTCCCATTCGCTGTCAAGTTTTGCAAAACCTCGGTCAACTAATTGTTTGTTAATTTGCAGAGCCTTGCCACTGTTAGTGTCACACAATACCATGTAGGCGGTTTTATCCTAAAAAAAAAGAAGGAGAAGAAAAAACGTCACTAAATGCTTCTTTTTGTGTTGTCTAAATACAACTAACCTTTTCATCGATTTCTACAATCTGGGCATAAAGCAAAACTTCCGAAACCAATGTCAAGAATTCCCGAATAGCACTCTTGGGCCACAATTGTGCGTTTGGTTTGATATGGGACAGCGAGCCACGGATTGCTTGCACGGCAGTCTCAGCAAAGCAATTCCGTAAGTATTTAATACAATCGATTTCGACTTCCGACACTGTTCCGTAGTCAACAAAGTTAACCTTGAATTCAAAATGTTTTTGTTAGTTAAAAATACACACACACACACATGTTGCGATGAATTTTACCTTTACTTTGTTGTTGCTGACATTCGTCAGTATTTCCGCTCGATGCCATATGCCGTTATAAAGGGCAACACATACCTGACCGGGATTTATGCAAGACTTCGGAATTACCAAATCATTATCACCAATGCGAGAATAAAAATTTCTTGAAAAGACAAATGATCATCGTTAGTTCGAAAAAAATTAAAAAAAATTGCATCAAACTTACTCTATACCACTCATAAGGACATCCAGCTCATGGTGAGCTTTGTGAACATGGAACCAAAACTTGAATGGACTGTGAATCTATTTGTTGTATAAACATTTTAAGTATGGGTATCGTTATTTTATAGTTTCCGTCTTACCTCTGAAACAAATACTCCAACAACTTCGCCCTTTTTTATGTCCTTCGGCAAATGACCATTCGGTATCTTTTTTCCAAAAGGTACTGTGTTGTCGGGAAAATCAACGTTAAAAACTTTGAAGTCCTGCGAATAAAAATTCAAATTTGTATCGATGAATATTGAATTTTTGGTAGATTTACGCGACAAAAAACAAGAGACTCGTTTATGACCACCATAAAGGGAGTGAACATAAACTCTCATTTTAACAATATAACAATCCACTCCTACCTGGTGAGCGTTGGGTCAGACACTTAAAAGAAAAAAAGTAGCAACAGAGAAAACCTGGGCATTTTGGGTAGAAACAAATTGCCGTTCGTATAAAAATTTTATAAATTATTAAAATAATAAAAGATTCAATTGCTCTCTGGGTCTACGAAGCAGTTAGCCTTGAAGAAAGAATCACAGAGAAAATTGATGAAAGGTAACCCTGCGGCTACACAATCAACATATGGCAAGGCAAGCTGTCGGCGCACATACATAATCTTTCGAATTCCTGTCGGAGTACGTAGGCGACTTACAATTTGACAGGCAATTGGCTTTCAATCAATTTTGTTATTATTTGATTTCAGAATACTACAAAAAAGCCTTAAAAATAGTTTTTTTTAACACTCTGTTTACTTTAAGAGCAGTTTTTGTTTTTTTCTTCAATTCATTTTCTAACTCTCCTAGTGGGTCTATTCGATCATTTTGTTAAATTCGGGACAAAAAACTAGGCTTTCCGAACAAAACCTGAAAACTTTTGATGTGAAGCATCTGGAAAATGTATGTACATGAGCTTTGTTTGAGTAGAAAAGTATGTACTTGTCCGCAAATTAATAAGCTATTCAATACAATTTGTAAATTTCGCAGCAATAACCGATAAATAACAGACGATATTGGCTTAGTGGCAAGAAAAGAGCGTGATGTCATAGGTATTTTAGCGAGTATTGGGACAGAAGCGGAAAAAATAATGAGGGCAAAACGAAGTATGTATATGCTGTCATCAAACAAGGACACCGAAAATCGACGTATTGGAAGAAACGTCACAATAGACAAATATAACTTCGATAGTACAGAACTTCGTCTACCTGGGATCCGCTATAGACAAGGATAACAACATCAGTGCGGAGATCAAACGGAAAATAACTCTTGCCAACCGTTGCTTCTTTGCGTTAAGAAGGCAATTGAGAAACAAAATCCTCTCCAGAAAAACCAAGGTAACCCTGTATAAGATCATCCCAGTCCTGCTTTACGGTGCGGAAGCGTAGACTTTATCGAAAGCGGAAGAGCAAACCCTTAGTCGTTACATAATGATGATCGGTTCCGCATGCGAAGATAATGTGTGGAAAAGAAGATACAACAACGCTCCGGCTTGTAGGGTTTTCGAAAGCACATTGCAGGGAAATCGCGGAAGGGGAAGATCTCATCTTAGGTGGCGCAATCAAGTGGAAGAAGACCTCAACCGACTAAGAGTGCAAAACTGGAGAACTCGCCCAAAATCGAAGTCGTTATAGAAGGATGTTGGTTGAGGCCCAGGTTCATCCCGAATTGCAATGCCCACCTAAGACCTAATTAAAGTAAGTAAGGAGGAAATAGTTTTAATGGCCGACTGGCTGTCTATGAAGATATCTATAAAAAAGAGCCTACCAGTCAGTATTAAAATCTAAAACCTTTTTCCTGTGAGGAAGTAAGTATACCGGTTTCTATAAGGAAAAATAAGAGAGCATGAGAAGCAAAACAGCTACTGTACGATGCTAGGGCAGTTAAAAAATTCTTCACAATAGTCAAAAGACGTCCTCAGGGTAACAAGATTCGAACAGATCCCTGCCAAGAAGAGTTACTTAAAGAGACCCAAATCATTAAATAAAATAAATAAATAGGCTGGCGCAACAGAGCGGGGAGCCCCAGGGCCTAGCGCATTTCTCACAACCATGCCTTGTGAGGGAATGGAGGGGACCTACAATATTCTGCCGGTTCCAAACGGCTGATCGAGAAAGCTCTTTTCATGGCAATGAATTTGCTAAGGGACTTGGCAATTCCTGTTCCCTTCTGTTCATTTCTGTTCGTCGGTTGCGATTCGAACCAGGCAGATATGCTAATCATCACGCCACGAGTACCCAAATCACTACTAGAGAAAAGGTTTGGCTCGAAGTGGAATGAAGAAGCTGCAAGAAATTAGCTAATAAAAAGTACCCCAAACTAAAAGCAAAGAAAACGGAGGCCATGCATCGGAAGCTGAAAGAAATTCCTGCAACGGTTGCTGGTGCAAGCCAAGCTATCCAAGCAATACGACAAAACTTGAGTAAGGGGCCAACATAACTGCGCAAAGAAGGAAAATGGTCAGGAGATCCGCTCGTCGAAGTTTATCAAAGATTTTCAAGAAGAGCTTCTTGTGGATGAAGACGAAATTCTACTCAGGAAGCGACAGTACGCGATCTTAAAATAACAAAGTTCTAAGTGGAATAAAGATTTTTTTCAAAATTGAGTTATATATTGCATCGTACTAAAAAGGATACGTTCTTTCAACTTAAATTTGATGTCAGAAATGCCTTAGAAAGCCAACAGAAGCCGAAAACATCCAAGGACAGATATCACCACTAGCCCACTTCCAGAGCCTCAGTTTGGATTCCGGGAGAAGCACTCCACTCTTCATCCTCTCCTTAAGCTACAAGGGGACGTTATAAGGAAGCTCAATACCCACCAATCGATGTTTTTTCGACGTAGAAAAAGCATTCGATCTGTAAAACGGATTTATCCATCAACTAACCATCCTACACTTTCCAGGCACATTAATTAAAATTTTATTGTATATCTTCCATTTCAAATCTTTCTACGTGCAAGTAAACAACATAATGTCATCAACCATACTTATCTGAGCAGGGGCTGCTCAAGTTTTATTTATTTATCTTCACCTCGGCTTAAGCATAACCAGAAAACGCCACAAATATTCTTTTTGAGGATGACTCCCTGACTTACGCTCACTGTTACCTGTGATTGCAGGTCGAAGAGTTAAAGACCACATAGGACAGCTCTTTGAATACTACCGAAGATGGAGAATCAAAATTAACTCAGCCCAGTCCAGAACACAGCTCAAGCCAAAGAAGCTGGTCAAGTATCTAGGAGTCCTCTTCAACGAACTGATGCGTTTCAATCCCCACGCCACTATTGTTGTAAAGGAAAGCTAACTAAACTAACCATCGCCCCCATCCACTAATGCGAAAAAGAAAGGATCTTAGTCAAAAAACGAAATTACTGCTGTACAAGCACCCAGCAATATCCAAGACTGAAATGCAAAATTTGGCTGTTTTCGAGAGGAAGGTTCTACGCATCTACACAGAACTTGCTTACAACCCGATACGCACGATAATCGTCAACAATAGAAAACTTGATGAGGAAGCTACGTTTTCATCCTTATAGAGAAATGCATGGGCAATCTGGAAGACCCTTACTCGAAAATCTAGCAAACCATCCAAACCACTTCGTAAGAAAGATAGTAGAGGAAGACAGACTAATAGACGACGACAGAATCACCAACAGCACCACCATGGCTATTTGCCCCAAGTAACCCCCAGCTGTTGAGATTCCTAGGATTTGTGGTGTGAGTAAACGACAACGCACCAGACCAAAACATCAATAGGAGAATTGGCATGGGTCGATTTGTCTGTTGGTTTGCTCAAAAAATAGGTTTTCTGAAAAAGGAAAAATAAATCTGAACTCACCGCAGCAAACTCGGGTATAGCTTCATCTAAATCGTCACTCGAGTCATCGTGCCCAAACGGATCAGTAATGAATTTTGATTTATCCATGCTTGTAACTATTTCCGATGACTTCTTCGAATCAACAGGCTGCTCTTTTTTACTGTCAAGCGGTTTACTTTCCGAAACCGTCGGCAGATCAGGTCGCTTCATGATTTTTGACGATGTAAATTTCTTTGAACCGAATTTAATTGCAGGTGCAGTCGCAGGAGTCTTACTCGGAAATTTCAAACCTTCGATATCGCTTGTGTGCTTTTTTTCTTGTGGCAAGCTCGCTGTTTTGTCATTTTTCAAGGCAGTTTCTGCAGCACTAGTTTTTGTTGGTGTGGTAATCGATGTCGAAGAATCTTTGGAAGATTTCTGATTTTCTATCACATTTTTCTGTTTCGGAAAAGTCATGTTGCTGTCTTTGCTCTTTGAGGCGATCGGTAGACTGATCTTATCCTTACTCATTTTGCGATCATCTGCTTCTTTCTTTTGATCGTAGCTAATTTTTAAGTTTTTTATTTCTATCGAAACGTTTTTAACGTTTGGTTCACTCAACATTCTCCTGGAGTTGCCGTCATTATTAGAAGGGTTTGTTGTTGCTGCTTTTGCATTTGTCGTCGAGTTTTTAAAATTATTAGTATTTAGGTTTGTGTTGATATCACTTAAAAGCCTTTGTTTGTTGAATTGTTGTTGGCTCGGTTGGGTTTGCTTAAAGTTTATAAGGTTCGTAGGTGCTTGGTATAGCAGTTGAGGGAGGAGAGGTTGCCAAGCAAGTAAATTGATAGGGACGGGTAAAGGCAAAATGGGTGTTCTGTTCTGGGAGTTATAGTTGCAGTAAGTATTTGCGTCTGGTGGCGGGTATCCGTAAGTTCTTGTGTGACTAGAATTTGAATTCACCGGTTGAGCACTAAGTAAAGAAAGTTAATCATTCGGATTTTTATTCTATTTATTGTAAATTACGAAAAATAAATACAACTTACCGAACAGCTACCTTTCTGTCACGCGTGGTATTCCTTTGCTTACTTATCATTTCATTAATGTGCTGCGTCTTATCGTTCGACACAAATCCAACTCTGGCCTCCCGTCCGTAACCAGTTAACTGGGGTAATAACACGAATTAAACACTATACTTCAACAGGTTTTTGAAATATCAACACTTACCACAAGCGTGTCGGGGATGCCTTTCAAAAACAACTCCAAGGTTTGGTAGCCAAGTTTTTTGTGGGGAATCCATGTGCCAACCATTTCCTTGTAGTCCCGGTTCAGTCTATCAACGGTCATACCATTTGGACACGATATAACCAAAGATTTGAGAATAGATTTAGTTTCATTGAGAAAGCCAGCTTCCATCTTATTTCATTTGATTTGTTTAGTGTGGTGCTTTTAATTTTATACTGAAAAATACACAACAAGGAACAAGGAAAGCACCGTTTTACTATAATTTGTTCTTGCACTCAGTAGGAGTGAACAAAATACGAGAAGCAAATAAATTTGTTTTTCGCTGTTTTTTTATGAATTGAATTCTGAACCTCAAACCAAAATAAATGACAGTTAAGCTCCGTCTACATCGTCTCAGAATAAATAATATTTGAAATTAATAGAGATGGCGCAGGTAAGCGCAGTGACGTGATTTTATTTGGAAATGTAATGGGTGCGTTCGAAAAAAAATGGGTAGCATAACTAGGATACCTTTGTATCCGGGTAAGTTTTCGAACGGCTAAGATTAGGTATCTGTCAAATCAGAAACAGCTGATAAATCCAAGTGAAAACAAACCAAACCAAATGTGTTTTAAAAATTGCAAACAACACGTACCACTTATTATTGGATTGCAAACTTCTTCACAATCGTTTACTTCGTAAACAACGTCGTTTAGATTAATTTGGAGCACAATATTTTAAATTTTATGTTTACAAAAAACAATTTTGCAACAAAGCACTATGACAGAAAGCAAAACAAAAATGAATCCAAGTCAGCTGTTCTCAAATTTCAAATTGGGTAGCTTGCTATACCATGATTTTTAAGGTACCTTTGGATCGCTTTCCCCTCAAAAGATGTTTTGCAGTCAGCTGCTTTTTAACATGGGATTACACTAACAACAAATGTCACGAAAGGAATCTAGTTCGTCTTAGGTAAAAATCCGAACGCAACCAATTTCTCTTTTCAGGGTACTACCCAGTGCCACCTATCGGTTTTACTGGAAATAGCTAGAAGGATTCAGTGCACAGTAGATAATGCAGAGAGTAAGCTCGTACCTACTTTTCGAGGAAGCTTTCAACAACATTCTTCACTGTTACAAACCCAAGAATGTCGAAAGCAGTCAACACCGCCTTTTGCTGTTGTTCGAAATACATGAAAGTCTCTGATCACAACAAACTTTAAAAATTATAGTTCACAGCTCAAATGTTCCTTTGAAAATATAAAGAGGTGATTGGTGCGCCATTGTGTGTATGTGGTTTGCCCTCTTGTAGTATCTCCTCTGTGAGATATATATTGGTAGTAGTTTTCTTTCTTGTTCATTAGGCCTGTTTTTTTAGATGTCCGGTACCTTGTATTGTAAATACATGTAAAGCAAAAACAACAAAAGATACAGGGGATAAAAGGATGAGTAAATTTTACAAGGGATAGATTTTTCGATATCGAATAAGTTTTTCGATGTTTCATTTTTAAATGTTGGTGCGACTAGAGACTTTCATGTATCTCGAACAACAGAAAAAGGGGGTGTTCACAAGTGAATGGAAATCAATTTTGTACAAGAATAGAATAGAATAGAAAAGAATTTTGGAAACGATTTTTGAATTGTAGAAATTTATTGATTTTGATTATTTAATTTGCAGGTTCATAGGTATATAATAATATATCGTAAAAGAAACGAAAAAAGCTCTGTTAAACTATTTTTTTGTTCTTTTTTGCATAGCTCCTTAACACATTTTTCGGTGAATGTTGACATTTTTTTCCAATAGTATTTACTACGTCTTATCTTAAAATAGATTTATTTATTGATTACTAGCAGACGCGGCCACGCGTTGCTGTAGGTCGCCATCTGTGAGGTGCAAGGGACAATGTTTTACAGTTCTCTGTAAAGAAATTGGCTTAAGGCGCCATCTGTTCCAGATTTATGCAATCTATGATTAATAACAACAAAAGCGCCATCTGTTCCAGACTTATTTAATCTACAATTAATAACCATTAAGGAATAGTAAACTCGATTTCGTTATTCGTTACATATATACCATGAAGCGGAAGTTGATTCTTATACAGACAAGTATCCGCTTGTGTCTAGTTTCTTAAGACACTTTTAAAATATAAGTATTGAACTTCTAAACTTCTAAGTAATGTATTTTAGCGGATTACCGACATTTAAAAGTTTTTCGCACTTGTTCTCATTCACTCTCAAGTGAACTGAACCGAAGCGTGTAAACAGAGAAAAAAAACCACAAGAAAATACTTGCATACTTTTGTGAACACCGCTATTTTTGAATTTCCCAACTACAACTCATCACGGATACCAACCATCAAACATAAAAACGCGAACCGTTTTTTTGGATTTACAATACAAGGTACCGGACAGCCTCCCAAAAAAACAGCCCTATTATTTCTCTAAGGTTTGAAGTTTGAGGAGCACACATTTCAAGCCACTTGTGGCGAATCTATTCACGAACCTCCTCAAACTTCGTCGTCTACTCTTCCTCAAACTTCGGAACTATTTCCACAGAGGAGAATAGGACTGCTATTATACGGTGCAATTTGTTGCACGAAACTGTTCGAACACCATAAGAGCAAAAGAGAACGAAAGTTCGAAAAACAGAGATGGACAATGTGCTACCGTGTGTCGCATGGGTTATGGTTTCGTGAAACAGCTTTGACGTTTCTCTTTGGGTGGGTTCGAGAACCTATCGGATAGCCTATCTCGGATAGCCGTATCTTGGATACCTTTTTGAACGACCCAGATATCTTTTTCCAGATTGCTGCAGACAACAGCTGTGAAATATTAAAATTCGACTTTTGAAAATAGAAAAACATTTAAAATATTATTGCTAGACGATTATAACTTATTTTTTTCAATTTCCCATCCGTTTTAAAAGACTCTTATGCTGAAATAAATGCACACCTAAACAAAAAATCAACATGAAAAGAAATAAAAATAAATTTTCTATCAGCTGATCACTTGATTAGAAAGGTATACCAAAAATACTCGCATACCTTTAGATAGCTTTTTAGTTGAAATGGGTGTGTGACTCTGTTAAAAGTTTAACACGTAAACAACAACAACAAGCTATTCGGATACGATTCTCGAACGCCCCCTTTGTCTTTGTTCGTGTTTTTGTTTATTCTGTTTCATTTGGTTCAATAATAAGTAAAAATACTAATAATAATGACTTTTTTGTTTTTCAATTGCCAATAAAAGAGGTTTTGAACCCCCGTCAACTTGGCAGCGCTATAACACGAAATTCGATCTTTTTGATGCAAATAATTTGGAAAACATTTGGAAAAATTTGGAAAATAGTTTTCACAATTTGGAAAAGTCCCAAAAAAAAGTTATTAACAATTTAAAATTTGGCGTATACTTGGCAGCGATAGCAATGAAATTCAGAAATTTTGGTGTCAATCGATCGGGGACAATTTGGAAAAATTTGGAAAACACTTTTCCGAATTTGGAAAACGATAGTTTTGCTAAAAAATGCAAAAAACATAATACTGATGAGCCGCTGTACCTTTTTTTATAGGAAAGTTGAGTTTTTACAACTAAAACGCTAATAACTTTTCCTCTATACTTTTCTAAATTACAAAACTAGTTTTTTTTAGTTTGCAAAAAGCTTGATTGAATTTAGGAAACCAGAACAGTTCATGAAATTTGTGATTTTGGTACTATTTTAGTAAAAAATATTTTGTAATGCGTTTTCTAATGCAAAATTGAATCTTTATTACTAAAATGCTAATAACTTTTTCTCTATACTTTCCCAAATTACAAAATTAGTTTTTTTAGTTCGAAAAGAGCTCGATTGAATTTGGAAAACCAAAACAGTTCATGAAATCCGTGATTTTAGTACTATTTTAGTCAAAAATATTTTGTAATGCGTTTTTTAATGAAAAATTCAATTTTTACAACTAAAATGCTAATAACTTTTTTTCTATACTTTCCCAAATTACAAAATCAGTTTTTTTAGTTCGAAAAGAGCTTGATTGAATTTGGAAAACCAAAACAGTTTATGAAATCTGTGATTTTGGTACTATTTTAGTAAAAAGTAACAGATTTCATTCAATTTTCCATTAAAAAAACGCATTAAAAATATTTTTGACTAAAATATAGTACCAAAGTCACAGAATTCATGAACTGTTTTGATTTTCTAAATTCAATCAAGCTCTTTTCGAACTAAAAAAACTAATTTTGTAATTTGGGAAAGTATAGAAAAAAAGTTATTAGCATTTTAGTTGTAAAAATTGAATTTTCCATTAAAAAACGCATTACAAAATATTTTTGACTAAAATAGTACCAAAATCACAGATTTCATAAACTGTTTTGGTTTTCCAAATTCAATCAAGCTCTTTTCGAACTAAAAAAACTGATTTTGTAATTTGGGAAAGTATAGAAAAAAAGTTATTAGCATTTTAGTTGTAAAAATTGAATTTTCCATTAAAAAACGCATTACAAAATATTTTTGACTAAAATAGTACCAAAATCACAGAATTCATGAACAGTTTTGGTTTTTCAAATTCAATCAAGCTCTTCTCGAACTAAAAAAACTGATTTTGTAATTTGGGAAAGTATAGAAAAAAAGTTATTAGCATTTTAGTTGTAAAAATTGAATTTTCCATTAAAAAACGCATTACAAAATATTTTTGACTAAAATAGTACCAAAATCACAGATTTCATAAACTGTTTTGGTTTTCCAAATTCAATCAAGCTCTTTTCGAACTAAAAAAGTTGATTTTGTAATTTGGGAAAGTATAGAAAAAAAGTTATTAGCATTTTAGTTGTAAAAATTGAATTTTCCATTAAAAAACGCATTACAAAATATTTTTGACTAAAATAGTACCAAAATCACAGATTTCATAAACTGTTTTGGTTTTCCAAATTCAATCAAGCTCTTTTCGAACTAAAAAAACTGATTTTGTAATTTGGGAAAGTATAGAGAAAAAGTTATTAGCATTTTAGTAATAAAGATTCAATTTTGCATTAAAAAACGCATTACAAAATATTTTTTACTAAAATAGTACCAAAATCACAGATTTCATGAACTGTTCTGGTTTCATAAATTCAATCAAGCTTTTTGCAAACTAAAAAAACTAGTTTTGTAATTTAGAAAGTATAGAGGAAAAGTTATTAGCGTTTTAGTTGTAAAAACTCAACTTTCCTATAAAAAAAGGTACAGCGGCTCATCAGTATTATGTTTTTTGCATTTTTTAGCAAAACTATCGTTTTCCAAATTCGGAAAAGTGTTTTCCAAATTTTTCCAAATTGTTCCCGATCGATTGACACCAAAATTTCTGAATTTCATTGCTATCGCTGCCAAGTATACACCAAATTTTAAATTGTTAATAACTTTTTTTTGGGACTTTTCCAAATTGTGAAAACCATTTTCCAAATTTTTCCAAATGTTTTCCAAATTATTTGCATAAAAAAAATCGAATTTCGTGTTATAGCGCTGCCAAGTTGACGGGGGTAGGTTTTGAAGCAACCAGACACTAGTAGATAACTATTTTCCCCCAAAAATAAAAACACCGAATGAAAAATAAAGAGAAATGTGAAACTAGTTTCATGAAACTAGATTTCATCGTGTAATTACACTTGCGACACGGGATGACAGAACAAAGCAGAATTCGAAGTAGTTTCGTGCAACAAATTTCACCGTATAATAGTAGTCTAGACGACAAAAATAAAACAACTGGAAGGACGAATAGGTTTGCACCCTTCGCCCTCATAGCTGCAAAACTATTCTCCTGCAAATATAATTCAACTACGCAGTAGACGATAAGTTCGTTGCAATTCAAATACGACGCTACGCAGTTTGTCTCCATCTGTCTACACAGCAAGTTCATCCAACGAACAGCGGACAACCAAAGCCACAATGTATATATGTATAAACATACATTTCATTTATTAATTTAAGTATCAGTTAGTTAAGTTATCTTAAGTCCGTTGTTATCAAGTTAGTATCAGTGTGTAAATAAAGTATATACAAAGTGCACAGTGTGTGTATCAACTAAAATGACATTTCTTATTTTATTGTGTGTCTCATGGTAACTAGACCCACACACTATTATATTGGATGCTTTCATTTGTTGCTAATCACAGGTACAGCGGCTCAATCGTATTATGTTTGTGGCATTTTTTAGCAAAACTATCGTTTTCCAAATTCGAAAAAGTGTTTTTCAAATTTTTCCAAATTATCCTCGATCATTTGACTTCAAAATTTCTCAACTTCATTGTTTGCGCTGTCAATTCTACGCCGAATTTTAAGTTATTAATAACTTTTTTTTGGGACTTTTCCAAATTGCGAAAGTTGCACAACCTGCTGAAAAATTTTCTACGTTATGATGTATTAGGGCTGTTTTTTTGGGAGGAGTCCGGTACCTTGTATTGTAAATCCAAAAAAACGGTATCCCTTGTAAGATTTACTCATCCTTTTATCCCCTGTATCTTTGTTTATCCCCTGTATCTTTGTTGTTTTTGCTTTACATGTATTTACAATACAAGGTACCGGACTTCCTCCCAAAAAAACAGCCCTATTATGTATTGTTGTTTCTTACAGAATTACTGTCATTGGCAATTGACATTAATCAACCTCCTCAAATAAATAGAGATTAGGTTCGAGGTGTCAACCTCACCTCAAAATGACTTACCCAACTAACTCTTGATAGGTTTGTTCGTTGGAGCCCTGGGGTTGCCCTAGGGTCGCCACAAAGCGTTTTTTGAGAAACCTAAATTCGCCCTGAATGTCAAATTGAGTGTTTTTTGAGCCATAGGTTTGCCATAGGTTTTCCCCAAACTTGCCCTAGCTTTTTGCTGTGGCGATTTTAGGGCTGTCAAATGGCATGTGTTTATTTAAATGTCAGGGATGTGTGGCGATTTGTGGTTTAGCGTTTTTTGAGTACTGGAAAACCCAGGTTTTTTTGACAACTCATGGGGTTGTCAAGAAAACCTGGGTCAACCCTTTTTTTTTTTTTTTTTGCATCTCAGAGTCTTAAGCGGTACTGAACTTAGAGCAAGTTCAATGTACACGCTTATCTACGCTCTTCATCATTAATGCAAGTGTTAGTGGTTAGTAAATAACGCCAACACAAGCACAAAGAGAACGTACACGAGGAAAAAAATTAAAGACATTACAATTTTTAGAACAATAGAACTAAATAAACTAGAGAAACATTATTAATCAAAAACTATAAATAAGAACAGAAATTAAATAACAATAACAAAATATCAAATATAAGTCATGCAGGTGGCACACTGGTTCTTAGTTTAGTTTAAAGTATTTTTACATAGGTTGAAATCGGAAACAAAAGGATAGGAGTTATAGGGCCCCTACACTACACAAACCGTTTGCGCAAACATATGTATTTTGTTTTTGTAAAAATGTTTGTGCAAACTGTTTGAGTAATGTGTAGCGATGTTGAGTGTTTGCGCAAACGGTTTGAAGAAATTCAAAAAATTTTGAATTTTCCGTGTTTGCACAAACATGTTTGAATCGTGTGTGTTGAATTTTGCTCAAACAGATGTCAATTTTCAAGAAGTACGGATGAATATTTTTCGTTGCCAAGGCAATAATTAAAGCAGCACTTGCGAAATCGCTCATTGCTCAGTAGGTCTGTGATATGAAAAACGTCAAGCAACTAATATCTCTCAAACATGTTTGTGTAGTGTGTGGCGAAACTATGTTTGCACAAACACACGTTTGTACAAACGTGTTTGCGTAGTGTAGGGGCCCTATTAGATAACCTACTCATGCGAGCTAATGGCTCATGCATGCCATAGTTAGTTCTGTGGTGGGAGCAATGTAAAAACTCTAAATTACGTAGTTGGTGAGATCCTCCACGATAGTTGAAACTAATGTGGGAAAGCAAGTCGGGGGCATCAGTTGAACCGGATATTAATTGATGAAAGAATACTAAATCATTGTTGATTCGTCTCTGTGAAAGGGTTTGAAGATTTAATAGGCGAATACGATTTTCATAAGGGGGGAGATTGAAAGGATCTTCCCAAGGGAGACCTTTGAGAGCGAAACGTATGAATCTGTGCTGTATTGCTTCGATTCGAGATTTATGAATATCATAAAGAGTGTGTTTCTTTATTCATTCCGTATATTCGGAAAATTCGGAATACCGTTTTTGCGTTTCTTTATTCAACGGAATATTCCGGATAAACTATTTCCTAGTTTCTTTATTCATTCTGGAATATTTGGAATGCATTCTTTTCATTCCTAGTCAAGAGGTGGTTTAAATGGAATATTCTGTAGTTTGACAGATACCTACATACTTTCATTGTCAGCTTCGAGTTTCTGTTCAATTCTGTTTCTTTATTTATTCTATTCTGGATATTCTGGATAGATATTTTTTCTATTCTGTCTTTTCTATTCCTTATCCGGAAAAAATAAAGAAACACACTCAAAATGGTGACCACACCTGAGACGCATATTCTAGATGCGGACGAACATAACACTTATATAAAGAGAGGGTGACATAGGGGTCATTAAATTCTTTTGCCCATCGCTTAATAAAGCCAAGCATTGAATTTGATTTGTTAATAATGAGGTTGATGTGTTCATTAAACTCGAGGTTGGTACTAAATAGAACACCGAGGTCACGGAATCTAAGAACTTGAGATAGGGATTGTTGTGATATTGAATATTCTCCAATACTTGGCGATCTTTTGCGGGAGAAGGTCATACTTTGGCACTTGGAAGCGTTCAAACTAAGTCCGTTTTTAGAACACCATAGAGCAAAACAGTCGATATCTTTTTGTAAGAAGTCTCGATCTGAAGCATTTTTGATGGTTTTAAAAATCTTCATATCATCAGCAAAGATTAAAATGTCGCTGTAGGAGATGCAAGAAATTACATCATTAATTGCAACAATGAAAAGTAAGGGACCAAGATGACTTCCTTGTGGCACACCAGACAAAGCAATAAAAGGTTTTGATAAAACATTTCGAAATTTGACTTCATAAGACCTATTTTTTAAGTAGGAGCTTATCCAAACAATAAATACCTGGGGAAAGTTCAACGAACAGACCTGATGTTAGCTTAATTGACATATCTCCAATAAATTTTTCTTTTTTTGCTTTGCCCTCTATTTTGTTGAGTTTACATATCTGCTATTCTGCTGCCACCTGCCAGCCTAGCTAGGTATACCTACTGTTTCTACTGACAGTTTTTGAGCGCCTGATACCTGTGCCCCTGTTCTGTTACTATCGCCTCGATAAAGCAGTGCCCCTGTTCTGTAGGTTAGGTTAGGTTGAATGGTGGGTGCAGCTACAAGTGGCAACACCTCACTCGGATCTCAAGGATCCATTGTGCTCCCCGGGAAATCAGAGGATGAGGAAATGGGAGGATTGGAGAGGTAGATGGTTATTGTGGTAGGGAACTCCCACTGAACCATTTGGAGCCCTGAGTAAATTTCAGGACGTTGCTCAGTGGGAGATTTGAGATGTCGCCCAGTTCGTCGAAAAAGTATTCTCCGAGGTTTTTTTTCCGAGTGTGGGCCAAGCTAGGACACTCACAGAGGAAGTGGAATGATCCCTCCTCTGCCTCCTCATCTTGGCATCCTCTACATAAGCCGGATGTGCTAATGCCCATTCTCATCATGTGGGTACCCAACGAATTGTGTCCCGTGAGAATGCCAATCAACAGAGAGAGCCGAGGTCTACTTAGCTGGAGTAGAAATTCTGTTTTTTTCTTGGAAATATCTGGCCAAAGGTTTCTAGAAACTCGGCATGTTTCTAACGATGACCACCTGTCATTGGCGGTTTTTAGAAAATTGTGTCTGATTCTGTTTTTTTCTTGCTCAAGTGGCCTTAGAACTGAGGTGTTCGTTTCGCTGGATTCAAGTACTGACCCGATTTTAGCCAGCTTATCCGCCATTTCATTACCAATTACATATGTCACGATGTCCTGGAACCCAGGTTAAACTAACTGTGTTTGTTTCGCTGAGCAGTCTTAGGTTACTGAGACAGCTGTCTACTAGTCTGGATTTTGTCATAATGGATGAGATAGCTTTAATGGCCGCTTGACTGTCTATAAAGAAGTCAATATTTTTGTTGATCAGGTTTTGCGTAGCTAGGTGCTTCGCGGCTTCGCACACTGCAAGTACTTCTGCCAGAAAGACACTGCAGAAGTCGGGAAGCTTTATTGATCTATTCATGGTGGGGTAGTCTGAGAAGATACCTGACCCTACCCCTTCGTCCGTTTTGGAACCATCTGTGAAGACGGAAATGTGATTTCGGAAGAAAATAGAAAGAAATTCTATGAATTTAGTAGGATTTCGTTCCATCTTCCACCGTTTATCGCCTGTGCCCCTGTTCTGTAACTATCGCCTCGATAAAAGCAGGCGATAAACGGTGGAAAATGGAACGAAATCGTACTAAATTCATAGAACTTCGTTCCATTTTCCACCGTTTATCGCCGAGGCGATAGTTACAGAACAGAGGCACAGGCGATAAACGGTGGAAGATGGAACGAAATCCTACTGAATTCATAGAATTTCTTTCCATTTTCTTCCGTTTACCGCCTACTTTTATCGAGGCGATATGCGATAGTTGCAGAACATTGGCACTGGCATTGAAATTCCATTGAATTTCACATGAAAACGAATTTTAAGTGCCATGGTTGGCTATTAGCTTCTTGATAAGGGCGGGCATCAATAGTCGGTTGAAATTTCTACATAATGTTATGATAGAAAATATGTTGCAGAGGCAAAAATTTTCGTAATTCTCTTATACTGACCAAACCAAAAAAAAGTTATTTCTCATCTATGCTTTTTATTCTATTTTCAGGCTGCTGCATTTCTACACTTATAAAAAGAGTGTGGATTGGGGCTTGGGGGCAACCTCATGTTCGACGCGTACGGTTGCTTTGTTGTTTCCAATTATTTATTTAAACAAGCATTACGTGTTGCCGTGAGATTACTTACGTTTTAGAGTGACATATCCGATTGTTTTCTCCAAAGATGCACAGACTTAAAACCAATCCATCATAGAGTTTGAGGTGATGAAGAAGTGTGTGAATAGTTGTGGTTGACTTTTATGACTTTTCAATCTTTTTATAACACTTTGCAGCACTTGAGAACAGAAACCCACTTCATTTTTTAATGAAAGATCAGCCATTAGCCTAATCTGACATTACGAGAAGTAAACATTGGGGGCATCCACTTTTTAGTCACTACGTACTCGTAATTCAACTAGATTTGTGAGTGCAAAACTACACTGAAAACGTAGTCAATCCTAAACTGTCAAAATAAACACACAAAAACAAGAAACAATTGAAATGTTTTGGGAACTTTAAATGATCTTGCTTTTAAAAGCCGAGTTTTATTGGGAATTTTTATATTCACTTCACTTAGGCGCTGAATAAAACGCTGTACTCACTTACACAACTTTATTCCACAAACTCCATTTAGCAACCATCCCCGTTGTTCACTTCTGCAAGTGAGTTATTTTTGTCCTGTTACTTTGTTCACTTTGGAGTTGTTGTTTTCCATGAGCTATGTTTTGCTGAAGTGAATATAAATTCTCACTGAAACACGGCTTAAATTAAATACCTACATTTAATTACATATCTCTTCACTGCCTTGAATTTGATATAAATTATTTAAATACTGAACGACTATTTTTATTTTGCTGTTTGTAACCTTTCGTATATTTACCCAAAAGCTGTGCCCCAGGTTCTGTAACTATCGCATCGATAACATCGATCGAGAAACAGTGAGAACTGGAACGAAATCCTACTAAATTCATAGAATTTCGTTCCATTTTCCACCGTTTATCGCCAAGGCGATAGTTACAGAACAGGGGCACAGGGGTCAATACCCCTCAAACGTTAAACTAATTTTGTAGCTTAAATTTTTAGACTAGGTCGGAGGGGAAATTTCAATTGGTTTCAAAGTTGTTTTTAACCAATCAGAAGAGTTCACTACGTATCGAATAAAAAAGTACCCCCATTATAAAATATAAAAAAAGCTAATGTCTCAAAAAGAATTATTAAAACCAAATTTTTATAACTTCCGCAACCGAATTACAAATTGTTTATTTTATTAAATTGTATATATATACAAAAACAATGATTTTATTCTTTTAATTTATTAATAATATCGACAACCTACGCTAGAGTAAAAGGGGGAAAACATAACAATTTCTTTTAGAGTTTTGCTTGTTCTTTCAGCATTATATGTATGTATGTATATATATCTATATTTTTTTCGTTTCTTTTTTAAAAGTAATTTTGTTTCAAAACACAAGTGTTTTTTTTTCCTTTTGTTTTAATGTATGTAGGTACACATAATAAGAATGAAAAGTGTGCAAAATGGAATAATGTATTGGAAACACTGCGTAGTTAAGATTTTTTTCTTTCTAGAAAAGGAAAAGTACGTTCGAAAATACATTTTATGCCTTTGAGGTATTTTTTTTTTAGTTTTTCGAAGTAAAAAAAATAACATAAATCAACTATCTAGTCATTTTTGTGAGACGATTAGAAATGTTCCATTCAAAAGTGTGACTTAGTTTTTTTTTTTAGTAGGTAGTAGTTTATTTAAATGAGAGAAAGTATTTTATACAATATAAGTTTTTTGTTTTGTTTTGAATGAGAGAATAGTAAATTGTATGTTCAATGCAAATATAGTAACTTTATTTTTATTTCACGATTTTGTGTTTTCTTTTAACTTTTATTGTTTTAATGTAATACTTGGTGGAACGATTCATTACTACCATTTAATAGTATGCAACAATAAATTCTTTATCGATAAATTAAGGTTATTCTATTTACTTATCAATTTTTTTTTTGTGTTTTACTTTTATTTTCTTCTATTAACGTTGGGATTTTTGTATGTTTTTTTTTTTTTAGCTTTTTTTGTTATTTTAAATATATATATGTATGTATTACTATTTAAGGCCAATTTTGTAATAATATTTTGTTTTGTTTTACTCTTTTACTAGGTAAATTGGCTTAATCGAATGCTAAGTTCAAAAATGTTTTGTTTTGTTTTTCTTCTTCATCTAAATATTTAACCGAAGTTTCTAGAAATATTAGGAATTTAAATCAAACAATTTTTCTTTTGTGTTTTTTCTTATTGACTTGGCACGCTAAATTAGTTTAAGTTGATTTAGTTAAATACACATCATAACAAATTTCGTGCTGAGTTCACTTAAATTTTGGGAAAATCAAAAAAATATATATGTATATATATATATCGTTGGTATATTCGAAAAGCCGAGAGCTAAACGGCTTTACCGAAACTACTCTACGAATGAAATGTACCTACTCTTTTTGTTTGTTTGGCTGAAGTGAATTTTTTTGGGTTGCGGTACTACGATCTGTTGGAAAATTGTATGTGTAACGACGACTGGAGAGAATTTACTGACGATATGTGTGATTAAAATTATAGGTTTTATCTGATTTATGTTCTACAGTAGCAAGGTTTTTGTATAAAATATAATATTTTTTATTTGTTAGTTTTATTTATTCTTCAATTGCTTTACAACTTTTTTGTTTAATTTTTTTTTTTTAATTTATATGTCGCTTGTAAATATATATAGGTCAACTTATTTTTCTTCTTTTTGTATTGTATTCAGTTATTTGAATTAGCATTTCTTTTTTCTGTAAAACCAATCGCCCTGAGTGTTACTGGTAATTGATCGTTCAGAGATTGTTGTGATTGCAATGGTTTTCTGTTTTGTTTTATTTACATGTAAGCAATTGAAAGCAAGAGCCAAAATTCGTTCCAAATTTATGTTCTTTATGTTGTATTTTTTAGTGGGAGTTTAATATAACATCGAACATGTCGGCTTTTTTTTTTGTTCTTGTTAACTTTTTACGATATAACGCTTTTTTTATAATTTTTCTATCAATTCGATTGTATGATCCGTTTTAGCAATAACAATTTTTTTTATTTTTTACTATTATTTAAATAATTTTTAACGATTTCATTTTTATTTATAGTATGTACTTTCTACCATCATAAGAATGATTTATCACCTACAAAATCTATTGGTATTCACTGTTCCTAGAAGCTTAGTTTTTTCTTTTTTTTTTCTTGTTTTAAATCAATTTTTTTCTCAAAATATTGTGTTTATTCAATAGCTGTACTGTTAGCTAGCTAAAAGCTTAAATGATTCAACTTAAAATAGGTGGTTACGAAAATATAATAAAATATGTAAGTACGAAATAGATTATTGACTTAAGATTTAAATAATAACTTCATATGCTGATTTTTATGAGAGTAGTCTGGCCTATGTGGGCGTTTGGACTGGAGTAAAGTAGTGGAGTCCATTTGTCTGAGAAAATAGGAAGAAGTGATTAGAGGATTTGGAATTGACTTCAGTGTCTATATAAACTCGTATAGTACTCTCATCGGCTTGAGAATGCCTAGAAAGTGTCGGTTATGTTGTTCTATAATTCCTGCTATAGGAATTATAGGTTTTTTGGCCGCCTGTGTGAAAGCGCTTATAGTTGGTCGTCGTGATGAGACTACTAGATAAGTTTAAACAGAAAATGTTTAGTGTATACTTACAGCCATATCGTATTCGGTTATATATGCGGGAATTTCTAGTTGATCTCTGGAAATGGCCGAATAAAGGTGTTCAACTCCAGGTAGAGAGTGAACTTTTGCCTTGATTGCAGGTGCCATAAAGGTTGTGAACCACCATGTCATCATCTGGAAGTAAAATAAAATAGATTAGTTTGAAGCACTCGTAGCTTTTGCCAAAAATTTGTTTAATATTTTGCAAAGAAACTTCGACAAAGCTCTACAGATTTCTTTTCTTCGTTCAGTAACCGTTCAGAATCTTGTTGTGCAAGTGCAGATTTCCAACAAACCGAAACGGGTGGATATTTTAAACATATACATAAATGATGAAAAGGGAAAATAATTTTTCCTTTGATTATTTTGACACATCAATGACCAGCTCAACGTCCTGCGTTGAGAGTAAAACTGTTATTTGCTCCGTTCGTTGAACTTTCCCACTGGTTGACCCAGGTTTTCTTGACAACCCTATGAGTTGTCAAAAAACCTTGGTTTTTCAGTCCTCAAAAAACGCTAAACCACAAATCATCACACATCCCTGTCATTAAAAAAAAAAAAATACATGCCATTTGACAGCCCTCAACTCGCCACAAAAAAAAGCTAGGGCGAGTTGATGGAAAACCTAGGTCAACCCTAGGGTTCAAAAAAACACTCAATTTGACATTCAGGGCGACTTTAGGTTTCTCAAAAAACGCTTTGTGGCGACCTAAGGCCGACCCTAGGGCTTCAACGAACAAACCTATTATTTCAATAATTTTTACTAGAACAATTGGCACCTGAACGATTTAAATTATGTAGCAGTTGAAGATGCTATGCCGCAGATGAATGAATGAGAATGAATTTACTTAAATCTTTCATCTGAAAATGTAGTTTTCGAAAAGAAAAAAACATAAACCTATCCTAGGTTAACTAAAACCATCCAGGAACAAAACCTAATTTAATTTCAGGTGGGGCACAGTATAAGGCTGTTACTGTGTGTATGTAGATGATATGGTTATTTAGGCCGAGAAAATTGGTGTTTTTAAATCATGGTTGTTCGACTTAAAACTGCGAAGGCAAATTAATGAAATGATAACAAATACGAAATACTGCATTACTTTCGAAGATAGGCATCACATTTGCTAAGCATATTGAAATACGGGGGAATATAACAAAAATTAGAATAATCAACCTTTAACAATGCTCTATAAATAGGAGACACACACAGCTGAAAGCGAAGTGGATACTCTATGAGGTCATCTGAAGAGACGTTCAGAAAAGTATACTACATCAAAATATTGGTTAAGAATAGAAACTGTAGCTAATGTTGAACATTTGTCCACCATATGTTTCACCTGAGGAAGCTATAAAAAAAGTTCTATGTAAAATAGAAAAAAGCCACCACAACAACTCTGACATTGGTTGAAGAGTTGGATAAAATCGGTACTTCACTAAACATTTTGATGAAATTAAAATAATTATGTAACATGAATTTTGTCATCATGATGTAATTGTAGTCTCGAGATCGATCAGCCATGAGGGAAGACGGAAATACTAAAAAATATAGAGCCAACTTTTTCTAAAAACAATTTCAAAGAGAAAGTGAATTTATCGGCACCCTTGAAATATGTATACACTGTTGGTATAACCGGGACACAAATTGGATAATATGAGAAATAAACACTTTTGAGCTTTTTTTTTAGCATACTTACTGGATCATTCATACTTAAAAATGGGATCAGTGTGCTACCAAGCAGCAACGTTCTTTATAGCTTTTCAAATGCTTTCATCATAAGAAACCTAAGGGTCTACCGTCTACCCACGTTTTGGGCGGTAAAGCGATAGAGTGGCAAAATTTAAACAATATTCGTTTTGTTTTAATTTTATCGCTTTATCGCTCTGCCGTTTAGTACGTATCCGGGTCCTAAGTCACTGGCCTGGTAGACAAAGCGCTGGTTGTTTCGATTTAAGTGAGATCTGCCAATTTTTAGCCGTTCGAGAAGAGAACAACCTCCGTTTTAAGAGGTCGGACGGGGAGACACATGCTTTGGAACTAACAGCATGCGGGTTGGATGTTGGATCTAACAGAAATCATTGCCGAGCGGCGGCAAATTCTTCCGTGGAGCACATAAAGCAGAAAGTCAACCATCAATGTCAAAGTCAATGCACCACAAAAGAGGTGATAGTATGCCTTCCAGTGGACAACCCTTTCTTACTCCCCACCTCCAACAGGATTTCGACAGTTTTTCAATATGGTGCTCCAAAAACTGCCTGGAGCTAAATGTTTCCAAGTGCCAGTCAATAACCTTCTCACGTAAACGCATCAAATCTCCTCCCCGTCTCTATCTGCTAAACAGTCAAATCATCTCCTCCGTTGAGGTGATTCGAGACCTTGGGATTATTTGCGACCGTGAGCTGAATTTCCTCAAGCATATCGACGATATAATCCTTAAGGCAAATTCAGCACTTGGCTTCGTGAAACGATGGTCCAAAGAATTTGTAGACCCCTACGTAACCCGCTCCCTTTATATTTCATTTGTTCGTCCGCTTCTTGAATACGCTTGTCAAGTCTGGTCGCCTTTCCAACAAGTGCACATTGCCAGAATTGAGAGCATACAACGCAGTTTCCTCCGATTTGCTCTTCATGGTCTTAATTGGAGTAATTCTTTGATATTGCCTCCTTATCAAGACCGAATCAAACTCCTCAACCTCAATACGCTGAAAGATCGAAGAGAAATATTTGACATTCTGTTCATTCACCGAATCTTTACAGGTACCATTGACTGTCCAGCTTACCGAATCCATCTTTCTAAATACTAACCCTCGTAACACACGGAATCCCCGTCTCTTCTATCTTCCCACCCATCGAACCTCCTACGGCTCCAATGAACCCATCTCCCGAATGCTGAGGAATGTCAATTCTCACTGTTCTAGTTTTGACTTCAATATGAGTACTCCTTGCCTAAAGCTCCGTCTCCTAAACCCTAGAACTAGTTAAGTTTTAGCTATTAAGTTTTAGTCTGTAAGTTAGATTAAGTAATAGCTTGTATTAAGCCGAATAAATGGGGGTTATGCCCCCACCAAAATTAAATTACTCATGTTGTAACATACTAGGTTGGTTCTTTGAAGCCCTGGGGTGTATACCTGTGGTCGCCACAGTGTTTTTGCCAAATTCTCCACTCGCCCTAATGTCTAGAGTGTTTTTTGAGACATAGGTGCCCTGGGCTGAGGCGAGTTCAAGTAGCGAAAAGGTCAATGGCATGTATTTTTCATCAAACGACAAGGATAGTTGGTGATTTCGTGGTTAAGCGTTTTTTGAAAACTAAAAAACCAGTCTCTTTTTTTACAACTCATAGGGTTGTCAAGGAAAGCTGGGTCGACCCTGGCTAAAGTTCAACGAACGTACCTACTGTTTACGATTACTATCACTTAAGATTAAGTTGAGAACTTTTAAGTTGTAACAAACAAAAAACTGAATAAATCAGACTGATTGGTGATCGGTTGTTTACATAACACTGAACTTAAAAACTACTTCTGTACTTACTTTAGTCCAGAACGTTGGATGAACAATATAGAATGCTTTCAAATTTTTCTTGTATCTGTAAAATTAAACACAAATATTGTTAGAAAACAAATCATTTTAAAAACAATAAGGCTAACTCACTTGTACGGCAGTACACTGTATACCTCACGTAGCCAATGCAGTGAGGGATAATTGTTTGTCGAAGTTAATGTGTGGAAGTACGCTATTACATAATCGCTTTTAACAATTGGATCCAGAAGTTTTATCAGGTACAACAGTGCCTATAAATATTCAAAAATATTTATTATAACCTGCTTTTGATTTATTTGAGTTTTTGACAAACCTTTTCTAAGTCGATATCTTGAGCGGGGAACCACTTCCCGCAAAATACAATCACAGGTCGACCCAGTCGATCTACACCGCTTTGATAAAGGCATCCGATTCCAGAAACTTCATTTAAGTCTTCTACTTGCGCACGACGCAGTAATCTTTCGTATCTAACAATAAAAAAAGAAAAGATATGGTTTAACACAAATCACAAGAAGAAGAATGGGAAATCACGAAATAATTGTTTATATTTCTACAGAGTTCTATAATATATCCTATATTTTAACTTTGCAAACAGATAACATTTTTTTTAAATCTGATTGAAGTGAGAGCAAGCAGAAAACACTTGTACTTTTTTTAAGAACGAATTAAGCGATGAAACAATAATTTCGAAGTAATTTCAATAAATGTCAATCGACGGAGGTAGTAGGTACAGAGTAATTAAAAAGAAAAATGTCAAGTCGATTACCATAAAAATGAGAAGAAAAGAAAATCCTATTAATACTGCCATTGAGCGTTTTGTATAAAAACATTTTCTTGCAATTAATTTTATTCTATTTAAAGGTGTTTTTGATAAATGACTGCCCCAATTACTTTGTCTTATTGAGTCCAACGTCATAGTACACATGGACGGCACGGCAAAAATAAAAAAAGAGTTCACTTCATTGGCTACAGAACATAAAGGTAGCAATTTTATTATCAACTAACAATGACGTCTAGGGCCCTGCTTCTATTAATAAGACATTGTCTGCTGTTGATACGTTCGCATGATTTGTACCTAGTCCTTTTTTCTATTTTATTGTTCATAATTTAAACTCAAATAGTTCTCATGTCACGTATGAGAAGCAACTGAAGGACCCTTTAAGCCTGAAGGTCTTCTACTGGTTGCCCTACTTCTGACAAGTTCGAGAACACACAAAGACGTGCAATAGACACGAACAATTTAAGTTCCTCGAGTTCTTCAACTATTTGTGTTGCAGCTTTTTTAATTAAAATCGAAACCGAAAGCTATAGAAGCAAAATGATGTATAGAACATAGAATTGCAATTGAAAATTGTTTGCTTGCTAAGCAATAAAAGAGTTCTATATTGGCGTTGCATTACACGTTACAGTTCTTTTCCGTAAGGGCACTTCAGACGGAACCTTCTTTTTTCATTTCGGAATATTTATTGCTAATATGTACAATTTTTGGCCTCTTATAGTGAAATAAAAAAAAAAACTATTAACCGGTTATAAATTAAAAGTTAGGGAAAAAACTCGTTAAGTAAGTGCTAACGAACCAAAAAGCGACGATTATTGCGATTTGATGTCACGTCACAACAATGCACAAAGAGTCACTTAAGGTTTAAATTAGTCTGTTTGGTTTGTGGAGCCATTATTATAGAACAATACAGAGCAACTAACATGCAAGCAAGTGGACAAAAAAGTTTTGTCATGGTTACTGACCTACGGTAACTCTTGTATTTAAAAACAGTTCTATTGTTTATGTGTAAAGGTTTTTATTGTTTACATGAACAAAAAAATGCTCGTTGGTATGTAGTAAAGAAAGTGTAAATGAAAAACGCGACTATAATAAACACTGAGGAAAGACTGTTATACGTGGTTACCTATAAGCGAATCGACAAAACGTGCAAATGCTTTCGTTTTGAAAAAGGAATGCTGTTAGGATGTAATGACTTTGAATAAGTCGTACTCGTCCTTTTGATTTGAATTACGACATTATTTGATTATAGTAGAAAAAAAGACAATTGGGAGAATTGATATTTTATGATGCTTTTTAAGGCTTCTCCGCCGTCGTTCTGAAGAACATTGACAAGTTTTTCTATAAATTTCATCTATTCCTCTGAGCTCTTTCACGAGCAGATGGAAAAATCCATTCGTCCAGTCTATCCCTGATTTGACATACGGAATACCTCACCTAAAAGTTGAACCACTACATATTTCATTGTTTTGAAGAGAGTAGGGTTATTGCGACTGATATTTCTAAAGCATTTGATGAGGTTTGGCATCAAGATCTTTTATCGAAAATGTGTGTTTTTAGTATCGACGAGTATCTTCTTCGTTGGAAACCCACAATACTGGCGTTAATCGGCAAATACTTATTGAAATGATGACGCGTCATGAATTCGATCGCGGATCACGACGAGAGAGGCACGATGCGCTACATTTTGATGCAAATTTTATGTTCGGCCCTATCGAGGTAACCGTCGGAGCGGAATTCTCTCCGATCGGAGACATTTTGCTTCGTGGTAGTTCTCCGATCGGACGATCCGACGTTCTCCGATAAGTTTTTGTTGCGGAGATTTTAGTTTTGGGAATGCAATGCATTGCCGCATTTGTGAAAAATTTCTTACGACTACAGCTACTTCGAAGCAAAATTGAATCTCCGAAAAAAGATGCGTTGCGGAGAAAACTTCGCTCCGACGGTTACCTCGATAGGGCCGGTTATTATAAATTTTGAACTTCGCCGTTAAATGTGAATAAAAATTCATTCAAATAACCGCCTCGGTAAGATTCGCAGCATGTGTGCTTCTTTTGATGTAGTTTTTAACCAATTTTTCGGACACTTGGATCTGAAAGGTTGTATTTTTTCAATGCGTCTCTAGTTCGGGGATTTTTTGCGTAAATACGGGCTTTTGCGTGCCACTACAGAAAATAACAGTGTTTAATCGCATGATCTTGGTGACCAATTGAGGTGAAATTACGTGACACCTGACACGCAATAAAGGCATAATTGGTCGGCTTGTTGCCAAGTCTTTTTGAAACCACATAGTGTCCAAGTTGAAAACACGAAAAAATCGTCATAGTGAGTAGGACATGTTACATAGCTGCGAAAACCGATAAATCTATAAATTTAGATCATCAGCAACACTGGCAGCAGCAACAAACAGCAATATCTTCGACTGACATCAGTAAAGTTTCAACCCTCATCAAATTTCTTCACAATTTTACTGCTTACGTGTGTAGGTGATCGATTATGACAACAATCATCGCATAGTGCGCGAAAAGTGACTGTGTTATTTCGTTTCCCAAAATTATTTTCACTCCTTCACTCCTTTTTCGTCGACTTTTGAATTAGTAAAAGCGAAATTGACAGATTTGGAGGGATTATAGTGGTAGGACTGCTAGATTTCTTCTTTTATTTATTTAGCAACTAAAAAAAGACGAAAATTCGTTCACTTGAATTTTAAAAATCATTTTGTGGTCTGCAAAAGAAAATTTATTAACGGAATTTAGGAACTTAAAAAATTAAATAGAAACTGCTTCGACGATAAAAGTTTATTAATGTATTGGTGTTAAGTCCTTTGCCCCAAAATAGAAACGGGAATGAAGAAATCAATCCCAAACTTCACTTCAAACGAATTTTTGAAAAACGATTTGGAGTGAATTGGAGAGTCAAATCTGTCGAATCCGTCACTCTAACTCTTCAATTCCGGATTTAGTTTTGGAAAACGAAATTAGAATCATTTTTGCAGGAACTTTTATGGCCCTCTTCAAAACTAAAATTTAGAGTGTTTTGGAGAGTAATTGTAGTGATTGACTTGAGCTTAAACTCTCCATTCACTCCGAAATGTTCTCCAAAAGTCGATTCGAATTGAAATTGGGGGTGATTTCTTTACTCCGGTTTCTTTTTGTGGACAAAGGTGTGAACACCAACACATAGATAAACCTTTATCGGGCTGATTAATTTTTGTCAGGTCAAAAAGTCCGCTGATAGAGTTAATCAAGTTTGTTTAGCAAACCACCAAATAATTTAAAAAATTCAAGTGAATGATTATTTGTCTTGTTTCAAGCGATAAAATAAAAGGAGACATCTTACAATTTTACCACTACAAACGCATCACTCCAAATCTGTCAATTTCGCTGCAACGAATTCCAAAAGTCGACGAAAAAACGGCGAAGGAGTGAGAACATTTACGGCGTTTTTCAACTGTAAATCGATCATTATTGTAAATGGCAGGCATCCAACTAAAATATCATGGCATTTCAAATAACAGCCGAGTTTGACATGCTAAGGCTAACAATTTGAAACTACGAAATGAATTACTCTGTAAAATCGAATGGAACGCTACCACCAATTGGTTGTCTCTAGACGTGTAAGGATGAAAAACCTGGAGGTGGATAGACATATGTATTGTGAAGCAAACAAGTGCGCGAGCACTTCGAAATCACTTTGTTGAAGAATGAGGCCCAATTTACAAGGAGAAAACTCTTGCTCGTCTAGATACATATACCAACTTACTCAGCAGAGCACAACATAACAATGAAATTGATCTGACGGAGACCAGAGGTTTAAGTAATCATACCATTGGCTATGTAACTTGTTATTGTTTCTCATTATTAATGAAATGCTCTTCTCTTCAAAATGAAATGAATATCCGAAGATTCCTTATTAAAGATGTTCGTTTTACTTATATATCAAAATCAAACCTCTTACTGGAATTACAGCACCAGTTAACGAGAGAGTGAGTGCCACTCGTGTTCTATTGAACGAGTAACTACTTTGGGATTAGGGCATCCGTTGTCTAAAGTATTGTATTAAGTATAAGAAAACAAAATTTCTGACATTTTCATTTTAGCAATAGTCAGTGAGCACTTCATGTAAATAATAAATAAATAAATAGGGTGGTGCAACAGAGCGAGGAGCCCCAGGGCTAAGCGCATTTCTCACAACCATGCCTTGTGAGGGGATGGAAAGGACCTACAATTTTCTACCGGTTATGAACGACTGATCGGGAAAGCGCTTTTCATGTCAATCATGAATCTACTAAGCAAGGACTTGCCAATTCCTCTCGAAAGGCGATACCTGTGGAAAAACATTTTTGCCTCTGTTGGAATTCGAACCAAAAATTTCTGTGTACTGGTACCACAAAGGTACCACAACTGGTACCACAAAGCTCTCCATGTGTCCAAAGAAATTTGGTTTGACGACTAATGAATACGAATGCCAAATTGTGGTACTACGTTGCTCGATAAAGTGAGCTGTGATATCAATTTCACATAATTCCGTCACGAGTAACTCGATAACGTGTGCTGAAAATTGGCTCCTGTATTTTTCCTTGATGAATTATGAGCAAAAGCGTTTTTAACGGATTGATAACTCCTACCTTTTACGTCTTTTAACGATTGCAACCAAACGCGCATTTATATGAAAGCTCATTTTTAACATGTTGCAGCCAACTTTCCAAAGAAAGTCTCTCTAAATTTTAACAAAACGAAATGTTAAGTTCTTCGCAAACGGAGTACTATAGTTTTTTTTTCATCCAGAGTTATAATGACTGTTCTATTAGCATGTTTCCATATTGATATCAGTTACTATGCGGCCATACCAGACTCCTCTTCTAGATCTCCTTTCGTTTTATGCAACAGACAGTAAGCGAATGAGTCTACTAATTTATATCCAATCTTTTGTATGTTATTTCAATTAGAATCACAACCTGTACAGAGTTGAATTCTATTGTCTAATTAACATGACTGCAATAATTAATTTCAAATTCTTGATCTTATAGAAGTGTTAATGGCAATCGCTCGCAATTGAATCTTGCTAAACTGTAGTTAGATCTTTTCTGAAGTGTGAATCATATTCGTATGACAATCAAATTAAGAATTCATTTTCACCACAACACTCAAATATGTGTCAGCTGATTGAATAAGAAAAAATATCTATTCACGATTTTTTTGTTATAAAAATATTTAAATTTTCTGCGATGATAACGTCACGTGCTGATTAATATGGTGCCGTAGTAAATCACTTCTGACGTTTTCTCAAAAAATGATAACGAATCTTTGTTTCAACGGAGTTACATATTTTTAGCTTGGCAGATGACAGTGTATCTGAATAAGAGAGTAAATAAGTGGTGCAATATGATTTGTATTGTTTGTGGCATTGTTTTTAAGACCACTTGTCGTATACTTTAACATGAGACTGAAAAAAAATATTTGCAGCAATTCGAATGCGCGCTGAAGTGTCTGCTTACAAATTAATATGCTTTTCATCGTGTTCCTTATTGCACTTTGAACAGAAACAAGACTTCAATTAGGCAAGAGACGCGTACAAACACTAGACTTTTAAGACAAAGGCATCCCTTTGCATGCGTCGCACTTTACAAACAAAAGTGATGACGCACAGCTGTTTGTAAAGAAGAGCTGTTTGCAAAGAAGTATTGGACGCATACCGGCTACGCTATCTAGGATATCTGAATCTGGGATACATTTTTGAGAGGGCTAAGTATCTGAATCTAGATAACTACCGCAAATGGCTGTGTAATATAATAATTCATATCGATAGAAGAAAAACGTAAATCGTCACCAAACTATTGGATTTTTTTTTTGATTTTCCATGAAGATGACTGATATTCAAATAAGAAACTAGAGCATTAAAAGAAAAGAAAGTAAATTTTCTATCTGCTGATCAGGTATGTATATCAAAAATTCTCGAATACCTTCAGATAGCGTTTGAGTAGAATTCGTTTTGTGCCTTTGCTAAATGTTTACCCCGCCAAACAACAACAAAAAGCAATCAGGATACGTTTATTGAATGGCTCCCATAGTTAAGCGGGGAATACACGATACAATCATCGTACCGATAATCGTACGTCGCATGCGATGATTGTATCGTGTGTGTGCATGAAGTGAACCGCTGTACCGATATCACAAATCGAATGCCTTGAACTCAAATCAAAACCAAACTCGATCGTATGCGATCCAAGTCGGATACGATAATTGTATCGTGTATTCCCCGATTTAGAATTGAGTAAAACTTTACACGCTTAACAACAACAAACTGAGAAGGAATATCAAATTTAATAAAACTTTTCAAAACAACACGCCCTCATTTGTCAGTACTAGAGTTTTTTGTACCATATAGTAACGAGTAAATGTGTGCGAATCCTTGAAAAATTTTCTTCAAATTCTTCTTTTTTTCATAACTTTTTGCTGTTTAAGACTGCACGTACTCGCAACTGGTCGGGTGTTGTTGCTTTTTTTATTTTCATTTCCGTTACCACCCACTATGAGTCAATCAGTCAATGCGGTCATACTCTGCTACAGTATAAGTAAGACGGTATCGGTGGCAAAGAAAATCATCCTTAACGTAGTTGGGATATTCTGCCATCCAAACATCATAAAATATTCAAGGAATTCATTTAATTGATTTGTAAATGTAAACAAAAGAGTTTACTAAAGTAGAATTGAGAATGCGCGTAAACAAAGTGTTTTTTTTTTTTGGAATTCGTGTGCGTTTACTTTTATTTTTACTAGAACGTGTGCATTCTTTTCTGTTGAGTAAACATTTGTTTTAACAAAATTTAATTCAAGAACAAACATTGGTTTCTTTGAGCTGTCAAAAGTCAACGTTGTATACAACCACAGTAAACACCACTCTGCTATATGCTATAAGTTGTGCTGACACATATTTCCTGATGAGTATTAGCTCTTGCTAATTTTGTATTTCGATTTCAGCTTAGCACATCACTCAAATAGTTCGTGCTTGTGGTGCTAAAATGACAACTAGTCACTTATTTATATGCTCAACCCTGAGCCTATTAAATTAAGTTCAAGGTGTAGTTAGCAGAAGACAATTTTTATAGATAAGACTACTTGAACTAACCTGCAAGGAAATAAACAATAGATCACTGTGAAAAATTAAGTGAGAGAGCGTTGATCCTTTTGAGATCACGATGCTCGTAAGTCGTAACGCCGGAAAAGGTAGAAAGACAAAAACAACTTGAGAATTAAAAAAAAAAAGAAAGTATTTTGTTGTTTTCGGGCAAACATGTCTTGAATATGAAACAAAATATTACGTGAACGCCTAAAATACCACGTCAGAATGTTGATAGATTTGTATCAATGCGGCAGTACAGCAAATTAAGCTTTAAGCATTTCGACAAATCATGGAACAACTTCAGAAGATTTTTTATTTGAAGGCCGCCAATAACGGCTCTACAAAACTAATTTGACACTATTTTTCATGTTGCTGCAAGTCTTCAGGCAACGTACCGAAGCCTTTATAACCCATAAAGGTTTTTGACAAAAGGGACTCATGCCAGGCTATTCTTTTAATATTATTCGCAAAAAAAAAAAATATATATATATACATTCATATATATCAAACGTCAACACAAGAAGCACCATTTTTTGGAAGAAAGTTTGAAGTAATACAGAACGAGACCAAGTTGAGAAATTATCTTGCTAACAACCGCTGCTTTTGGTTTCAAAAGTCAATTGAGAAAGAAAGAAAGAGCTCTTCCATAGCAGTGCTGTTTCATAATCAAACCAGCACTTTATGATGCAACTAAAAGAACTAAAAAGGCCTACGATAATATTTAGAAGCATTCGAATCGCCAAATCACTTGTGGAATAAGACCTCGTTATCCTGATGATCTTCTACTTGCCATATATTATTGCCTACAGTTCGACTAGACGTGTGACATAACGACAATCCGCACACTCAGAATGAAAGTGACCTAACTCGAAATTTTTCTTCCGTTGAGCTTTCAATTTTGTTCTAATTTTACGTTAACTGCGAAATTTTTAGTTAACTGCGAAATTAAAAATTACAGGAATTGAGTTAGGTCACTTTCATTCTAAGGGTGCGAATCAGTCAATCCTACAATTGAACTATCACCCTATCAATGCTTCCTTTCATTTCAAGGTATAATGAATGGAAGGTGAGACTTATCGAAAGGAGACAGCATCGGGGTTTCGAAAAATTGAATTCAACTCGGGTTTTTATCTTCCTATGTATCAATGCAGATAATAATTCAATAGTTTAACCGTAAGTAACCGTTCCAACTCCATACTAAAGCGGATGAAAGTGAATAAAATGACGAATATGAGAAGCAGATGGTAGCTTTAGACAAAAGATCACTTCGTCGTAAAACTCACTAAGTGCATTTAAGACCTTTTGGAGATAAGTACTCTCATGATCTTTTCTGCCGTAATAACACGATCAATTAGAGTTAGTGAATTTAAAAAAAAACTTAAACTGTTATTAAGGATAGTTTTATGGATATAATGAATTTTAATAGCAATAGAAAAAAAACAGTCGTTTTAAATCAGATGTGGACTTAAAGAGTTTTACCTGTCAACCGAAAATTTATGAAAACAAGCTAATCTCTCAACTATAGACCACATTTTTGCACTTACTACCATAGCCAGGCGCTTTATTGATAAAAAAAAACCTTTATATACATTTTTTGTAGATTTTAAAGCGGCATTTGACACCATTAATAGAAGGTCACTGCTTTATAAACTGTCAGTAATTGGGGTGTCAACTAAATTCATAAGGGTCTACGAACATCTCCTACTTAATATGTCTGCAACAGTATGCTGTGGTGAAAACCAATCAAGACAATTTAGTTCCGAATCGGGCGTCCCACAAGGATGTGTCTTAAGCCCCTTAATGTTCGCTTTATTTATTAACGACATTGAGAATAATCTACCAGGGGGAGTATTTTTTTGAGATGTATTTGTGAAATTGCTGATATATGCTGAAGATTTGGTTATTTTTGCTGATGACCCGGTAACACTTCAACTGCAAATAAATAAGCTAAAAAAATATTGTGATCTATGGGACCTCAAAATTAACTCTACCAAATCTAAGGTTATGGTTTTTAGATCTCAAAGTCGTTCCGATAGAAATTTAAGGATCTGGACACTAGACGGTAGGAATCTTGAAGTTGTGGATCAATTTAAATATCTCGGTTTCGTAATCTCACACAATCTGAGTATTATGGCTCACATAAAAGAAAAACTGGCAGTTGCTAAAGTAGCAATCAATACTATGTCGTCTCAATTTTTTGCGAAATCCTTTGTTGATTCGACTTCAAAGTTCAAAGTATTTGATACCACAATAAATAGTTGCTTCTGCTATGGCAATGAAGTGTACGGATTCCTATGGATGGAAGAAATGGAAACAATCCAGAGATACTTTTTTAAAAGAATATTTAAATTACCTGCAAATACTCCCAGCTACGCTATTTATGTAGAGTCCGGTCTACCACAAATATACTTAAAAAATTTAAAAGCTAGCGCAGATTTTTTGTCCAAAATAATGAAAAGACCCAGCACCAATCTGCATAAAAAATTACTGTTAGTTTCTCTTCGCTGTGGTTATACTCCTTTCAAAAACTGGCTAGATCTCGCTTCGGCACATCATATTCCTATGAGCTTGAGTCTAAATAACGTAGAAGATTGGCGATGTATTTTGTATGACTGTATTAAAGTTGTAGACGAAAGTTTGTACCAAACCCATATTGAAAGAGCGAGGGAATCTTCTTCCAGGATTTTTTATCGAAATTTAAATCTGAATCTACGCGAGAATAATTATTTTAGAAGAGACCTTTCTATCTCCGATATGAGTCTTATTTTTAAAATTAGAACGGAAATTCTAGAACTTAATTTTAGACCATATCGAACAGATATTAATCCTACTTGTTCACTGTGTAATCTTAGGCAAAACGAAGACATTTTTCATTTTCTAGCTGTTTGTCCTATTTTGCAAGAAATACGGCGACTCTATTTTAATAAGAGTTCTCTAACGTTAGAAGAAAGTCAAAGCATTTTGAATGGAGAGTATGGTTGGAAGTTGCTGGTAGGATATATTTCACATGCAAAGAACTACAGAAATACTTATTTGGATTTGTCGTGAGTAATACACAAAACTTAATTTTGTTTTAGCTAAACTAAAAGCCCACTTTAACTACTGTAACCAGAACATATTTTTCCCCTTTGCATTTCTCTTTTTTCTTTTGCTTCTTTCTTTTTTCCTTTTCTTTAAAATCATAATTTTTTGATGTTAAATTCCTTTTTTCTCTTTTTTTATATTTTATTAAACAAATTTATATTTTTATTAAATAAATAAATTTGTGTCTGTATAACTAATTTAACAAGAAAAGATAAATTCACAAAATTATAATTTTTATTTTAAATAAACTAAAATTGTTATCTCTTCAAGATCTTTTATAAGTTTACCGGTAGACGGCTTATAAGCAATGCTTAAAAATCTGTATTAAAATTGTACCGATGTTATTTTTTAGTACCAATAAAGATTCATCTAATCTAATCTAATCTAAAACAAAAAGATTCGAAAACCAAAAAGACCCGGGGTTTACTAATATTTTTAAATTGTCTTTGATCTACCAAACTGAGATTCTAATCCAACGAAGAAGAGACTCATCCATACCAAATGCCAATTAGCAACAATTTTAAACGTTGATCTCAAACACCGACAAGTTTAAATAACTTTATTATTAGAAAATTTACAAATTGTAGGTGATCACATTTTACTATCACAAATGTGCTAATCAAAGATCACTTCGGGTATTTTAACAATACTTGCAAGAACTTGTACTTGTGACTCTAAGAAACATTACAACTTGTATTGGAATGGTATCAACAAAACTTGTTCATGGTCTGGTCTAGTTTTTTATGGAAACTAGAAATAAACCAAAACAAATTCATTATTTTAAAAACTACTAATTTTTTCAGATAACGAGCAATTTCATTAAAGCTTGAAGAAAAAAGTGAGTGTTCGCTATTCAAACACGGCTGAAGTGAAACTTCAGAAAAGTCAAGGCGACTATGAAAGCAAGCAACAAAGAGACGAACATTTTAGGAAATACCTGCTTGTATTTTACCTCATTCTTTCGCAGACTGAATTTTATTTATGAACATTTTTGTTTTTATGTCGCTTTTTCGTTTCATAGAATTTTTAAATCATAGGGTGCTAAGAAAGTTGCACTTAAACAATACAACACGCTTGCTTTACCTCGGTTTTTTTTAATATGAATTGTCTACATTCACCAACGCGACGGTGTGGGCCGTGTTGGTTCGATTAAAATCGCATTTAGCAATTTGAGTGGAAAAAAGGTCGTGCAGGCCGTCTATCACCGTAGGATCCGATTTACGTGATAAATCGCTCTAGCAGTATGTACTTAAAAGTCCTAAATGATAAATATTGTCAATTTTGTGTTAATTTTGAGGTATTTTTAATTTTCATTTGCAAAAAACAATTTGGAAACAAGTGGGGATAGTATTGAAGAAAGGTAATTTCATAATGAAAATGTCTTTTATTATAAAGAAACTATTTTTGATTTATATATTTATTTGCCCAGGGGGAAAATGAGGATATGACGGCGTTCACTCCGAGATGGGTTAAATCCATGTGGAAATGCAACTAAGGATCACTTCATTCTACTTAATCGTTTGTCTATACATTTATGTTAGGAGTTGATAAACCAGTTAAAACACATATGAATTCAAAAAGCCATAAAAGTACCCTCCCATGCCATTTGAAAGTGTTGATTTCTTTGAGATTTTTCGGCACTGGTCGTTTCCAAGATGCTGTAGGGCAAAACGCCCTGTCTTCACTCTCTCAAACATCAGTGAGTCTTTGTTTAGCTTTTAAGCCTAAACTACATCGAAACACAAAGTGAAAAAAGTAAAAAACTAAATAAAGTAAAAGCTTTCGAAATACACACATATTACTGCGTGACACCGTTGGCAACATTAGAAAAACTCCGAAAAGCTTTTTGACGGTTAAATATTTCAAAACAAAACAATAAACAACTTGTAAAAAAAGAAAAAATTTCTTTTTTTCACAGGTGGCTATGGTTAATGTTCAATAATTTTAGTTGAATACGCTTCAATTTACTTTAAAATTTGAGAACACAGTTGACATTTACTTCAATATTATAATTTTCAAAATAGGTTTGAACCTATGAAAGAGCTTTTGTTTAGAAAACTACAGTATTTTAGTAATAAAAGCGCTTTATTTTAAGAAAAATGAACAAAATTATTTGATTGTGTTTGTTTTCAAAAAATTGCCTAAAGTGAAAGCTTCGATATGTGCGAGCTTTTTTCAAACACACTTTTTAAAACTGAGAGGAAGACATAAAAATTTGTTTTTGATAGAGGAGTTCAGAATATCACTTGACTTTTTTCAGAAACTTTTTACTTTGTGTTTCGATGTAGTTCAGGCTTTATACTCCTTTTTTTGATTTTCCGTTTTCAAATTCAAAATTAGCAGCCAAATTGGTTTCTGATGAATACAAATTTTTGATGTGAAGAAATTCTTACGATTGTTTTCAATTTTTCACAGAACAAAATCGATTTCTTTGTGAAGCTTCAATTTTTCACTTAACTTCGGGATAGCTAGTTATGTGATAAAGTGAAAGATCATTTACTTTCACAGTAAAATCGATTAACGCGTCCATCTAACAATTATTTAGAGAACGTATTAACTACTTCTTTTATTCACTATTTACATGTAAATCATTTCTCTCATTCAAATGAAGAATAAATAATTATATTCGTTATTTAATTTATTGAACAAAAAATACGTCGAAAAATATTTGTATGAAAATTAATGTTAAAAATAAGCTGAATGTTTATTTTTCAATGCTTTAATTTGCTTTCTCCATTCAAACATATTGTCAGAATGTTTGTTTTAATTTGGCAGATTTATCATGTTGGTATTGGAAAAAAGGAGTTCCCTGATACGGATAGAGGCAAATGTATTGTATTTTTGAAATATTGTTTTGACTGAATCGAAGTGCAAAGTATATTCCTTATGATATTATCACATCAGCTCTGGTTCAGTAATAAAATAAGGTTTGCCATTTCATGATGGAAAGATATACGAGCCAACAACGAGTCGAAATTATTAAAATTTACTACCGATTCAGAGTCAGTGGCCTCAACGTCAAGAGCGCTACGGTCAATTTATGGTCGTCATAATCACCCTAGCAGATCAACAGTTGAGCGTCTAGTGGAAAAATTTGATTCCACAGGCACAGTACCAGTGAGACAAAGAAGTGCCCGCAATGTCGAGAATGTTGCTGCCGCTGAGGCTTCAATTGCAGCAAGTCCAAATGTGTCTTTCACACGTCGTTCTCAACCGTTGGGCATCTCTGTGACGTCGTTGTGGCGAATTTTGCAAAAATATCTTGGCCTACATCCTTACAAGATTAAATTGACGAAAGAACTAAAGCCGCTTGACCACCAGAAGCGTCGTATGTTTGAATCGGGCTGAGCAATAACTTGAAAATGATTCGGATTTTCATCGAAAAATCATTTTCAGCGATGAGGCTCATTTCTGGCTGAATTGCTTTGTCAATAAACAAAATATTCGTATACACGTACTCCATGAGTCACTATAGCATCCCGAAAAGGTTACGGTTTGGTGTGGTTTATGGGCCGGCGGCGTTATTGGGACGTACTTCTTCCGTGATGATCAAGGCCGGCACGTTACTGTGAATTGGGATCGCTACCGTTCAATGATAACCGAATATTTTTGGCCCCAATTGGATGGTATGGACTTGGAGGATATATGGTTCCAACATGTCGGCGCCACAAGCCACACAGCGAATGTCACAATCAATTTATTGGAAACCAAGTATGGAGAACGTGTTATCTCACGAAATGGTCCAGTCGCTTAACCGCCTAGGTCGTGCGATTTGACGTCGTTAGACTATTTCCTGTGGGGCTACGTCAAGTCTATGGTCTATGCCAACAAGCCAGCGACGATTGATGAACTTCGTACGAATATCGAACGTGAAATTGCAGCAGTATCGGCCGATTTATGCTTGAAAACCGTCGAAAATTGGGTTCAGCGCCTGAACTTCTGCAAGCGTGGTGGCCATTTGGCCATGCACAAAAAAAAAAAATTGAGTTCCATAATGGCATCGAATGTACTTTCACAGGAATAAAGAATTTTATTGACATCCAAAACCGTTTTTGTTTTATTTAAAAAAAACTTTTGTAGCGCTCTTATTGAAAAACTCGATACATCCAGCTTTACGTTTCTCAGGCGCATCTTATCCGAAAGAGCTAGATAATGACTTACGAGGTTCAAGTTAGGTAACAGTCATTTTCCTACAATGAAAATTGACTTTTCGGCAGTAGAGGTCTCTACTTTCTATATGAAAATATATGATAAAGTTAGTTATTTGACAACAGTTACACAAGCAGTAAATAGAAAATAGATGTCGCTTTTTTTTTGATAACTCGAAAGCTAGAACTGAACCTTTTCATAGTCCATCATTTGCTATGGGAAATTACTAAAATAAGCCAATCATGAGTCAGATGAATTTAACACAACAAGCAAGCCGATGATTCAATAAAAATTAGAATCAATAAGGAATTCAAAATTACGCTCACTAAAAAAAAACTCATAAAACAAAGAAAGGCCCGTGTTTTATTGGTTGTTTGCAATTTGGCATAAAACGCCAAATTCAAAAATGCCTCTCAACTTTTAAAAACAGGGTTACAACAACCTTTTGTTATATAGTGCGACATGTAGAACATTGACCTGATGTTTCATATTTTAATATATGACTCAAACGGAAGTAGAGACAAACTCGTTGTCAATTTCTTTTCACAAACCTATGTGTAGATAAGAAAACGATATGTGATTTTTTTTGTCCCATTAAGGCAATTTCAATAATAAATAAGCCAATGTCCTTCAAGTACATTGCTTTTATATACCATTTATCAAATTAACTATTAAAATTTGTTTGTTGTTGTAAGCGAAACCAGGTCAGCTACATGAATTACAATCAATTTCAAGGAAGATTGCACTTCGAACCATCTTGACGTAATAGATAGCTGCAGAAAGAACTACAACGAAAGAACAACCTTGATGATAAATATTAATGAAAACTTGAACAGTTGAAAGAACTTTTGTCTTATTTTTAATTGAGGTTTTAGTTCACGATGGTTTGAGGGAAAGCTAGGTCACAATCATGTCACGAATGTCAAGTTAAATTTTACTTTTCTGTGGCAGGAAGTTGGAATAAATGCAAATGGGTTTCCAAACGAATGAATAAAAAAAACTAATAAAAAAAACTAATAAAAAAAACTGAAATTAGAGCAGATGTCTGTAAATTATCAGCGAAAAGGGTTGGTCGACACGACAACACACTACTAAAACAACAACAAAGGAGAACGAAATTTAGTCAATGAGAATTTCCACACATTAACCTGGCAAAGACGATTACTTTTTTCATATAACATCGATTTTTATTTTAATCAAGCAATCACTTGTTAATTAAACCCAGGAGCTGTTTCTGGCAATATACTTTCCACAGCTAATAGAAAAAAACGCAACGGTATGAAGCGATAAGCGAATTTTCATCAAGGTAAAGCTAAAATGATTTAATTTGCATAAACAACAATTAACAACGATAGTTTTTGTGAATAACAAAAATTATATAAGTAAAGCGATGACACACACCGAGCTAATTTCATCGTACTCTCCCAACTAAAATGTCCTTTCAACTTGATATATGACATCACACTTGAGAGTTACACACCCGCTTTGACACTGACAAATAAGGATACACAAAGACACAAGAAGGCAACCGCGGCGTATCCTTACAACACTGAACACTGATAAAACTCCACACTCGAATGACGCATCATTGGGCACACAATTTTAATAGTATTGTCATGTCATTCAGAATGACAATCCAACACACTACACATATTGCGGGAGTAATCGATGGGAGGTCCTGTACAAACAAACGTCACTATTAATTTTCTAATACCTATCGACCTTTGCACTCAGTAGAACCACCCTCCCTCTCCAATTCTACACCTTCTTCGGTCACAAATCGCGTGAATACCAACCGACACGAATATAAAGACAATTTCATTTTTAGATCTGTTCTTTTTTGAGTGATGACAATTTTGAATGAAATAATAAACAAACCTTTCTTCAGGTGTTTCGATGTGCTCTTCCTGAAGACCAGCCTCCGTGCTCCCACTGGAGGACTCTGGCGTTGTCGGTGGGATAGGCCCTAAATCGATAGACGTCATCCCTTCCACCATGGCCATGCTGTGTGTAAACGATGAACTTGCTACTGCGAGCGCCAACCAAAATTTTCAATTATTATGTGATTAAATCCAAAAGAAAAAAGAATCCAAAAAAGGATTTTCTTCTTTTGCTAATCGATTGCGAGATTTGTTGTGTATAATAATTAATTCTATTAATACTACTGGGCCACTTTATTCGTTGTTTAACACTATTTACGTTTTATCAAGGGATGGTTTGCTTTTCGAATAAAAAAAATATATTTTTTCTTCAGTAGTCTTTTTGGGTATTTGGTGATTTATTTATTTTCTACGTCTCGTCGATGTGTGTACTAAATTTAAACTCAGACGCAGATCCAAAGAGGAATATGTGAAAATGTATTTCTTTTCTTAAGTTTTTAGTTTTACTATTGACCGCTTTTGACTTTCGATTTCGTATCAAGTTTTTCTCGGAACACGTCGCTTTGAAGTGAACATCTGAACTGAATCGAATAGCCGTCTGGTTGTAGTAGCACCCACATTAGTAGCACAGCACACAGTAGTACGGGCGGGCAAGATGCTTCTTCTCTTTTTTCTTGTTCTTGTTAGTCAGAGCAGAGCCAGAGACAACGAGCAACGAAGTGTGTGAGGCAAGGCGCAAGTGATATCACACACAAAGGGGGTTGAAATTTTGTTTATCATATTTTTCAATATTGTTTTTGAAAAATATTTATTTGCATTGGAAAAACTGTTGTTGTTTTTCAATACGAACTTATTATTTTTTTATATATTTTCAAATCAGTCGAGAGTTGGGACGGGGCACACGCATTGTTGAACTTATTCTCTGCGAAAGTCTCATCACTCTTGGGAGAGAAGTTTTTTGGTTTTTAGTACGCAAGCTCAGAATATAAACATACGATACGACTCTGACATTTTCGTGTAGAATATTGAAGTGGCCGATTTGGTCGAATGAAATTGCTCATAAAAGTTGAAAATTGGTTAGGATTTTCCAATGGTTTATGCATAAATAATGAACGAGAAGAAAACACCTTGTAGGGTAACAAGATAAATAAGAGTACACAGTACAGAAATAAATATTTGGTTCTTCTTACGATTTAGATGGGATTTACGCCATAAATGCGTAGTAGGAAAACTATTTTTAAGATTTTTAAACTGATAGATTTTAATGCAAAAAAGACAGTATTTATATTTAGATATAAAAAGCGTACAAAGACTAGAGAAAAATGATGATGATCTAGAAGGATGCAAGCTCAAAGGACATCGAAGGACGAAACTAACAGAAACATAATTGTTTTTTAGATGGGCTACGTGGTGCAGGGGCATACCTTCTAATTTCTCCTTCTGTACTTAGATCAGACCTAAGCAGGGGGACTACGTCTCGCCCTGTCGAGCCACAAGTCCCCAGTAGAAATTGCAACATAAGTTCTAAATTATCTGATACAATATTAATACTAATCCTCATTTTATTATTAAAATTGGTATTAAAATTAAGAAGCTCCTCTCCCCGAAATTATGATGGTTTTCGTTATAGAAATTATAAAGCAATAAAGTAAGTAGGTTTCATAAATTTTCAATAATTACTCCCTGCAAGAAAACTCTGATTTCAAAAGGCAATTGGCGGGACTGCTTTGTTTGACAATCAATTTGACAGCTGACGGTGTGGCGAGTATTTTCATGCCACATTCGGCGAGGTATTAGTATAAAACGCCTGAAAGGTGTGCAAAAATAGTTCCGTCTTCCGCCAAAAACTAGCCAAATGAGTCTATTCTTTAAAAATTGCAAACTAAACTTACTATAAAAGCCCTTGTCAGCTGTCAAGTCGGTTCACAATGTTGTCTTTTTGCATTTACTTCGGTATTAGAGTAGCTTAAGTTGCATGTGAAATCCAATTTAATAGAAATAGATTCTAATGATTAAGCAACGATATTTTGAATGTTTTTCTGTTTTTAAAAGTAGAATTTTAATTTTTCCAAGCTATTGTCGGAAGGAAATAGCTGTCTGAATCGTTCAAAAAGGTATCAATTGGTACGGGTACCTGGGATAGCATATCCGATAGGTTCTGAAAAGCATCCATTATGTTAAGAGGTAACAGATCGAATAAGGTACTCCAAAGGACATGTTAGCCAAGTTGAGTGTACGGCAAAATGGACAGTGATATTTTGAAGAGTTAGTAAATTCAATAAAAAACGATATGCATGCAACACGAGCTTATAAACGTGTCATTTTAGTGGATAAAAGTAGGTCGTGAAGTTCTTATGTTCGTTTAACATGATCTTTTTGGGTAATTTGCGAGAAAAAAAAACAGAAATCGTGTCACTCGTGTTGCTTCGTTTCAAACCAAACCATTCGGTTATTTCTGATGGACGCTCAGGAAATCAGACGGTTCCTATACCGAGTCCAAAGCAGAGACACTCAGTCTTATGCTGGAAACTCATTTTCCAAGAAACCAGATATCAATCGGACCACAGCAATCTATTTCCCTTAGATCAGGTGAATCCGATAAATCCACTCGACTTAGCTGGTACACGTCATCGTTAGTTGTTACCGACGAAGCCATCAAATATGCCGTGGTATCTTTTGACAGCTTCAAGTCACCTGGCACTGACGGTGCTTACCCAGCTATGTTGCAGGAAAGTATAAACCTTTTGCTTCCTACTTATTATATTTTCACTGGTAGTTTAGCTCTAGCGTATATACCAACTCCATGGCAGAGTGTTAGAGTCGCCTTCATACCAAAAATTGGTAAACAAGACTACTCACTCGCCAAGAGCTTTAGACCCATTAGTCTTACCTCCTTTCTGCTTAAGACGCTGGAAAGAATGGTTGAGATTTACATTCGTAAAACCTCACTCCAATTACACACTCTGTCTCAGATGCAACATGCTTACCAAAGAGGAAAATCTTGCGAGACCGCACTTCAAAATCTTGTTAGCAGGATTGAATGCGCGCTTGACAGGAAAGAACTTGCGGTAGGCATTTTCATCAACATTCAAGGTGCTTTTCACAATGCTATCTTCGATGGTATGTGCAATGCTGCCAGGGAACACGGTGTGGACGAGTAATTAGTGTTGTGGATTAAAGCAATTCTAATGAAGGGAACCGTAATCGCTGAGGCGGATTGTGGACAATATGTTGCAACGGGAGTGAATAAGGGCTGTCCACAAGGTGGCGTTTTATCTCCTCTTCTGTGGTGCATGTTGATCGACTCTCTACTTGTAATGCTCAATGGTTCTAACGTTCATGCCCAAGCATATGCAGACGACGTCGCCGTGCTCTCGGTTGGCTCTAGCCTCCAAGCTGTCTGTTCCCGAGCACAGGCTGCGCTTTATATGATTGACACCTGGTGTGTCAATCACGGTCTCTCCGTCAATCCTCTTAAAACCGAGGTTGTCCTCTTCACGAGACGTAGAAAATTGACTGGTCTGACCCAACTTACGCTTAAAGGCGTCAACATCCCCTTTTCAAATGAAGTCAAACATCTTGGAGTAATCCTGGATAACAAACTTCTTTGGTCGAAACATGTCGAGTCTAAAACTACTAAAGCACTGTCAGTTTTCTGGCAATGTAAAGGAGCCTTTGGCAAGACATGGGGTCTTTCACCGAAAAGGGTCCTTTGGATCTATACGGCTATGATAAGACCAATCATCTCCTATGCGTCAGCTGTTTGGTGGAATAAGTTCTCGCGTAAATACGTTATTGCCTCGTTTGCCAAATTTCAAAGAACAATTTGTCTGGGTGTTACGGGGGCCTTCCCCAGCACACCGGGAGCTGCTCCCGACGCACTGTTGAATCTTCCTCCCCTTGATACCTACATCATGGGGTGTACTCTCAAGACCATTTCTCGTTTAAAGCGATGTGGTCTCTGGCACTGGAGCTTTGAGGAACTCGCAAGCATATCTTTTGACTCACGTCTAATGGATATGCCGTCTGACACGATGATCTCACGGCTCAAACTGCGTCAAAATTACTCAGTCAACTTTCCTTCGGTTCAGGACTGGTTCGCTCCAGAATCTGAGCCTGGAAAGAACTGTTATCGTATCTTCACAGATGGCTCCAAAACCGACGAGGGTTCTGGTGCTGGTGCCTTTGTTGAGAACGACGACATACGACTGCACTCATCTTTGGGATCATACGCATCCGTTTTCCAAGCGGAGTCTTATGCTATCCTAATGGCCTTGAGCCACTTAACGAACAATGGATGGACGGGCAGAAGTATCTTTGTGTGCAGCGACAGCCAAGCTGTGCTTAACGCCCTTCTCAACCCTCTAACCACTTCGAAAGTGATACAGGAATGCAAGAGCTCTCTGAATGCGATCGGAAGATTAAATTCATTGAGTCTCATTTGGGTTCCGGGCCATCACGGCATAACTGGAAATGAGATCGCCGATGAACTCGCTAGGCAGGGATCTCAGACAGCTTTCTCAGGACCTGAACCGTCGCTAGGTCTGCCAGCGTCCTCAGTGAGGGCTTCAATCAACGATTGGATCTGTGAAGAGCACAACCGTAGATGGCATGCCTCCATTGGATGCAGACAAACCAAGCGTATGCTCCCCAACGTTAGTAAGAAGACTGCAACATTTTTGCTAGCTCGTAGCAGAAAAGACTGTAGAAAGCTTATTTTTTTTTTTTTTTTTTTTTTTATAATTAACGCGCACATCAAGGGGTTATGACTACCCTTATAATGTTATTAAACACAGTGCGAGCATTTAGGAAAATAGGAGAGGATTTGAAAGGAGACACCGATGCACGTTGCTTTTGAATCTTTGTAAATCGTAATGCAGGGGAAACACAGAGCCAGGTAAAGCATTCCACATTCGGGTGGTGCGACTAAAATAAGAATCTCTATACTTGACTGTACGCCCGAAGTTGGGCTCAAGGCAGAACTGATGAGCATTCCTAGCGAGGCGGGTGTTGCGGCTAAATTGTTTCAAGGGAGGAATGCAGCTGGCTATTTCACTAGAGCACTGTTTGTGGAAAAAGCGATAAAAGAGAGAGAGACAGGTGACGTTTCGACGATGTCCAAGAGAATCAATCGATTCTACGATTGAACTATCACCTATCAATCTTAACGCTCTATTTTGTACCCTATCAAGTAGGCGCAAAGATGTTTGAGAAGCACCTGACCAGATATGAGAGTTATACTCCAGTTTTGGGCGGATGAAGGCCTTATAAATTGTAGCCAGATCAGAAGGGGTGAAGAACTTCCTGCATCGTCTCAAGAAACCTAAGCATTTAGCAGCGTTTTTGGCGACTTCAAATATTTGCGTTGCCAGCGGGAACTCCTCCTTTGACAAGCATTTAAACGTGTTAGGCTTAAGTGATACCACACTCTGTGAATCTTGTGGAGAAGATGAGGACACCGCAGAGCACTTCCTCTGTGAATGTCCTGCTTTTTCTCGCATGAGGTTACAGATACTCGGCGCAGACATGGTGAGAGCTGGTAACTTAGGCTCCTTATCATGGCAGCGTCTTTTGGCTTTTCTCCGAACATCTGGAAAGCTATAACAAATAGAAGGTTGCTATCTGGTAGTACAATGGGCCGGTATTTAGGTCTGAGTGCTCCAGCTGGTATTTTAAAAACCTCCAACAAAAAAAAAAAAAAAAAAAAGGTCGTTTAAAACGAAATCATTAAGTCATTTCTGATGAACCCAACACGAGTTTATAAACGTGTCATTGAGTGGTTTAAAACAGGTCGTAAAGTTAGTTCTTGTTTATTCTGATCTGATCTTTATGTGCAATTTTCGAGAAAAAACAGACATCTTGTATCTTGTATTGGTTCGTTTCAAACGAAACCATTCGGTAATTTCTGACGAAAAAGGTTATTGTGTTTTCTTGATATAATGAGCTGGTTTTGTCAGGCCTCTAGTTTTGTCGTTGAAATACAAAGCTGAAAAAGTTGTATTTTTTAACTGTTACAAAACAAAAAATTTTCAACTTTGCATTTTAATGACAGAGTGATTTCGTGGTCAACGAACCAGCAAGAATTATTAAGAATCGGTTTTAGACTCAGCGCATCGAAATAGATATACATGATTGCGTCTGATCAAATGCAAATGTTTTTTTCTGGTCCGGTACTCTGCGAATTGCGGAAAAAAACATTGTAAAGTCATATTTTGCATTGTTGTGGAGTAAGACAAACAAAAAATTTGGACGGCTTTTGATTTTTTTTTTTTTTTTTTTATAATTAACGCGCACATCAAGGGGTTATGACTACCCTTATAATGTTATTAAACACAGTGCGAGCATTTAGGAAAATAGGAGAGGATTTGAAAGGAGACATCGATGCACGTTGCTTTTGAACCTTTGTGAATCGTAATGCAGGGGAAACACAGAGCCAGGTAGAGCATTCCACATTCGGGTGGTGCGACTAAAATATGAATCTCTATACTTGACTGTACGCCCGAAGTTGGGCTCAAGGCAGAACTGATGAGCATTCCTAGCGAGGCGGGTGTTGCGGCTAAATTGTTTCAAGGGAGGAATGCAGCTGGCTATTTCACTAGAGCACTGTTTGTGGAAAAAGCGATAAAAGAGAGAGAGACAGGTGACGTTTCGACGATGTCCAAGAGAATCAATCGATTCTACGATTGAACTATCACCTATCAATCTTAACGCTCTATTTTGTACCCTATCAAGTAGGCGCAAAGATGTTTGAGAAGCACCTGACCAGATATGAGAGTTATACTCCAGTTTTGGGCGGATGAAGGCCTTATAAATTGTAGCCAGCAGAATGATGCAGCCACCCATACCCAGGCTTTGTATTTCCTGGGAACTGAAAGCATCATTTGGTGTTCTTTATTTCAAGACACAGACCACCGGATTGGGTGAAGGACTCTTATAATTTGATCATATACAGACACCATGATTTTTTGACAACTATAGAGGAATAAACCTAATATCGAAACCTAGTTTTGGCATCCCTGCAAAGTTCGTACAAACAGAAGCGGAAAAAATGGGTTTGATGGTTAATGAGAGCAAAACGAATGTTGTCATCAAACAAGGACAGAGAACATCGACGAATTGGACAAAACGTCACAATAGACAGACATAACTTCGAGGTAGCATAGGACTTCGTCTACATAGGAACCGCTGTAGAGACGGAAAACAACGGATCAAACGGAGAATAACTTTTGCCAATCGCTATAACTTGGGTTAAGAAGGCAATTGAGAAATAAAATCCTGTCTAAAAAACCAAGATAACCCTTCGAAAGACCTTGACCATCCCAGTCCTGCTATAAGTCGTAGACTTTATTTAAAGCGGAATACGAAATCGTATAGGTCGTTTCGAAAGGAAAATTAAATCATTAAATAAGATCAATGTTATGGCAAATTTCATATAATCTTGTGCGATTTAAAAAAAAAGTTTTATAACCGATAAATCTGATGTAGCAATTTAATTGCTTCAGTCCTTGGCTTTCACCTTATATTTAGAACACAAAACGGAAGTCAGTAGCTTAAATTAGAAGCCAAATCTGCAACTGGCAACATTTTCCGTTGAGTCATATTCGCATCTTTTCTTTCTCAAAATGATCGAAGAGTCAGTGAATATTCAAAATCAACTTTAAATAGAAAATGGGTGCTCTATACTCAAAAAACGCTAAACTAACCCTCAGAAATTTTTCGTTCGAACGTTCCAGAAGGATATCACCACCTTAGCAATAAAAAAAACTTATAGTACCAAGCAAAAAGTTCTTCGGTAGCTGTCTCTCAAGAAATGTCTGCATACGTCTCATCTTTGTCATGGAACTCTGATAGTTCAAATTCATAGAGAAGCAACCATTTATACTGATTAAAGGTATAACTTTCTTGCTACAGATAACTCTCCTAACTATTGGCAGATGGTCATCCTTTGAGATGAGCTGTTGCGTCTTTATTTATCTAAAAATTTTTTTTGAGGCTTATTTTCCTCAAAGCTAACTCTTAAAAAAAAAAAACATACTAGGATGAATTTTATAGCCCAAAATACACAAATATAGTTCAACTAAAACTAATAACTGGAAAATGCAAAGTATATTTCAATTGGTGTGCTGGCAAGTTTCACTGATATGAATCACATTTCTTTTTTGAAATATCTACAAAAAATCTCAACTTAATGGCCCACTAGACACCGAGTTGGCAAAAACTTCAAAATTTTTCTTTTGTCAACGAAAACAAATACAATGACATTTAGACTTTCGGAGTTATTTTTGAACTTAGTTATGTCGTTTTCCAAAAACAAAATCCGGAGTGAATTGGAGAGCTGAAGTGACAGCTTTGACATTTCTAGTATAGCTTATCTGTCAAAAAAATCACTTCAACTCTCCAAATCACTCATACGATTTCATTTGGGAGTGAATTTTGGAAAACGACATTATTTATCGCTTTTTGGAATCTAGGGAGATCGGTAATTAGGTGATAAGTTAAGTAATTTCACTTCATTAACTGAAATAGCTAAGCCTCGGCACTGGCACTGGTTTCGAACGGATTTGTGAGAGTCGAGTTTTCATCAGATTTCGATATTTCAAAGCTTTTTAAATCAATTTTGTTTATTTCAGCTAGATGTCCAACCATTATATTTAGTGAAATTTTCGAATGTGTTATAAAGAAGAAGCCAGTGCACGCTGGGAACTCATACCTAGAATAAGAAGAGGCAAAACCAGTAATGTGATAATGGCGTAACAAAACTTAATTTTGATGAGAAACAATTCAACTCAAAACTACGGAAATTTAAGTTTTCAACAATATTTCCTTTTATCCAAACTTTAAATTTGCACACAAGACATAAACATAAATGCCGGATTGTAAGTCGCCAGACGACAGTATAGGATTACAATTAGTGGTCAATTTAAAATGTTTTTTTTTTTTATATAATTAACATCAAGGTGTTATGACTACCCTTATAATGTTATAAAACGTTGACAAATCGAAAATCATGGTATTTCAAAAAGGATCTGGAAGATTAGCAAGAAACAAAATATGGAAATATGGCGAACGCGTTTTGGAAGTGGTAAAAACATTACACTTTACTTGGGAATGAATTCAACTTAAAAATGGAAAAACATTTGAAAACCAAATTGGGTAAAGCCAAGACAGCAATCTGCTCGAACTGGAACAAGATTTTCAGCAACAAACACAACATAGCTGTAAGCTCAAAAATGAGTGTTTTTAATGCTACTGCGCAGTCTATTCTTTTCTATGGTGCACAGGTTTGTGGAGGTCAGAGATTTGAAATCATTGAGTACTTGCTTCGTTTCTTTCTGCGTAAAATTTTCTACTTACCCATTAATACACCCAAGTACATGTATTACTTAGAAACCGGACTTCCAACTATGTTTATCACAACTCTAAAACTAAATGCTGATTATCTCGTAAGAGTTACAAAAATGAACGATTACAAACTGCCCAATATAATTCTCCAGCACGCAATGTTAAAAAAAATCTTTTTATAAAAGATTGGTTTAGATTAGCAGTGGATTGTGGAATTACGTTACACCTAAACGAAATAAATACGAACCAATGGAAAAGATGTTTCTATGAAGTTATACAGCTAACAGATGAAAATGAAAGATACAGCTTTATTGAAAGAGCTCGAGAGTCAACAGAGCGACAATACAACAACTATTTTAAAAGCAGCTATTCGTGTCTTATGATTGGAACAATTTTTAAAATTAGAGGAGAAATGTTAAGACTGAACTCTACACCATATCGTAACGAAGGATCTGGCAATTGTACTATCTGCAATTTACAGGAGAAGGAAGATGTACATCATTTCATTGGCGTTTGTCCTATACTGTGAGAGCTAAGGCGTTTCTACTTTGGAAAAAGTGTTCTTGATTTGGATGAAGTAAAAAGCTTTCTAAATGGCCAAAATTGGAAACAACTTTATGACTACTTCATCGCAGCCAACTCTTATAGAACGAAAATAGTTACTGAAAATTTCTAACAAATGAATATTATTCTCATATTTGATCAAACTTATTTTTTGTTTTGACTAAACTAAAAGTTTTTTTATTTTTAATAATCATGTTCCGTTTTAGCTAAACTAAAAGCCCATCTCACTTTGTTTTAACATAACTCAAGCCACAGTATTAAAAAAATAAACATACATTCAGCTCAAATTAAGCACCAGACTTTTCTATCAAAATAATTTCTATCAATATAATTTCATGTATCTAATAAAAACAAATTGTTAAAATTTTTGAAAAATTGCTACTCAGGCAGACGACTTTTGTCATGCCTCTATATTATTCAATGTTTCTCAATGATGTAAAACTGTAACTTGTTATCTTGAATAAAATCTAATCTTATCTAATCTAAAATGTTATAAGAACACAGTGCGAGCATATAGGAAAATAGGAGAGGATTTGAAAGGGGGTAAAACTGATGAGCATTCCTAGCGAGGAAGGGTGTTGCGGCTAAATTGTTTCAGGGGAGGAATGCAACTGGCTACTTCACTAGAGCACTGTTTGTGAAAAAAGCGATAAAAAAGAGAGAGTCAGGCAACGTTTCGACGATGTTCAAGAGAATCAATCGATTCTACGATTGAACTATCACCTATCAATTCAAACGCTCTATTTTGTACCCTGTCAAGTACAAAGATGTTTGAGGAGCACCTGACCAGATATGGGAGTTATACTCCAGTTTTGGATAAAGGCCTTATAAATTGTAGCCAGATCAGAAGGGGTGAAGAACTTCCTGTATCGTCTCAAGAAGCCTAAGCATTTAGCAGCGTTTTTGGCTACGTCAAATATGTTGTCATTTCAACGAAGATCATCGTTTACACACATACTCAGTACTGACAGCTTTTCGGTTTCTTGAATGCAGGTACCATTCATGGATAATGGCAATGTTCTACTTATGCTCCACTCAACACCAAAATAGTGCACCCAACACTGTATTTAGAATTGTAACGAACATTGACCTGGCTGGCCATCTATTGCTTCCCTTTAAGACCACAGATGGTTGACACTGACAGATGTTTCCAGCTCGAAATCTGTACAGAAAGTCAGTATCACACATTCGCTGAATGAAATGAGTTGCTTTCCGCTAGAACTTCTTCTTCTTCTTCATTTCCGGCGTTACGAGTAGTGATCTTGAAGCGATCACAACTCTCCCACTTTTCTGCTTCACACTAGTGATCCGCCTGTGGGATACGCCGCGTTGATCTCAGAAAGCGTCGGCAAGCCTCCCGGTTTTGGATTGTTCCATGTCTGAGGCCAACCAAATGCTGCTGTTTTTGCATTTGCTTGTACCAGGAGTGTTTTGGCCTGCCTTTTCTTTTTCGTCGCGAATTTGTTGAAACGTTGTACGATATTGCCTTTTGGACGGGGTTCTGCGGATCTCTCCTTTGAACATGACAATACCAACTGAGCCGGTCGTGCTGAATTTTGTCCAAGATGGTACTTTTGACATGAAGGCTTCCACGGATCTTAGTACTTCTAATTCGATCAAGCTTTGTTACTCCTGCTGTCATCCGAAGCATCTTCATTTCGGCTGCCGTCAATTTGCTCTCATACTTTTTGTACATTGTCCAACATTGTGAACCGTATGTCAGAGCTGGACGGACAACTGCTGTGTAGAGTCTTCCCTTCAGCTTAGGGGGCATTTTTCGATCACAGAAGATAGCGGAGTTTTCTCGCCACTTCATCCACCCTACGCTTACTCGATGATTGATGTCCTCATCACAAGTTGCTTCACTATTGATCATAGATCCCAGATATTTAAACTTTTCACACTTGGGAAGCACATTTCCATTCAAATAAATGTCTGGAATAGGCTTGTCTGGATCAGAAAAAGGGCAGCACAGGTATTCAGTCTTTTTTGCGCTAATACGGTACCCATTTCCTTCCAGAACATCAATCCAAACGTCAAGTGCTCGTTGCAGGGATGTAGGATCCTCGCTTATGATGGCTCCATCGTCAGCAAAGAATAATTGTTGTACTTTATTGTCCGTTATCTTTCCTTCGAGCAAATAATCCAGAACAGCAATAAAGAGCAGTGGACTCAAGACACTTCCCTGATGTACACCTACTGTTATTTGGAATTCTTCGGTGACTCCAGCTGGGCATCTCACTTTTGTAACTGCTCCATCGTACATGTCCATAATTATTCGCACATAGACTTCAGGAACTCCTCGGTGTCTGAGGGCCACCCATATCAGATCTCGTGGTTGTCGATCGAATGCTTTTTCGAAGTCAACCAACACAATATGCAAATCCTCTAAGGCATCTCGGTGTTTTTCCATAATGATCCTTATACTTTGGATTGCGTCTGTAGTTGACTTACCCGCGACAAACCCGCATTGGTCATCAGACAGCCTTATTATTTTCCGCAGTCGGCTATCCAAAACCCGCTCAACGATCTTCATAGTGTGGGACATCAACTTGATCGAACGATAGTTGTCACAGCTTCTGGTATCTCCCTTTCCCTTGTACATTGGAAGAAGAAAACTTTCCCTCCATTGATTAGGCAAACTGTCACCTCTTATAAGTTTGGAGATGAGAATCGTGAGCCATCTCAACCCGATGTCTCCCATATTTTTCCAAAACTCATATGGTACCTCGTCTGGCCCAATCGCTTTGCCTTTTTTGGAGTTCTTAACTGCCTCCCTAACTTCTTCGACTGTGACGTCGGATACTTCCGTAAAGTTAGGTGCAGCTGTTGGAAAGTAGCGCCGAGGAAACTGTTCATTCAAAAGATCATCACAAGCTTTCCGCTAGAACAATGTTGGGAAATATTCAAAACATATTTGTGTAGCCCAAACAGTGAATTTTTTGAAAAGAAAGCTTCTACTTTTTTGAAAAGCAGTTTTTGGCAAAAATGAAGCACCCACCGCTATTGGGCGCGACTACACCCCTTTGAAACTCATTTTTGCAGGGAAATTCAAAGGATCGACATTAGAATAACAATCTGAAACTATTAAAGCACTTAAAGCCATTATCATCTAAGTAATCTATGAGCTAGAGCAACAATATCGAAAGTAATGGAAGTTCTCTTACAAAAAAAAAAAAAAAAAAATTTAATATACAGAAAATAATACGTTTGATACGAGTATTATGAGTGCACAGTATGAAATGCATCTATTCGCTCATTTTCGTGAGGTGCCATTCCGTGAAAAAAATCTTTCATAATTAATTGGTTCCACATACGCCCGAGTGTATACGCGAAAATCTAGATTTTTGTCTAAGAAAAACTTTCTTGAAGTGTTATTAACGCTGAAAAAAAAAACTATTTGATTCAAGTCCATTGCCTACAGAAAGTTCAGACGACCCCCATACCTTCCCTTTACAAGTTCAAACGAAAAAATTCCAAAGATAACGAAATATGCATCACATAGGTTTCTTGACATACAAGGTTAGGCAGACATGAACAAAAGAAGAATACATTTTTTTTTGTCAGCACCACGTCATGATAAGGCAATGCATCAAAGTTTGTGGGTGTGGGTGGCAGGCTATTCGAGGCCACCGAGTATCACTCATTACTATCACATTTTTCAAGGTTAAGAACAAAGAATATATTGAATGAAGGGCATCGAAAAAAAGTAATAACTGTGTAAGTTTTATTACAATAGCGGTGCCTACCTCATTTATTAGTCATGTGTATCATACTGACAGTATGGAAGGAAATAAAAAACTCAAAACGTATACTAATTCCATAGGAAACCAACCAAAAGCGTGAGCGTTAATCCTTAGATGGAATGTTATTCCACGCAGTGGTATTGTTTTTCTGAAAAATAAGGGATGAAAAGTGCTGATAGAGGGTTCGTTTTTGCTGGGTTAGCATGAGGTTGAAAGCATAGTGTGAAGGATTAACAATTTAACCGTGTGTGTTGCTTATATGTACATGTATGTTGGTTTTCAATAATAAATTCTCCTGTTGAAGAATTCAACTCAACACACAATTTGCGGGCTTTCGAATTAATCAATTTTTGTTATATTTTAGGTGAAGCAATACTTTGTCGTGGAAAAGTTTTAAGTGACGTAACTTAAGTGGCAACTGGCAAGCCTAAGCTGACATGTTGCAAGAATAACGATGTTTTGGAAGCTGAAGTAGTTGTTATGGCGTCATTTGGAGGCACTCCTTATCCAAGATTACATCAGCTATACATTAGCTCATTCATACAAACAAAACATTTCTGGTGAATCATCGACATATGAACGATTATTATTTTTACATTTACATTGAAGTGTGAGAAAAGATTATATGGACTAGACCGATCGATAGTCGCTAATCCATTGTCTCATAAACTAAAGGACAAAATATGACAAATGCAAGTTGGCATAATAAAATGAACAAAATATAATTTTGTCAACTTATTTTGCCTTTGAGAGTCTGTAAAAGCAAACAGTCGTGTTTAGGGACCAAAGAAAGACCATAGTAAAATAGCATCCTATAATTCACATGAAACAATCTTTTGACGAAACAATCGACGATAGACAGCAATCCAGGTCCTTTATGGTTTCGTACTATAATGTTGGCCTCAAAAGCTCAAATGGTTTCCCGATTGTTGGTCGGCCCTTCAAACTTTTCCACAAAAAAAGAAGTTTGAAGGGTTGCCTCATTCATGAACACAAAACAAAAATGATACTTTATTTCTTCATAGGCTTTGCTCAAAATCTATTGACTGTGCAAAAAAAGTTTGCCCAAATTTTATACATTCAAACCTCAAAACATAATAAAAATTCCCTTTTCCAATTCATTTTTCTGGATTATAAGTTTCAAATTTGTAGATTTTTTTCTATTTAATGAACAGTGGAACGAATTGTAATATTAAATGCTGATTTACCCGCGTAACTTCATGTAGCAAGTCTTTTTGAACATTAAAACAATTTTTTTTACTTTTAACTCTTAAAACTCAGACCATGAAGGTTGTTATCAAAGGTGTGTTTTGTGAATTGCGCTTCGTTGTTTTTTGTGGTTGATGTGAAGAGCTTCAAGATATCTGACAAAAACAATTAAAGCCAAATATTTTTCATTATTTTTTATGATTGTAATACTGTTATGTTGGTCACACTACAAAATCAAATTCATTGAGCAGTTTTTTTTATAAAAAATCATCAGTCCTGCCAATTAACGAGTGAACCTGGCAAAATCAACCACGAAGAGAAAAGATTTAAAAGTGCATTCGATCTGCGACCGAGCTGCCGCTAACGTGATCGAGTAATACGTGACTGAATTATGTGTTTTTGGGATTACTTCTTTCGTTATCGCACAGAGCGAATTTTGAAAGAGAATTAGTACTCACTCACTCGATCACTGATGCGGTAATTCGATTCGACACCTGGTTTTGGTCAAGTTTGCCAGGATTTTTGTTAAAAAAGCATTGATTTTCGCAGTCTATGAAAAGTCCTTCCACTCTTAACCGTTCGGAGTTGACAAAAATATATAGACATTTTTAGATTTATTACGCACTTATTTAGAGGAGGAGGAGGAGACAATCCCACACCTCCTCTGCTCATGTCCTGCACTCTCTTTTAAAAGAAAACGGCATCTAGGAAAATATTTTCTTGATGATCCAAGCGATCTGGCGAACACAGATCCCCTGCATATCCTTCGCTTTATTAAAAGCTCCAAATGGTTTTGTTAAGTGAGGTACTCCCTCGCATAATATCTATGGTATCACAATTGACCTAATATTGGTCTAAGTGTGTCAGTTTGTTTTCCTGACAGCCATTTTAAACCTAAACCTAACCTACGCACTTATTTTCATTTCTATTTTTGGGACTAATTACAAATTGTGTAAACTATTAAACCTTCATTTTTAGTTCATAGTTGACGTCATTGCCTAAATTCTAAAAAAAACCATGCGTGAAATCTTAGAATCAACGTTCATATCAAACTTTTCAAGGATAATCTGCCACAAAATGGTGCGTCTTCATTTTTGGTTGGACTTTGTATGTATCAGTCTAGGTGTAGACAGTACTAAAATCAAAAGTACACAAAAGTATCACAGAGGCGTCTGATACTGAACATACAAACAAAGATATTGAAACGCATACACTCACATCTCATAATAAGCTTCCTGCTCTACTTGTGTACAAAATTTCAGTTTACTACGATGAAAGCATCTAAAAAATATTTTTGTGCGCTTGTAGGTTGATGGTGACTTAGCACATTTCCAAGGAAAATTAGTGCGCTTTCTAAAAGTTTACATATGCTCAAACTCTATTTTTTAGTAATTTCTACTTTTTTCAGATGAAATATAATCCAAGCAGCAGCTAAGAAAAACCTCAAAAATATTGGACACCCTAATGGTCATGTCTTCTAAAACGTGTCTCCCGAACTATGTGACAAGGTACACTGTCATATAGATATTTAGTTCTTATCCTTACATAGCATAACATAAAGTCGCTATCCGCTGTATTTCTCTATGTGTGCTTCTTAGATCTAAGATTTAGTGATCCAAGAGAAAGGTTTATACACACATTTCATCCCTATTTTCTCATGGGAACGGCAAAATGCATGGGGAAACTGCTTGACCGATTTCAAAATTCTTTCACATAATGCAATTCATTCCCATATTCTCACGGAAATGTGAACGGGAATGGGAACATATACGGGAAACTAAAAAATGTTTGATCGCTTTTAAAATTCTTTCACTGTTACAATTGCTAATAATTTCCATATTTCCAGGGGAATAAAAACGGAACTTACACGGGAACTTAAAAACTGCTTTATTGATTTCAAAATTCTTCCATCGTTAAAATGCTACATTTTTAAAAGTTATATTAAATTTTAAAATACGTTGACTTTGAATCTAGTGGACACAAATCACCATCATATTCCGACGGTAATTGGAAATGGAAACTTAAGCTTTCAGTCAACCATCAACTTAACCCAGCTGGTGTGCCTGAAAACTTTTTGGTTTTTTGGCAATTTTGAGTGAAAAACGATTTTGAATAAGTTAGACCAGAGCAACACCTCGCCGGCCCACAGTGGGACCAAATGGCATTTATCGTCTCAAAAATGATTTTTTCGAAAGTAATGTGGGAGCAAAAATTTTTATGCAAATTAACCAAGGAAAGGTCAAATTTCGCAGTGCAAAAAAAAAATTAAATGGATTAAGCTGCACACTTTTAGGATATGGCTATCTAAAGTGGTCGCCTCATATAGCCCCATTGGAATGACGAAATAAAGAACGTTTTTAATAGACTTTTCTTTGGCATTTTATTATGTGATTACACAAGAGTTATATATCGTTGGAAAGCTTGTAATTTAAGCTTTAAATATCAGTAAACTCAATTTCAAAAAATATATTTTTTCTATATATTAATCAATTTTAATTAACATGCTATTTTTTTTTATATATATTTTTTTTTAGTTTTAAATGGTTGCGCTACCTTGCGCTCTGTTCTTGCATAGTGCATTTTATTCCTTAATACATTAGTAAAAAGGCACAAAAAAAATGTTTTGCCCCAACTTGCCCCTTTTTCGAAAAAAGACAACACGACCCCATGAAGTTCTAGAAATAAAACTCTGAATATCTTCAGAACGGCTCACTCTATGAAAAAAATTATTTTGAGCTTTTTTGTAGAGCGTTCAATTTTCTACTTAAATAATTTGTCAGTTTATTTCTACAATGCTCAAATGTCAGGTTATAAAAATAAGAAAAAATTTGCATTTTTTTTTCATGTTATTTGTATGGAAAATTAAAATTTAAAAACAGGCACCTCTTAATGTTAATATTAGGAGCTCAAATTTTTAGATGCTTCGTTTTATACCTTCCTGAAAGTATTAAGCCTGTTTTATCGTTGAAAAAAAAAGTTGCGCAAAAATGACACACCCCAATGCACATTGATGGTCAAAAATTTGATAAATATGCATTTACGTTGAAAAATATAAATGGTAATACATGCCATCTTCAGTCCATAAAATACTAATTCGCGGTGAAGCTAAAGTTCAACATTTTGGATGTACGTAACAATGATTACAAATAAATAAGGATGACGCATTCAAGAAAATGTTCAAGAACAGCAACAAATGAGGATGTCTTTCATCGGTTGTTTTTGACATCAGATCCTCTTATATAAAGTATATGAAAACAAAATACAGCTGAAGCTCAGAGCTTTCTGAGGAAGCCATTCAGCTACTAAAGAACTAATTTTCGTTTACATTTTTGTATATTATATATTGCTATAATTGTCTCATATTGGGATGTATTTTTAATGTACATATAATTTATTGATATTATATTTTCTCAACATGTGTATGTGTATCCTAAGCATAAATAATAAATAAAAGCATAATTTATACTGAAAATCCACATTTTGATTCGTCAATTTTGTAATTTTTGAACTTTTAATAAACTTTAAATACCAAAACACTAAAAAAATCTTAAAAACTTTTAAATTTTATGATTCTTTATATATTAAATATAATATATTCCAAATTTCACTTAATTACTCCAATAGACAAAAAAGTTACAGATTTTTGAGACGCGAAACTGCATTTGGGCCCACTGTGCGGCCGGTCAGCTATAAGAACATTCTTGGCTCAATTTTTGGCTCGTTTGGCGGTTTACCTACTTAGGTGCGCATTACAGACCAAAGTGAACCTGGGCCTCAGCCATTATCAGTAAGAACTTTAAATACCACCGACAGAAAAAAAAACTTCTTCAGCATGAAAAAACTAGACTTTGGTTCAAATAGTGGAACTATTGTGTAGAATCTATTCAACATATCATGTGAATATTTCTCATTTGATTTATACCTAAAATTTCTTAAGTAAGTACCTATACTCAACTTGGGGCCCAGTCGGGCATATTTAAATTTTAAAAGAATTAAAACCATACTTCAAAAAATTTAAACGTTTCATAGGTATACTTACTTCTCCAAAGAAATATATTTTCTTCTTGTTTAATGTCTTACCTGAAATAAACAGAAACAAATATAAAATTATATTGTCTAAAATTGTTTTAGAATTCTTAATAAAAAAAATTTAATGTTTAATCATCTAAGCTTGCTTCGACAAACTAACATAAGACAGATCATAAAACAATAATAACTTTTTTGAATGTATATGGTGAAATTTCCTTCATTTTATTTAAACACAACATTAATGACTTTGCATATTAAAAAGACTCATTTTCCTAAAGACTTTTTTATAGCTGAGTAAAAAATGATTCGAATCTAGCGAAAGACATGAAAACTCTTTGCTTTCAAGTTTATTTTTGTGACGCCATTAGGGATTTAAACTCAAACAAGAGTCGATGAATTCATTCTCCCTACCAAAAGAAGGACTGAGTAAAAGCTCGAGAGCAGCTTGACCAATGCTGCAAACTCATTGAATAAATCTTCAAGTTGGAAACTATTTGGCTTAAAGCTAAGACTATAGTTTCGAGGTCAGCGAAATCTACTAGAGTTAATTTGCTCAAAATGAGAAATGTATGTACATTAGACTGGGCCAAAAAAAATTTTTTTTTCAGTCTCAATTTCAAAAAAGTTTAAGCTAAAAAAAAAATTATTTAGAGGTCTATCAATTTATATTTCTTAGACCTAGCCTTACTTGAGCGTCAAAACTGTTCAATTATTTTCAGCCCAACAAATTTAACGACAAAAAAAATTTTTGTAGAAAATTATATTTCCTTTAAAAAAGGTCTTTTTAAAAGTTTTTGTCAGACAAACCGTTTCCGAGTAATCAAGCTTTGAAAAATGGTATGTTTTTTTGAATTTGGTCTTTTATTTTGGAGTTTCTTAACTCACGTACAAATCAATATGTGAAAAGTTGAAAACATGTTTTTTTAAGAAATTTAATTTTCAAAAAAAAGTTTTTCTTACATTTTTTCACAAAGTGCTTCCTTCAGAAGTTATTCGCTATTAACATTATCTAGAACACATTTTTATCTCTCATTGCTGCTTTGAAAACATATCTGGATATTAATTATTATTTATTTATTGAACTTCTAATTGTCTAATACCATCATATAATGCCTTTTTTATTCACATGATGACATTATGATTTAATATTTCTTTTCCTCTGGATATATCGGCCATTTGCAATGAACAAAAAACTAAGTATGTATGTAGATAATATGCTAAGTAAGAACTGCGGACAAAGATAATAATCTCTGTTTTTCATTTTTATCGGGTACGTATACCTTTAGTTATTTATTACCTATCGAAAAGACAAACAACAAAAAATATTAATGTTGGAAAATTACAGTATAGTGGCGTTTCAGTGATTCAGAAAACAAAACGTTCTTATCTATGTCAGCCTATATCCTCTGTGTGTGGCACATTTGGCCAATCGACAAAACCAAACAACGCAGCCATGCAAATGACAATCAATATGTCATCATGGGGAGTATGCTCTTTCAGTCCAAACATTTTCAATTACTGACTTCGTTGACAGCCCCATTTGTTCATGAAAACTCAAAACAACAATGTGTTTACGGTAAGGAAGGCAAGGAGTAAGAACTTTCAAGTCATCCAACTTCATGTTCGTTGACATAACAAAACAAAGTCATGCGTATCGATTGAAGTGGAAAGATAATAAGTTCAAATGTGGCACGGCATTTAACGTTTCAAATATTAATTTGATTTTAATTACGTCAGTCAGAGTCGGTGGAAGACAAATTCTATGCGAAGCCGGGAATTGTTTGCTATATCCATAGTCTAGTTGGCCTATTGCCATATTTTTTTGCAATGACAACGATGACGTATAGTTTATTTATTCGAAATCCTTTTGTGGGCATTTTTAATTGAATGGTTATTGCTCTACATTGGCAAGGGTCAGGTCACATGAATCTCACAAGACATTTGTCCCAGAAAAAGATTTTATTTAGGTTTACTCTGTGTCTGCCTATGTCTGAATAAAAACAGAAACTCAAATACAAGAGGTTGTAGACGAAGGAGTTTGTACTCGTAGTAGGTACTTTAAGTTGTTGATATTCTTTTCGAAAAATAATACTACAATCAAATAATTGGGTGTTTCTGGAGCAGAGATGGAACGCAAATTTATGATTGATTGAAAATTTGTAGCAATGCAGATGGACAGATTTTATCCGAGTTGATTTGAGGTTTTTATTTTTGATTTGTAAAATGTTTCCACTCATTTTTCTGCAATATGTGGGAGTGACATCGTGAAAAAGATGGAAAACTTAAAGGATGGAGGTGTGAAGGACGAACGTATTTAACACGAAACGGGGGAGGCCATTTACAGTTGATTAAAATTCAAATCAAAAAGTTGCTAAGGCGTTGGGTTTCGAACGTAGTACGCAGAGTCTCTGAATCATCTTACAAATTAGTTTTGGAACGGGTTTTCTAAAATATAAATTTTTTATCTTTCTTTTCTATGTTTATGCAAAAAATGTTAAATTTTATATTTTCAAAAGCATTTCATTCTATTGTTTTGAATTCTCATAAATTTTTAGATGAAAAGGTAAGAATCTTAGTCTAAAATACTCAGCATATAAGAGCAAGTTCACGGGGCCCATTTCTTTATGTTAATGGGCAAAGCTGTTTTGACTAAAAAAGGTTTCTTTTTAATATTTTTTTGTTAAAAATAAACTGAGTGGCCTAGCGCATTTCTCTCATCCATACCTAGCGAGGGAATAGGAGTGACCCACAATTTTGAGCCGATTTCCAACAGCCTAATCAAGAAAACCCTTTTCGTGGCATGCAATCACTATGGGAAACATTGTTTTTTCCTAGTTTTTCCTAGTGTTTCTGGGATTCGAACCTCAAATTTCGAACGCTTGCCATTACGCCATGGGCACCACAATTTTCTTAAGGAATTTCAAAATTCGAAATTTAAAATCTAAAAACGGTTGTTCCCGAATACTAAAAAGCATAAATAATTGAAAAACTACTACGATGTCAAAAGCGTCAGGTATCAGTCAAAAATATTCAAAAAGTATTTTTTTGGCTTGCAATTTAAGTACTGTAAGGCAGGTTTTGCAGTCGTGCAGAAAAAAAAATGTTGAAATAACAAATAAGTATGACATTACGATGATAGAGAATACGAAAAAAGTGGAACCGGCAATTATGTCTGTCTGTTTGTCCGTATATGGATCTACAGCCAGAACTGCTAATCCGGTTTACAGTTAGGGTCTGTGAGCTCTGTGAGGTCTGTGAGCCTACAGAGGTTTTTTTGGAATTGGGTATCTGGGTCTTGAAATAACGATACCTGCAATACCACCGATATGATAATAATTATTTTTCTCGAAAAGGGCTGCAATAATTTCGATTAAAATTTGTGTGAAAGATTAGTTTCAGGTTGTCTTTCTAATGATGTATAAAAAATATTTTCGGAAAAATTCTAAAAACGATACCTCTCATAGTACCGTTATTTTTTTTAAACAGACTTTCTCGTTAGTAGCTGACACAATTTAGAAAAAAATTCATATTTAAGAAATCCTATGTAGTTCAGAAAGATTGCATATTAACATATGAAAAATTTTAATTTTGGAATTTCTTAGATTTTATAAAAAAAAACTTTGCTTATTTGAAATAACTTCAAAACGGTGTCTTTGATTTTTTTTTTTAATTTTTCGTCAACAACTTCTGTTAAGATCTCAAACCCTGCATACTTAATTTCTAAAAAACTTGTTTTTAAGAAAGTTGAAAACTAAAAAACCGTTTTTTGACAAAACTGGTCCAATTTTGATTAAATTTTCAACGTTTATCGCATTTTTCCCTCAAAGTGTTCTCAAAAAATGAAAAATTGAAATTTCGAAACACCCTCCCACCCGTTACCTGGGGAAAACTGTTCTCCAAAGAAAAAACTTTGATTTCAGATGATGCAGTGTCAAGTTATGAATGACACCGCATCTCTACTTTTATTCGAGACGCTACACAAAAACTGCTGCCACCGCCGTATTTTTTTGATATTTCTTTGTGAAATTTGTACATGGTATTCTTCAAATATTATATTTTCAAATAGCAATAAAATAAAATTCACAAAAATTAACCGTTTTTAGGGCTAATTAAATTCCTCCCCCTTTGAATGCCATAGTTATATTGTTTCGATCACGTTTGAAGTAAAAATAAATAAAAAAGGAGAAAAGAAAACAAGTACAATACAGTCGAGGGTCTTCCCGCAACTTGGATGAACAAAACTAAAAAAATGAACAAAACTAACGTTCAATGCAAGCGAGGGATTTTTCCTAAAACATAAACGAACAGTATTACCAACCAATGCTACAGCTTTTTTTTTATTAAATAAGGAAAAAATATTACGTAACACGTTGTTACAATGTTACTACCCCTGGAAAGCACGTTTAAGGTTGACAAGACCCAAACCCCCCAAATTGAGTTACGTAATACATGAACGTTCCCTCACTACTATTTTAAGTTTTTTCACGCACGTACTTTATTTTCACTTTTTTTAATTGAAAACTTCGTTGGCACCGCTTTGATTTGAAATTTGATGAAACAAAAAAGCGACAGTAAAAAGAAACAAAAAAGACACATAAATTCATAAGAATTACCGTGGGAGAAAATGAGATAGGAAGCATTCAGCCTTATTATGAGTTTCACGTGAACTAATTCCCCTCGAAAAAGATCCCATTTCACTTTTCCCTTATTATGAGTTTCGTGGGAAAAATTATCCATATTCGCAAAAATTCTCTTATTATGAGCTATTTTCAGCTTGAAATGTGAAAACGTTGAGAGCGATGACGGGAAATTGGATGCAACTGAAGGTGGTCTTTTTTCGAAGTGAACTTTCTGATTCCAAGTGGAATTTCGTTCAGGGGAAACTCATAATAGCTTTTAAAATTCCGGGCGGACCAAAATGTTCCGGGCGAAAAGCTGTTCACGTGAAACTCATAATAAGGCTGATTATAAAGTGTTTCTTATGTTCTAGATCTCTTTGTGCTCTGCTTCGTACTCCCTCTGCACGTGTGTAACTATTTAGTAGTTTAGTCAAGCAATGGGTTCTGTAAAATTTGACATTTGATTGGGAGCAGGAATTTAGAAACTACTGGACAGCTTTGGAAATCGAAAGCTCAGTAACATAGACTATATTTCCTCACAATATTCACGCAATGGAAACTGACACGTGAACGGAAACGTTAAAGCCTTAACTTCCCTTTCGATTAGAAAAATCTGATCTTAGAGCACAAATTTCAAAAGTTTCACTTCTACCACGTGCGATTGCACACCCAACTAAAGAGTCCCCCATCTAACGTTTTTTTTCAACTAGGGCTTATTTCGTGAATGGTAACACTAAGCTCATGTCTGATTTGACAGATAATTAGTTTTATCCTTTCGCTGAACAAATATGGTTGTGTTCGGTTCGCTAAGTGGGCGACTTAGAGAAGATGCCGATTTTGCCAAAAAAAATTATCTTTTCAGATGAAGCTTATTTTGATCTTGGCGGGTATGTAAACAAGCAAAATTGTCGCATTTGAGGCACAGAAAACCCACACGCATACATTGAAAAGCCGATACACCCAAAACAAAACGAGTCACTGTTTTGTGCGGATTTTGGTCCAGAGGCATAATTGGGTCATTTTTCGAAAATGAGCAAGGAGTGCGCGTTACAGTCAATGGCGATCGTTATCGGGCCATGTTGAAGAGGAGAATATTGGCAACATTTCGTTTCAACAGGACGGCACTACATGCCACTCAGCCGAAGTAACACTCGATGTTTTGAGCCCTGTTTTTGAAGATCGCATTATCAGTCGCAGAGCTGATGTCGTTTGGCCACCTCGGAGCTGCGATTTGACACCGTTGGACTATTATTTGTGGGGTGCAGTAAAAGATAAGTGTTACGCCGACAAGCCAGAGACAATTGACTTTAAAGGACAATATTCGTGAAGCCATTCGTGAAATACAGCTGCACACAATCGATAATGTGCTTAAAAATTGGACCGATCGTGTAGGCTACTGCATGGCCAGCCGAGGCAGCCATTTGAATGAAATTATTTTTCATTATTAACCGGAAGGATTGCACTTTCAAATAAAACAGAAATTTGAGAAAATATTCAATAGTTTATAGCATTTTCAAAAAAAAAGTTATTTGACGGGCCCTTTATTTTAATTTCCATGTGTTGCCATTGTGCCTACAACTACCAAACGTTGCTTCGAAGCTTTAAAGAAAAATTACTTGAACTGTTTCCCTCAGTTTCAATAAAGCGTTGGTCGTAGTTTCAGTGGGTTGAAGTTCCATAGTACTAGACTCCTCATTAGAAAGCCTTAATGTAGAGAAACAATAGTTTTGGTAGTCTTCAGTTTTAGAATTGAACTTCGCATTCGATTCAAATTAAAGTATTAAAACTCTGGCCGTTATACAACGAAACATTTTTGTTGAATTAACATGAAATTCAATCACATTGATTATTCAAATCAGAAATCACTTGATTGAATGCAATTAGAAAGCATTTTTTATGGCCGTTTCCATTCTCATCAATGAACCCCGCGCCAGACGCGATAGCTAAATTCTTCCAGTCTCACATAGAAGCTAAACCAATTGTGAAATAAAGAATCTAACTATTAAATATAAACAATATGTCTTGAGCAAAATAATAATTAGACGTAATTGATTTTGAAAAAAAAAAAAAAAAAAACAAGAAACCAAAACACGCTCTCACATCCGACATGATTATTTATAGTTTCACAGCATGTTCGCATCACTATCGGACCATTCATAAAATCTAATAAAATGCGCATAATTTAGACTGACTAACTCAGTTGTAGCTGCAACGACCCATGAACAAATATTATGCCATGCAAGTAAATGACTTAATTGATTTGTATAAGTAGATACTTGATTCTGAATAAACTCATAATTTCTGCAGTTGCTTCCTACGACCTCATTTTAACTTTCATTCAGACACGATTCAATTAAACGAAACAATATCAATTTCATTTCAACCTGTGCTACATGAAACAATAAAAATAAATTTATATTCATGTTTACGAAAAAATAAAAACAAAAACAAATCAGGTTAAGCACAGCACAGATACCTTAAAATATATCATTAAACCAGCTCATTGAACTTTCAATGCAATACACTTTGGGCCATACCTGGGCACACTACTGATTGTAGCTCGGCATCGTGTTGGACTCACACATTTATTTATATTAAATGCGCGTCGCAGAGCTCCTTAATAATAACTATAATTTATGTTACGAATGTTTTGACATTCGCAGCAAAGCATTTTCATACACAAAGTAAACCTGGCAATTTCGTTATAATAATTCAATTTGTTTCACACTTGAGAATAAGATGTATGGATGTTTACCCTGCAAACACAAGGTAAAATCTACTTTACGTGAAGAACAAAAATATATTTTCTCGGAAGCATTTAGCTCCATTTAATAATTCTCTATATACACATCAGCACGTGTGTATTTGTTTATATAAAATCCAGTGATTTCGAAGATCAAATAAATACGAACAACGTTTACTATTTTAGGAATCTGCGCTGCGCCATTCTCTTGATGAAATGATTGAAATGCGATTAATGCAAATAGATCTTGTTTTTCACTGAACTGACATTACTTCGACGAATTCTCAATGTGAAATTGTGCACTTCAAGGAGGAGAGAAGAGCAAACGAACGAATTTTCCGAGGGTAATTAAGTCAATTTGTATAAATACAAGTATTTAGATATGTACGCGGTCTCAAGAATTTTTTTCCTTTTCTCTTGATTCAATTTGGCCAAAACAAATTAATACAATATGGATGGTTTGTTGGTTTACACACTCAAAAGAAGTTTGTTGTATCAAGGAAGGAAAAAACCGCCATTAACTCACCCACACATCATTACTTTAGTGACACCCTCAGAACGTTTATAAATATTTATCAAGCAGCTAGTTAAAGGACATACTGTTTTTTAATCGATTAAACTCTGATTGCAATGAAGGTGGAAATGCCTGTAATAATGACCTATTCATGAGTCTAACATTGACTTTGACATTGATTGGATGTTATAATGCTTTTTTTATCTTAATGACACATCTCAAATGTCAAGGAAATGAACTCTTTTGCCTTAATGATCCTTTTGTAGTGTGTATATGGTTTGAAGCAGTAATAGATTTAAAGATAATCTAGAACAAAGCTTTACGATGATTGAAAAGTACTTGCTCCTTCCTATTATCCTCGAACTTATCCCACACTTAAAATGGGAGCATGAATTTTACCAACTCATATCGAACTACTTGTCCAAGAGTTAATCTGCACATAGATAGATAGAAAAGATAGATACATTTTTATTTATAAATTTCAGAAATGTAGAGACAAAATTGAAATTAAAAAGCCAATCTTTAACCATCTTTAGAAACTTTTCAGGTACAGGGATCATCTTCAAGGACAAAGGAAGTTTAATAAATAGACGATGTGAGGAAACATTATAAAAGTTACGATAAGTAGAAGTATGCAAGATCGGAACAGACACAGAGTAAGAAAAGTTTCTACGCAGATTATAATTTGAAATCAAGCGCGAAAGTTGCGATTTCCAGACTTCATTAAAAAGTTTTGGAGCACTTTAAAACAATACAAATGACGCGAACAGGAAGTATTTTTAAGTCATTAAACAATGAATAACCAGGATGTCTGCCATGTTTGCCACATATTTTCCATACAATATTTTTCTGTAGAATTAGCAACGGTTGCATTTTGTTCTTATACGCGCCTCCTCAGTAAGTAATACTTACTTACTTAGGTGGGCATTACAGCTCGGGGTGAACCTGGGCCTCAACCAACATCCTTCTATAACGACTTCGATTTCGGGCGAGCTCTCTCCAGTTTCGCACTCCAAGTCGGTTGAGGTCTTCATCCACTTGATTGCGCCACCTAAGACGAGGTCTTCCCCTTCCGCGATTTCCCTGCAATGTGCTTTCGAACACCCGACGAGCCGGGGCGTTTGGGTCCATCCGCTCTACATGGCCCAACCATCGTAGCCTCGCGATGAGTACTCTACTGGCTATGCCCATGTCGCGGTACAGCTCATACAGCTCGATGTTGTATCTTCTTCTCCACACATTGTCTTCGCATAAGGGACCAAAGATCATTCGGAGAATTTTTCTTTCGAAACGACCAAGGGTTTCCTCATCCGCTTTCGATAAAGTCCATGCTTCCACGCCGGCCGTACAGCAGGACTGGGATGATCAAGGTCTTATACAAGGTCACCTTGGTTTTTCTAGAGAGGGTTTTGTTTCTCAATTGCCTTCTTAACCCAAAGAAGCAACGGTTGGCAAGAGTTATTCTCCGTTTGATCTCCGCACTGATGTTGTTGTCCGTGTCTACAGCGGATCCTAGGTAGACGAAGTCTTGTACTACCTCGAAGTTATGCCTGTCTATTGTGACGTTTTGTCCAATTCGTCGATGTTCTGTGTCCTTGTTTGATGACAACATATACTTCGTTTTGCCCTCATTAACCATCAAACCCATTTTTGCCGCTTCTGTTTCAATACTCGCAAAAGCACCTATGACAACAACACGCTTTTTTCTTCCCATTACGTCAATATCGTCTGCATAGGCGAGTAATTGCACAGACTTTTGAATGATTGTTCCTCTGGTGTTGACGTTTGAGTTTCTTACAATCTGTTCAAGTATGATGTTGAAGAAATCGCATGACAGCTTGTCGCCTTGCCTAAAGCCTTTTTCGACATCAAAGGTCTCGGTGAGTTCTTTACCGACCTTGACGGAGCAGCGTGAATTCTCCAAAGTCATCCTGCATAGTCGTACGAGTTTTGCAGGGATGCCGAAACTAGACATGGCTCTGTACAGCTCGTCTCTGTAAATGCTGTCATACGCGGCCTTGAAATCGATAAAAAGATGGTGAATATCGATATTACGTTCTCGGGTTTTTTCCAAGATCAGCCGTAATGTGAAAATTTGGTCTATTGTGGACTTCTCTGGTCTAAAACCACATTGACATCCTCAGTAAGTAATGCCATATTGTAATTTCGAATAAAAGATCCCGTAATAAGTAACTTTAAGTAACGTAGAAGAACAAACATTACTTAGGAAATAAAAATCAGCCTTATTATGAGCTTCACGTGAATAGTTTTTCGCCCGGAACATTTTTGTTCGCCCGAAATTTTAAAAGCTATTATGAGTTTCCCCTGAACAAAATTCCACTTGGAATCAGAAAGTTCACTTCGAAAAAAAGACCATGTTCATTTGCATCCAATTTCCCGACATTGCTCTCAACGTTTTCACATTTCACGGGGAAAATAGCTCATAACAAGAGAATTTTTGCGAATATGGAAAATTTTTCCCCCAAAACTCATAATAAGGGAAAAGTGAAATGGAATCTTTTTCGGGGGGAACTAGTTCACGTGAAAATCATAATAAGGCTGAATGTCTCAGTGAGAAACGGAAATATTTTCTCAAAGCTTCTATATGAGGCCCAAAATTCATTCTTGAGTCTATAGTAAGACCTAGGTACTTAAATTCTGTAACATTCTCGATTTAAGAAACATTTATCATCACAGATTTCATCATAATCATATGTAATAGATGATGTAACTAATGAGCAAACGCATGTACAAATCATAAACCTTTGGCATTCAGGACTATGGAAATAAATATTGACATCCAAGTCCAGTCTAGGGTACAGACTAAAATACATTTCTTTAGTCTTTGGGCTCATAACTAAGTAACTAAGTTATGAACTAAAAACCAGTGCCCCTGTTCTGTAACTATCGCATCGATAACATCGGTCCAGAAACAGTTAAAACCGGAACGAAATCCTACTAAATTTATAGAATGTCGTTCCATTTTCTACCGTTTATCGCCGGCTTTTATCGAGGCGATAGTTACAGAAGAGGGGCACAGATCCGCAAGAGATTAAGGTCCTAATTTATGTTACCGATCAAGTCAAGACGACTATCTGAACTATATGAGAAACCTACGTCATCAGCAAAAGTAGTAGGTGTACCTTTGAAATTAAGTTAAAATAAAGAATTGACATAAATAAGAAACAGAATTGGCCCAATCACAGAACCTTCTGTTACCCCTAACATTAGTATCATTTTATCACTCCTGATTTCATCCAATTTTACTTTTGGAAAAAAATCTAAACCATTAAAACATAAAACCACGGAACCCTGCCTTTTCAAGTTTTTTTCAGATGAATGACATGATCAACCATATCAAATGCTTTAGTAATGTCAATGAACAAGTATTAGTATTCTTAGAGTCTGGTTTGCTAGCCACAATCTAGTGATTAGCTCTAAAACGAAATTAATGTTTTTTAGTTTGTCTAACGCTAATAGCCCTTTAGTTGACGTGTTTTACCACTCTCCAGATTGTCAGCGTTTTAAATTAGAACACTGTAAGTGTGAATCTCTATAAGCAGAGAATACTTTTGATGACAGTTCACGGTGTAATATGAATTGCTTTCAAATAGAAAATGTAGATGAATTCAAATATTTAGGCTTACATCTGAACTCGAAAATGAACTTCTCTACCCATACGGAAAAGTTGAGGCAGTACTTTCGTTCCGTTCTCAGGCATTTTTTTTTTATCTACGTTCTGTATGTAAGGACGAACTCTTAAAAAATATGTATTACGGAATTTTCCATTCTAAGATGCAATATGCAATAACCTGCTGGGGTGGAACCTATTCCAACAAAATTCAACCACTTTTTATACTACAAAAAAACATGATAAGAAAAATACTAAAAAAGTCGCGTTGGGATCATAGTTTTCCATTATTTCAGAGTTTGAGGGTTCTTCCTTTACGCCATCTTTATTGCTTTAAGGTAGTGTCCGACCGAAGCTTCGGCTTCGGCCACATTCGGCTAAAAAATCTACAATCGGCTAAACCTTCGGCTTCGGCCAAAATATGCCGAAGTTTTGGCCGAAGCCGAAGGTTTAGTTTTTGGCTGTTGTGCGTTGTGGTAGGGGTTGAAAAAAAATTCAGTTTTTCGTAGAACGTAGAACATTGTTGAGTTTTTTGTTGTTCTTTTCCTTAATTTCAATAAAATATTAATACTAGTTCCAATTGTTATTATTTTTGAAACGTTAATTTAATTTATCCCGTTAATTTGGTTACTGCATGCACATATTAGATTCGTTTTGAGCTTTACCCAGAGTTGACCCAGGTTTCCTTGAGAACTCTACGAGTCCTCAAAAAACACTAAACCACAAAATCACCACAAATCCCTGTCATTTGAATAAAAATACATGCCATTTAACAGCCCTCAACTCGCCCCAGAAGAAACCAAGGGCGAATCTTTTTGTACCAAACCCAGGTCAACCCCAAGGCTCAAAAAACACTCAGTTTGACATTCAGGGCAAACTTAGGTTTTTCAAAAAACGCTTTGTGGCGACCACAGATTGACCTCAGGGCTTCAACTAACGAACCTATTCTAGAAAAAAATCATAATTTTTTTCATTTTTAGTCAATCTGGAACGAAAATTCTTCAAGTTATTGAAGCTTCGGCTTCGGCTTCGGCTTCGGCCGAAGGTTAATGTCAAGCCGAATAATCGGCTTCGGCTTCGGCTTCGGCTACAAATCGACCTTCGGTCGGACACTACTTTAAGGTATTAAAAATATTCTTTATGAAATCTGGTCATCGTAATCTAAGAAATCTTAGAAACCACAACGTACGTGGAAACCATTCATTTTTGGTAAACATTCAACTCACTCACGCACCACTGCTTGTCGTAGATTCTTTAGTGTGGCATCTTGTAGACTTTTTAATGAATTGCCACTATATCTTAGATCAGAAACTTCAACGTCTAAATTTTTAAAAAACTTGAAACTGTGGCTGTTCACTTTAGATCATGCATGCATTGAATCACTTCTTATGTAATTTGTGATTAACTTAAATAAAATTGAAGTTATGTACTTTTTATTTTTTTTCATATCTTTTTTCATTATAAAATTCTTGTAGTTTTTTGAAGGGTTACCCCCACCCAATATTTTGTTATATATATACTTTTTCATGAATTTGAAGGGGCGTTTAAACCAATTTTTAAAAAATTACAAATGCTTCTGATTTATTTCTCTTCTTTTAATTTATTTGTATTTTTAAACATATATCAGAAAAATTGTTAAGGAAATAAATAATAAATATAGTATAGTATATTTATTATTTATTTCCTTAACAATTTTTCTGATATATGTTTAAAAATACAAATAAATTAAAAGAAGAGATACTACTATACTATACAATCAAGCCCATTATCAAGGTTAAACATTACTTCACCACAAAACCGTAAAAGTGCATCTTCAATTGATTTACCACTTTGGAAACCAAGTTGAGATTGATGAATGGAAATTCATTTCTCATCAGATAACCCAATACTCTATTTTTGACAAGCTTCTCGAAAATCTTATTTATTACAAGAAGAAGTGAGATTGGTCTGTTATTCGACATTCCTGTAGTAGAACCTTTTTAAGTATAGGAACAAAATCTGCGCATTTTAAAACTTCAGGAAATACTCCTTCAAAAACGCAACGTTTAAAGGTGTATGACAGTATATCAACCAAAAAGTAAGCTACTTCTTTACTTGCTAGAATACCGTCCACTCCACATGAGTGCCAATAGTTTTCAAAACTTCAATCGTAGAAAAAGGTTTAAAAACAAAACTGTTACAGACAATCGGCTCATCAATCGACATTGTAGTCAAACAGCTGGGACACAGAGATGGCATCGAACATGGTTGTAGATTGGTAGCAATGTTAGTAAAATAATTACTAAGCTCATTACTAATTACCTTTTTATCTGAAATAACGTAGTTATATACACGAACGCTGGTTGGTTTCTTAACAATAGATGATTTGTTAAAAATACTATTGACTGTTTTCCATTCGTTTTTTAAATTACCCCTAACTGATGTGAATTTAAAACGGTAATAGTTATCTCGACAAATTAGGATATCTTTCTTATTATATTTAGTTTTTAAGAACAGATTTAGATTAAGGATTCTTACGACATTTAATTCTTAACTTATTTTTCGTATTAACATTTTTCTAGTAAGGACTTGGAAATCCAAGGCTTGAGCCTTTTATAAGAACTTTTAAAGTTAATAGCAAGACCACAGGTTGCAATAGATGCTTCATAAGTGTATCGTGAAACTTTGAAAAAGCAGTGCAGGCATCGGTGCTATTATACACAACACATCTTCCCAAAATTCATAAGAGAAAATATGTTTAAGCTGCCTATAATCAATCTTCGTTCTTCGATTTGAAGATATTGTGCTACGAGTATACAAACATACATACAAACCTCTTAGATTCAAGTTCAGTTCAAGGAGCATGTCATTAGGAGTCTTTTTTTATCTTTTTTCTGTCTTGTCGTTTCAATTGAAACAAGAAATTACGAAAAAAGAGTCTTTCAACCAAAAAGTTTGTATATCGAAATATTAATCAAAAAGAGAGTTAGTAGATTTTGCTTTGCACTCAAATATGTTGATTTATGTGTGTCTAGATCACCAACATAAAGAAAATAATACGAGCATGATAGTACAATTTATCTTTTTTGTCAGATTAAATCACACACTCGTTAGGACCTAAAAAGTGCATTTTACATCTCAATTATAACTATTTTAATTGCTATACTTATCCCAAACCAACACCAGAACACACGTGACGTATGACGTCGTATCCTATAACAATGGCTGAATGGCAATGCCAACATTCTAATAACTCTGGTTTCAGTATAATATGTCACAACTCGGTACCAGTGTGAAATGATTAGAACCAAACAAACGTCACATCGAAACAAACTGAAACAAACATGTGCATTTCAATGTGACAGTTATTATGCCGCAGTTTTGTCTCATTTTATAGCAGCAACACGTTCCTACCAAAGATTTACGACTGGCTGCTGAAATAAACAACTTCTTTCCACAAAAGGCCAGGGTGTGAGTGATTACCTTTTCAAGAATAATAAATTTATCTCGGTTAATTATACGATTAAGATAAATTATGAAGCAAACGATGAAAGCAGATGACATGGTCTCAAATAAATAAACATTAACAAAACAAAGTAGATTGAAATGCAGTGGATATCCTTGACAATTGATATCAAGTTTAGGCTAAAGCAGTGAATTTTCATAGCTGAGGGCTTACTCGAGTGATGGTAAAACAAATTTTTATTTAGAGTTTTTTTTTTTTTTAAATAAAATAAATAAGATAAATTAACATAAAGTAACATAAAACAGAATTTCGTAGTTGATATAATCCACGTGTCTTACATTTAATAAATAAAAGATTGATTTAACACTCAATGTGTTGTAATGTTAAAAATGTAACTAATCTTTAGACAGTTGTTAGAAAGCAGATAGAAAAAACAATCAACTTCAAGTCTTCAATCGTCTCTGGCTTATCGGTGTAGACTACAGACTTCACATACCCCTACAGAAAATAGTCTAACGATGTTAAGGGGGTTTAGGTTGCAGTTGCAGCGTATAAAACTCTTCTTTGAAATTTTTTTTCTTTTCAAGTATAGATGATTAATTTTATTCGCATCTTTTGTACTACATTGTGCATACTTCTAATAACGTTGCATAATTTCATCATGCAGAAATATTGAGGCAGAAGCCGGTTACAGAGCTTCCCCAAGAACGACTTGGGAAAAAAACATTTTGCGGTGTTCACTGTAACTTGGCCGGAAATGAAAAAAATAATAAAATTTATACAAATTGTTATCAAGTATTCCCACCAACGCAACGTTCTTCAAAAGTGTTTCTTTTCATTTAAAAACTCTTGGTGGCCATCTAAAGTTTTCCACAGAAAATTTCGCCGTTTTATAGATATAGAAATACCTTTAATGTAAAAACAAAACCATTAACTTGACAAAGAGAGGAGGTATTTTATGTTTAAAAAATGTAAGCAAAGTTTGATATAAATCGATCAAGCAGTTTTTAAAGACCGACTTTAAAAAAGTAATTTTGAGAAAAACGCGTTTAAAATTTAGCTCTCGAAGTTGTTATAGTTTGAGGACATGAGATTAGAAAGACACTCACCCCTATCACAGTTCACAGGGCCCGTCGTAGCAATTTCGGACTACGAATGTCAAATAGAAATGACTAGAAACATCTTCGTAATGAACGCTTGGCAAAAGATATTTATAACTTGTTAATAACTTTAATAATATTAACAAATTTTGTGGCAAAACATTCACTACAAGGTCGTCTGTGATGCTTCCATTTTGGTATTGGTAATCCGAAATAGCTACGACGCGACGGGCCTTGTGATAAGGGCCAATAACTTCAAGTTTTTTTTGCTAAGATCGGCTTAAAATTTAGAGGAAATATTCTCGAAATGTAAAACAACAAGATTAGACTAAAAAATTAAAACTCCCCCTTAAATCGAACGAAATAATGTGAAAATCGGGATCAACAGCAATCATATTTAAACCCTATTCACCGAATCCACGATGTTCGATGGGTGGTTGTGCGCCCTCGATTTTTGCACGATGAAATGGCAGACCAAACGAAAGATAAATCACATTGTCAAACATGGCAAACATGACAAAGTTCTGTACCTCTAAAAAAAAACAATCCTTACCTACGAGGTGTGCTCAATAAACAAAAGAAATTTTTTTTCGCTTGTTCGGGAAGTCCTATAAACATTTTTTTTTATTATGTTGGTATACATGTCCCTGAAGTATACATACTTTAGATATGGAAGCAGCAGCCGCTATGGTAAGATGTGATTTTCGACAAAAAGAAAAAAAGCGGCGAATAGAAATTGCCCAGTAGTCAATACAAATGAAGTCAAAGACGATGCACTCGTCATAACAGGTGACGAAACATGAGATTACTAATATGACGTTGAAACTAAGGCTATTGTCTCAGTGGAGGTATCCAAGACCGAAACAAATGAAATTGCCTAGCTCATAAAAATACTTCTAACCTTAGCGGCTGCCACAGATAAAATAAGCAATGAATCTGAAAATGTTATCATACTTCAGGGAGGTATCCGTTACGTGATGGGTAGCATGTCTGCCTGTTAACCAAGAGGTTCGTGGTTTATATCCCAACAGAAACAAAAATAGTAAATTCATTGTCATGAAAAGCGCTTTCTCGATTAGCCGTTCGGAACCGGTAGAAAGTTGTAGGTCCCTCCATGTCCTCACAAAGGCAATGGTGGTGAGAAATGCGCTAAGCCCCGGGGCTCCTCGCTCTGTTGCGCCAGTCTATTTATTTATTTATTTATTTTAGTCCAATGAGAAATGGAAGAAGAAAAACTATCTGAATTTCAAAAAGTATCTTCTTTCAAATGCACCGCCATTTCAGAAGCCAAGGCCATTTTGTAAAGAATAGGGCATATAAAATACAACTCCAGAAAAAGTTTTCATTTACACAGAGCAGATGTAAGATTGCTGTCAAAAGGAAAAGTATTGACACGAGTTCTGGAATTAAAAACTGAATTAATTGATGTCCTTTCAAGATTTAAAAACATTTTTTTGATCCCATCTGGCTTTAAAAACCAACATTTCACGCCTATCATTTTGACCACTTGATATCTATATCTATCTATCTATACATATAATAAAAACGTAACAGTTTGTTTGTTTGTGCACGCTAATCTCAGAAACGGCTTATCCTATCTAGATGGGGTTTTCAGTAATATATTGTGGTAAGCTTAACATTTAGTTTTTATTTCATGTCAATCGGTTGATAAATAAAAAAGTTATGCCAATTCTTGCGGACGAGGTCGCTGGCAGAATAAGAACCTGGAAGGGAAAGAAGAAAACTTTTATGTAACTCCAAAAGGCAAAACCTTGTTTGTGATCAGAGTCTTAAAAAAAAAAATGTTAGATTCTTTCTCTGTGCTCAAAAGATCCTACATCACTTAGATCGATGTCAGTAAGCTCTCATGTTCACCTCATGTTTCAGAGTTTGTATAATTTAGAGATAAAGCTTTTACGCGACTTTTTGAGAGGCTTATGTCATTAATTATTTTGTTTTTGCTAAGCGGTATTTTGTTTGGGTTTTTTAATAACCACGTGATAAAATACGTTTTCTGTTAGCCTAATAATAATAATACATAAGAATATCAACCAACAAATCGCATCTGCACAGTACTTAAAACTATAACCCAAATGAAAATTGATTTTAAAGGAAAGGTTGCCAGCTGCTAGAAAGTTATGAAAATGGTAGAAAAAAGAATTTTATTTTTAAATATTTGCATCTGTTTGTTGAATTATGCACCTTAAGAGAAAAAACAGTTATCAACACCGTTTGAGCAGTTTCATTTTTAAATCTAATTAATACTTTTTACACACAAAAAAATTTTTTTAAATCAAACATGAAGTCAATAAAAAACAAATGGGCACGACTGGGTCGCGTTTGTGTGCTAAATACAATATCAAAATCTTAAGATTGAGTAAAATGTTTAAGTATTCTCTCTTCATAATAAAATTGGTGGAACAGGGTTGCCAACTATACATTAATTATGAAAATTGTTTCAAAACAATTTCACGCAAAATTGAAAAAAAATTTAAATAAATTTTCCAAAGGTTTCAAACTAACAGCTAATACATATAAACGCTGAAAATTTAATCAAAATCGTTGGACCAGTTCGAAAATTTATTTTTCACTATTTCAAAAATGAGTTCTTTAAAAGTCAAGTATAAGTTTAAGATCTAACCAGAAGTTGTTTTGACAAAGAATTTGAAAAACCCAAAAAATACCTGTTTTGAAGTTATTTCAAAAAATCTATAAACATTTCAAAAATTAAAATTTTTTAAGTGCTGATATGCAATCTTTCTTAAACAACCTACGATTTCTTAAATATAAAATTTCGTAGGCTGCCTCACAGAACCTAACAGCAAATTTTGAAGAAAATTGGTTCAGCGGTTCAGGCTGTAGATCTATTTACGGACAGACAGATAGACAGACGGACAGACAGAATTGCAGGACCCATTTTTTCGTATTCTCTATCATCGTAATGTTAAATTTTGTTCGCAAGTTATAAGGGTACTATGGGAGGAATCGTTTTTAGACATTTTATTAGAAAAATGATCCCCTCTGAAGAAAAAAAAACGATTGGTACTACCAAATCTCTAACACAAATTCAAATCGTTTGAGCCATTTACGCAACAAGTTTTTATGCAGCTCAGTTAGTTGAAGAACCAGAAGAACAATTCCAAAAACCCCTTGGGTTGAGTGGCTGACCCAAGGGCACGTCAGTTAGACCGACGGATTTTTTTGATTAATTAATAGGGTGGCGCAACACAGCGAGGAGCCCCAGGTCCTAGCGCATTTCTCAAAACCATACCTTGTGAGGGAATACAAGGACCTACAATTTTCTGCCGGTTCCAAACGCCTGATCGAGAAAGCGCTTTTCATCGCAGTGAAATAACTATCGGAGGAATTGGCAATTCCTCGCGAAAGGCGATAACCGTGGAAAACGATACCCGTGGAAACGACGGACGGATTTGAAGGACACTTTTTCGTCTTCTCTATCATCAAATAATACAAATCAACACTTTTTTCAATATCATTGTACTAACTGATCCACCCTGGGTTGCTCGGGTGTTACTCTTATGTTAAAAGCGTTTTTCACTCAAAGGAACAATCTCTGGGCTAAACTGAAAATTGCCTGAAAGCTTTTAGTTTCGCATTCCAGTCTCTGTGGTAATATGGAGATGAAATATTCTAACTTAATATTGAAAAAGTAAAAATGAGTTCACTAGAACGGGTCTGTAAACGAGAGCCGAGAAACAACTTTTGGGGACTAAACCATTTTAATACTTAAAAGTAGAAGTTATAATGTTGTTGGAAAACGTTCCTCTTGAAATTAAACAGCTTCACCGCGATTTTGGGGACGAACACATACACAACAATCCAAACGAAAAAAAAAGAAAAAAAAACCGAAAGAGCTCTATACTACGAGTATGATATCGAGATAACCATCGGGGCGGAATTCTCTCCGATTTCCTATGATTCGGAGATATTTTGCTTCGTGGTAGTTCTCCAATCGACCGGACGGACATTCTCTTCGACAAAATACAACGTTTGCCGTTTATATGCGATACTTTGTGATTAAGTATTTTTGATGGCTTTTTTGACAGATAAAAAACAAACATTTCTCTGACGTCCTCCGATACGTTTTTGCTGCAGAAAGCTTTTAGTTTTAGGAATACAATGCATTGTCGCATTTGTGAAAAATTTCTTACGATGAAAATTACTTCGAAGCAAAATTGAATCTCCGAAAAAGAATGCGTTGCAGAGGCAACTCCGCTCCGATGGTTACCTCGATAGAGCCGATGATTTATTCGATGTTCTTTGCAAAGAGTCTATTATGTTTCAAGAGAGGGTAGGTCGCTCCTACTGATCTTTCACCCTTAATCTTGTCAGCACATTTCGGACCGTTTCCAAATTTTATTCACCCAAATGCAAAGATAGATATTTCCTCGAATAGAAATAGTTAGTAATTAAATTTTTTTTATTTCTTTGTATTTAGAAATAAAACAAAACTATGTCAAGCTAATCTGTGCGAATGGATGCTCACACCTGAGAAAATATAACCACCTCATATTACGACTCTACACACAGTACGCATCACAAATCGCGTATCGTATTTCGCCTCAATCATATTGTCGACTACTGTATTTAAATGAACTTAATAAACCAACTTACCTTTCTTGATGTTCTAGGCCTTCAAGTCCCTCTTCAATTACACTTTCGTAAACGCCACTTCTCTGTCGGTCACCAAGTAAACGCTGCCGATCTAGGTCCCCTTGCTGAAAATAAAAAAAGGTAGATTTGCATGAGAGGAATACTTATACATTAAGCCAGCAGCTTAAACAGTAGCTATCAAGTTGTATAAAATTAAAAAGCAACAATATAAAATATATTCGGAGCTCCTCTTACTGGTTTAGCAACTTAATTTTACATATGACTGACTCAACAATTGTATCTTCTATTCTAACTGGAGTTGGAGTATCAATTTCTTAAAGAAAATTGTCTAAGTCGATGTCGATAAGACCACGCATAGAAATGCATGGTAATTATTATTTGAAAATTTTTACTAAGAATAATTTTGTTGAATGTGCGTGAACGTAAGTTGTACTTTGATAGTATTTTAGGTTCTTTTATACTACGAAAATATTTTCCTAATTAAAAATAACTTGAAAGAAACCTCATTATGTACTTGTATTCTATGTTGTGAAATATTTTTTTTACTTTCTAGGTAATAAATCGAGCTCTTCGAGTTCAAGGATCAAGTTCTTCAGGTAAGGATTCATACCGTCTCGACGCGCAGTCGTGGAAGCTTGCGGGCCATATTCAGCAAGCTCCGTTCCAATCAACAACAACAAGCCTTGAAGGATCTTCTAAAGATAAACCTTATGAAACCAACAGAAGAGCCAAGACGATTGCAAGGCAGATCTAAATCCAAGAAATGAGATTTCATAAGTGACAAAGGAAAATTGGTCTTTATCAAAGCTTTCTTTTGCATTTGCAGTTGGAGGATGGCTTAAGTAAAAAGTCTTGGGCTGCTTCCACATCACCAAAGTTGTTCATGACGTTTAAAATTAAGTCTTTATTCGATTACAAAAATTTGGTGGGCATAAATAAAGACAGTTACACTAAAGACATGTTCTACGAGCAGACAGACGGGACATACGAGCATTGCCTTTATATGACATACACATTTCATTTCTGAGTGTGAAGGGAAGGCATCTACACCACCTCTCTCTGATAACGGATTTAGCTTGAATAACTTTGTTGCTAAGCAAACCATGGCAAGACTATTTCTCCCTCTTCAACATTTGCAGAACCTACTGATCAATCAAGAGTCAACCAGAATAGTCATATACGCAAGGAACTCCTAAAATATCATAGATGTCCGAACTTGTCGATATTTCAATATGGACTCGAACTCTCTTCTTCTGTACTTGTACGTCACAAATTTGTTTTTTTTCTTCTCGTTTTGCGCAAGTACGTCATCGACATATACTTTAACTACTACAATGCCGAAATGCGCAAAGCACTATTTTGTTTAGTTGTATCATGGTTTGAACCACTATCGTGTTGTATCCAAGCCACAATTGCAAGAAATCGTGAAGTCCTTTGCCGATAAAGTTCCTTTTGTTATATTTCTTTCCTTCTTGAGAAGATTCCTGTTTCCAGCTTCAAATACTGAGAACCAGTGGCGAAATTGCGAGAAGACATAAAAGAAACCGCATGAGACATGTTGGTGCTGAGTCTAGGTGAAGTTTACATGGCAATTCCAAATAGGACCTAAGCTTTAAGCGTGGATAGAGGAACACTGGCTTTTCAAAAAGAAAACAGGGAGCAGGACAAGCAGTTCATCTGGACTTAAAGTTACATGATGGCAGAAATGAGTATTTCAATATTCACCAAGAGGTAATATAACTACTTTAGCAATGCAAGGACGAGCAGGAAAGCAATATAGTAAAGTCATAGTCGATTTCAAGGATATTGAATTACCACCTTGGCAGATTGCTCCACGTCTAAGATGATACAAATTAGACTGTCCAACAGAAATCAATGTCAATCAAAAATTTCGTCTTAAAGACCTGGAAGAAGCAAAAGACCTCTATCAAAAATGAAGTTTAATAAAGCTGCTGGAGCCGAAGATTTTCTCAGAGATGAAGCACAGGTGATAACTTGGGTCAGAGTATTCCTACACCAAATCGTTTCAAATTATTCTTAAATGAACGGCAGTTCCTCCTTCATTTCTTTCACCTATTGGGTAGGCTTTCTTGAGATGGATCTCACGTCGCCGCTCCAATTATTTCCCAATTGTGCTAGTTCGTCTTAGAAGGCTCTTCGACAGATTTCATATTTAGTTAATAGTTTTAGCTGGGTCTAAAGGCTTTCCCTATTTTAGACAGCATTCCAAACGAAACCCTTATTTTCTCGCTTTGTTTGCTTATATCTATTTCAGGTCCGTCTTCCGTAGAGACGATCTTGTTTTTCCTTTTTTCGGACATTGTTACGAGCACCGCGATCACGATAGGACTCCCATTTAAATGCTTCATCCGTAAAAACGACACTCCCAAGTTAAAATTTCTATAGCATCTCTATTGGTTGTCCAGAACTATCTACTTGGATAGATAAGGAAGCTCTGATCTTAAGCCCAACAATTTCATCATAAATCTCCCTTTTTTCTTGCCATTTAATGGTGATCTATGCTCCAATGAGAAATTCAGCATGCGTCGTCGTCTGAATAGTCCAGATACTTGAGGTGTGATTGCTGAGTTTAAATTCCTAAAGTTTCAGTTGATAAAGCTGCGGGCAATTGAGCAGTTATCACCATCCAACCCAACTTTAGATTTCAACCTTAGCTTAAAACATTCCTCCGTGGAAAACGAGGCATTTGGATTCAATATACGAAGCCTTGCAAGCAATCAATTCAGCTGGGATGTCCATTGCCAATTGTTGTCGAACGCCTTTTCGAAGACGATAAAAAGCATGTGAAGTGGTGATCGATGATGATCAGCCAGATGTTGATAGAAACTGCACGACCGACGGGACCCCGTGTTGAATTAAGCTCGTTCACATAGTAGAGTTGTCCTTTGAGAGGAAGCTCACAGTACGTGACTAGCATCTAAATTATTAAGTCTTTATTACGGTACTTGAATTCTTATTGGCGGCTTTATGACGTCTTATGCGTTATGCTATTGCCTTGACTATTTCAAGAAGGAAACTCCCCTCCAGTTTTTGCAAGGTTCACTTATTTGGGAGCTCCTAAGGACATTTTTTCTCGACTTTTTAGATTGGGTGCAGTACCGCATTCGATGTTGTTGACGCTATATTCGTAAGAACTCCGACATACAGTCAAGATCACCCACATTGTTGTTCTGCAGATTCCGTATTGTGGTAATGATTTCTTCTCTAATGGGGCATACAGTGTTTAATTGAAATTGTTATGTTTCGTTCGGATTATTATCGGGCGTTGGGTTCAGTGTCCTGACGAAAAAATAGAAAAGTACTTCTTTTAATAAAATTTCCTGCGAAACTACCAGAGACTCGTATGTTTCTTTTACCAAATGTTGTTTAAATCTGTGAGCACCTGAAAGCTCTTGGCTAGTTCAATAGACTGCCCAATACGGTCGTCAACAAACAGTCACACCTATTTTCGTTCTTTTCTGTTAGCAAGGTCTTGTTATATTATGCCACGGTGAATGTTTCTCATCTTTAAGCTGGTTTCAATGTAATGTTAGAGCTTTGAGGTATTTTCCTCTTCAGTCATTTCGAAATTTCTTCGGAAAGGCAAGGACTATTTTCAAATAATTTCAGCACCGGATACAAACATATTCTTCACAAAACACCAACGATTTTCGATGTAAATTGGTTGTCAGAGGAAATCGTAATCCACGAATGAAACTCCTTGCCCGATCGTAAGGAGAGCAGAAATATGACGTTGCTTAGTAAGCTTCTCATCGGGTTGTAGTCGAAGGTGAGAAAACATGTTTTGTAAAGTTCAATTTTAGACTTACTTGAACAAGTCTTATGTCAAAATCATTATCCAAACCCGCACACATTTACCAAAAACTAAGTTTGGTGTTCTTCGGAGCTTCAGGTGTATTGTCTAAAATCGATAACTATTTTTGTACTTGCTTAACGTAAACGCAGATTTAGGTTAATTTAAAATACATCTTTTGAAGTGCGTGTATAAGCCTACTTTTGTTATTTTTCCTTTTCGGGCAGTGACATTTTTAATTTATTTTTCTGTGATTAACTCAAATGACTCATTTTTAAGCCACTAAATTAAAAACTGTATTGTAATTATTTTTGAAGAAAACTCTGTACAACAACTTCCTGTCTTTAGTGTAAATTATTTGTCCTCTTATCATTTACGTTCAGGCCTTTTCATTATCAAACAAAGGGGTGGCTGTTGTTTTATTTTAAGATTCACGCACACAGAGCCGATTGATTTACTTTCTTTTCTACACCGCTACTGATTGCTTTCCTTACATTTACATTTTAAGTATTCAAATAAAATCAATTTATATCTCACCTGCATTTGGGCAAATGTGCTTTGACCATTGCTATGATAAGAATTCAGACTAAGTCCATTCAAGTCAGCCAGTCCGCATTCCACGTCTGAATTATTTCCGTCCATGTCGTGGGGATTGGAGTCTGATTCGTCGTCAGCTAAAATTGTCAAAAAAAAAGAAACGTGTTAAAAATCAAATTTAATACATAAACAAACTTGTATTTTAGATTTATATTTACAAGAGAACTGAAATGATTCGTTGATCATTTTGGGATGAAAGCGATGTGCTTCGGCAATCAAGCAAGAAGGTTATCAAGAATTTGATATTACAGAGATCACTGCAGTCAGTGGAATGTGATCGTTTTTGAATGTTCATGTATTACAAGATGCCTGTACAATGCAACTAAATCTGGGTAAATCACATTCACAACGTGCAAATCATGAAGAGTTAATGGAGATGTGCCGGCAGTTGCACTCTGCGAAGAACCAGAATATCAGAGTACCAGAACACACAAAAGAGAGAAAGTAATAACGCGCGCTAGTGCGACTAACTACATGTAGACAGACACTGCTACAAAATTAGAAGTTTATCTTACTCGACTAACAATCTGTGCGCGGGTGAACCATTTCAAGAATGTCGAGGAGTCTGTTATGAAATGAATGCCTGTGAGATGAAATTTATGTTGTTTTGTTTTCTGTTTTGCATTTCAGTTTTGTGACATCTTTAACGATGGAGTGTGTTCAAGATAACAAGAATATAATCTATTCAACGGAGGTAATGAGTAGCTAGCGAGGCTTTGAGCTTATTTACTTCATACTTTGCAATTGTGACAATTTTCTTTGTTGGATTACAATTGGATTGTCATTCCTTTTTTTTGGATTTTTTGTTAGCCCTTCAAATGCCGGAAATACTAGAACATAGGCCCTAATGTTTATCAAGATTGTCATTTTAACAAAAATAATTTGGTAAAAAACTTCCAGCGTCGTTTTAAAAAACCTAAGCATTAAGTAGCATTTCAAGCGACTTCAAATGTGTCCGCATATTATCGAAGACTATCGTTTGCAGGTTCCATTCCATTCTGGCAATGAAGGAAAGTTGAGCTTTAGCGAGAAAAGCTGGAATTGGGATTCCGAAGCTTTACTACCCCATGTGAAAATGCTGTAAAGGTCATTATTCAAAGGTCTAATCAAACGCAATCGTTACAGTTCTACGTCCGAAGAACAGGGACGTGCATTTAAAAACGAATATGAAAAGTCGCGGGTTGAGCTGTCACAAAATTAAGAGGATTAGAAGTTTCATATAAGAGATCATTAATGAAAATAAAAAACCAGCATTTTTTAACAACAACTTAGTTGATTTTTTTTTTAGCGAAAATCGGGTTTTTGGTTCCCAGGTGCTACGAAAAATCGAAAAATCGAAGAAAAAAATTGTCTCATCATTACCTATAGAAACAACTCCTTTAACAAATGCATTTTGATTTTTTTTTTTTCAGATGATTCTGTTGCGAGTTATGGTGCACACCGCAAACCAACTCTTCTTCGAGGCGCCTCCGGAGTTTAATTTTAACTCACTCAATTTTCAATATTTTGCAAAGCAAATTTAGTAGAAAGTTGTTCAAATGTTACTTAATTATAAAGGGTTTCTCAACAGGGACGCTACAAAAGTAGAGTGACAGGGATAGCAAACGAAACCATTTTTCTTGCCGCTCTTTCGGAATTTCTCTTCAGTAAGGTTTGCCATTTTATGATTGAAAGATATACGAGCCAACAACGAGGCGAAATTATTAAAATTTACTATTAAAATTTGGAGTCAATGGCCCCAACGTTAAGAGCGCTCATCATCTTCAGCGATGAGGCTCATTTCTGGCTGAATGGCTTCGTCAATAAACAAAATATGCGGTATTGGTCAGGCATCAATCCACACGTACTCCATCAGTCATCATTGCATCCCGAAAAAATTACGGTTTGGTGTGGTTTATGGATCGGCGGCGTCATTGGGCCGTGATGATCAAGACCGGCACGTTACTGTGAATGGGGATCACTACCGGTCAATGACATAACAGAATATTTTTGGCCCAATTGGATGATATGGACTTGGAGGACATGTGGTTCCAACATGTCGGCGCCACAAGCCACACAGCGAATGTCACAATCAATTTATTGGAAACCAAGTTTGGAGAACGTGTTATCTCACGAAATGGTCCAGTCGCTTAACCGCCTAGGTCGTGCGATTTGACGTCGTTAGACTACTTCCTGTGGGGCTACGTCAAGTCTATGGTCTATGCCAAGCCAAGCCAGCGACGATTGATGAACTTCGTACGAATATCGAACGTGAAATTGCAGCAGTATCGGCAGATTTATGTTGAAAACCTTCGAAAATTGGGTTCAGCGTCTGGTCTTCTACAAACGTCCCCTGGTGGCCATGCAAAAGAAATCGAGTTCCATACATAATGGCTACAAACGTACTTTGACAAGAATAGAAGAACAGAAGAATATAATTTCATTCATATCTAAAACCGATTTTATTTTATTTAACTTTAACTTTTTTAGCGCTCTTATTGAAAAACCAGATATGTAATTAAACGATCACTACCCGTTACACGAAAAAAAAATCTTAAAAATATGTTTTTTTGCGGTCGAATTAACTTCACCCCCTCAATTAAGCGAGTATCAGGGGCACACCAGCAATTATTGAGCGACTATCAGACTGGTAGAGTACATTGGCATTTATTAAGTGAATTCAACTTTCGGACTGACTTATATGTACTTTAGGATAGTTTTAGGCTCGTTTTTTTGGACTTTCGAAAGTAATCTTAACCTTCCTTTCTTACATACTCCAAACTGGACCACGAATTTTCTTTGGGTTTAATGTTCTTCGCTCTGTGATAAACAGAGCTACTCTTGCTGTAGAAGAGAACTACTTTAGTGATCATATCAGCTGATGCGTCAATCTTTCTTGTGGAGAAATCATAATGACTATTTAAAATTTTAAAAGAAATCACTAAGACTGTCACTTGTATTGCCACACAGTTCGGTAATGCACTTTTCTTTCATCGGAATGCGAGGTAAAGTAGATTAAAAGTGTTGCCAGCGCGGCCTGTCAAATCTGATAAACAAGTGGGCGCATATAACGCTCAATTTAATGACTAGACTAAGTAAAAACTCAACATAAATCCCATCAAGTGTTTTTGGCCGAATGGCGAAGGTTAGGTTAGGTGGAAGTGGCTGTCAGTCAATGAGTACATTGCCTGACACACTTAGGCCGCAAGGGCCCATTGTGATACCACAGAGATCAGCAAGTTAATAACCTACTGATCTCAGAAACCCGATGTAAGATTTACGAGTTGATCACTTATTAATCTTCCATTACGGGACTAGCCGGTTAATCACCTGCTAGTCGAACCACGTGGAACTTTTAATGTATTTCGAAAGACTTTTAGGGTCTATGTAAGCTAGGTCGCTAGTATCATCGAAGAAGAATTCACCGAGATGAGTTTTCCTCCCATGAAGTAGTGCAGGGCATGAGCAAAGAAGCGAAACCAACCAGAATTGTTGTTTCAACGCATTGAAACCGCCCGCAATTGGGGAAAAACCCCAATCACATAATAAACAACTAAGACTTAAATTAATTTATTTATTCCTTCATAGTGCGAGTATTGATTTCGTAAAAAGCAACATAACGATGATATAGAAGCTAAAATTGCTTTTAGCCATAATAAGCGTCAGTGTTGGGCAAATTTTAAATGCAACAAGAATTTTGATTAAATAGTAAGCTCAATTGTTTAACTACAACTGTGAAAAACTACAGGCATCTGTCCTCAAACTGATTTTGCAAACACCACTTAATTTTCATATTTCAAAACCAGTTTGGAATCCGAAAATAAAGTGAAGTTAGTAATTTCACTGACACAACTTTATATTCAGCTATGAATACGTATATCACTGGTAGATCTCGTGCTACAAAAGCAACAATGAAAACAAATGGAAGTTGCGGGGCAAGAAAAGTAACAGCTTTCCCTCTTGTTCCTCATGTTTTTAAGGCTTATTGGTCGCATTTTCAATTTTTCTTCAAGATAATGTAGGCTACGAAACAAAGTAAACTTAGTAGTTCGGGTCTCCTATTTCAAAATTCCTGCAATTAAGCCCCTCCTTGGCATAAGTACAAGTAGGTAATCTCCGTTCATATTTATGAACAACCAGCACTGGCCTTATCAATGGTCCGATCTATTAGTCTAAAGAATTTTCAATAAATCTTCCAAATAAATGATAAATTTTTTTGTAACCCAAACTTAACTAGTGTGTAAAAAAAACAGAAACATAAACAAATATCAAACACTTACATAGCTACATATTATAAAAACGTTAAAGTGCAACAAACTCAATTACTTTTATTACTGCAATTTCAATCACTTGACCCATAAAAGAACATCAGTTGAATCGTTATCTAAAGTTCACATCCGACAAAAATTACAAATTTAACCATTAATTTAATATGGGTTCAAATGTCAACAAAACGTTTTATAAACAAACACTCCTCTCACTCGTCACATTCTACATTCACTGAACTCGGAATGAAACTTGTTTATAACTTCTTTTTTATTTTAATTAATTTTATTACTTAAGAATTTGTAGGAAACTTCTTTTTTTTCTGTTAATGTATCAACATTTCGATGTTACGACATGACTTAGTTTCATTAGAGTAAGGTTCAGGGGATTGCGTTAATCATTCGAGTTACAAGCCAAGCAAGAAAAGAAGAATTTCAACAACTGCCGAATTTAAAAGTTTTAAGGAAATTAACTTTGAAAATCCAACTAACATTTCGATTGACTGTTGTTCAGTTGTGTAATTAAATTGATATCCAATACCATTTACATTTACATTTACATGAAACCTACTCCACACATAAATATGCGGAGTAGGGGGGTTGCAGCTTGCAGCAGGGCGACAAAGACCATTTGGCTGATACACCACAAGACTAACTACACAAATACTACATAGAACAAATAACACATGACAACAGCACGCAGTAGTACAAGACGGTCCCCCATCTCGTCACTAACAGCGCTCATTCCGATTTAATTACGGTGTTCTAATGGGAACCGACTCTTTTCGGTTGACAAAGCCGTTGTCTATATCCAATACCTTTAACAAGCAATTATCAGACTCGATTTTTCTTGCAACCATTTTTGTGACCAAATTATCTTACGCTAATTGCAAGGTACATTTTTTTAGACAAAACCCCACAAGCGCTTAAAAGATTTAGAAAACTTTTGGTTAAAAACGCTGTTTAAGATCAATATACATCACTCAAATTACCCCCTGGCGTGTCACAAGCATTACGAAAAAAATCATCATAACCAGTTGATGACCCCGTCATGAACATCTGGTTCGTTCGTTGAAGCCCTGGGGTCGCCCTGTGGTCGCCAAAAAGCGTGTTTTGAAAAACCTAAACTAGCCATGAATGTCAAGTGTTTTTTGAGCCCTGGGATTGACCTAGGTTTTCCCTCTATTCGCCATAGGTTTTTTCTGTGGCAAGTTGAGGGCTGTCAAATGGCATGTATTTTTTTTTTTAAATAACAGGGATGTGTGATGAATTGTGGTTTAGCGTTTTTTGAGGACTGAAAAACCCTGGGTAAAGTTCATCGAACGAACCTATTACTTCGCAGCAATGAGGAACAATTTTTAAAAAACTCAACTCAAGTCTGGCCACGGCTTTCACATTGGTATAATGTGCCATAAATATGCGTTTTGAATAAGGTGAATGGATCTACATGAACCATATACAGAGCTTGTTCATTTCGGACCACTTTGAAGATAAAGGCGCGTATAGATTTATGGGCAGCCAAAAGGGAATCACGGATGAAATACTTAATTTACAAACTTACATTTGTTAAAACGGAACAGGAGGGAAAACAAGGGAAAATTCTAGTAAAAAAAAAAAATTGAAAATAACAAAAGCTCATTGAAGTGGATTCGAAAGAATTCTCCGAAAATTTCAGTGAAGAAGGTTACACCACATGTCCAAAGTCAAACAGACGTTTCCTTTTTTGACTACGAATGGAAGTTCAAAAAGGCAGTCGTAGCATCAGACCGGAAAGCAGCTGCAGCGATTGTACCATTTAACCCTGAAACAAAGCCCAGTTCAACTGAAATCTATATCTCACTCTCTAACTTGAATTATTAAATTAATTCGAACGCAGAAGGCAATCGGACTATCATTACGTCTACTATACTGCTTAAAGGAGGGGTCTTCTGAAAAATTGGTCAGATACACCTTGCTTGATATCAGCAGTTTTAGAAGATCCAATGAGGATATAACTTTGAAAAGTACTTTGACGAAAACAGATTAAAACAGTCGTTGGCAGTTAATCCCCCATACCAAAACCAACGTTGAAACACCTAAAGTATTTGAACTGGAGACAATAATACGATTTATCACCGAACTGGTTCCAAATCAAAAAATTGTCAGGAACTTTTTTTTACCTACAGATTACTTTAACAAGTCGACCTATATTGTATTTTACATGTTCAACACCAATTCAGTGCTGCATTGAAGTTAAACACGGATAATTATGAAAACCTCGTTGTTAGTGACAGGACATGTAAAACTATAATGATGAAACCAATTGTTTAAAACGCAACACAGTCATACAATTACTTAGAATTATTGCTTAGCTTGCAAAACCTACAGACACCAACTGTTTAATTAACCAGAATATTCAAACATTCTATTCTAAATAAAAATAGTTCTTGAAAATGGAATGGTTTTTTATGATATCACTAGTTGATCCGCCCGGAGTTGAGTTGCTCGCGTCAGAATTATTCAAAGCGTTGTTCACACTAAATTGCCAGAAAACAGAAAACTGTCGGGAACACCACTGTCAAAAAAAAAAAAACATCAGAAATTTGAATTCAACTTTATAAAATCGAAAGCTTGACATTCTCTTGAAGACTGAGCTCATCTCATATGCCTCGCAAGCACGCAAATAAGAGAGCACGAAACTAGACCAAAGATCTGGGACTAATTTCATTAATATAATTTTTACAATGATCAAATACATATCTTCGTATGTTTTGTGAAGTGAATATGATTCATTGTCAGTAAAATAAGTTGTTTTGCTGAGATTTCACATCGAAAATGGATATCATGCCATTGGCAGCACTCATCAGAAACAAAGCTTGTGGCAATCGGTTTTTTGGGGTTCTTGGTTTGCAACCGGTAGAATTTTCCCTGTACCGTCCTTTAAATAAAAAGCTAAGAACCAAATGGAGAACTACAATGATTAGTTGGACAGACTTAGTTTGACAGATGTTGGATGATCGGATGTAGTTTGCGTTCAGACTATCAAGCTTGTCGTCCAACTTTATGTCATATGTTCCTCCGCTCCATTCAACATCATAGTTTTCAAAAATATTTGAAAATCTTCCAACAAGTTGGTCAAGCGGTCATCACATTGTCAAGCATTGGTCGTTCAAGCCAAAGTATGTCCAACTAATTGTACAAAGTGCTCTTTTAGCTGTTTCAGCTTGATTAAAGTACTTGTTTATCGAATAAATAAATATAATTCATGGCTGTTCTGATTTTCGTACGGATTCAAAACGAAAACCGAAATTGAATCCGTACGGATTTAAAAAGTGTGTTCTTGTTTCCGAACGGATTCACTACTGGTTTTTTGTCACAAAAACGTGTTGGAAATTAAATTTTTGTGTTCATTGGAACTGTTTACAGCTTTAGTGCATGTTAGTGCTAATATAGTTTATTATTTTTCAATTCTAGCAATAAATAATGTTCTACAGAATTCATTAACCGGATTCAATTCCGCTAACAAAATGATAAGCGAATTGAAAACGAACGAATTCGGAATTGAGAACCGCAAATATTCAAAAACGGGTGGATATGGTATCCGAACGGAAATCAGAACAGGGGTGATTATCTTCACACTGAAAATGTGCATTTTTGATCAAATCTAACTTTTCTAGCATTTCTAGCCTCCCGCTCGAAATAGTGAACAATCTCCAAGTAGTGAAAATGGATGGTTTTTATTACTTCACTATATCAAGCGTCTACTATATTTATTTTGTGGTGCCCGCGGCGTGATGGTTAGCATGTCTGCATGTTATCCCTGAAGTTCGTGGTTCGAATCCCAACAGAAGCCAAAATTTTTTTCCACGGTTATCGCCTTTGTCGAGGAATTGGCAAGTCCTCCGTTTGTAAATTCATTTTTATGAAAAGACCTTTCTCCATTAGCCGTTCGGAACCGGCAGAAAATTGTAGGTCCGCTCCATTCCCCCTCATAAGGCATGGTTTTGAGAAATGAGCAAGGCACTGGGACTACTCGCGGGACACTATTTATTCATTTTACACATATTTGAGGTAGTTTTTTTTAATGACTATCAGGCGCTTTGAGTGGAACGAAACACCTTTACCAAACTTCACATATGTATAAAGAACAACAAGCATTGTATCGCAATCGCAAGCAATGTTAACATATGCTTCTTTAATCCAATCTCCCTTTAGAAGCTAACAATATTTTATAGAGGTGTCTACAAGGAACATTGGCTTTTCATATCTGAATTGCACGACAAGATAAGAAGAAGTAGAATGATGACGGAAAGTTTTTTGACGAAGTAGATGGAATTTTGTCTCATCGATATCAACACGTTAAAATTCAACTTGCAATTTGAAAAGAAAAGCAGACTTTCATTCAACACTTATCCACAACACCAACACCGTCCGCAATAACTGATAACGAAACAACACCAACAAAAAACCTCAGGTTTACTTTACCAACAATACTCATCAGTTTGTAATCCCAAACTTTTTATCATTGAACTAGAACCACTTCATGATTGAAAGAAGAACTATATGAAGCCCCAAATTATATTCTTGAAGAAATTGTTTCGGTCTATTGGATATTATTTGAAATGTTTAAATTAACCTTAGAAAACGCTTCTGAGATCAGTAGGTGATTAACTGTGGTATCACAAAGGGCCCTTGCGGCCTAAGTGTGTCAGGCAATGTACTCATTGGCTGACAGCCACTTCCACCTAACCTAACCCTAGAAAACGCTTTGCCATGAAGATGACAAGTTGTCTTTGTTCGAAAATTTCAAAGCACATCCATACTGCGTACTCGAAACAGAACTTGCTGTTTGCTTTTCATAAAAACATGGCCCTCCTGTTTTCTTTGTGAGTAAACTATTTGGCCTATGTTTAGATCGCCTGATTTGTTATTTTATTAGAAGAGATCGTTCAATATCATCGTAAATTTAACAAAAATACTTTCGATATAACGTTGTGAGCACATCTTCGTAGGTTTTTTCTAATGACATCTAGAAAATTATTTGATTTTATTTTATTTAACTACTAACTTCTCAACACTGCAGTTAACTTTGTATAAAAAACAACTACCGATCTTAACTAGTCACAAACAAAACTGAACTTTTCTGTGTAATAATAAGAAGCGTCTGATTCAAAGTGTGTCTACATGTCTATATCTTTATGCCAATCGTAAAACGTCAATGTATGTTATCTTATCGAAATAAAGTTTGATAAGTAAAAAAAAAAAAAAAAGAAGAGGGACAACAATTAACAAGAAGTGTACTTACTATGCCTCATTATGACTGTGTGTTGGGGATTGCGTATAATACGAATCTGACGATCTGGATGATGGGGTTCACCAAATTCACCTCCTATATCCTTGGGCAATTGCCAAAGTGCACTGCTCTCTTCTAGTTGATCCCTTGGAAAATATAATGGAGCTAATACTTCATAGATACCACGTTCGTGTGCATCAACACACAATATCACAATTTCCGAATGAAATCTTTCTAAAAATCTACGTATAGTGCCTGAAAGAGAATGAATTTGTTTAAATTAATTGTAAACGAATGTAAGATTACTACTAACGTAATGCTATGTGAGCTTCTAAATCCGCTGGAAAGTTCCTTTGAATTGTACTTATATTACATAAAGCGATTGTTTTAAGTTTCAGTTCTTTTGCTTTGTATAGAACGTTTCTGGAAAATAAAAAATAGACAAAATAAATTAAATATTGAAGGCATAGTTATTAAAAAAAAATCATAAAGACCTCTAGCTTACTTTCTACGAAATAAAGCGTTGGGAAAATAATTAATTAAAAAACAATAATATGACGCATTTTGAAAATGACGATCAAAGTTGCTATCGGTTTAAGATTACAAATGACAAGTGAGTAACTGGATAAACAATCTAATCTGAGGTTACGATATGAATTAAGTAAAAATAGTATAAACAAATTCCAAAATAGATTGAATGGTTCCACTGTAGGTGATTAGATCCAACTGCATACAAGAGCAGGACGAAAAGCGTTTGTTTCGAAACGATTGAAGTCGTAAAAGTCGATGTTCATCTTCAGCATATATTTACGAAGCATGTAATTACGTTAGAAAGTATGAGACTTTTTGCATTTTATAACTCGCTCAGTAGTCTAATCATGGCCTGGCCAACAAGCTTATGAGTTATTTAAATTACAAAAGCAATTCTTGCTGTATTGATAAGGGCGGATACTCAGACAGAGTAGCTCAAGGAGTTTTCAGTACATTAAAAAAAAAGAAGTAAACAGAGTGATTATAGTAAAATTGTAAGAGTCTAAATTCTTAATTCTATGCATTAGACTTAGTAAGTGGGCAATGATGCGAAAGTTGAATTAGATTCGTTCGTTGAAACACTGTGGTTGCCCTGTGGTCGTCACAAAATTTTTTTTTTGAAAACCCTAGACTCGACCAGAATGTCAAACTCACAGTGTTCTTTGAGCACGACCTGAAGTTCCTAGGTTTTTGTTGGGGCGTCTTCAGGTAATGAACATGGTTTTCAAATGGCATGTGTTTTTCTTCAAATGACAGGGATGTGTGGTGATTTTGTGGTTTAGCACTTTTTGAGAACTGAAAACCCACGTTTTTACCTGGGTGAACCTAGGTAAAATAAAACGAACGAAACTATTTATTCGGTAGAAGAATCATTACACTGGGTGTTTAGTATATCAAAATGATGATGAACTATGAAGCATTAGCAATGATCAGTAAGAAGAAAGCGACTATCAACGCATGACCAAAGAACCCTTAAATAATGGAGATGTAAAGGCTCGCTTCGAAGTGAAACACAGAAGCTGCAAGAAAAAGCGAAGAAAAAGTGTTCCCACCTCCGAGCAAACAGCACGGAGGACTGGAACTGGAAACAATATCTACCCGGGCTGCTAATGCAAGCCAACTCATTCAAGAAATACGACAAAACAACTTAAATAACATCACTACCAAGCACTGAGTGGCAAAGCGGCAAACTAAGAAATGGGCTGTTGCTCAGTGAGTGACCGCGCCCTAAGGCAACAACTATCTTCAAAATACAATCTTAAAGAAGGAGAATTCTCAGGAGATTCGATCGCCGAAGTTCATTAACGATGCTCAAGGACAGCTTCTTGTGGATAACGACAAAATTCTACACTGATGGCGACAGTATTGTGCATTGTGATGGTCTACTATTCAACGAACATTTTCCTCGAGAGCACTTTCCAAAAGCTGAAACTTACTCAACAGAAACACTCGACATCACAGTCGAAGAAGTTAAAAAAGGTAAAGGTGTTGGGTCAGACAAGATGCCATATGAGTATTTGAAAGCAATGGGAGACATCGGGTATAGATGGCTTACTGTTCTCATCTCCAAGTTATAGAAGGTGATAACCAGCCTAAGCAATGGAGTTACCTTTTATCAATGTACCAATGCACAAAGGAAAGGAAGCATACGACTTTGAGATGATTTCCATCCCATCAAGATGATGCTGTTAGAATGATTGATATAATAAGGCTACCTCCTTACCAATGCAGGTTTGTGGCATGTAAGTCAACAAAGATGCAATTCAAAGTCTAGAGATTCTTACGGATCTTAATAATCAAGAGGATTTGCAACTGGTTAACTTCGAAAAAGCAAAGATCTAATGTGAGTGTGAGTTGAGTTTCAGAAGCTTTTACGCAGATGACCAAGGATATGTATGAAGAAACAGTGACGAAGGCAATATGTTCAGATGGAGTCGTTGATGATTTCTAAGTCATAGTAGGTATACACCAAAGAAGCGTCTTGAGTACTTTCTTCTTTATCCCATAGCTATTCGAAGATGAAGTGCCGAAAACTTAACATCATATTGTTCTTTGCTGACGACGGATTCATAATCAACGAGTACCCTACATACCCGCCTTTTTATTAGGAACTAGCTGATCAGCCAGGCGTAGCTCAGGCCCTACGAAAATAAAAGTTGAGTAAAGTAGCTTCAAAGTTTCCATTTTTTTTGCTGATTTACGTGTATTTTATATGGACAAAAGTGACATTCAGGAAAAATGCCATAACTCGGAAACGAGTCGACCGATTTCAGATTTTTTTTTATAAAAACCATCTACCAGTAAGCTACCACAAAAATTTGGTTTCATTCGGTTGAGCCGTTCTCAAGTGATGCGATCACAACCAACCGTACACGTCTTTTTATGTATTAAATATTATTTTGAATAGAAATGAGGAATGAAAATGTAACAAATTAAATTTCTAGCAATTATTATGATCGATAGTGAAGCAATTTGAGATGATGACATCAGCCATCGAGGTTAGATGAAGTTGCCTGAAAGCCAGGGAAAACTCTACACCGCACAGCGGGAAGAATTTCTGACAGAATATTTCCTAAAGAGAAGGCAATTTTTTTTCTTCTATACGAACTAAATAGCCGAAAAAGACATGTTCCATCATTTAAAAAATTTATTTATCTATCCGGACAAAATTATCAATCTTATCAAAACCTTCGAAAACTCTAGAAAGAAAGGAAAAACAAATACAATCATTTATTCTGTCCATCTACGTTATTTCAATATTGTCAGTTCTTCACCTGTTGTCCGTCTAACATAGAAGTTAACAGATCAGATCAGCGTTGCCTTAAGTTGCAAAATATAAGCATAAAAATGAATAAATAAATAGGGTGGCCCAACACAGCGCGGAGCTCCGACTACCAGCACATTTCTCACAACCATGCCTTGTGGGGGAATGGAGGGACCTACAATTCTCTGCTGATTCTGAACGGCTAATCCAGAAAACATGAGAATCCCTTCATGTAAAAAGAGTGAAACGATCAATTGGCGGCATAATTTGAACTTCTCCTTTTTACCGAAGTGTCTGCGCTTCACATGGATATTCTGCTTAGGCTATGATTCTTCTAATAATAACCGTCTAGCTGGCATAGTGCTGAGGAGAATAATACTCTGAATACTAACCAACATTTTGTTCTGACAGTCTTCTCCATATCGCACGTTCAGTTACTACAATAACTCTCACGTGAGTGCGACTTCTAAATGTTGAAAAAATGTGATCTCATTGTATATTTTTGACAGTAAAGTGGTTTTCTCATTCGGAAGTACATCGATGTAGATGTAAATACAGTTGAATTTAGAGGGAAAATACCCACTTGCGAAAAAAAATATTCATCACGGAATAGCACTGTGGGCGGAAAGTTCCCAGTTAATACGAAAAACGCTATTACTCAAACTTAAAGACTGACAGAGAAAAATTATTTCCACGAATATTATACAACACCTTAAATAATTGCAGACTGGAAAGATCTGCCTTCTGACTACTGACTGTGTAATTTGAAAAAGTGAAGAATATACACAGTTTGAGCCATTGCTTCTAAGAGTCAAATATACGAAAGGAATAATTAATGATAAAATGAATTCGAATTGTTTTTGTAACTAACCATACAGAGAACACAAAAGTGATTTGTTTTGATTAATGTTTGTTCGTTCAGCCCTAAAAAACGAAAAAGAAATATCGTTTCTCAATTACACAAATTGTTTTTGGATGAAAGGATTTAAACATTGACAAGGAAATGCAATTTAATCCACAAAAGAAGAACCAGGTTAGGACAAAAAAAAAGGAAATCATCAGTGACCCTTTTGTTTAAAAGTAGAGCGTTTTGAATGACTTGATGGCAATATAATCGTATAAAGCCGACAGAATGGTGTGCCTAATGAAAAGGTTAGATTGTGTGCTTGAAGTACACGATTAAAAAATTTCAATATCGTACTACGGGCAATGTGAAAACCATTGCAGCAGCCAACCGTAAACTTTTCGTTATGCATCAAAGTTCATGAGTTTGTGATGAACAAACTTGCGGGCTCTTCAGCGAGCTATTACAAAAGAAAATCTCCTCCAGCGTTTACGCCCTATTGATGTGAATACCATGTCATGGAATAGTTTAAACCAAAATAGACTGCAGATAGAAAGCTTCAGCTGAATAGAACCACATTCAACACAAAAATTAAAAATAAAATAAAAAACCTTTTCAAACCAAATGATTTTTGCATGGCCGGCAAATAAAACAGCAATTCCAATTACTGATTTTTTTTTTGAATTTGAAATAACTCACATCCTTCAAATTAAACCAAATTTGATTACGCTTAAAAAAAAACCTCATCTTTTGTTTGTTGTTTTGAATTTTATAAATTGGATTTTGTTATTAATCTCACCTATAGCAGTAATGCAATGTGTTTTCTGCAGCAGTTTTAAATTTGTTTTTATAAATGGGCCCGACAGTATGAATGATATAAAGCGCTGGCAAGTTGTACCCCTTTGTTACCTGAACTTCCCCAGTGCGGCACTCTGTGAAGCAAGCGGCAAAGCGCAAAACAAGTTTACATTAGCTTAATGATACTGAAGATACTACAAAATATAGATATCCAAACAAATAAAAAAAACCTTTTATGTGATTTTGGATTTCGTCCTTGAGCTGGTTGCCGGCCGCAGCAAGTATTCTATCTGATATGATATTGTTTTCGGTCAGAGTTTCATCAGTGGTATTTGTGATAGCATCTACTTCGAGAAGTGTTATATCACCATCCCTGTGGGTAAGGAAATAAATAAAGAAATTTAGAAGCAAGATGAGGATAGATATTGTAAAAACTTACCAAATTATTAAACGACTATTGATACTTTCTGATACAGGAAAGGGACTGGAGCTATGACGTGGCAGCACAACACTTGAGTAATTGGTTAAGGGCACCCTTGTGAGATTCTTTTCCAATCCGCCCCACTTGGATAGTGTTTCTATTTTTATTTTCTAAAATAAAGTATAACCGAATTAGTTTGAGATACAAATACATTCAAATACTCACATTTAATTTAGCACCTAAGGATTTGAAATCTTCATTGGAGTTAGAGTCAAGTCGCATCTCTCTGTAATTCAAAGAAAATAAAGTAAATTGATAAGTGACGATAAATAAAACATCAATCGAATTTCATTGGGCTAAGTAATCATTGATGGCAATTTTGAATAATAACCATTGGGTAAATATGGGTAATAAGGACATTTAATGACTGCATCAGAGCGCTATATACCTTACGATGTAGTTTTAATTGATTTAACCGAAATGAGTTACTAGGAGTGACGTGCGTGTTGAAAGCAAATAGTTGACACATTTGTTTGCACAAACTCGAAGGGGAAGTGTATAACGCTCTTTATTATGTAACCAGAAGTATTTAATACCAAATAATGAATGAATAAATAAATAGGAGAAGGTTGACAAGCTCGGAGAGCCTCGGGGCCTAGGGCATTTAAAGGATCTATAATTTTATGCCAATTACAAACGGCTAAGTGAGAAAGCAATTTTCATGGCAGTGTAACAAAGAAAAAAAGCAGAAAAATTGCGTTTACACTGACAAATTGTTGAGATGCCATCTAAATATTGTGGTATGGATTACCACAGAAGCTTCTTGAGTCATCTACTCTCTCTTACACCTCTCGGCTACCTCTCAAAAGCAGAGTACCGAACATTGAAAATAAATTATTTGTTGCCAAGAAACAATCATAAGATAGCATATTACAGTACAATGAGAACGTATAGCACGACTTCCTAAAAGGAAGTAAAAATAAAATAAATAGGGTGGCGCAACAGAGCGAGGAGCTTCAGGGCCTAGTGCATTTTTCTCAACCATGCCTTGTGAGGGAATGGTGGGGGTCTACAATTTTCTGCCGGTTATGAGAGGCTAATCGAGAAAGCGCTATTCATGGCAAATAATTTACTAAAGAAGGATTTGCCAATTCCTCGCGAAAGGCGATACCCGTGTAAAAACATTTTTGCCTCTGCTGGGATTCGAACCTCGAACCGCTGGGTTAGTCCATGTCCACCTGGGATATGCTAACCATCACAACACGGGTACCACAAAAACCCCGTATTAAAAACAATAAAACAAGGAACGCATTATATGATACACACAGCACTAAAGAATGAAGAGTTCGTTCAAAATGTTATAGTTCACAGTGGGTTTGCTCCAAAAGGGCAGTTAAAATGCAGAAAAAATCAAACAAGACGAGTCTGCGGCGACCGTGAGCGTGTACGAGAGGTACACGGTACAGGTGAGCATAATAGTGTCCATTGTTATCTCCCTATGATTTCAGTGCCCAGTGCTATCTAGCTGAAAATTAAGTGTCTTTCTATCTCAAAGCACAAATCCCCTTTTTTGTGTTGGAGGTTTTTAAAATACTGGCTGGAGCACTAAGACTTTAATACCAGTCCATTGTACTTCCAGATGGCAACCTTCTTTTGCTATAGCTGTCCAGGTGTTCGTAGTAAAGCCAAAAGACGCTGCCACGGTAAAGAGACTAAGTTGTCAGCTCTCAACATGTCTGCGCCGAGTACCTGTAACCTAATACGAGAAAAGACATTTACAGAGGAAGTGCTCTGCGGTGTCTTCATCACCACCACACGATCCACAGAGTGTAGTATCACTTGGGCCTAGCACCTTTAAAAGCTTGGTAAAACCAAGTGCTCTGTGATAAAGACAATAGGAAGTTTTCTACTGCATTTTTCTACGGGACAGCAAAATTGTTGCAGTTTTCCTATTAACGTTGGAGAGAATACATTTGGTCTGTCTGCATTCAATGGAGGCTTGCAACCTACGGTTGTGTTCTTGATAGATCCAATCGTTCATTGAAGCCGTCACTGAGGGCACCGGCAGACCAAGCGCCGGTTTAAATCCTGAGAAAGCTGTCTGAGATCCTTGCCTCGGAAGCTCATCGGGGATTTCATTTCCGTGATGGTCTCTACAAAGGCACCATCTCCCGATTCGTCATCGGTTTTGGAAAAATCTGTGATAACAATCCATTCCTGGCATAGATTCTAGAGTCATACAGTCCTAAACCGAAAGGAAAGTTGACTGAGTATTTTTGACGCAGTTCGAGCGGCATATCCATTAGACGCGAGTCAAAAGATAAGCTGCTTCGAGTTTCCCAAGAAATTACATATGGTCTTGAGAGTACACCCCTAACCAACGTTCTGGAAGACCAGAAACCCAGAACCGTCATCATCTCAGCATATTTATTTGAACCAAATCGTGAAGCCAAGAGTCATCGCATCACCGTTCGAGTACCAACTGTAAGACTTAAAACTCTGACTTGTCATCATCACAGAATAAAGTTGTAAAACCCAAAATTATCACCAACCCAGCTCAAAAAGAGTCGAACCTTGAATTGAAAAGCCCAATTTTCAAAAACATCGAAATATAAGATAAACTTCAGTAGACTTATGTTTTGCTGTTCTTTAGTAAACGTTTCAACATAAGTTTGGGCAGTTTCAAGTCAGAAGTTCAGAAAATAAATGCTGGTGCGCCCCCTATTTTGTCTCACACACCGTTCGCACTATAATCCGAAACTTATAATGCATTAAATTTTGATTTACTGACGACAGAACTTTCTGCTTATCATATTCGTGGTCAGATTTACATCTTCGGATGTGGATCTTGAAACGGAGAGTATGATAATCTCGTTCCATTCTGGTCAAGATATTGTCCAACGTGGAACCAAAAACCACGGAGAATTTATACCTGAATCATTATCACGCCTAGCCTTCAGTTTCGACCCCCTTACGTACGAGCGCTTTGCTTTTGCTTTCAGTTGATGTTATGACTTCGTTGATGTTTTCTACTGTCAATGTTCAACCAAGTCATTGTACATATATAGAAACTATAGTAAGTTCAAAACGCGATTTAATAAAGACATAATGACGGGCGTGATAACGTCCTAAGCTTTGGTTAATAGTACGAAAAACTGGAAAGACGAAAATTATATTTTTGTTATTTTTAGAACTGTTCGTACAAAGAAAAAATATTTTATCTATCAGTTTCAGAGTCTTCTCTGCTTAGTTTTATTATCATACAAAATGCACTTTGATTTGACTCCGTTAACTGTTTTTTTTTTTAAATCAGATTTCATTGTATTTTGCTAGACGTAACCGTCTGATTACAAAATAATGAACTTGATAATTTTGTCCCATCATTATAAACTTACATAACCATATCGCACTGTTACGTTTATCCTTCTTGTGTGGAGGCAGAAACTAGAAAGTTCAATTAAAACCAAAGCCAAGTGAACTGCATTACCATGAATATGAATATGCATGAGGGCTATAGACAGAATACCAAGAAGTTTATAATTATTACTCAAACAAGGTCAAACTAATTCTGTCAAGGACACTATTTCACAATCGATACACAAAACACAATGCAGTTGTAGATTGTAGTGCACAGTTGTGGAGGATTGTCTCCAGCTCAAATCCTGATAAATTGTTGTGTCAATTTGTGTATGTAATTGGGCACAGAAGCACGTTCCAAAAAAAGAAATATCCCATTCCATCCAATTCTACATTTACAAGAGGCCGATTTCAATTAGACCGCAGTATTTCACAGTGGGGGTGAGCAACGAGAGATGATGTTATGAGAAAAATTTCCAATTCCGGTAGTGTGATGGGTAAGTACTTCTACTTGGATGCATCGATTGGACGGTAGCCAATTTGGAAAAGCATTATATATATAAACTGTCATGACAAACAATTCACCGGAGCTTTAGAAGAGGAAGTCGTAGGCACATATGGTTTCGAGAACAAGTGAAAAAAAGGATTACAAAAAATAAATTCGCTTTAGCTAAGTACGAGTATGTATGTACTGCATGTGCGGTTAAATTGAAAGCATGGCTTTCACGAAGAGCCTTTTAGTGAACAAAATGCGGTTTAGAAACCTTTTATGACAAAGTATATGGAATAGAATTAATTTGCTTCAGAGTTTGGCTCCTGTGTTATACTTTATGGGTTTTAAACTAAACAAATTGCAAAACATTGTATGTAACAATTTTTGGTATACGAGTACAACATGAAGATCGAAAATTGTATTACGGATATTTTGTGACTAAGCACTTTGTAAAGCCAAGCAAATTTGATTGATTATAGATTCCTGTACATGCTGTATTCATGACTCCATCTTGTTGTTGGACATTTTGTGGTGGTTTTTTTTGTCGTCAACATATTTTTCTACAATTGTTTGTATTTTGAAAAATCAATTTACTAAGAGCGGCATACGATTCAAGGGCGTCTGCTACTTTTGTGAGTATTTGAAGGTTTTTTCCATTGACTGATCCATCAATTCTCATATCCTGTCAGGTGATCCCCAAACTCTTTGCACCTGCTTGATAGGGTACAAAACATAGCGTTGAGATTGATAGGTGATAGTTTCATCATATAATCGATTGATTCTCTTGAACATCGTCGAAACGATACCTGTCTCACTCTCTTTCATCGCTTTTTCACAAACGGTTCTATAGTGAAATAGCCAGTTGCAATCCTCCCCTGTAACAATTTAGCCGCAACTTCCGCCTCGCTAGGAGTGCTCATCAGTAATAATAAATTCAAAAATTAAATATTTTAGTCGCACCACCACAATGTGGAATACTTTTCAAGACTCTGATTTTCCCCTGCATTAACAATTCACAAAAATACAAAAGCAATGTGCACCGGTGTCTCCTATTAAACCATCTCCTATTTCCCTAAATGCTCGCACTGTGTTTTAAAATGTTTTAAAACATTAGAAGGGTATTCATAACCCCTTGATGAGCGGGCTAATTATAAAAAAAAAGGTTTGAAAGGTGGTGAAACATTTATCAATGAATACTACACGTACACGCCCTTCCAGAGATAATGGCCGTCCTTAAATGGTTTGCTCCTCGTTGGAATTACTCGTCTGTATTTTAAAATATTAAATGATTTTTTGCTCTCCCACTAAGAGAGCAGCGTCAAATTCCTGTTTCTGGGTTTGATTCGAAGAAATCAGATCAGATAATCCTTGGAAAATTTATATGATTCACTTTTTCACGAACCAACCCAAGTGATTGAAAACAAACTAAAGCTAAGGCCTTCTTTACTTTTTCTTAACTATTTTTGATTATTTCGATAAAAAAAAGGGGACAACAAAGTAAGTAACTTCTTGAGTGGATTTGTTGTGATACCTAAGAAAGATTTTTTAACCTTCTGAAAAAGTTAGACTGTCAAAAAACTCTGGGAATTCATTGATTTGGCTCTTAAGAAGCCTATATTGTTACCAATTCTAAAAGAAATGGCAAAGCCTTTAAATGCTAGCATATTCTAGTTTCAACATCAAGATATTCCTAAACGCACCACAAATAGCTTTTTTTGTCAAAAACTAAAAAAAAATATTCCTTATCATGGTTCCCATTAGAACACCGTAATTAAATCGGAGTGAGCCTTGTTGTAGCCAAGGTACGCATGAGGATACCTTGTTCACGACTCGCACGAACTAACGATGTGAAGCGATATGACGTAGGAAAGCTACAATCGCAAGAGATTGCCAGCACCTTTTCCAATGGAGTGTCCCTCCAATTATCATTGAATCGTATTCCGCCAGCATTAAGTATTGAAGACCAATGGGAACAATGTCAACAAGCCATCAGAACCGCAGCCTATGAGGTTCTGGGTTTAATTCGGACCCATAAAAAAAAAACTCATGGTTCGAATAATTGCAGAAGAATGCAGGCAGGCAAATACGGCCAAAAGCATGACAAATATTGATGCAAAAGCCAACAAAGGCTACTAACGATCAGTATAACGAGATTTGCAAGGAGAAAAGAAGAACACCGACTTCTCAAAAAGAAAAAGAAGCAGCATGAGAAGCGGCCAGGGTGGCAAGCCCCGAACTCAAGCCTATAAAAACCAGCAGGGAAACATAGTGTTATAGAGTTACAGTCGCTAGTGAGGATCTGGAAAGATTACATCTGCTGACTGCTTAACGGCGATGAAGACACAAATTCCGATTTCAGGCAGATTGCCCCATTCAGCTTGGACGATAATCAAGAATGCCGTCCCGCCATGCCGTCCCGCCGACCTAGAAGAAGTTACTGCCTGAACAGAATGGCGTAGCTGTAGCTGTCAAATCAAAAATCAGAATGCAGCTGAGGAATGTAGTAAAGCTTTTCCACAATGGTGTAGCGCAAGATGTCAATTTTGCTGAGCCATTTTACTCTGTTTTGTTTTTTTTTGTGTGAAACGTCAAAATGTAGCGCTGCAGCGCGCTCAAAATTTGAAGTTGCGTCAACTTGTACTACAGCTACAGCTACTACTACGCATTATGTTCACTCTTATGGCAATTGCCTACTTTCGACTTTGAGAGCGCGGCGTACTAAAGCTACAGCTACACCATTCTGTTCAAGCAGTTAAGCTTGCCATATGCAAACTTAAATCAAATAATTTTTTTTTTGACCAGAGAAGTCCACAATAGACCAAATTTTCACATTACCATCTTTTATCGATTTCAACGCCGCGTATGACAGTATTTACAGAGACGAGCTGTACAGAGCCATGTCTAGTTTCGGCATCCCTGCAAAGCTCTTACGACTATGCAGGATGACTTTGGAGAATTCAACAAGGCCTTTGATGTCGAAAAAGGCTTTCGGCAAAGGCGACACCCTGTCGTGCGATTCGTTTAACATTATAAAGAGCGTTGTTTTTTTCAGACGCCTTGTTTTCAAGAAGAAATAAAAGGCATACAATTTAATGGTATGGCCAAGTATTAGATAAGGATTTGCCATTATGTTCTAAAATGATTTCTGGCAAATGGCCGCCGCCGCGAATAAATTGCAGCCAAGTGGCTTAATTTTCGATCACTTTTGCATCATTTGCGGCCGTATGTCAGCAATAACGTGCCAAATATGCTCTTCCAAGGTGTCAATCGTCTTGGGCTTATCTGCGCAAACAAGCGACTTCACATAAAACCACAAAAAATGTCCGGCATAAAATTGCCCCATCTTGGAGGTAGCTCACTGTGGAAATGACAAGCCAAACTGAGCATAAATCAAGTGACAGCTGTCAGAAAAAGCAGCTTAGAGCATTGCCAGATTAAAAACCACACGTCTAAAAAAAGGCATAACCTTTTAAAAGTCTGAACAGTTGCCCGCTAACGCAAACGCAATGAGAAAAAGTTAACGGGTTGTCACTTTCGCGAGCATTGAAACAGATGCGTTCAAGGCAAAACGATGTATTTGCTATCTTGAAACCAGGACTGGGAAGAACAATGACGAATTGGACCAAACTTAACAATTGACAGACATAACTGTTGAGGTAGTACAAAATTTCGTCTACCTTGGACTCAATATAGGCACAGAAAACAACATCAGTGCGAAGATCAAACGAAAAATTACTCTAGCCAACCGCTGCTTCTGCAAAACTGGAAAGAGCTCGCCCGAAATCGAAGTCGTTATAGAAGTATATTGGTTGAAACCCAGGTTCACCCCGTACTGTAATGACCACCTAAGTAAAAAACTGCTGATTCTTTGGGTTAAGAAGGTAATTGAGAAATTAGATCCTCCCCAGAAAAGCCAAGATAACCCTTTAAAAGATCTTGACCATCCCACTCCTGCTATACTACGCAGAAGCATAGACCTGATCTAAAGCGGTTTGGAAAACCCTTGGGTGTTTCGAAAGAAAAATACTCCGAATGATATTTAGTCCCGTATGTGACGACGATGAGTGGAGAAGAAGATGCCACAACGAACTGTAAGAACTGTACCGCGATATGAGATGGCTAGAAGAGTACTCGTCACTACTCACGAGAAAACAATGGCTGGACTGTAGAGCGGATGGTTTTTTCAAAGCATCGGGGAAACCAGCGAAAGGGAAGACCTCGTCTAAGGTGGTGCAATCAAGTGAAAGAAGCCATCAACCAACCGACTTAGAGTGCGAAACCGGAGGGAGCTCGCCTCTAAATGCTGGGCGAAAGATGTTGGTCTAGGCCCAGGCTCACTCCCAACTGTAATGCATAACTAATTAAGTTAGCAAAAAAACCAAATCAAATAATTTACTTAACAAAAAGGAGCTTTGTACCTTTTTTTGTGTCGATAAATAATACCGCCCGCTTCTGAATTGGCAATAAGACTCTACCAACATTTCCTTTCTTTAATTTCTCTTTTAAACTACATAGCATTTTACAGTGAATCAGAGTTTGAAATATCCGTTTTCCAAACGAGCATATAGGGCCCCAGATGTGACATGTTTACTTCCAAGAGAAGGAAGGACATGGCTGTCCAATTTGATAATGTTTTACACTTAAACTGAGTTAAATCCTCTCACTGGTCTTATCGACTTAAAAGCTTTGGATCATTAGCAGTGAAGCGAGAAATATTAAGTCTAAATCCTTTGCAGATAACCTGCTCACGACTTCAAATTCCAAAGGTCGAACTTTTGTCAACGAATATTGTGTAGTTTGTCCGTCTCAAATGAACGATAATTACAAACACAAAATAAAGTCTGCTTCCAAATCGAATAATAGTTGTACCTGGCAATGGCAGTATCTGTTAGATAAAATGTTTTTTTTTTTCCTTTATATGAAAGTGTGCCAAGTGCCAAGCGGAGCCAATACACTAGAGAGTCAGTGGGAGACAATACAGATTACAGAGTCACTTCTGTATTTACAAACCGATGGGTTGCAATCAATATCACCTGAAAGTGTGATGAATGGATGTGAAGGTTTCCCGGCACCCATTGTACCCCCACCCGTCGCGTCGGCGACGAGTGCCGTCATATAAAGTCAGGCGACTGGTGGTAAATTTAATTAAGCACCCTTTGTTGGGTCTGCTTTGTGTGCTATTCAAGTGTGTGTGTGTGTGAATGTGTGCTGTGTTGTAGTTCGTTTTGATTGTTGTATCTTGTATGTTGGTATGTTTCTTCATTATCAGGTGTTGCCCCCACCAGCCCCCCCTCCCAAAGACTGAAGGCTTGCATAATTGAAAAAGAGGCTTTTATTGTTGCGGTTATTGAGATTTTAATAAACGTTAAAGGTCTTCTTCCCTCTACCCTCACTGCCGTCGTTTTCCCAAACAGACCAGCGCCAGCGTCTGGTTGTAAGCAAGTATGTAGTTTTTATTTTAATCTCTCTCCCTCTACCCTGGAGCTTGGTGTTTTGTAAAAAGATCTGAGTGGTTTTTCAACTGTAAAGCTTAAATGGATTCTTTGAAATGGGGTAATGGGAATCTAAGCTTTACAAGGATATTTTTATTTCACATTGTGAGTTGAGGAATAAAGCCATGCCATTAATTTCGTTCGTAGAAAGGTATCCGCACACCAGATGCAAGTAAATATATGCAAATTCTAACTAAGAGACTTACGTGGGTTGTAGTAGGTGTCATGGAAGGTGTTAAGTGAATATGTTTACCTATACACTTGAGGGCTTGCATTTACAATTGAGATTGGATGGTGGTTTTACTTTGCAAACGATAGTCGAGTGAGTGCGAACATAAAGAATGACCATTCTCTAGATAAACTACATAAGGTATAACATCCCTTTTAATGTAGGAGTAAGTATACTTGGATGGATAAAGTGGATTTCATTTGTTTCTATTCATGCTTTTTTGCGTGTATTCACTAATGGTATTTTAGTAAACGGAATTACGTTCGGATAACCAAACAAAGATTATGTCTAACTAAGAAAAGTAGGAACAAAGGGTAGCAATCATTACAACCTGACTAAAACAACCCTTTCGCATTTCAATCATCAATTGGAAAAAAGCACCCCTTGAAGATATGTATTGTGTCAATAACCGTTTTCTTTTGACGAAATGGTGAAAGCAGTCGGGTTGTTTCCCTTTTTTATGTCTGTGTAGTGTTTACGCACGGAAGCGAGTGAATTTGGATAAACGGTATTAAAAACAAACAAAGAAAACCTCTCATTGTCTGCGAGACTACAAGTCTAGCCATCATTAGTTAGCTTTGAAACTTTTGCGCTTTGTATTTGTTTTGGTTACTAAACTTTGGACTGGACTTTCAAGTGGACAAGTTTCCTTTCTTCTTTTCAATACACTAAGTGTGTATCTGTGTATCGATTAAAAATCAACTGAGAGGGTTAAGAGATCAACAGATTCAATTTGTTACGTCGGCGTCGATAGGAAGTATGATTATTTCTTTTTTTTTTTTAAATCAACTTGTTCTGTTGTATACGAAAATTTAAAAAAAAATGAGCAGATCTCCCAGATCAAGGTAATAAAGTCTTTAAGACGTGTGGTTTCAATCAGGTAATATTAGAAGTTTTGTGGTACCCGTGGCGCGATGCTTAGCATGTCTGCCTTTTAACCCAGGGGTTCGTGGTTCGAATCCCAACAGAGGCAAAATTTTTTCCACGAGTATCGCCTTTCGCGAAGAATTGGCATTCCATTGCCATGAAAAACGCTTTCTGGAATAGCCGTTCGGAACCGGCAGAAAATTTAAAGTTCCCTTCAATTCCTCACAAGGCATGGTTGTGAGAAATGCGCTAGCCCCTGGGGCTCCTTGCTCTGTTGCGACACCCTATTTATTTAATTATTTAATACTCGGAGTTAATTTTTATAACAGCTGGCACTTGAATTATGCTCGTTCCGTAAAATGTATCGAAACTAAATCGATGTTCACGCAGAGTTTTACACAATTTCGAGTTTTCGACATTGGGGTTACCTCCAAGAGGGGGCTATTTTTTGTGGTGTTATGAGAAGTCACTTGTCTACGCAGATAAGCCCCAGACGATTGACGCCTTGGAAGGAAATATTCGGCTAGTTATTGCTGCGTTAAGGTCCCAAATTCATGATGCAAATAACTTTTTTAGGAAAAATGTGGGTTACACCAGCAAATATTCATTGACCCAGGTTGCCTTGACAACCCTTTGAAAAATTAAGGGCTCCGCCACTTCTGCTCTCAAGTCTTCAAATATTGATTGTTTTTTTAACCGCTCTACAAAAATTGCGTCTCAATCTCGCCTTTAGAATAGGATAACTCCCATAAATTTTGTTATTTGAGAAACAAATTTTTTTCTTAACTGCCCAACTCCTAGAATCCTATGAATTAATTCCAGCAGTAAACTCTTTGGCATTGAACGTACCAAAAAGATTTGACCAAATAAATACGTTGCTTATTCGTGTACTGTTTTCAACATCCATTTTAACTAGAATTCATCTGTAGTTCAGTAACAGGGTGCAGTTATACGGTATAAGGTATAAGAAAATAGAAATAATTATGAGCAAACTATTGGTTAAAATTATAAATAAGGTTTTAGTTTGTGTAGCATGTTTTGTCACTCGTAGATAAATTTTTGTAATCCTGACTAATATTATAAATGTGAAAGTCACTCTGTCTGTCCGGCTTTCTATGTTACCATCTCCCGCCCAAACTACTGAACCGATTTAAATAAAATTTGATACAGAGATAGTCTAAAGCTTGAGAAAGGGCATAGGCTATATATTTTATCCCTAAATTCCCACGGGAACGAGAGCGCATACGGGAACTTTGACACTATAGCACCGATTTCAAAAATTCTTCCACCGTAAGAATGCTTACACTTACACTATCCCTGAGTAGCATAAACTATAAGTCATCCCCATAATTCTACGGGAACGGTCACCATATTCCCACGGGAATGGGAGTCTTTACTAATATCATAAGTCTGAAATTAAATCTGTCTGTCTATTTTTATTAGTTATCAAAAACCGCCCAAACTATTAAACCTATTTATAGGAATTTTGGTAGAGAGATATATTATTACTATTATTATTTATTCAATCTACCGAGTCTTACTCTTACAGATTTCAGAAATTATTCAATAATTTATAAGTAATATGTACATTAAGATAGATATAAATCTAATAAATACATCTTTAGCTTAATTCTAGGTATAAATAAATCAATTTCAGAGCAAACTAAGTTAAAAAGCTTAATACATTTTGTAATAGGCTCATTTGAGCTGTAAGTATATAAATGAAAAGGGTTACAGTCTTGAGTCGGAAGATGGACAAAGGCTATATATGTTATCCCTGTATTCCCACAAGAACGCAAACGTTAACCGGAACCTAGATACTACTGAACTGATTTCAAGAATTATTTCCCCGTTAGAATGTTACACTATCTCAAAGTAACATTAACTTTAATTTATCCCCATATTCCTATGGGAACGGAAGTACTTACTAACACTATAGATCCAAAATCAACTCCGTCTGTCTGTTTTTGTTTGTTACTATCTACCGCCCAAACTATTGAACCTATTTGTATGAATTTTGGTGCAGAGATGGTCTTGAGCCTGAAGAAGGACATGGGCTGTATTTATTATCCCAATATTCCTACGTTTACGGCAACGTAAACGGGAACCTTGAAGCTACTGGACCGATTTCAAAAGTTCTTTCATTGTGAGGTGATTTCTGTCAATTACACAGTTGACCTGAGAAGAAATGTCTATCTTGATCTTCAAATAAATATTGACAATCGGTAATGGCTGTGTGAAAAGTCGATTTCGGCGCCGACTAACGAGATAGTTAATTATATAAACTAATAAATTATTATTATAAATTATATGTCGAATATCTATCAGTAGACAATATTATGGACACTGAGCAAGTCACATCATACCCTATAGAGTTTCTTAATTCATTAGAATTATCAGGAGGGGCTGCAAGTTGGTAAATGCCAATAATAAGTAATCTAGAATTGTACACAGCTACAAATTACACATCTGGGATGCGGCAATATAAAAATTTTAATAATGAATGGAACAGGGAAAGGCAAAACCTTTTTGTTTGATAAATGATGGAAAAAGTAAGAACGTCGTGTGCAAAAATGTTCTGAAATAAAATAGTATAACAATAGTTTACTAAAACGTATGAATGTGTCTTATTTGCAAAATAAGTAGCTTAAAAAATTAAATGCTGCCGAAAGTCACTATTCCACGCGGACGAAGTCGCGGGCACAGCTAGTGTTTTATAATTTCAAAAATTTGAGTTTTCCTTTTTAAAACTACTCCAGAAATTTTACATTTATTTTAATTTTCTCTTCTGTTCGGAAATGTTCAAATTGTGCCTCAAATTCTGGAAATATCGCCAGTGAAAGTGTTTTCAAAAAAAAAAAAAAAAAATTAATAGATATGATTTAAATCGTTGTGAGAAGGCAGAGTAGAAGATAGGATGAAACATGTGAAATGTTACTCAGAAAATACTGACCAACGGTATAACTATTACAAGTCATGTTTCAACTACAGGATGGGCCAAAAGGTTATTCACAATTTCAAAGGCTTCGCAAAAAAGCGTTGAGAGCTAAAATTATGAAACTAAAATGAAAATAAAGCTATATAAAACATCCAGTAAGTAGTCGCAATGGTGGCGGAAACATTCTCCCACTCTTTTCTCAAAATTACTATGGCCAACGGAATCGCTGCAATTTCAGTTCAGATAGCTAATTTTAATGCTTCGGTGTCTGCAGGCTTGCCTTGATACAACCTGCTCTTCAAGAAACCTCACAGGCAAAAATCCGGTGATGTCAGCTCCGGACTACGAGGCGGTCAAGCGAAGTCACAATTGCGCGAAATCAATGGGCAGTAAATCTTGAGTGAGTTGAATTTTGAATGGGTGCATATTGAAATCCTCTCGTAAAATTCTCCTTACCGACGTTCGAGGAGTTTTCAAGGAGGCAGAATGACGGCGAACAGACCGACGAGGACTTTTGCTCAAGTCGTCGTTAAGAGTTTTTATTGTTTGCGGCGTCCTTGATGTACGCGGACGGCCAATTCGGGGACGGTTAATGGCATTACCCGATTCTCGGAAGTTTTTCAACCATCCATCGATAGAATGACGAATCGGGGGGTTTTCGTGACGTTTTAAATTAAACTGTTTTTTGAAAGCGCGCTGGGTAGCGATTGCACTCTCCCCGTTTTTTAAATAACACTCCACAGTGAAAGAACGTTGCTGTTGCGTCCACGGTGCCATAGTAACTAACCGAGTATTTTTCAATTAAATGGCATAGCTTTATGCAACAGATGGCGTTGGATTCGTCGCGCTAACCCAGTTGGTAGATTATTACGAAGCGTTTGAAATTGTGAATAAACTTTTGGCCCACTCTGTACACACATTGAATGTCTTTAACTCTGGACGTTTCTTTCATAATACCGAACGGCCCTTTCAGGACCTAAAAAACAAATTGTTCTATGAAGTCTTTGAACATGCCTATGATAAAAATATAATTCAAAAAGCACAGTGGGAGAAAAACATAATCACTCTTTGACTTCGTTCATTCGCTTTGAGTGTACTTTGTGTTTGTTTTCCTATTTTCATTCATTTTGTGAGTTGTCAAAGCGAGCAATAGTCCACCTAGTCCGGACAATTTGCTTTGAGGTTCTAGTCACGTTATGTTATCCAGTACATGAACCAACATAACGTAGAAAAAAAGCGAAATTGTGATAGGCTGCATGAAGTTCCTACAGTTCAATTCACAAACGCTAGTTGAATTGTGTTTCAGACATTAGTTTCTAACATCTATCTGTAGACGTCTTGAAGGTTGAAAATGGAATGAAAAACATATGTGACCAAACAATTGAACTTAATGCTAACAATTGATTGTTGTAAATGATTTTTCGAATCATTTCAAGTCAAAATGAATAGATTTTTAAAAATTACAAATGTAATGTTAAATACAGTTGTAGTACTACAGCACAGGTACCGCAATTGCAGAAAATCGATCACAGTTCGACAAATCAACCCAAAGTGCGGCAAATAAACTAAAGTTGCGGAAAATTATTGCAATAGTTACAAAACGGCCATGTTTGGTGTAAATGTACCGAATCGATGGTATATGCCGCAATTCATTTGCATTATGAAAACACTTAAATCCTTCACAGAATTTAGTTTCTGTTGATTTTAAATTTTAATTTCTCGAACTGAAGCAATAGTTAAAGTTTTTCGTTTACTGATAAGGTCGACATAAGAACCTGGGGCCGAATTACCGCACACGTGATCGAGTAATACGTGACTGAATTAAGTGCTTTTGGTATTACTTCTCGCGTTTCCGAACACTTTAGTACCACAATTTGACATTCTTCAATCAGTATTTGACCAAATTGAAGTCAATGCATGAACAGCAGACTGATGTTACGCAATATAGAGCGCACTCGATCACTGATGCGGTAATTCGACCTCTGTATTCATATATAAAAACCCATGAATTATTACAATAAATTTTTTTCCGTGTAGACAAAACAAAATAAAAGCTGCCTCACAGAAAAAAAACCCAAAAACTTCCACTCTCATAATTTTCAAACAACTAATTCCCGTTTACCGTCTAATTTTCTTCTTCTTTTGAAACCCCAACAAAAAAAAAGTTCTGTTTGATATTGAAGCACAAAAATAAACATCAACTTATGTTTCCACATCTGAACAGAGTTGAAAAAAAAAAAATGCTTTTAATTATTAGACCCGCTGTTGTGTATACTTGCTAAAGGTCAGGAATATCTGTCAATCCAATTATTGTGCTGTGCGTAGTTGAAAAAGTAGATATACAGACACTACAGACACAAATATATGCTTTCCATTTGTTTCAATTTTGCTCGTTTCGTTTCGTTTGCCTCGTCCTCGGTAATTTTCTTCAATGCTTAGGTAAAAATAATGTGCCATTGTACGTATGTGCACATTAAAAGCGCTAGAAAAAGGATTCAAATGAAAACAAATTCTGTATATTCATTGAATCGAAAAAAGTAGAAAACGTCAAAGTTATTATACTACAGAATTCCGTACCCAAAGCTGTACGAAATTATTCACGGTATACGTACAAACACAACATTTTCGTTTGTTTGCGCATTCAAATGAGTTGATAGGCACATGTGGGTCCGTATCCGTAGATGTTAGCTTTTTGTCTGAAAAGGGAGGTATGTACGTATTAAGCAGCACCTGTTGACGCAGTTTGTTTCATGACATGAAAAAAAAGTAAACAAACGAAAGAAGCTATTAATTACAATTTTAATCACGTTTCTAGGCAGCAATCACTTTAAGCACGACAATCTGGGTACTTAAAAAAAATATTCCACAATTCGGAATGTTAATGAACCGAAACATTTTATGATAACCTTTATTGGAATAGTCGTTGTTCCAAGTGCTGGAAAATTAATTTTATGCCACTTGGTAATAAAGCAAAAATGTGCTCATGCTTGGAAGAAATTTTTGCGGTGTAACCGTATTTTTCTATTGCATGCCATCTTCTATAGACATCCTCTTCTTTTTCGTGGGTAAAATAAAAATAATGATTTGTAAAGGAAGAACCTTGACATCATAGTCAAAAGCATTTGTGTGTTATTTAAATGGAGTGGTCAAAACAAGATCAAAACTTTTTGCATCCTTTCATTTTGATGAAATCAAGAGGAAAAAATAATAACTTGAGCTCTATTCATTCATGATCTGAATGGCATAGGAAGGAACTTTTCGCTAACTACTTTAGGTTTCAAATTGCGAAATTTACAAGGCAAAAGTGTATCAAATGTCAGGTCTCCTTCACCACATTTTCTCGACCTCGGTTGATATGCAAAATGCAATACACAAAATACTAAATATTCTTATCTTATACTACAACATTTGTATGTTTGCAATTATTTTAGGGGTATGTATACTAATTCGAAATAAAATAAAAAAAAACACGTCACGTTCATTTATGTTGTTGGTTCTAAATAAAAGATATTCTTATGCCTTTAGTGGGGTTAGAAACATTTTCAAAATTTCAACAATGTGGGCTCCTGGCTGCCTTGATTGACGCTCAATCGGAAAACCCAATTTTCGACCACGTTTTCGAGTAACTGGGGCCGTTAATCGGCAGTGGGCCTATCTATTGTGAAATGGTAAAAGGTATTGACCACAAATATTCCACCAGTTGTCAAATTATCAATCACTAGAAACAGTGCTGCCAATTTAAAAACCAAACCTATAAAAAAATACTATGTTACTACGAAAACCAGCCACGCATTGCAGTGGTTTTCTTTAACTTTGTTCAGATTTCGAAAACCACTCTTACGATTTTGAATAAATTTACTACACTCAGGTTTTGAGAGTTTCATTTCTAGGACAACTCGTTTTTCGCGTTTTCCATGCTTTCACGATTAAGCCTCAATATTCGAATGCTACTTTATATGATCGTGGCGCCACACGGTTTTCAAATTCGTAAAAAAACGCAAAATTTTTGATTTTTTGAAGTATTTTCGGCAAACACTTTGGCCTCTGTGGTAAATACCTCGTAACAGCTCCATTTCTTGAGTTTTAGGCCCTCTTAGTTGATTGCAACACAGGTGGTAATCATTGAAGTACTAGAAACGAAGAAAATTTCCAAAAATGTTCATGTATCGGAATCGTTTCTTTAACTCTACTTATCCAGACTGATTAGATTGACGCATGTTTTTCTTAATACCTATGTGGCATGTTTGAAGGGCAGAACAATTTTTATTTTATTTTTCAAATCGTCATGATGGACGGGGATACTAAGAAAGTAAAAAAAGAATCTACGTATCAGATTTCCTTTTATCTTATATCTTTTGCGTCTCTCTGCATCTAGCTAATTTAGCTGCGTACTTCGGTGATAGAGATGAATGCATTCGGTTAATGACTAAAAGACACGTCCAGACACGAGTTATCTCAATGTTAACATTGAAATCAGACTAAACATTTGAACTCTCGTTCAGTTTTCTATATCACCGGGCGAAGAGTGATTTTTTTTTGCAATACTCAAGTCAGTTTCGACCGAAAAAGATAACAGAGGTGATAACAGCGTGTCCTAGTTGAAGTATTGCTGAATTCGAACGACAAAAATGTGTTTTAAGACAGGAAGTTGAAGCCAAACTTCTCATCCCGCATCAGAAGTTGAGCATGCCGCTGTCGTTGTCCACAATCATGGTCTGTCAAATGAGGCTGACAAGGACTTTGAAGAACAAGCTGCCTCTGAGTCAGTCATTGAAGTTGATCAGGAGAAGAGACGATTTAAGGATAAGAGGTTCGTTTTATTTAAAATAATAATCATTGTTATAGAATTAATCCTTGAGTTAATTCATTTCAAGTTCACTCCATTTTGACGGTACATACTAAATTTAACCACCACAAAAAGCTAACATATAGTCTGTAGAAGAAATTTATTTTTTGGTAGTTTAGTTTTAAAGTTGTATATTCCTTTTTCGATACTGTGAAATTAAATAAATAAATAGAGTGGGGCAACAGAGCGAGAAGACCTGGGGACCTAGCGCACAACCCTTGTGAGGGAATGGAAGGGACCTACAATTTGCTGTCCATTCCGAACGAACGAGAAAGTGCTTTTAAGTGCAATGAATTTACTATCAGTGGACTTGCCAATTCCTCGCAATAAGCGATACCCGTGGAAAAACATTTTTTGGTTTTCTGTTGGAATTCGAGCCACGATCACTTCGCGCAACAGACAGACATGCTAATTATTACGCCACCCCGGGCACCACACTGTTCGACCCTGTTTCTAAAAATAAAAATAATTAGACTCGATAACAGGTGAGTGATATATCAATACCTTTATTGTAGATATAAGACTGAAAAGTTTGCACAATTACAGGTCTCTAACTCAACTAAGATTGACGATTGAGGACCTTGTGCATGGTGAAAGTTTTCACTTTCGTGTTCAGGCCGCCACAAAACGAATTCGAACTTAGCTTACTAATTTTTCGAGTAATACTTCACCAGTAAGGTCTTTACTTTCCATTCGGATGGCAAGAAAGGGACCGCAAAAAATGGCCACCTATGTAGGTCACAGAGTAGTTAATACAAAGAGTGAAGTAGTCAACTGATCTCGTATTCCTTTTGCCGGAATATCCCTCCATTGTTTTCTGTGATGAAATGAAAGATTTCGTCTTATTTGAACTTAACATCTACGATAAAGTTTCATTGCTTTTTTTAGTGTAAATAAAAAGGGTGGCTCAACAGAGCCAGGAGCCCGGGGCCTAGCGCATTCCTCACAACCATGCCTTGTGAGGGAATGAAGGGAACCTTGAATTTTCTCCCGGTTCCGAACGTTTAATCGAGAAAGCGTTTTTCATGACAATGAATTTGCTAACGGAGGACTTTGCCAATTCCTATCGAATGATAGGATACCCGTGGATAAACATTTTTGCCTCTGTTGGGATTGGAACCACGAACCTCTGGGGTTAACAGGCAGACATGCTAACCATCACGTCACGGGTGCCAGTGCACTTTCACTTTATTGGCAACAAATGTTTAATACGGCAGCTTTTTTCATATTTAAAACGGCAAACCCAAAAATATCGAAAATTTTTCTTTTTTTAAACGTATATCAAACCAATTGACAACAAAACGGCGACCGCCGAAGGTCCTCGGTCTAGTATTTAGTTTGTGAACAAAATTTGAGACTTCCTTATTGCAGTTTACTATTTGTAGTCTGCATTATCCGCTGTGTAGCCCATAAACGAAATATTCTTTTCACAACTTTCCTCGGAAACCGGAAAACACATTTATTTTAACGAAGCAAATTCGTTTGAAGTCAGCTTCGTGAATCCCGTTATGACTATGCATCGAATATCAATGTTTAATTTATGCATTATTTTTTTAAATTTAGAGTAGAATCCAAAATACCATTTCAAAAAATAGCCTTACTGTACATAATTCTATTTTCACTGCTAGGCACTATATGCATATAAATGCACACGATAATGTTGCATAAGAACTATCATTAGTATAATCACGTAAACAAACAAATATCAGCTAATGCATTAAACGTGCGTATAGCAATTGCTTCGTTACAGCTATGTATTTATTTGGTTCTTAAATTCATGATGAGGCGTATTTTCTACTTGACATGCACAACACGAAAGCTAAGCAAATACATATATTCAAATTACCGGACAGTTAAGGTAAATACGGTGGATGAGGTAATGTCAAAGTAATAGCAACGAGACTGTTGGTTAAAGTTGCGGATTGTCTTCTACATTTTTTTGGTTTCCATTGTAATATCTTTTTCTTGGAAATTTGTAACAATATTTGCATAGAGAATAGATGTAAGGGTAAGTATACGTATACATATGTGAAAAAAGAAATCAATAACACTGAATCTATTCAATGGACATATCCTTCTTGTAAAGGGTGTTTTTTAGAGGTATCCAATTTCAAAATGAAATAAAACGTGTAAAAGTAAATTTTATTATATTGAAAGATAATGTAGGTCCCCACCATTCCCTCACAAGGCATGGTGTTTCCCTCGCTCTGCTGCGCTATGCTATTTATTTTTATTATTACTACTGCCTAAACACGATTTCTGCTAAATGGGGCCCACGGCAGACTCGAATGAAACTTAATCGGAAAGTAAAATTTTCGACAACTTTTTTAAGCAATTGGGGCCGAATTTCGGCAAACAACTATTTCCAAACGTTGGTCTGAAGTAAATTTATTCACTGTAAATTGGCAAAACATACTGACCACAAATATAACGCTAATTTTCAAATTGGCAATCACTACAAACAGTGTCGCCATTTCAAAAACCAAACCCTCAAAAAAGCACCCTTCTATAACGAGAAAATTGAAGCAATTATCAAAAAGAGTCGTACAAATCTCCCTAAGACATTTGCTTTATGTTATGTAATTTTAAGCAAAACTCTCAGTATTCCACTTAGCATGCGACATAAAGAGTAAAGTTTACAACAATATTCCAACCACGACTGCCCAATTGAAGATCAAAATCGAAGAAGAAAGGGCGACTATTCCAAGAGCAATGTTAAACCGAATTTTCGATAATCTAAGATCCAAATTGGAGAAGTGTTCGCCGTGCGATGACGCACATGATGGGGATGTCATTTTCAAAAAGTAACTTTCCCATATACCTATTTTTTTAATACAATAAAGATTTGTTTGTTGTCGCTTTTTTTAAAGATTTTTTTTCAAATCCACTCAACATTCGCACCCTCTCTACAATTTTTCTGTAAAAATTAGTTGCAATCGAAAGTAAAAATCCTTCATCTAAGCCCTTGTGAATTGTATTTTAAGGACCTGTGTTTATTTTCATCAACATTGGTCAAGAAGTTGTCGAGAAATCTTAACAAGCGGTTTTCAAAAACACAGATTCGAGAAAAAAGCGTTTAAAGTTTTGAGTGAGTAGGCCTAGCTGACCCCGAGTGTTCTCGGGGCTTTATCTCCAAAGCCAATACTCGGATCAAATTGAAAATTAAGGAGAATGTTTAAAAAATATTATAGAATTTAATAAGACTTAATAACAAAAAAAAAAAAAAAATACGAAACCCATGAAATCCCTTGAGCATGAAAGATTGATTGATTATTTAAATAATTTTAATTTAATATTTTATATTTAAGACTTTTATTATCAGGTTATATGAAGTTGCTGGTCTACGCAGATAAGCCCGAGACGATTGACGCCTTCAAAGAGAATATTCGGCGCGTTATTGCTGACATACGACCCCTAATGCTCCAAAAATAGGTCGAAAGCTAGGTCTCACCTCTCGGCTGGAATTTATTCGAGCCAGTCGCGGCGGCCACTTGCCCGAAATCAATTTTAAAACACAATGGCAAACCCCTAATAATGTGCGTTTTGATTCTTCTTAAAAACAACACGTCTAAAAGAACACGCTTTAGTACCGAAACGCTTTAGAGAAAGAAACCTGGCATGTTGGTAATCCGAATCAGAAATAAATGATGTAAAATTAGAATATTATCTTACTAAGTACAGTTGTCCTTTCAAAAATCCGTTTGTAGTACTAAAAAAAAAACTTTGACTCGCAAAAAATAAAGCAACTTACTCCACAGACTTTCTCTATTTGAATCTTTCTGTAAGTTTAATACTCCCTCAACTTTTTTCATTCAATTTCAAATGCATATCAACACTGCTTATCAACAACTTTCTAATTAAACTATAAGCACATTTGACATGTATGAAACACATTCCTCTGATAATCGTCAATGTGGGTAGATAATGGCATAGTGTTGTTGCACTTTCTGCAATTACAAAAGTGTAAATTATTGAGCAAACAATCTGATTTTCATCCACAATACCTACCCACTCTATACACTTATCAATTAAGTTGATAAAAAAAATTAATTGAAGCCGCAAACATAAAAATAATAACTTCAATTAAATGACATGTTGCCTGAAGGTGTGGACACTTAAATGCATTAAATATGAACATGCACTTTAATAACTGTGCTTGCCAAATATGTTATGCAGTGCAATGCAGCTGTGTACCCATTTTAACTTATTGCGTATTGCCATTACCACCATATGTAGTATGTAGGCGCCGGCTTGTTGCTAAAACGTACCCAATGGATTTTATGCTTTTCGAGCAACTAAATCACTCAGTACTAACAGCTTAAATCGAAAAAAAAAACCTTCATTATCCAAACTTAATCACTTCGACACAGTACAGGGTCACAGAGGTATAATTAAGGTAAGTGCTACAATGTTGCAGACAAATTACAACTTATATGGGCAAGGAGAAAAATTCAGAGTTTAGTTAAGTAGTCCGTAGTAAAGAGATAAACCTTCAATGCAAATTGAAATTATGTTCAAAACCGGTATAGAGTGATGGAACTGGTCAACAGTGAAGTATATGAGTATATTACCAAAAGATGTAGCAAATATAAGTACTGCAGAAAGTGGACAGCTCTTTCCATTCAGAGACCTTAGCTAATGGCTTAGCTCACCGTTGATTATATTATTAATTGATTGATTAAAACAAAGCGATAACGACGAATAAAAAGAACCAAAACCGACACTTTTTCAGTGATGCAGTTGACTTCATTTTATATGAGAAGAACATTTTTCGACTAATTCTTTGCCCGATAAAATTATCAGACATTTAACCAAAATTGAAGCTCGACAGAAAAACGCTTACTTAGAATACCTCACAAACAGCTGGACCTGGTCACCTGTGGCTTTGATGCCGAAAGCAAACCAAATTTTTCAAGAGACTTTTTCACGCTGAATCATTCCAATCTGAACTAAGAATCGTTTCATGTCAACAAATTTTTAAGATATTTGTTCTCAAAACACAGCTTTACTTACTTTCAAGCCTGGGTAATAAAGTCTCGACATAACATTAGTAATTGAAATATGAGATAGTCTTTGAGACTATGTTCTGAGTAAGACAAAAAAATGTAAACCAGAAATACCACCTTGCTTCTCTGATGAACTTTAATACGCTGAATTCAGAAGCTTGAATCATTAAGGCCTTAAAAGTGTTGAAATTCAGTAAAAAAATTGTCATATCAAGTAAGGATCTTGAGAATAGAACTCTTGAAAGTAAAAACAACAAATAATTTATTTCTAAAAAACCTGACATCATAGAGCAATCCGGTACCAGGATTTGAGTTCGGCACATCAAAAACCTTTGGAAATGTGTAAAAGTTTTCATAGTCATGATTAAAAAAAAAAACTTTTCAAACTTGCAGCTGGGCTTAAAATCATCTACCATCAATCATCTATCATTTTACTTAGTTGGGCATTACAGTTAGGGATGAACCTGGGCCTCAACCAACATCCTTCTATAACGACTTCGATTTCGGGCGAGCTCTAACCAGTTTTGCACTCTAAGTCGGTAGAGGTCTTGTTCCTAAGACGAGGTCTTCACCTTCCGCGATTTCTATACAATATGCTTTCGAAAACCCGGCGAACCGGAGCGTTTGTGTCCATCCGCTCTACATGGCCCAACCATCGTAACCTCGCGATGGGTTAGGTTAGGTTGCATGGGAAGTGCAGCCACAAGTGACAGCACCTCACTCGGATCTCAAGGATCCATTGTGCTCCCCGGGAAAATCAGAGGATGAGGAGATGGGGGGATTGGAGAGGTAGAGGGTTGGGTTGGTAATTGGTTTATTGGGGTAGGGAACCCCCACTGAACCATTTGGAGCCCTGAGTAAATTTTTAGGACGTTGCTCAATGGGAGATTAGAGATGTCGCCCAGTTCATCGAAGAAGTATTCTCCGAGGGCCTTTTTCCGAGCGTGGGCCAAACTAGGGCACTCACAGAGGAAGTGGAATGATCCTTCCTCTGCCTCCTCATCTTGGCATCCTCTACATAAGTCGGATGTGCTAATGCCCATTCTCATCATGTGGGTACCCAACGAGTTGTGGCCCGTGAGAATGCCAATCAACAGAGAGAGCCGAGGTCTGCTTAGCTGGAGTAGAAATTCTGTTTTTTTTTTCTTGGAAATATCTGGCCAAAGGTTTCTAGAGACTCGGCATGTTTCTAAAGATGACTACCTGTCATTGGAGGTTTTCAGAAAATTTTGTTTGATTGTGTTATTTTCTTGCTCTAGTGGCTTTAGAATTGAGGTGTTCGTTTCGCTGGATTCGAGTGCTGACCCGATTTTAGCCAGCTTATCCGCCATTTCATTACCAATTATGTCACGATGTCCTGGAACCCAGGTTAAACTAGCTGTGTTTGTTTCGCTGAGCAGTCTTAGATTACTGCGACAGCTGTCTACTAGTCTGGATTTTGTGATAATTTTGCTTTAATGGCCGCCTGACTGTTTATGAAGATGTCAATATTCTTGTTGATCAAGTTGTGCGTAGCTACTAGTTAGGTGCTTCGCGGCTTCTCACACTGCGAGTACCTCTGCTTGAAAGACACTGCAGAAGTCGGGAAGTTTTATTGATCTATTCATGGTAGGGTAGTCTGAGAAGATACCTGACCCTACCCCTTCGTCCGTTTTGAAACCATCTGTGAAGACGGAAATGTGATTTCCTTTTATAACCCTGTTTTCCTCCCAGCTTTTTCTTGTCGGAAAGACTGTTAGGGCCTTAGGGTCTGTTTGAATGTCTATATCTGTATGGTTCATGATGGTTCTATGGCCTGATATGCCTGTTTTCCAATTGTTGCATTGTTTGAGTCGCAGCTCGCAGTACGCTTTTGGCTGCCATCTCCTTAGTAAAAAGATCTAGGGGGGCTAGCGACAGGAAGGTTTCCAGAGCTGCAGTTGGTGTTGTTCTCATGGCACTAGTTGAGCCAATGCATGCAAGCCTTTGGATTTTGGTCATGGTCTTAAGGTTTGAAGCCTTCTCTAATGAGGGCCACCAGACTAGACAGGCATATGTGAGGATTGGTCTTATTATGGATGTATACATCCAGTGAATGGTTTTGGGACCAGGTCCCCATTTTTTCCCATAAACTCTACTACAAGTGTAGAAAGCGATTTGAGCTTTCCTTTCTCTTTCTTTTAAATTTTCTTTTCAGTTAAGTTTACGATCAAGAACAATTCCGAGATATTTTGCCGTACCAGATAAGTTTATTGGTATACCATTGATGGATGGTGAAGTATATCTGGAATGTTACGTTTTCTCGTAAACAGAACAAGTTCTGTTTTTGTAGGGTTGACATTTAGCCCACAGTTTTATGCCCAGCTGGTGAACTTGTTTAGAGCTGTCTGAAGAAGTCATAAAGGGTTGTTGTGAATTTTCCCGAGGTCATGATGACGATGTCATCAGCATAGGCTACTGCTTTAATTCCGCTCCTGTCAAGTTTAACCAGGATTTGGTTAACTACTAGGAGCTAGAGTAGCGGGAATAACACTCCTCCTTGAGGTGTACCTCTACAAGTTTTGACTTTTAGGGTGCTTGCACCCATTTCTGCTTTTACTATTCTCGTTTGGAGCATGGAGTCGATCCAGTTTGATAGCGTTGGCTCGATATTTATGGAACTTAATGCCATGCGGATAGCACTGCGTACTCTTCTGGCTATGCCCATGTCGCGGTACAGCTCATACAGCTCGTACCACACATCGCCATCGCAGACGGGACCAAAGATCATTCGGAGAATTTTTGTTTCGAAACGACCAAGGGTATCCTCATCCGCGTCCGATAAGGTTTATGCTTCCGCGTCGTAAAGCAGGACTGAGATGATCAAGGTCTTATAGGGTTATCTTGGTTTTTCTGGAGAGGGTTTTGTTTCTCAGTTGCCTTCTTAACCCAAAGAAGCAATGGTTGGCATCTATCATCTGTCATCTTTCATTTGACATCTATCATCTATCAGCTATCATCTTTAAACATTCATTTTTTACTTCGATCTGCTATCTTCAATCTTCTATCATTGATCTTTTATCTTTATCTAGCAATGAAAGTGGAAATCAACAATGTCTATAATTGACGCTTTGCTCTGTACTCTACTGTTATTCAAAGAGATCGTTGAGGTTCTTAAAGAATAGGAAAAAGGACATTTACAAAAAAGCGAACAACTGTATTTTCTTCTTGCTTTGTTACAATAGAGGATAATCCTAAACGGGACTGGTTTAATGGATAATTCTTTATAACAATAATGGTTTACGAAAAGGGTTTCATATTTTCTTGTGGGGGTTTCAAAAACGTACGTACGTTTTGAGGTAGTTCTTTTACAGAATTATAGGTTTTTTTCTTTGAACATTGGAGCAGTCGATTCGAATTCAAAAGAATCAATTATTCTCAAAAACGTAAAATATTTAAACTCTTCTAGGAGTACTAAACTTTAAAACATAAAAATCAGTTAAATGAAAAGCTTAGTAAAAATTTTTAGCTACAAAACTTATCAAAAATCAGTTAAAAAAAACACTTTCCTCATTCGTCCTTATATTTCGCACCAAGGCACCAGTTAACAGATTTCTTCTTCAGGGACATCATGTCAGGAAGATTATTGAGCACTTTTGTAGAGTTACATCATTTTAGCCAGAGTACGAAAACTGAAGGGTTTTGTTAGTGCCGTTTTCTTGTATAGCCAAGAAAGATTACATTTTTCAATAAGCTTAGTGTAGACATTGGCGTCAATAACCTATTACACCAGAACTGGGAAACTATAAAAAACTACTTACTGCAACTAAGCTATCTATCTATCTTATAATTACTTATAATTGTAAGCTCCCAAGCTCGAAAGCAATTTTTCTTCATAAAAAGACTAAATGATGATGAAAAAAGCATGTCAGCCAATTACTGATTTTAGGTTACAAAACAAAGCTACAAAAAAAAAAACCGGAATGGCGTCACGTCCGCCATTCACAATTTCAATTTACAAAAAAGTAGAAAATAGGAAAAAAAAAAATTACAAGGAACTCCAGTAGGTAATCGATTCTAATTAAAAGTTCGACAATGCACCTTTACGCAACATTGTAGTATACACCTCCGTCGCGATTGCTGCCGGCCGCCCGTTGAGCCGGCCCATGAATATTTAATTTAATGAGACTTACTTTCTTACTACACAACACACACATTTATGCACACATAAATGTACATAGAAGAAAATTGAAGAGAAAAAAGGAAACAAAACAGCCAAAAAAAATTGTTTATTGATCAGAAATTAGTTGCAAATCATTCCCGGTGAAACGTTTACATTCGTAGATACATTGTACATGCTGCCAAGTCGATGAGGGGGGGTGTTGTCTTTGAAGGTTTATTGTTTAAGTGCTGTTGTATCAACCAACGAACCGTGAATACGTTGAAGTTGAACTATGACTAGATGACATATTCACAACTAGTTTTGACAGTGTTGTAATGAATGGGACCAGTTTGAGCTCAATATCGTACGCAAAACCATCGCAGGCAGGGTAATTATCAACAACAACTATGCTCAAATGAGTAGAGGAAGAGGTATACCGGTGTATATACTGCTGTATGCAAAACCACAACTATGTTAAATATCAGCTTCATCTAACATGCTAGCAACATTGACATTTTAGATAGTTGGTATTAAGCAAGGATAGGTCGTTATATTAAGCGTGAGGGATAAGATAGGATGGAACAGAGGGATAAATAATGTATTCAAAAACTGTTCCGCATATGTGTACACAAAGTGAATGATTTATTTGTAGGTGTGTGTGTGTTAAAGTTTAAGTCCTTTACTTAACAAGCTATTTTTGAATAAATTGTGCGTACCGATTCTAACTTCTAATACGAGTACATATTATGAAAATCTTACAATGTTATGAACCTGTGTTTCGAGCGTTAGGAAACTAGGAAAAGACTAATCATTGTCAATCGCAACGCAGAGAAGAAACAGAATTAATTACAGCATTCAACAATCGGGTTTTACATCAGCTAAAATATGAATATCTACTCAACTGAATGTCCGAAGTTAGGCTCATGGTAGAACTGATGAGCTTTTCTAGCGAGGGGAGTGTTGCGGCGGCATTGTTCCAGGACGGGAATGCAATTGGCTATTTCACTGTTTGTGAAAAAAGCGAGAGAAAACGAGAGAGAGAGAGAGAGAGAGAGAGAGAGAGAGAGAGAGAGAGAGAGAGAGAGAGAGAGAGAGAGAGAGAGAGAAAGAGAGAGAGCGAGAGAAAGAGAGAGAGAGAGAGAGAGAGAGAGAGAGAGAGAGAGAGAGAGAGAGAGAGAGAGAGAGAGAAAGAGGAGAGAGAGATAGAAAAAGAGGAGAGAGAGATAGATAAAGAGGAGAGAGAGAGATAGAAAAAGAGGAGACAGGGAGAGACAAAACCTCGCAACGTTTGGATGATATTCCAGAGAATCAATCAATCCTATAGTTGAACTATCACTCATCAGTCATATTGCTCTGTTTAAGGAGGTCCAGACCAATCATGGAAATTACTCTTATTTATTTATTTAATCAATTGATTTCAAGATCTGCTGATTACAAAAATTCCAAAAAAATGGATTTATCATAAGTTTGGGTAAGATACAAAATATACATACATAACATGATAAGCAATTTGAGATAAATTAATCAAGAACAAAAGAAATTAATTACATAGATTAAGTATTATTTTCTTAAAAACATCCCTCTTCATGCAAAGGTCGATATCATTGCATACTCCGTTAAAAAGTTTTGAAAAACGTGTTAGCGGCTCATTTAAACCGTTGTTAGTCCTATGAGGAGCTATATGGAATAATTCAATTCTGTTTCGAAGCGTTCGTTCAGGGGCATAAAAAGGAATCAAGGAAAGCAATTCCATAGAAGATATTCGATTATCCAAAATATCTTTTACAAATAGTATACATTGCACTTGCCTGCGACATTTTAGCGTTTTTAAATCTATGAGAGAACACCTTGACTTATAGTTCGGTAGGGACAGAACCCAATTAAATTTTCTCAGGGCATAGTTAGTAAATCTTTTTTGAATCCTTTCTATTCTCATACTACTATTTTCATAGAATGGTGACCAAACAACACAACAATACTCTAAAACTAGTAAAACCAAAGACATAAACAAAGTCTTAAGCGTATACGCATCCTTGAAATCAGTTGAATTTCGTTTTAAAAATCCTAACAAAGAATTACCTCTAGACACCACATAATCAATGTGTGTGCTAAAGTCCAACTTTGAATCAAAATGGACTCCCAGGTCTTTTATAGTACTGACTCTTAAAAGGCTAAAATCATGGAATTTCTATTCAAAATTTATAAGAGATGAAGATCTTGAAAGACTAAATATTTTACATTTTGAATAGTTCAGTTCCAAGCGATTGTAACTACACCAATTTAAAAAAATTGTTATGTCCAACTGCAGAAATAGACAATCTGCAAGTGAAGACGTTGAAATAAAAATTTTCACATCATCTGCATACATCAAAATGTTACAATATCGTAATACAGCAGGTAGGTCATTCGTGAAAATAATGAACAGCAGAGGGCCCAAATGACTTCCTTGTGGAAGACCCGATAAAACTTCTTTCGCACTTTTTGGACCTATGGAATCCAATTATGGGGCTGTACAAAGAAAACAAATACTGAAATCATCCAAAAGTTTCAAAACAAAGTCCTTCGTGGAATAGTAAATGCACCATGGTATATAAGAAATAGCGATTTACATCGTGACCTACAAATAGAAACGGTTACAGAAGTTGTAAGAAAACATGCTGTATCACACAATCAGCGACTGCATAGTCATATCAACTCTGAAATGGAGTCCGTATTAAATACGAGAGGCAATGTTCGGAGATTAAGAAGAACCAAGCCACACGAGCTAATGGCTTAAAAGTCATGGGAAGCATTAAAAGTTTAAGCTTCCCTTAAAGCGATAATATTATTGAGAAAGAAAAATCTGTTGTCGATCGTTCATAGATTGGTTCTGATTACGAGGAGTTTTTAGTGGGTAAGAATCCCACACTACTTGGTATCGAATACTGCTAAGTGTCTTTTGAAGATTTACTCCTGACAAAAAAAAAAAAAAAAAAACTTTTTGTGCAAATTTCAATTATGTTTTTTTAATATCAAACACTAAATAAATCCCCTGAAGAAGCTGGAAAACAACTGGCGAAACGTAGGGTAAAACCAAGATGGATTAATTTTTATTCAATTATTCATCGCATCTAACGTAATGATCATAAAAACCCAAAAAACAAAAATTTCTCACAAAACTTCCATAGTGTTTGAGGTGCAATCATCTATCTTTACAATCTGCTTTCTATTCGACAGATATGATTTTAACCAGTTTGTGAAATCTTTATCAAAACCCAACCTTGTTAATTGTTGTAATAGAAGACCATGATGAGCCCGGTCAAATGCTTTAACAAAGTCGGTATAGATGACATCAACTTGCTTACCATTTTCTATTTGATTGCTACAAAAATTTGTAAAAAGGCTTAAATTTGTGCAAGTCGATCTTCCTTTCAAAAATCCATGCTGAAATGAGGATAATGATTCCTTAACAGAAAAGTAGAGCCTTTGAGTAATCAATTTTTCGAAAAGCTTTGGTACCGTAGAAAGCTTAGAAATAGGTCTATAATTTTTTACCAGATGTTTAAGACCACTTTTCTACATGGGATCAATGAAAGAAATTTTCCATTCGTCCAGGAAAATACCAGTAGAAAGAGATGTATTAAAAATACGAGATAGAACATAACAAAACGAAGTGGAACATTTTGACAATAATATCGGAGGAATCATATCAAAACCCGCTTTTTTTGTCGTATCAATATCAGTTAAGCTTTCCAAAACATCCTGTTCGGAGAAGCATACTAATGAAAAATCAGTTATAGGATTTATATTTGGATATAGCTCACTAGTATCCGCGATTAGGTCACTATAGTTTGAAAGATCACTATAAGTTTGAAAGAATCACTATAAGTTTGAAAGAATTGTGCAAAGAGACATGAAGATTTAATATTATCTGATTTATGACTTTCATATTCCATATTCTGGGGAAACGATGAAACTTTTCTTTTAGAGTTTAGAAACACCCAAAACGATTTGGAATTTGTTTTTATATTTGATTCAGTGTAATTTATATATTATATAAATTATTATTATAATCTCGTTCTCGAGGGATGTAGGCTTTATTAATTATAGTCAGATCAGAAAGAATGAAAAATAATTAGCATTATCTTAGGTAAGCATTTTGTAGCTTTTTTGGCGACTTCAAATACCATTTACACCCATTGCCGCGTACAGCTTTTCGGTTTCATTGAGGAAGGTATCATTCATGGACAATGGCACGGTAGACATGTTTAGCTCAAGCGATAAAAGACAACATTGAGTTTTTGAAGCACTTAATTCTGTTCAGTTATTATCACCTCATCTAACAATGTTGTCAAGATAAGAATTCGATGAGCTAATCATTCGTAGCCGTTCCTGTTCCACATCCGAGGGACGATAATTAGAAATATTTTGAAAGTTGATACGTCAGCGAAACAGTTTAGAGAATTAAAGGCTTCAAGCAAGATATCGTTTATGACAAAAAAGATTCGAAGACAATACGGAGTCCTGCGGTAAACCATTTATAAAGTAAGTATCAGACTTGAAACGATTCAACACAATTATTGAATGGTCGGAAAAGTAGTTTCTAACTTGACAAAGAAGAGAGTCATCGATACAAAAATAAAACGCATTTTTGATAAGGCTGCACGAAAGCGATGCGATACGGGAAGGGTTCGAATCCAGAAAAATGATTACATGTAAAGTAATTCACGTGTGTACAGTGAAGCGATATTTCATGCGACGTTTCTAACGCACTTGATAGAGGAAATCTATCAAATGCAGTTAGAAAAAAAGAGATTGGCTAAACTTTTTGTGAGATATGCCATCAAATCACGAATGGATCTTTTGCTACTAAAGTCAGCGGTTTTCCCAGCGTAGAAAATCACTTCTTTGGATAACGACATCAGAGATACCAATCTGGACCAGAGGATTTATGTGTCTCGGCCGGCGCGGTCCAATTTTTAACCATTTTTTCAAGCATTCGAGGCCGTATGTCGGCAATAACACCACGAATGTTGGCTTCCAAGCCCCCTTACATTTCTAGTTGTTGACGTAGACGAGCCACTTCACATATCCTCAAAGAAAATATTCCAATGGTGTCAAATCACACGATCTTGGTGCCCAATTGACAGGCCCATTCCGCGAAATTATGCACTCATCGAATGTTTCTTTCAAAAAATCGATTGTGACGTGCGTTGTGTGGCATGTAGCGCTGGCTTGTTGGAACCATATCTCATCCACATTCAAACCATCCAATTCGGTAACAAAATAGTCGGTTATCATGGCCCTATACCGATCTCCATTAACGGTAACTGGCTCGCCAGCATCATTTCGGGAGAAGTATGACCCAATGACTTCACCAGCCCATAGTCAGTTTTTGTGGATGTAATGGCGTCTCAAGGTACTCATGTGGATTCTCTTCACTCCAAATGCGGCAATTATGCTTGTGGACGTAACCATTCAACCAAAAATGAGCCTAATCACTGAACAAAATTTTGCGATGAAAATCAGCATCGAGATCAATCTCATTATCGGCCCATACACCAAAATCACGCCGCATTGCATGGCCCGAGGCTTTAATGCTTGCACAAGCTGGATCTTGTAAGATCGTAAGCCAAGATCTTTTCTCAAAATGTTCCATAAAGTTGATCGACAAAGCTCCAATTGCTGTGCACGGTGTCGAATCGATTCATTCGGATCCTCTTCAACAGTTTGCTTTACAATAGTTTCTTCGGTGCGAAATGTTCGACGTCTCTGCGGATGCGTATTATCACATAAAATACAAACATAACGTTGTGCGAAACCGATCCATGGTTAATTGAATTAATTGCTCTGATGGACGATTATGTCGACCATAAAATAGACGGAGCTTGCAGTAAACTTCGCGAACAGAACCATTATTTTCGAAATAAACGCACGATTTGCAAGTGTTGCTCTTTTTTCAACCTGTTCATGATGAAATGGCAAATCAAACTGAACATAAATGGCATTAGAGTTGACCGATTTGACCACAAGAAGTCAGTTTTATCTCTATTCGAAAAACCAATCTCTAAAAAAAGTGTCAAGAACCTAATTGGGTTCATCAATAAGCTGAGTCAACGGATTCAACCAGGCGGAGAACTTCTACCTAACTTCCTTCGGGTGTTGTCTAGCCAGAAATGGTTGTTAACAGTTCATCAGAGGCTTCTTGAACCATGGTCGTGTTTAAGACATTAATTTTAAATTTTCATTCCCATTTGTACTTGGTATAGTACAACCTATAAAGAGATTAGGGGAAGCAAAGACAATGTACAGCTTTAATAAATAAATATTGTGACGTAATAAAGCTTAGGGAACCTCATAGCTTAATGCATTTCAATCGTCTACAATTTTATGCCCATTCCGAACGGCTAAGTCAGGACGCAATTTTCCTGGCAGGCTAATTGATTGAGGACTTGTTAATTCCTCGCAAAAGGCGCTAACCGTAGAGTTAAAGAAAACATGAATGGTCAATGGTTAAGCTATGGAATGGTATGTGAAGTCACCACTCTTTTGCAATTATTACTTATACAACGCATAAGTTGAATCGCAACCAGTCTGTCAAATTTGCAGTGTGCACCTTAAATTTTGGATAAGCTGTGAAACTGTTAATTCTACTTCTTCCCCAATAACGATAGAAGCTCCTGAACAGCACTACACAAGTCTTTCGAGAGCAAATAACACATTGTCATTCAAAATGCTTTCTGACTAAGTCGTTCAGAATCGACAAACAAATTTAGCTCCTAGATTATGTCCCGAGTCTATAATACGCCACCCTAGTAATTTATTTTATTTTTTATTGTCAATAAATTAATACAGTCATAGAAGAAATATTAGGCCCACCGAAGCTGCTTTGAAGAAGCCTTTGCAGTGTTCTGATTTATCGTTACAAAGAATCGAATACTTCCTTCATCACAGAGAGAATACTCTGTTCACAAAGTCAGTAACCTCGCAGTTACAACGGCGCTGAAGAGCCTTCAGTTCCACAGCACACTGCGTGAGCTGACAAATCTTTTGATAAAAAAAAATAAGGAGAATCAACTAAATTTTAAAAGTTGTAACTACCAAAAGAAACTCTACCTCATTCACGGCATATTGACAAAAACAAAAAAAAAAAACAAAACAATTTGCAGATACCAATTTGAAGTAATTTTTGAAGCGGCTATAATGTATATACATATACGCAAATTTACTGAACCACTTACCACCAATTGTGACACACACGGTGATTCACCGCTCCCAAACTACTTCCTCCATTCAACACACTTACTCACAATAAAAGGTATAATTTTTTTTTTGACAAACAAAGAAAGCTACCAAAGCAAATAGAAGCGCTCAGTTCAGCTCAAATCAACGCCTGTCACGGAAGACTTGGTTTTGGTTTAAAAACTGGTTATGTCATTTGGAAGTCGTCATCAGCGTTTCTTCGCAGATATGAAGACAACTAACACTACTTGTCGGATTTCATTATGGAATTTGAATCTTCTTCGTGTCGCGCTGTGAGCAAAATATAACCAGAAAGTTAGCGAGGGGATGTCAAAGTCGTTAAAAATCTCAATGAAAATGTTTCAATTTCTCCACTGATTTGTTTATAATGTTGTCATAAACTTGAGATATCGCATGGGTACCTACGCAGTTCGATAAGTAAACATTGCAAAGTTTGTCTTTCATTTATCAGATTTGCAAGTACGAATGAGCACAAGGTAGATATGGCTGGAGTTTTTAAGTAATGAAGTCATCATCTTTTTTTCTAATGAAGCTATTTCAAAGTTTTCAAATAAAAACATAAGAATTTCTAAATCGGAATGTAAATGCCGTGAATTTTATAAGTGTCGGTATAATCCGACCAAAAATTTGCGTCTTAGAAGGGTAAGACAACATCTAACTAATGAGCCCACTCTCGTATCTGGGCGAAACCCATTTTGGTTTTAGAAAAACATATTTACGCGATTTCTTATTCAATTAATATGTCCAAAGATGCGAGTATCTAGTTTCGTATGGGATTCTTTTTGAATCGGTGTTAACCTAAAATTCAAAACTTTAGCAGTGTAAGAAGCTAGGGTTAAAAAAAAGAGCTTGGGGGAAATCTGCGAAATCTTGGTGTTGAAAAAAAAAAAAATACAAAACAATGAGTTTAAAACTCACTCAACTGATATTTGAATCAGTTACTGAATTCATGAACAAATTTTGTTTCGGTTGCTGATAGGTTCGCATCATACTAAAATGCTTTCGAAAACTTTATTTTGATAAAGTCAAACGCTGTTCCAACTGATGGTGTACAACCTACAACATGTTTTTGTCAAGGCGTTACTTTTTATAAATTTGATTCATATAAATTTTTTTTTTTTTTTTTAAGGGGACCTCATGGTTGAGAGGCTTCAAAAAAGTAGTTTTCGTAGACTTTTTCTTAGAAAAGGTTTTTTAGTATTTCATTAAATGTTTACAAAATACAGGATGGGTTAACTAGAGGTCTCTTTTCACACACATCAAGGGGTTATGAATACCCGTATAATAGTACAGGCCCCTAATTCATGCAGAGTGGTGTACAACCCTTCGCAGCCTAGGTCACAAAAGATCGATTGCGGACCAAACTCCCAAATCTTGTTTAAAAAACCGTCTTGGCGGTGTTAATTGACTTGTTATGTCAATTAGAGATGTGATCAGGGTTTTCAAATGTGACGATTAGTCGCCAAACCAACTATTTTAAGTTTCATTTAACGACACGAAACTTGGTTTGGCGATTTAACTCGAAAACGTCGAATTTGTATCTAGCCTTGCGATTTTTATTCTTCTTGGCAAGCAAGGGTGAGCATTATTCCAAAGTGAAAGAAATTCGTTGCAACAATTTTCTTTTATTGGAACGCTTCCGTTTCGGCAGTCAATTTAACAATTTTTTTTTTGAAAAAGCTTAATCAACGAAGTAATTGATAATTACCTAAATCGCTTTTATTGGGTTCGACTTTCCACAATTTCCGACCGATTTTCTTAAATTTTTGTTTTGCTACTGTGAAGCCAGCCCTAACACTTGGTAAACATTTTATTTTGTTCATTTTATTGGCTCACCCTGTATATTTAACATCGTGTGATAATTTTGAATGTAAGGCAAGGAACGCCTCCATTGTGAATTGTGAAGGAAGAATTTGGAAGTTTTGGATCAATTTTTTAAGTGGTACTCCTGTGTATAAACGATAGGTGGGGTTAGGTTAGGTGAAAATGGATGTCAGGAAAACAACTGAAACACTTAGACCAATATTAGGTCCATTGTGATACCATAAGAATTATGCGAGGGAGTACCTCACTTAACAAAACCATTTGGAGCTTATGATAAAGCGAAAGAGATGCAGGGTATCTGTGTTCGCCAGATCGCTTAGATTTCCTAGATGCCGTTTTCTTTTAAAGAAGAGTGCAAGACATGAGCAGAGGAGGTGTGGGATTGTCTCTTCCTCCTCCTCATCTAAGCAACTTCTGCAGAAGTCATTAGAGGAAACGCCGAGTCTTCCTATTAGACAACGTCCGGTGATGATCAATGATTACGGAGCTAACGTGCAATCTGGTTATGGATAACAAAAAAAAGTCTTGTGGATATTTTGAGGATTGATATACCTACGCATTGTATGTATTAGTCTCAACGCAGTATGAAAAGGCCCTGAGTCACCTTTCGAAGCACAACAGAAAGAGAGAGAAGAAGAGAGAGGGAGTAGAGAGAGAACAGAGAGAGAGAGAGAGAGAGAGAGTAAAGAGTAGAGAGAGTAGATTAGAGAGAGTATAGAGAGTAGATGGAGAGAGAGCTGACGGATAGAGAGAGAGAGAGAGTTCAAAAAGTGAGAGTATAGAGAGAGGCAGTAGAAAGAGATAGAGAGTAGACAGATAGAGTAGAGAGAGAGAGAGGGAGGGAGACAGAGAGTGAAAGAGACAGAAAGGGAAAGAGACAGAGAGGGAAAGAGACAGAGAGGGAAAGAGACAGAGAGGGAAAGAGACAGAGAGGGAAAGAGACTTACTTACTTACTTAGGTCGGTATTACAGTTCGGGGTGAACCTGGGCCTCAACCAACATCCTTCTATAACGACTTCGATTTCGGGCGACAAGTCAGTTGAGGTCTTCATCCACTTGATTGCACCACCTAAGACGAGGTCTTCCCCTTCCGCGATTTCCCTGCAATGTGCTTTCGAACACCCGACGAGCCGGAGCGTTTGGGTCCATCCGCTCTACATGGCCCAACCATCGTAGCCTCGCGATGCGTACTCTTCTGGCTATGCCCATGTCGCGGTACAGCTCATACTGCTCGTTGTTGTATCTTCTTCTCCACACATTGTCTTCGCATACGGGACCAAAGATCATTCGGAGAATTTTTCTTTCCAAACGACCAAGGGTTTCCTCATCCGCTTTCGATAAAGTTCACGCTTCCGCGCCGTAAAGCAGGACTGGGATGATCAAGGTCTTATACAAGGTCACCTTGGTTTTTCTAGAGAGGGTTTTGTTTCTCAATTGCCTTCTTAACCCAAAGAAGCAACGGTTGGCAAGAGTTATTTTCCGTTTGATCTCCGCACTGATGTTGTTGTCCGTGTCTACAGTGGATCCTAGGTAGACGAAGTCCTGTACAACCTCGAAGTTATGTCTGTCTATTGTGACGTTTTGTCCAATTCGTCTATGTTCTGTGTCCTTGTTTGATGACAACATATACTTCGTTTTGCCCTCATTAACCATTAAACCCATTTTTACCGCTTCTGTTTCAATACTCGCAAAAGCACCTATGACATCACGCTTTTTTCTTCCCATTACGTCAATCTATTGAGTGATGAATTGAAAGTTATTTTAGAAGGTATGGTGGTAGAGAAATGTGTCAAATCGAATGAATGTGAATGGTTTAATAAAAAGCTGGTAAAGTTAAGACGTGATAAATCATTGAAATATGAGCAATTTAGATTTGGTTCACAGGAATCGCAATGGAAAAAGTATATTTGCGCTAGAAATGTGTACAAAAAAGAGCTTCAAATCGCGAAAAACAATTTTATTCAAAAAAAGATTGATTCATCTTCAAACCCTCAAAAAATTTGGAGTAATATTAAGAAATTTGTGTTAAATACGAATCATTGTGAGATTAAAAACGTTTCATTTAGTGGACATGTGTGTTACTCTAGTAAGGAAATTGCGGGTGAATTTAATAAGTATTTTATAAAGAGTGTTGATGACATTGTTGCTGAGATTCCTTTGAGAATTTATCATGACAGTTTAAATAATGCAAGTACCGTATTTAGTTTTAAACCTGTTTGTTGCAAAGATATAGTTGAAATTTTAAAATCGATGGGAAAAAAGAAGGATTATAATTATATGAGTGCTGAAGTGTTTTTAGACGGCTTTGAGATTCTTGGTCCATTATTAAAAACTATTTTCAATAAGTCAATGATGACGGGTTATTTTCCAAGTAAATGGAAAGAATCAAGGGTAGTACCTATTCAAAAAGTTCAAGGTACAAAATTGTGTGAAGAATACAGACCTGTTAACATGCTTCCAACGTATGAGAAAGTGTTTGAAAAAGTTGTCGAAAAACAGTTTAGAAGTTATATGGAAGAGAATAATTTGATAATGCAACAACAATCGGGCTATAGAAAAGGATATTCGTGTGAGACAGCATTGAATTGGGTTTTAGAGAGCTGGAAAAATGAAATGGATTGTAAAAATGTGATTGTAGCTGTGTTCTTGGATTTTAAGAGAGCGTTTGAGACTGTTGATCGTGAAATACTTGTAAAAAAGCTTGAAAGATATGGTATGCGAAATAATGAACTCAAATGGTTTGATTCATATTTGAAGTGTCGTACTCAACGTACGGTGGTGAATAATAATGTTTCGGAGGAAAATGTTGTTAACACCGGTGTTCCTCAAGGTTCTGTGTTGGGTGTTTTCTTATTTTTACTCTATATAAATGATATCAATCTATGTGTACGGTATTCTAAATTATGTATGTTTGCGGATGATGCATTGCTGTTTATATCTGGTAAAGATATTGGAGAGTGTACACGAAGATTGAATGTTGACCTTCAGTCAATAAGTGAATGGCTGCGAGTGAATAAACTTAAATTGAATGTAAAGAAAACCAAATATATGTGTATTAATAGTTCGATTGATAATAATATTGTGCAAATTGATGGGGATAACATTGAGCGAGTGAATGAATTCAAATATTTGGGAGTTGTAATTGACAACAAATTGAACTTTAAAGCCAATATAGATTTTGTTTGCAAAAAAGTGGCTAAGAAAATAGGTTTTCTTGCGCGAATAAGAAGAAAAATATCGCTTGCGACCGCTTTAAAAATTTATAATGCTGTTGTTAAACCCCACTTTCAATACTGTTCGACTGTTCTTTTTTTGTCCTCACAGGGTGATATAAACCGGCTTCAGAGGCTTCAAAATAAAGCAATGCGGATTATCCTTAAATGTGCGCGATTAACTCATATTGATCATATGCTTAAAAGATTAAACTGGTTGAACATTACGCAGCAAATAAGCTTAAATGTGTTGTTATTCATTTTCAAAATCAAAAATAATATGCTACCAAAATACCTCTGTAACAACTTGAAATATATTAGTGATTCGCAACCATATAATCTTAGAAGTGGTCAAAATTTTAAATTAGATCATAAAAACACAACTCGTGCTCAGAACACTGTGATGTTTAGAGGTCTTCAACTATACAATAATCTTCCTAATCATATAAAACTTTTGAATAACCTTCGGAAATTTAAAGTCGAATTGATTAAACATTTGAAAGCGGATTATCGATAATTTGATCTAATTATTATGAGTATTTAAAACATTTATTACAACAAAATGGCTTTTTAGCCAAATCGCATCGCTCTTTAACTCTTGGTCCTAGTTAATTAATTTTCTAATATAAAGTTTAATAAATAAACAATACATCATCTAATTTCTCAAACTATAACTAAAAACAACCTTACTATAATACAAAAAATTAATTAATGGAACTCCCCGCGCGTCGGTTGGGAGGGGAAAGGAGGCGGGGCATAATAATAATAATAATAATAATATCGTCTGCTTAGGCAAGTAATTGTACAGACTTTTGAAAGATTGTTCCTCTAGTGTTGACGTTTGAGTTTCTTACAATCTGTTCAAGTATGATGTTGAAGAAATCGCATGACAGCTTGTCGCCTTGCCTAAAGCCTTTTTCGACATCAAAGGTCTCGGTGAGTTCTTTACCGACCTTGACGGAGCAGCGTGAATTCTCTAAAGTCATCTTGCATAGTCGTACGAGTTTTGCAGGGATGCCGAAACTAGACATGGCTCTGAACATGGCTCTATACAGCTCCTCGTCTCGACAGAGGGAAAGAGACAGAGAGGGAAAGAGACAGAGAGGGAAAGAGACAGAGAGGGAAAGAGACAGAGAGGGAAAGAGACAGAGAGGGAAAAGGGATTAGAAAGAGGGAAAGAGGGACTAGAAAAAGGGAAAGAGGGACTAGAAAAAGGGAAAGAGGGATTAGAAAGAGGAATGAGAGAATGAACCGAGAGTGTGCAGAGAGATAAAGACAGAGACAGTGAGAACAGAGAGAGTAAAGACAAACATATAGAAAAATAAATACTACACTTAAAAAAGTGAAATTTAATTAATTTTTTTTCCACTACCGACGGACGTTTGAAAGTACAGAATCAACAACAAGACTAGAGTAGTGTTTGTCATAAGTAACTATGTGTTTTTCTTTTCTTTTCTTGAGTTCATATGCATTTGTAGTTATATCTTTATTTGGAAAGTCTGCAAGGTAAGTACCTTCTTAAATAAGTTAACTGGCGCAATTTTGCTTTCTGAAGTTCTTACAGTGAATCGAGACTGGAATGAATGGATACCAAAATTTGATTTATTAGTCTAAGGTTTGCTGTCTCTTCAATCAAAAATGCATCGTCCCTTTGAAATGTTTTCGTTGAGCTGTGGCAGGTGATTGGACAGCCATTATAGTCACACTTGCTATGGATTTACCTTTGTTTAGTTTTAGTTACCTACAGTACCTCACACTCAAAGTGGGACACCTAAGAAATAAAATCTTCAATAAACTTCTTTACGACAAAAAATGCAGAGTTGCTCACTTTTTTAAATAATTTTTATTTTTATTGCTTAATATTGACCTCAAATTATTATAAAATAAAAAAAAAATTTCAAAAAAAAAACCTCGATTTGTTTAAAAAAAAAAGATGAAAATGATCTGTCTAGTATTTTTTTTTTAATGCAGGTCACACTCAAAGTGGGACACCTGCTGTTTTCTAAGAAAACTAGCTGTAATTGCCACGTTATCTATATTATTTAGTTGCAGTTTTTGTAGAGCTTTCATTGTGATAGCATTAAAAAAAAAAATCGAAATGTCAAGGCAAACAGCCTTTGAAGAAAGGCAAATTGTGATTTTCAATTACCAAAAAGGAAAATCCGTTCGCAAAATAAGTAAAGTTGTTAAAAAAGTAAATCTATGGTGTTTAGTGTAATAAAACGGTTTCGGGAAGGTCGAATAGAAAATAAACCAGAAAGTGTTGAAAGCAAAAAAAAAATTTGCGATAGAAATGTGCGGTTTCTTTTAAGAAAAATAAGAAGTTATTCTTTGCTGTCCGCAATTGGCCTCTAAAAAATGTTAAAGGACACTTAAAATGTTGACTGATGGACAGAAAGAGTTCGCCGGTTTGTTAGGAGAAACGAATTGAGTGGCTGAGTTGCGCACAAAAAGCCGTTAATATCAGAAAAGAATAGTCGTTTAAGAATGCAATTCGCCAAAGAGCATGTGACATCAGAATCAAAAAGATTAGTTTTGGTTTCGTCCGTAAAATGTACTTTTAATGAATTGACCGAATTATGATTGAAGTTGGAGAACAAAATGCGACTTACCTTTGACCAGAAATTCATATCCTTTGTCACATTTTCTTCGGCGAATTGCATTCTTAAACGACTATTCTTTTCTGATATTAACGGATTTTTGTGCGCAACTCAGCCGCTCAATTCGTTTCTCCTTAGAAAGGGCAAACTGTTTCTTCACTTAAATCAACATTTTCAGTGTCCTTTAACATTTTTTAAAGGTCAATGGCAGACAGAAAGGGATCACTTCTTATTTTTCTTAAAAGAAACCACCCACCTCTATCGCAAATTTTTTTTTTGTACTTTCAACATTTTTTGGTTTATTTCCTATTCGACCTTCCGAAACCGTTTTATTACATTAAACACCATAGATCTACTTTTTTAACAACTTCACTTATTTTGCGAACGGATTTTCCTTTTTGGTAATTGAAAATCACAATTTGCCTTTCTTCAAAGGCTGTTTGCCTTGACATTTCGATTTTTTTTTTTAATGCTATCACAATGAAAGCTCTACAAAAACTGCAACTAAATAATATAGATAACGTGGCAATTACAGTTAGTTTTCTTAGAAAACAGCAGGTGTCCCACTTTGAGTGTGACCTGCATTAAAAAAAAAATACTAGACAGATCATTTTCATCTTTTTTTTTAAACAAATCGAGGTTGTTTTTTGAAATTTTTTTTTTATTTTATAATAATTTGAGGTCAATATTAAGCAATAAAAATAAAAATTATTTAAAAAAGTGAGCAACTCTGCATTTTTTTTCGTAAAGAAGTTTATTGAAGATTTTATTTCGTAGGTGTCCCACTTTGAGTGTGAGGTACTGTACATAACTAAGAAAATATCTTAAACAAGCCGCAAATAGAGTAGAACAGATCAGGAGAGTAAAAAAAGAATATATTTAGGGTCAAGAGTCAAGACTAGCTAGAAACACTTGACACCATTTGAAAAAGCCGAAGTTTCCAAAGCAAGGAAGTACAAGTTTCTTACGTTTTTTTCTGATTCATGAAACCTTTTTGCTTTTACATTACAAAGAAGCGGCAACAGAACAACCACATCAGGTTTCTCGAAAATAACAAAGCAAAACTTTCTACATCAAGCAATCGGCATATAAACGATCTCGATTAAACAAGAAAAACCCCAGCCGTAACGTCTCTCTCCTCGGATAAAAAATAATTCACCTCAAACGAGATATTCTAAGCTCAGTTTGCATTTAAAATTAAAACCGAAAACCTGAATCAGTGAATTTCTGTTACACCTACTGAGTCAGATTCCGCGAATCCTACGCAAAATATTGGAAAGAAAAAAACAAACGAATAACGGTTATTACTTACGATTTACGAAACGATACGACTTACGAGAATACAAAGCAACATTCACATGCGTGTCGTTCCAAATGGCATGTCGCATCCTCGCATGTGGCATGTCGCATTCGCATCCCATCACTTTATGAATGAAGTGCGACGAGCGACCTTTTTACTTAATCGTATATACTAAAATAAGCTGCAGAGATTAAGGTCATAATAACGTCACTTAGATGACGTAAGTGTCATACAAAAACAAAAAAAAAAACAAAGTAACCACCACTGGACGGAAGATAATACAATTAGCAGCAATTCTTTGTTAAGTTGTGGGTTGATGCGATATGACGACGATCTTTGCCTGGCCTGTGTCCATGTTCTGTAACTATCGCATCGATAAAATTCGTCGAAAAACGGTGAGATTTGAAACGAAACTGGTTTTATCGCATCATCGGGGTTCTGTAAGCGATGACAGTCGATAACTTTATCACGCGAAACGAACTGGAATGAAAATACTGGAAAGGCGGTAAAAACGGGTTTCTGTATAGTCAAAAGTCGATATCCTTTTCATTTTATACGTCAAATTTTATCACTGGGTTCGTAGCAGGCGATAAGACAAGAAGATGATTATGGCTGAGCACAAAAAGGTAAAATTAATATAAAAATATTGAAATGTTAGGGACTTATATTAAAATTTAAATTTTTAAAGATGTACGCGAATATCAAAAGCGCAAAAAGAACTGTTGGTAGACTTCATGCTGCAAAATAAACGAGCGAATTCCCAAACGCAAGATTTGCCAAGCAAGTCTAATGCTAAGCAAAAATAATCCCAAATAAAATTTGCAATGCAATTAAAAGTATGCAAGTGTTTTTTGATAGCTGCACGAATTCACTTACAACTGCGGAAAGCAATATACTACGTTTTGGGACATTCTGCTTTGAAGAGATGTTCTTGTAGGCATTTAGGAACTGATTGATAGACTTATCGCCTTCCATTGGAAATTCCAGTCAAACTGAAACCGAAACTGAAAGTTATCGCATGCACTTATAGAAACCCAGATCTTTCCAGGGGCGATAAAGAGGGAATGAATCGTTTCATTTTTTAACGATGCGATAACTTATCACTAAAGATACAGAACGGAGGCACTGGTTGGCTCACACCTGTGACAAACAGACCCACCAACATGTAGATGTAGGTACGTGTGCTGCGACATCGGTCGGAACATAACCACCGAAAGGAAGGGCGAAGGGGCCAAGGGGTGGTGCACAACCCACTCAGGTTTACCTTGAAACGGTTCTCTGTTGTTCTACATGGTGTCGTGACATTTATTTACTTTGTACGGTTTGAATTGATTTTAGTCAAGGAGACAATGGCACACGATGACACTGAAAACTGCCTGATACCGAACCGACCTAGAACCCATTTAGTAGATTCTCGTTGTCTTCTCATCCCAATTACCAAATTCTAGGCATGATGAGATGGGATTTCCCCCCATCATTTCACATCTCCCTCATCTCTATGCCAACTTTACCAGTTCCTCTATCTACTGGTATTTAAAACCAAATTATACTCACATTCTAGAAGAAAGTTGTTTCCACAAAGTGTAGGTATATACAGCACAAAATGGATAAGGTGATTTCTGATAACTTCTTCACAGCACAACAAGAAAAATTGATGCAAATTGAAGAAAAAAGTGTACCAACCACAATCCAATTGGCAAATGGTAGGCAAAAAATTAAATTACACTCTAAGATTTAGAATACTTTTTTTTTAAGCACAAGGATTTTTACTAATTCTACAAATTGCATTGAGCAGGGTTGAGCAAATATCGCGCGTGGAGCACCGAGTTTTTTCTTAACACGATTTAATTTTTTTTATATTCCGAGGTAATTATTTCTTTTTTTTTTATATTTCTTACTATTTTCTCAACACCCGAAAATTCACACACAAATTAAATTAAAAGGAACAGTGAAGAGCATTTAGTAATGAAAAAGATAAAAAATTAACAACAATAATCGCACGAATAGGAAACAAACACTGGACTGAGCAGCGGGTAGAAAACTTTTTCTTTTCTACCTCCTCTTTGTGGACTTTTGACTTTTTATTTTTCACAAATATTCAGAGAAAACGTAGGAACAAAACATTGGATGTAGAAACATAGAATGTATATACGATGAACAAAATAAACTTGGATTGGAATAAATGGCTGGAAGTCTTGGAAATGTATCTGTTGGCTAGCGGCTAAAAGCTTTGTGAACAAAACAGGGCCTCTCCAACTGTGAAGATGTAGAAAGTTAAGTGGTTTTGACAAAAAGCTTTTCTGAAGCTGAGCCTACACTGTATTTTTTTTTCTGATGAAACAACTAGGTACAGATGACCAAGTTTGCATTGGTCAATACGTTGAAACTTCGTGCGAATAACGTGACTGTTTTCCTGTTTTTCTTCTCTATTACACAAATTTATCGTACCGACGATACAAATTGGTATAACAGAGAAAGAGAACGAAAAATAAACAATCGTCTTATTCGCACGAAGTTTCAAGTCCATCAATGTGAGCTGGGAATAATGGTTTCACTGTGGGCGCACTAACTGATAATAAAGCCTTGGCCAAACCAACGCGTTGAGATCGTACGATGCGATTGCGATAAGTCAAATCCCTATGCATTAAGTCAAACGTCCATAAACGTTTGACTTAATGCATAGGGATTTGACTTATCGCAATCGCATCGTACGATCTCACCGCATTGGTTTGCGCAAGGCTTTAATCATTAAACTAAATCGAAAGGGATTTGATGTTCATCATTTCAGACACTGCAGTTCTGTTTCAAAACTTTAGGTTGATTTAAAAGTTGTGTAAAATTGAAAATGAAATTAAGCACAAAAACATTGCATTAGTTTTTGTAAGATTTATTGATTGACGTCTCACACGCAGTTGAGGCAGTGGCAGAAACGCTGCTGTCATCATTATATGAAAACGCCTCTTTTTCTTTCACGTCGGTGTGGGTATTCTCCTATTTCGCTGTAAAACATAATTTTCTTTGCTGCAACTGAAAAAACGCATTGGTTTGGAGGGTCTTTACGTCAATGGGGAGGTGCTACAATTCGGTTTTTTTTTTTTTTTCAAGGAAAAGTAACAAATCTTTATTTTTTTTTTAATTTTTATGCTAGCAGACGTTTTGGAAGTACTGTGATTTGAGCTTTCCTATAAGCTTCCAAAAACAGCTCATGCTTCAACCATTTAAAAACCAGACGATAAAAGCTCAAATCTCTTTCTAAGCTTTCATAGCTTTCCGAATGATGGCGCTATAGAAAAAAATATCATTTCTGCATAAAAAATAGTTATCACAGAAGGTGACATGGTGGTGTGTGGTGATGTGGTGTTTTTGTGGTTTAGTGTTGTTTTAGAACCAAAAAACTATCTATTTTTTAAACTCATAGCATAGGTGAAGTTCACACTGTTGCTTCAACAAATCAAAGTTATTACATTTTTCAACGAATCGACGGCAAGTAAAAAACGACAATTGGAGTAACAGAGAAGGAGGGCAAGAAAATAGTCGCTTCATTGTTCATTCGCAAGAAGTTTCAAATCGGCTAATGTGAACTGCGTCATTAAGGTTGCGAAGGTAAGGTAAAGTACGTTTGTTCGTTGAAGCCCTGGGGTTGTCTTATGGTTACCACAAAGCGTTTTTTGAAAACCAAAACTAGCCCTCAATGTCAAACTGAGTGTTTTTTTTAGTCCTGGGTTTGCCCTCCACTTGCCCTGAAGTAGCACTATGTTTTTGCAGGGGTGATTAAGAACATGGCTATCAAATGATATGTGTTTTTCTTCAAATCACAGGGAAGTGTGGTGATTTCAGGCGCGGATCCAGGAATTTGATAAGTTTTCCTTCCTTTTCAATGATTTGCAGTTATTAGGTCTGTTCGTTGAACTTTCCCCAGGGTTGACCCAGGTTTTCTTGACAGCCCCATGAGTTGTCAAAAAAAAACCTGGGTTTTCCAGTCCTCAAAAAACGCTAAACCACAAATCGCCACACATCTCTGTCATTTATATAAAAACACATGCCATTTGACAGCCCTCAAATCGCCACAGCAAAAAGCTAGGGCGAGTTTGGGGAAAACCTATGGCAAACCTATGGCTCAAAAAACACTCAATTTGACATTCAGGGCGAATTTAGGTTTCTCAAAAAACGCTTTGTGGCGACCCTAGGGCAACCCCAGTGCTTCAACGAACAAACCTATTGAATATAAACTCAATCAAATATAAGAATACATTTTTTATTTAAAAGAATTAGAAAAATTATTTAAAAAAAAAACAAGTTTAGTTAGTTTAAAACAGTTAATTAAATGCTAAAATCTAACTTTTTGTTGAAGCCGGTTTTTGAAAACCTTTTTATAACATCTATCGGGATTTGTCTGTGGATGTACATAAGTGCCAGACCGCAAAGGCGATTTTCACTCATTGTGGACCTTAAATAGGTTTAAAGCGCCGCAATGAAGAAAAAGACCGCTCTGCCGAAGAATTCGTAACCGGAAGCGCTGCAAGGATTAAAAGAAAACTGTGTATAATGCCAAACATCCTTATTGCATTTATCCATCAACTCAAGAGCAGTAACGGTAAGATGGTTGTTCTGCTTCTTTTCCGTTAACCATTTTTCCCGCCACAAAACCAGCTCATCTTTGAGCAAAAAACAGACTGTGTCTGTATTTAACTCTAAGAGCTGACCAAAGCGATTTATTAGCGACTGTGGTATCCAACTCATCAGTATTATATCGAATTGTACTTTCCGGAATGAAAATTGTAAGTTTAAATACATCTAAGGTTTCCGTTCGAAGTCTTTCATGCAAATCGGTCAGGACAAAGTCAAGTAGAGGTGCAAAATAACGAGATTCTGTAGTATATACCTCAGCTGAATTAGTGTCAAAATTAGCTCGGTGAATTTGGCGTCCACCATGACGTGGAATACGAGGAATTCTCAACTCAACATTCAACTGATCACATAAATTCTTTACATGCTGCGAGATGTTGTGGAAACTGGTATCTATGTTCTCCCGGCGACCTTAAAGAACGGAAATCGTGTTCTTCACCAGCATTGCGCTGCTATCACGCCAAGAGATTTAGATTGTAGTAACTTACTCAAGGACTGTGTTAAAGACAACACATCACTCAAACACAAAACTGATACAATAAACTGTGAATTGCATAAAGATGATGTAAGTAAGGAAGCCTTGCCAGCCGTGGTGCTTGGGTCACGCCACTGCGATATCGTTTCCAACGCTCCCACAATTTTTATGAGGTCCAAAGAAAATTGAAGTACACCTTCATGTCGTTCTACCCACCTTGTTTCACAAAGTGATGTGAGGGCACACCCCAAGGTGTTCATAAGGACAGTTTTTCGTTTTGGGTGCGATTTGAAGAAGAAGATTACCTCTTTCATTATTGCAACAGCGTCTCGAACGGCAGGTACTTTTGAACTTTGAGAAATGGAGTTATTAAGCTTATGACTGTAGCATGGAGTCCTAACAGCATTTTTTCGTTTCTCTCTGAATTTCCATGACAGCACCTCGAACTTCTGAAAGCTTAACAGCACATCCGTCTGTCCTTATTCCCACATACATAATTCCAAATTTCCATGACAGCACCTCGAACTTCTGAAAGCTTAACAGCACATCCGTCTGTCCTTATTCCCACATAGCATTCAAGAGGAAGTTTGAGCTTTTTCTTCAGTGGCAACAATACAATTTGGCCGCCAGTTAGAGATAACTCCCCTTCGGCAGCTAGTTTTCTTCTAGTTTCCCTCCAGCTTTCCTCATCAGATTCGTATTCTTCATCAGTTCTGGAATAAGCTATATTTATAGTGTTGTCATATATGCCACCCAAAAAATATTAGAATCAACACCAACATTTTTAACCGTGTAGTTCCTCAAATGCATCCACGAAAGTGACAAAATCCTCACGAATGCTACCATTGTGAACGTAGCGTAATATAATACTCAGTTAGGAGAGGTGAGATGCATCAGTTGTTTCATCAAAAAGTGTTGAATAATATTGTGAATCCCGAACGAATGACATTGACTTTTTTTTATGCCTTCTGTCTGAGTTTTGCTTTTTCTTGGTATTGAATGAATTATTAGGTCTGTTCAATGGGCAGTACTCCAGTGCGCACTGGGGAATGTCAACGCACTGAAATTATCTGTCAATACACTGAATACCTGTTCTGGATTTGATTTCACATCGAACACTTAAGAGCTAAAACTCACGTAGCACTTGACTTTCATAAATTAGTATCCTCCATTTGGCAATAAATAGGTCTGTTCGTTGAACTTTCCCCAGGGTTGACCCAGGTTTTCTTGACAACCCTATGAGTTGCGAGTTTATGGAAAACCTAGGTCAACCATAGGGCTCAAAAAACATTCAATTTGACATTCAGGGCGACTTTGAGTTTTTCAAAAAACGCTTTATGGCGACCCCAGGGCGACACTTAGGGCTTCAAGGAACAAACCTAATATGGTTACATTTCTTTCAAAGATATATGAAAAGATAGGAAACATCAAAATGAAACGCAAATATTCAGTTTGTAACCCAATTGCCAAAAAAATATACTTTGCTTTGCGAATAATCTTTTTTGCGTAAACAGCTGATTTTCAATTGAGAGCTCTGAAAACCTCAACCCCAGAAAAAACCTGGGGCATGGCAGTGCGCACTGAGTGCTTGCACCGGACGAACATCGAACACAGTGCAAATGCACTGGGGCGAAAGAAATGTCACATCGAACGCATCAGTGCGATTTCAGTGCGCACTAGGGCATCGAACAAACCTATTATTTAAAGCAATTTAGGGACCAACCTAATTTTTGTAGCGAATACGTACAGTTTGCTTTAGACTTAATATTTTTAATGACAGAGAGGGGGGGGGGGGCAATTGTCCCTATTGCCCCCCCCCCCCCTGGATCCGCGCCTGACTCAGACTCAGACTCATGGAGTGAGAGTGACTGATTGGTCATGTCCCATGAAACAACTCATGCCTGTTTGACTTTAGCCTTAAAAATGATAAATCAGTTTGGTCATTTTCCGCTATTTGTAAAAATTATAGCATCTTCCGATGGGTTCGAAGCCTTTTTAACCATCTCATATATTAAAGTGTGTCGCAGCTCACAGGTCTTCCTCTTCTTCAGTGTAGCGAGCACCGTGATCTCGTAGCAATCACAATACCTCACTATTCTACATATTTTACACTAGTGACGAAATTTTGACCACACGTGAGCAAGCTTCTCAGTATTAGGTTGTACTACGTCTGAGGCCTACCAAATGTTGATGCTTCGTGATAGTGTCTGAACGTTGGTTATGTGCTTTGAATATTTCATTACCAACTGAGCCGGTTGAGCTGTCTTTCTTTGCAAGACGTTATTTTTGACGTGAAGACGTCCACGGATTTCGGCGTTTCTGATACCAATGAGCTTTTGCTATTTCTGCTGTCATACCAAGAATCTTCACCTCAACTGCCGTCAACTTACTCTTCTACTTTTAGTCGATTTTATCCAACATTGTGAACAGAATGTGAGTTCTGGAGGCACAAGCACAATGTAGAGTCTTCCCTGAAGCTTAGGGGTCATGTTTCTTTCACAGAAGATGGCGGAGTATTTTTTCCACTTCATCCAGCCTACGCTGCCTCGATGATTGATGTAGTCCTCACAAGTAGCTCTACTGTTGACCATAGATCCCAAATAGTTAAACCTTTCACACTTGGAAAGCACATTTTTATTCAAATGTTTGTTTGGAATAATCGTGTCGGTTTTGGATTTTGGGAGGATATAAGGTACCCATACCCACTATACTATGGTGTGTCTCAATCTCAATCAGCAAAGAAACTATTAGATTCGTGCATTTTTCTATTCCCAATGTCAATCAAAATGAGTTATCCTATAAACGTAGCAGTGCACTATACTACTAGACACACCTCGGAATAAATTTAAGTAGGTAATCTCAAATGATGGCATTTCCTCATTGGAATTCTCCGATGTCAAACAAAATTAAAATAACAAAAAATCAAAGCGGACACCTCTTTCAACCAAAACGGAAACACTAAACCAAATAAAATCTTTTCAATTCCTTATGCTCAGCTCTTAAAATTATTCATTGGATTTTATTCAATTAGGAACATCTACCCACATACCACTTTTTTTTCTTTAAATTTTAATTTTATGCATAGCTAGGTTTGGTCTGAACTTGTAAGTTTCATTAAAACATACCACAAGACGAGACAAAAATCTGTCTGATAAATTGGATCACAATCACTTTGGTTTGGAAAGGGTTATTTTGAATTTACTTAAGTTTTTATATTTTCAATGTCAATTAATGTAAATAATGATTCATTCAATAAACATTAGGAATAGTTTGTATCGTAGATGTGTGGCAAAAGGCCGGTACCAGGTTATTTAAATCAGTATGAGATAAGAAACGATCTCAGACATAAAACGTAATAATTGGATTAACATAATTTGGAAATGACTGTAGACTGTAGACGAAACATAATTGGAAAGAAGACGACAAAAATAAATTCATAGGTCAACAGTCATCAACAGATTTTTACTTGGAATGGATTTTTATGGCAGCTTCGGAGGGTCTGAGTTTCGAATTCAATGATTTCACGAAAAAGCAGTAAAAAAGCATGCAAAGTCTACCTATACAGGCAGAAAAAAAGGAAAAAATAAATAAATAGGGTGGCGTAACAAAGCGAGGACCCCCAAAGCCTAGCGCATTTCTCACAACCATGCCTTGTGAGGGAATTGGAGGGGACCTACAATTTTCTGCCGGTTTCGAACGGTTAATCGAGAAAGTGCTTATTAAGGCAATGAAGTTACTAACGGCGGACTTGCAAATTCCTCGCAAAAGGCGAGTTGAAATTCGAACCATGAAACTCTGGGTCAACAGGTAGACATGCTTAGCATCACACCACGGGTACCACGCTAACTCCAACGATTAGATCTTGTTGTTCTAAAAGTTTTTCGTTCAGAATCACTTTTTCTTCAAAAGCCTTCGGAAGTAAGGTCCTTCTCTTTCTCTATCGTCTGGTCAAAGCAGTTAGTTTGTTTAAATTTTACCATGCTAGTACAACTACATGAATGATACACCAAAGTTTCATTTCCGAGATTTGTGGCATTTTCTTATAATAAACTGACTGACGATAAGGATACATATTGTAACTTTAGTTTCATCCGGGCACACAAATCGCGATTTCGTTGGCATTGTTTAAAAATTGGATGTACTTTGACTTATATTGACTTGTATTACAAGTAACTGTAGTTTTGGTTTTGTGTTACAGTCCCATGGTTCAAAAACGATTGCTTAATTTTTTGTTAAAAGAGCAAAACACTCATTGTTTCGTAATAGCCGTTTGGATATGACAAGCTTATTTTTATTTTATAAACAGCAAAGGCTCGTTTATTGGAATCGAAAGCCTTCATTTGTAGCCCGGTACAAATCACAGGGAGATTATTACTGTCAAGTAGATAAATGGGAGAGTTGTGAACTCTAAACTCCTTGAAATTAAAAAGCTTAGTGGGTCGTCAAAAGAAAACCAGAAAGAGAAAGCTTTTATTTGTTAAGAGTGTAATACAATCTCATTTAGCGTGTACAAGAACCTATCGGATACACTATCTAGGTAACTGAATCCACGGGGCAGAATTACCTCACACGTGATCGAGTAATACGTGACTGAATTATGTGTTTTTGTCATTACTCGTTATCGAGCACTTTAGTGCCACAATTTGTCATTCTTCCTTCAATATATGAGCGAATCTAAGTCGATAAATTAACAGCAGACTGATGTTCTGTAAAATGTAGTGAATTTTGAAAGAAAAATTGTATTCACTAACTCGATCACAGATGCGCTAATTTGGCCCCAGATTAGTACTGCAATCAGCTGTGAAGCATAAAAAATCATTTTTCAAAAAGCGGAAAGGCATTTAAAATATCGTTGAACATTGATTGGAGTATACTTTTCCGATTTTCCTTGCAACTACTGACTCTGAGACCAAGACAAAGGCAAACTAATATAAAACAAGTAGTTAGTCTTGTGGTGTATCAGCCAAATGGTCTTTGTCGCCCGGCTGCAACCCCCCCTACTCCGCAGATTTATGTGTGGAGTAGGTTTCATGTAAATGTAAATGTAAATGTAATATAAAACAAGAACGTCAAAAGAACCCAAATTAAGTTTTCTATTATCACCTGGTTGGAATATTCTAGTAAAAATTCTAGAATACCTTTCGATAGCTTTTACAAAATGCTGGTTTATATCTCTGCTAATAACGCCAAAAAGCTACTACTGATAAAACTGTTTGTTTGACAAGACATCTTTCGACCTCATTTATACTCATTGATAGCTAATTTGAATTGTTCAAAATACGTGCTGGTGGTAATGAATGGTTAGCATATCTGCCTGCTGCGTAAGCTGAACGGATGACTATACACGCATCCAGCACTTACATTCCCATCACAATGTTGGATAAGGTACAAAAAGTATGAGAGTAAGGTGTTAGCAACTCAAAATAAGGAGTTCCGTATGACAGCAGGATTAATAAAGCTTGGTCGTATAAGAAGATCCTTGGATTCATGTTCACGTTCATGTCAAAATAATACCATTTTGGAAAAGAGGAGAGAGGTTATGCTTAAAGGAGAGATCCTCGTCAAAAAAGCTACAAAAAGTCATACAGCCTTCTGGCAGACCAAAACACTCCTGGTACAACAAATGTATTTGCTGTCCCCAGACAAGGAACATTTCAAAATTAGGGGGTTTCCAACTTCTTTCTGTGGTCAACGAGGAGTACCCCACCAGTGGATTTTTTTTTTTTTTTTAAAATTATATAGGGTGAAGGTGAATGTTACCTTTACAAGCACGTCGACCTGAAAGATCTTTTGTGCTGTTCCCTTAGTTTAAAGACACGTAGTGTATGGGTTAGTTCATTCGAAGCTGAGGTCATGTAAGAACCTAAGAAACTTCGAGGAAGAGGTGTTTCTGATATCAAGGGGACTAGGGAACCTTTTATTGAATATTTTAAGCCTGGATCTAGCTAAGGCAGGGCATTCGCATAAAATGTTTCAGTCAGCTGTTTCTATGTCTTCAAGACAGAGACGACAGGTGTCATCTTGGCTGATGCCCATGTTTTTAAGATGATACTTGAGAGAGCAGTGTCCAGTGAAGAAGTCCGTAAGTAACTTTGCGTCACGTTTGCTCATGTCAAGAATTTCTTTCATACGTTTGTGGGATAAGTCAATGAATAGTTTTGACTGACGATGGCCATTTGAGTTGTTCCAGGTGCTGATCATGTTCTGTCGTTCCCAGGTAGTTAATTCGTTTTTAAGGCTACTGATTGGGAGACCACAGTAGGGTTCAGGGCCTTCGAATTGGGACTGAGAGCCAAGTCTAGCAAGGCGGTCAGCCTCTTCGTTACCCGGTACACCTTCATGACCAGGCACCCATGAAAGAGTTATTTTATTGTGAGTAGCTAATTGAAATAAACATGTCAGGCAGTTCCAAACTAGTTTGGATTCGATTTTTGTCGAGGACAGAGCCTTTAGTGCTGCCTGACTGTCAGAGCAGATTAGTATACTTGATCTTCGGAGGTTTCTTCTAATGCATTCCCTAATACAGAATTCTATAGCCATTACCTCTGCCTGAAAGATAGTAGTTGTGTTACCAAGGGATGTAGATGATTTAAAGTTGGGACCATAAATCCCTGCACCTACACCGTTGTTTGTTTTTGAACCGTCAGTATACCAGATGTATTCGAAGTTATTTGTAAGAGTTACAGGGTTCTTCCATGCTGAGCGGTTTGGAAAGATTACTTCAAAGGGGTGGTGTAACAGTTGATTACTAGTGTGAAGCAAACCAGTGGGAAGTTGTGATCCTTTCAAGATCACTATGCTTGTGTCCTCAAAAAAGGAAGAAGGTCTTACATTTGTCAATTCTATCACGTTTTAAGTCACTACAGTTTCTCAATTCTTCTTTGTCCTCTTGCAAATTAAAGTTGAAACATTCTTGACGATCCTAAAATCACCTTTTTATATTTTGTGTATTATAAACCACCCTCGAGTAAAGGCACCAGAGCCAAAATTGAAATAAAACACATTTTTCTTTCAGTGAAATTGAAATCACTACCGAGGACATTTCGCATAAACTGTCTCTAATGTTCCTTCAATAAAAGAATGAATTAAATTTACTTTAGTGGAAAGGTCTCATCGCTTCGCATTTGTATTTGCAAGTAACTAGACTACACCTGTAAATAGCTTCTTAGTACAAATATACACGAATTCATAATCCTCGTGTAAATTACTTAACGCCTGAGATCAAGAACTTTACTAAAAACCTACTGTCTTAGGACTTACTACATTGTCGCTTCCGTAGAAAGATGAGACTTTACACATAAAAATGGGTGACTTCTTGCTATTTTCTTTTGGCAACACTGGTTCTTACAGCTCACACTCGTGTTTGGTGTCACAGTCAAAAAACTTCAGTTTGGTCTAAATTTAACAATGAATCGTCTAACAAACGAACAACTCCTGCAATTTATTGAAGAAAGAGCAGCCAGAAGCATTGCAAGATCTACCAATATATCCAGAAAAAAATCAATGTTTGATGCGGATTACAGGCGGGCGGAATCATTGGGCCGTACTTCTTCAAATGATGCGAATCGCAACGTTAGAGTGAATGGTGAGTGCGCTACCGTGCGACGATAACAAACTTTTTTTTGTGCAAAATGGAAGAGCTTGGCTTGCATGACATGTGGTTTCAACAAGATGATCATTCCACTTTCCAAACATCTTCCCAATTTAAAATGCAACTGTAATAACTGATGTTGGATTCTGTATTTGGGCAATGGTGTTGGCTGATTGAACAATGCAAATAAAAAGTGTTTCAACCTTTGCAGTGCAAAGTTGCAAAGTTTGCACCTTCACTCTCGAGATCTTTTTGTTTAGATATCTCAACGCCAAGTGCAGCATACTGTCGGAATAGGAAATAACCAACAACCCATTCTTTTGACATCATTTATGGCACAGGTGTTTTTGGTAGAGGGATAAAGGGTTAACATCTGATTAGCAACATGCACACGAGCTCAAAGCTTAGTTTGCTTCCTGTGGCCTTAAATTCATTTCTTCACCTGCATGGTATTATGAAATAAATATTTTTTGTATGGCTATGGAAGCCAATCGTAGTTATTATTCAAAATGCAAATACTTTGTCCATACTACCAATACTATTCACCGCTATCTTACAGTCTTTTCAAAGACCGAAGCCACTTTTTTTCTATCTAATTGTAATTGTGTTCTTTTATTTCATGATTATAAGCTGCACCCATGTAATTGTTTTGATTATTCAGTAATGATACGGTTTCAACGAAGAATTCCCTTCCTTCAAGTTGTCTAGCACCGGAGTTCGAGTTCGGAGTGCCACCGAAGTCTTTCACTTTTCTAGCATCATAAAAATTGATTATGGATACTGGTTCGTCTCTAGCTCGGAGGCTGTTAGGTTACCGAATGTCCAATCATGGGTCTGGTCTATGATGCTATATGTCCGTGGACGACAATCAAGTGAGTTTAATTTTTTTTCCTTGTGGCTTCCTCCTTTCGAATGATACAAGCTTGGAATAGCCGTTATGACACAATCTTCTGCCTGGCTTATTGTTGGATGTTGGGCTTAGCTTATGCTACACGATTGCGGTTTTTTTTTTTTTTGTGATGAGGATGATTATTGCCCTCCACCGATTTGTTTGAGCACCAAACAAATCAGCCTCAGTGGATAAATTGGTTGAGATGTTGGTTTTGAGATGCAACTGTGCGACTGGTTTTCGATAGTAGCTCGCTTTAATATGATGGTCAACGGGATCTGGGATGCGTGTTGTTCAAGTGACTATGGTGTGAATGCATAAACAAAAAGGAGCTGCAATGAAGTATTAAAGTAGTTTATAATTTAGTATGTGGTTATGTGAAGATTTAATTCAACTGAAGAAGAGAGTTTCGTTTTTTCATCATCAACCCACGGGCGGCCAGCGCTGGTCAAGACTTAAATGCGTGGCAGGATGAAAGGATTGTTGGTCCTTAATTTCGATTAACTCTTCTTTAAAAATAAAAACCAAATTATGTTCTTCAGGTACAACGTTTACAGTTTAAGAAGGACCATCGACTCTAACAACATGCCCTCCCAGCTTATCCAATTAATGCACCTTACGTTAGTTGAGGCAGCTCATGACTTGATTATGATTTCCACGGGAAAGCTTCTTCTTTTTGAGAAGGCAAATTGCTACATTGAAGAAGTTTTTTTTTTTAATTAAACCTTTTTGTGACCTGAAACTCGATGAAACGAAAATGCGTCACGAAGTCTTGATATCGATATACGGAGGTTTTGTGCATTGTCGCCTAAGTCCAATGAATCAGTCTTGAAACGGTTGTCCTTTTTCAGCACCAACCATCCGGCATATTACGTGGGTGTTTAAGGTTCGAATCCCTCAAATGTTTCATAACTGTTATCATATGCGAGATCTTCACAAGTTCATCGAGCTTTAAATTAGTTTTCCCAAAATTTTTGTTGAAAGGAATACACCACGTCCGACCCTCTTCATACACTAGTAATAGACGTGATAATGCAGTGCTCCTTATAAATTGCGTGGGGTGGACGAAACTCTTTCGTCGCTGTCACGTTTTCTTAATTACGCTCACTGTCACATTTGCCGCAGTAAATTTCATTGCTTAGGACATTTTTTGTACAATTTCCATATCCTTTCCAACTTCCCAAGCAGGAGTATTGCCTCACATTTTGATTGCCGACCCGATATTCCTTGGCTTGTTTTTCATAGTGGGGTTATCCGAGGTGTTTTGGTTGTCCAGAATATTTTTCAACGGTTTTCTTGAACATGGGGAGTATTTTATAAATCTTGAAACATGCACGCTTCGGAAAATGATGTTGCTATGAAGCTTTATGGTTTCATCCACCACCATCTCAATCACATTATCCTACACCAGCATTAACTCAATGCGTTTTCAGAAGATCGATGAACTTTTACTTATTTAAGAGTTCTGCTTAACAGCGGTATTTATGTCATCGATGCAGTTTCGAAGTCTGTAGAAGTGGTTTTTTCAGATCCTCACTAGCGGCTCAAATTGTACTTCTAGGTTTCCGGTTGGCCTTCGCACGCTTGGATTGGAAAATTGTCACATGGCATGATCTTATTACCATTTGATGAAACTTTGGAATGTTTGTTCTTACTATGGCATCTCCCGATGACCACAAACGAAAGTTTTTATTGTTTGTATCGCCTTTCGCGAAGAATTGGTTAATAAATTAAATGACATGAAAAGCGTTTTCTCCATTAGCCGTTCGGAACCGGCAGAACATTGTAGGTCCTCTCCATTCCCTCACAAGGCATGGTTGTGAGAAATGCGCTAGGCCCTAAGGCTCCTTGCTGTGTTGCGCCACCCTATTTATTTAACTATTTAATAATATCAAAATAATACAGGAAATTATAATACGACGGAAAATGGGAAAGCTAAAACTGAGAAATCGGAACACGATTATAAACTTGGAACTAACAAGTCTAAAATATATTTTTCCCTATCGATTTTAAGTCTATTTTCGATCTGTTGGAACAAGCAGTGCGATCTTGGAATAACTTTTCGAAAAGCTCAGGGGGAAAAAAACTGAAATTCAAAGTCAACGTTATAAAAATTTCGATCTGACAGATCTGGCTGTGCTCTCCTTTGTAATCGAAAAAGTTTACAAAAACTCCATAAAAAGCTGCAATTGTTCGCAAATGTCCATTAAATTCTTTTATAAAGAGCACTCTAAAGTTCCCAAGTAACGTAAAAGGATTAAAAGTCAGCAAATGTCTGTTAAACTTCGAAAAACGTCACAACTATCTGTAAAAGACCGCTAAAATTTGCAACTTTACGCAAAGCTAGTTTATGTTCGCCTCACTCCACAAAAGTCCTCATTTAAATTTGGAAAACAAATAATCGTAAAAATCTAAAAAAAAAAAATAGCATCTGACCGCCAAAGCAAACAAGGGATCGAAAAAAAATAAAGAAATATCCCCAAACCCACGCAAAAATCCACAAAACTCCGCAAATTTCAGCAAAAGTCCCAAAAGCCAGCACAAGTCTGCGAAACTTTGGAAAATATCACAACTATCTGCTAAAGACCGCTAAAATTTTCAACTTTTGCATTCATTGCCTAGTTAGTATTGAATTTGTTTTAATACACTGGACTTAAAGTAAATTAATCAATTGCTGTTAGAATGACAACTCGAAAAAATGGTTAATTACTGATTTCTCCCCATCACCAGAGGAAAAACATCTTTGACACAATCATATATCGAATATTCATGCTGAATAAGCAGCGAATGCTGCGAGCATAATAAATACTAAAGTCCGCAAATGTTCGCAAAAGTGTGAAAACGTTCAAAACAGTCCGCAAAATGTTAGCCAATCCGAAAAAATCAGCTCAAAAAAATCAAAAGTCAACAAATGTCCGCGAAAGTACTCAAAAACTTGCAAAACTTTATTTTGAACGATAACACAAAAAACCAAAAACAATTGCAGCCAATTTTTTTTGTTTTAAAAAATGGAGGTTTAGTACCTACCAAACTAGAGCACTCCAACCAAATACCAGTGCATTGAACCACCGCTTATTAGTCTAACCTTCCCTTTTTCCTGGAGCTGTAAACGGAAATAAGATGGTCGAATTTAATTCATAATTAATGGAACTCGGCCAGACGAAACTAGAAGCCTTAAAGAAAAGAAGACATCCGGCGAGGGACTCGGAGTTATTTCACAATTTAAAAAACCTCCTTTTAGTTCCTTCCGAACATAATATAAAAAATGTATTCAAAATCTTAAAAATTTTTAACATACATAATAATATTTAACATTTATTCTTTTTAAACTCAGCTAAAAGCCCTGGTAGCTACTAGCTTTTAAGTATTGTTTTGTACATTCATGTATATTTCAATAAATAATAATAATAATATTTCACTGTTTGATAGACTTAAGACTACCACTGTCGTCAATATGAGAGAGCCACCTTTCATGGTTCCAAACATTTTTGCATGTGTCCAACTGCCTAAAAGGACTCACAAAAGTTATGAGTTTTAGAAAACATTATACGGGCAGGAATCAGCAATCAGCAAACATCACCACAATTTTGAATACTCTTTTCCTTAATGTATGTCACATTTGATGACATATGAAGTTGCATTGCTATTACAGTATAACTCATTAATCTGCACAGCTTTGAAATTTCAAAGAAGCAATTCAAAGACTTACACAAAAATACCAAACCTCTCGTTCTATCTTCCCAAACAAAATTCACAGTGGGCTTTCGGTTAATCAAGCCATAAGAAGAGACTTCTATACTCTTCCTATTATTAACCAGCCACTATACATTTCCATTTCCTGTCAATAAAAATTTCTTGTAAATAACTAAGAAATCGATGTTATTATTTTTCAATCGTGGCCTCTCAACGCAAGGTAAACGATGAGTACACCTTTAACCATCTGCCATCTCTTAAACTGGCTTTCAGACAAATTAAGCCGCACTCAGATAAAATCAGACCAACTTCAATCGACCTGCCTCATGGATAATAGCTACAACGTTCTTGATACGATTACCCATAATTTGCATATATGTAGGTACAAACAGCAGTTCTTAAACGCCTTGAGCATATATTTCAGCTAAGCCATTTAACAAATAATGGCTATTAGCCAGTGACATGTTAGCATGTAGGAGAGCTTTGTAGGCTTCCGATATAGTTTCTTTGTCGTTGATTTACCCAAAATCTATGGTAACTGGTTCTTGAAACATTCGAATGCAGAACACCTTGACAAGGTAACTGGTTTCCAACGCCAAGAACTGCCGCCTCACTGCGTCGGTCGCCACACCGCAGCACTGGCCAAAAGCCAACCGCAGAGATCTCTAATTTGTTTAAGTGTCTTTTTTCGTTTCAATCTTTAAGTCAGTGTAATTGCCATTGATTCTTTTTGCATACCCATGCTTACCAAAAGGAGATCAACAAGCTGTTGACTGGTATTTGTTTTTGTGCAGTTATGTCTTTCAAATCGAATGTGTTCTAAGAAATGCTTCTCCTGAAGTTGTCAACTTTAACCAAATTCGACTTCTAGGAGACAGATGACATACAAAATACAAATAAAATGAGGTAGGGAAGGGACAGAGAGATGAAGAAAGAAAACGCTCTAGCTTAAGTTATTTGTGGTTAGAAAGGCGAAGTTGGGGTTAATTTATGTCTCAGCCAAAGGTTAATAAATTTGTTTGCTTTTAGTAGGTGCTTCTTTATGGCTGACTTCAATCAATAAATCAAGCTCCACTTTTTGTGTTCAGTTTGCATGAGACAGCTTTGACTATTGAAACAAACAATAGCTAGTTGTTTAAGGAAACAACGACACGTTTTTAAAAGCTGATGATGACTTTTTAACTAAAGCAAAAGAAGCATAAGCCAACTCTCACTAATTGGCGCCCGACTGGGACCCACAATGACCAAGAAGAAACGATTTATTACATGACAAAAGTTCTTTGAAACAGGGTTCTTTTGGAACGTAAAAGCACAGCCTTCTTCTTCTTCTTCTTTAGGTGGCTCAACTAGAGCGTGGTGCTCCTAGGCCTTGTCCCTCCATCCGGCTCGATCTCTAGCCTGCCGTTTCCAATTTTGCACTCCAAGTTGGCGGAGATCTCCTTCTACCTGGTCGCCCCATCGAAGATGAGAGTTTTGGCGTTAAAGACTTTACGCGCTGGAGCGTTGATGTCCATTCATTCTACATGGCCCAGCCATCTTAGTCGTTGGACTCTAATTTTTCTGGCTAAGCTTATGTCGCTTTACAGCTCGTATAGTTCGTCGTTGTATCTTCTTCGCCAAATGTTGTCTTCTCGATTAACGCAAACAGGACCATAAATCGTACGCAGAAATTTTCTCTCGAAGACTCCAAGTGACTTTTCATCCGATTGGGAGAGGGTCCATGCTTCTGCACCATATAGCAGGGCAGGGATGATGAGTGTTTTGTATAGTGTCTCCTTGGTTCTTCTCGATAGGGCTTTATTCCTCAATTGCTTATTTAACCCAAAAAAAAACAGCGATTAGCAAGAGTTAGTCTGCGTTTGATTTCAGCGCTGATGTTGTTGGCTGAGTTTACAGCAGTGCCTACCTCGAAGTTATACCTGTCAATGGTGACATTTTGACCAAGTCGGTGGTGGGATTGGACTTTTGTTGATGAGAGCATATACTTCGTCTTGTCCTCGTTTATTTTCAGCCCCATTTGGCTTGCTGCTGACTCCATCGTAGTGAATGCACCAGTTACTGCTCGCTTTGTTCTTCCTATCACGTCAATGTCGTATGCAAACCCAAGTAATTGTGTTGATTTATTGAAAATGGTGCCCGATGTACTCGCATGGGTGCTACGTATTACATTTTCAAGCACAATGTTAAAACAGCTGCATGACAGTGCGTCGCCTTGTCTAAGCCCTCTGGTGGTTTCGAAGGTTTCAGTAGAGTCTCTACCAACTTTGAACAGCTAGCGTTCTCCAACGTCATCCTGATAAGGCGTATCAGTTTAGCAGGGATTACATTAGTATCAGTTTAGCATATAACGATGCATTTCAACTCTGTTAACACTATCGTACGCTGCTTTAAAGTCGACGAACAGGTGGTGGGTGTCGATGTTGTACTCTTGGGTTTTCCCCAGGATTTGGCGCAATGTGAATATTTGGTCGGTGGTAGATTTTCCAGGTCTGAAGCCGCATTGATAAGGACCTATTAGATCATCAGCAAACGGCTTGAGACGTTCACATAATACGCTCGAAAGGATCTTAAGGGCGATGATTAGAAGACTAATGTCAATGCTAAAAGCACAGCCAGAAAAATTAATAAGCTACAGATCGATTGCGGTGTCACAAAAACTGTTCACTGCTAAAACTTAGAATGCTTCGTTCCTCTCTGTTGATTGGAACAACATTTCCTACAAATGTCTACTTATGTAAGTTGATAAGTTACACGATTTAAAGTAATGAGCCACGTTATGTGGTCATGTATCAAAATATTTGTGGAAAAGCCGTTCGGCACTCTGTGAAACACTCTAATCGCGACTTTATCTTACTTGTTAAATGCAGCAATTATATTCTTATGCTTGCTGCCATCGCATTTGTCATTACCCGCAGTAGGCACAGTCCAACTCTTCTTGGAAATAAATAAAAATACAGAAATTTTAACTGCCAGACAGTAATTGTGTATATGTCCTCTCAAATTTGTACCGGGGCTAGAAAATATTTTGACAAACGTTATTACATCACTCTTGCGCTTATACTTCTGCGAAACTATCTCCCGTTAAATCTCAAGCAGTAATTTGTAAAAGTTAAATCTATGGCGTTTGAATGGATGGGCTATCCTTTGGCAACGAAGTACCAGTACCACAAGCGTTTGTGCGAGCAAACTGAACAAACTGAAAAGACACTAACATCATAATTAACTCATCACTTTCGTTTAATTTAATAGGGTTCCTTGTGCACCACACAAGATTGTAATGACATGGACAACCGTTTAGCAGTACAGTCAATGGAATTAGATAGCCATTACCTATCAGTTTATCTGCAGCGCAGCATTGCAATGCAAGCTCTCGGTCATAAATTACACATTTCTGCGAATATAATAATGTGATACAGGTTATTTATTGTGTAGAGTTTTTGTAATCACAATTGGGAAAGGAGTTCCACCAGAAAACCCATTGCGACATCACCACGGAATGGAGTTTTTCGATTGTCGAAGAGGTGCGGAAGTGAAAACAATGTTGTACCGTTTAAAATGTCTACCATCTGATAGCATGCGAATTTGAATGTTAAAAGCAGTCAGTTGAATGCCGGCATCCACACTCTACTAGAGAAGAGCACACATGCGCTATCAGAGATTAAACCGAGATACGATACCGTTTCCTATGCGGTGCTAACACTTGCTACCTATGTCATTTTGATTTATTGTTTTTTTGGCAGAAATATTTGCTCGAACGTTGTTTATGGTGATAAAACAAAGATAACCGGCTGAGTTGATTGTTTTCGAATGTCTTACTTATGTTGAAAGCAAAATTTAAATGCACTTTCGACATTTAAACCATCTTCAAACGACACTTTAGATTGGAATGGAGTTAACCCTGTGAAAACATAAAAAATCTATTAAAGCCGCAACGAGGCATGCTGTTGAAGACGAATTGCGTTACATCAATGGAAGTGCACTTAACCACCTATAGTGACTTTTTGAATTGGCATTTTTGACTGTCTGGAGCCTGTTCCACTCAGTTTTACAAAATATGCGAAGTGTAAGACGAGATTAGTGTAGACAGGTTATGAAAATCTACGACGCGCAATTTGTTATCAATTTGAAGTTATCTTTAACAGCTTAACATTTCCTTCAAGCAGAGGAAACAAAAAACAATTAGAGAACGCAGCATTCCAAAGAATAGACTTTGTTCACTTTTGGGAGATTATTCAATCAGCGCCAGCGGCTTAACCTCAGCTCTTTTGTTTTTAAGGTAAACACTTTGCAGTTGGCACGCGCCGTAGGGAGATTGGCAGTTTTTTAATATTCAATATATTTTCTGCGTTTCGTGACACTTGCAATTTATTTAAAAAATAAATAAAGATGGTAATAAAGATAGTGGTGGACTTGAATTATTAGGGAAGGTTGACTGGTATCAACTTGTCGGCGCTCAGATATTACGACTAATAAATACACATCAATTGTGCTTACTATACCTTCCCGCAGTAACAACTGGGCACTGATATCGTCCAATCGGAGGTACTTGCCGAACTAGGGCGAGTGTTGACAAAAGGACGAAGAATAACAGATCAACACTTAAATGCTCTGCGAGTAATGACTGACTGCCCGAATCTCAATGGTCTGACAGAACTTTTGAGGAATGTCACAGTAGATGAATTCAACTCACAGAATCTGTGGTGGAGGTAGCAGTCATAAAGCAGAAACCAGTGAATGAGTTATTTCGACATATTTGGATTTGGTTTAAAGGTCTTTTCGAAACTTTCAACACTAGCACATTGTTTGAAATAGAGGTGGTGGTGGATGAGCTTCTGGTTAAACAATTGGCAGCTCTCAACCCCATTGCAGAAGGATACTGACAAATGCATTATCCGGCCCCAGCACCAAAGAAGAGAAAGACTGTTTCTACGATCTCCTGAAAACCGTTCTTGGGAAGGAGGACACCTTTGGAAGCAGATTCGGTGAGCACGGTCTGCATGGAAAAACCTCCGAAAACGAACTCGGATTACTCGACATAGCGTGGTTTTATATAGCTTTAATTAGCACTCGAAGAACACCACATCAATTTACCGTCAACCCAATTGACCATGTTGCGATCGACGCAAGACACTTTTTTAGATGTCCAAACTTTTAGTGTGGCTAATTTCGAATCGGACCACTACCAAGGGTTAAGTACATCCTCAAGCCTCTGGGGGTTTCACTTGGCCTCCAAAACAAAACACATGGTTCGATGAAGAATGCAGACAGGCAAATGCAGCCAATTAGAAAGCATGGACAAATGGTCAATGCGGAAGAAAATCAGGGCTGCCTGTGACCAGTACAACGAACGAAACGTTCGTTTCAGGAAATTGTGATATGCCATGATAGGAATGAGATTCGAAAACCATACCAAAAGATAGGCAAAGAGATCATGAAAGAGTGTACAACTTCGAACTCAAGCCTGTAAGGAAACAGAGCACTTCAAGGCAACTGGAGATCAATTGGAAATGACAGAAGATATGCATGATATGGTCGGAAGAAAGCACGGCGGATGAATGGAACCTCAGTATCGTATGCCCGATCTTAAAAAAGGGAGACCCTCACAATTGCGCCAGTTATAGAGGAATAAAGCTCCTTAACGTCGGTTATAAGATCTTGTCTGCTGTAATATGTGAACGTCTGAAACCCAAAGTCAACAACTTGATAGGTCCTTATCAATGTGGTTTTAAACCAGAGAGGTTCACAATCGACCAAATTTTCACATTACGGCAGATCTTGGAAAGAGCCCGAGAATATAATATCGATATACACCATCTTTTTTATCGACTTCTAGGCCGAGTATGACAATATTTACAGAGACGAGCTGTACAGAGCCATGTCTAGTTTCGGCTTCTTTGCAAAACTCATGCGACTATGCAGGATGACTTTGGAAAATTCACGCTGCTCCGTCAAGGTCGGTAAAGAACTCTCCGACAACTTTGATGATGAAAAAGGCTTTCGACAAGGCGACAAACTGTCATGCAACTTCAATCTTTAACATCACACTTAAAAAGATTGTTCAAAACTGAAATGTTAACAACAGAGGAATAATCTCTCAAAAGTCAGTACTCGCTCACGAAGACGATATTGACTCAAAGGGAAGAAAAAAGCGTGATGTCATAGTTACTTTTGCGAGTATTAAAAAAGAAGCCGCAAAAATGGGTTTGATGGTTAATGAGGGCAAAACGAAGTATATGTTGTCATCAAATAAGGACACCAATCATCGACGAATTGGACAAAAAGTCATAATAGACAGACATAACTTCGAAGTAGTAGTACTTGGATCCGCTATAGACACGGAAAACAACATCAGTTCGGAGCTCAAACGAAGAATAACTCTTGCAAGCCGTTGCTTCTTTGAGTTAAAAAGGCAATTGAGAAACAAAACCCTCTCCCAAGGTAGCCCTTTATAAGACCTTGACCATCCCAGTCCTCCATTACGGGGCGGAAGCACGGACCTTATCGAAAGCGGATGAGGAAACCCTTGGTCGTTTCGGAACAAAAATACTTCAAATGATCTTCACTCCCGTATGCGAAGGCAATGTGTGGAGAAGAAGATACAACGACGAGCTGTATAAGCTGTACCTCGACAATGGCATAGCCAGAAGAGTACGCATCACGAGGCTACGATGTTTGGGCCATGTAGAGCGGGTGGACCCTAAAGCTCCTGCTCGATGGAGGATCATTGAAAGCACATTGCAGGGAAATCGCGGAATGTGAAGACCTCGTGTTAGGTGGCGCAATCAAGTGAAAGAAGACCTCAACCGATTTAGGGGGCAAAAGTGGAGAGCGCTCGACCGAAATCGAATTGTTGGAAAAGATGTTAGTTAGTTAGATGTTGTGTAATGGCCTTATTGCCGTAAGACCAATCTAACTTCACGCATTTACATTTTGATTCAAGAGCTTAAAGTTCCGACAACAGAGCATCAAAATTCCTTAATTTTCTATGACTAGTCTAAAATCGTAACATTTGATAAACCATAGGAAATTTTTACACAGACAGCTGTTTCTCATTTGAAATTTGATAAAATTTCAGTAGGTTCGTTCGTTGAACTTTACTCAGAGTTGACCCAAGTTTTCTAGACAACCCTATGAGTTGTCGATAAAACCTGGGTTCTCCAGACCTCAAAAAATGCTAAACTACAAAATCACCACACATCTCTGTCACTTGAACAAAAATGCATGCCATTTGAAAGCCCTGTTCATTACCTAAACTAGCCTTAGCAAAAACTTTGGGTTGCTTCAGGGCGAGTTGAAGGCAAAACCAGGGCTCAAAAAACACTCAAATGGCCATTTAGGGCGAGTTTAGGTTTTTCGAAAAACACTTTGTGGCGACCACAAGGCTTCAACGAACGAAGCTAGTATCACACCTCCACGAAAAGAAATCAGTCACTACACGATTGAAAAACAACATTTCGAAATATTGACAACTTATTTCAAAGTAAGTTCTTTGTAGCCTAAACAGTGCGTTTTTGAAAAGAAGTTTGGGATGAATTGAAGTACCTACCGCGCATACTGTATTTTTTTTTTTTTTTTCTCTCAGACCCAATTCCCGGTCTATTCCAGGGTAGCAGCCTTCCCTCTTTGTGATGCAGTAGATTGAAATAAAGTGAATGTAATTTCGTATATAACCTCAAGGATGGCGGCGGCGGCGCGGCGTCCAGATGAAACTGGGAGGCCTACCTACTGAACAGTCTACCACTGCACCACGGCCGCCCTATACTGTATGCAAATTTGTGATGATCGTGATGCGGGCATGCTAGTGGACAAAACTCATGGTCGCCGTCGTCGCACGCTACGCGCAGCTGGATATTACACCTATTGAAGCCGATGATAGTGCGAAACTCAATCCGCGGGAAAGTTTGCAGGCTTTGGCCAACGTCGTCAGCATGTCTACCTATTTTTATTTTTTAGTGAAACTGTCACACAGGATGGTGACACGCCTCTATGTGTTACAGGGTTACAGGTTCTGCAACAATCGATCGTTTGCTCCCCAAGCTCCCAAATTGTGTTATCATCCGTACATATGGACAATGCCAATTGGTCGCATTTGACCCCTTTGGACTTTTTGATAGAGGACCGTGAAGGACCGGGGCGGCGTTATGCCCACAATCCGGACACGATTAAAGTACTTAAGGTTAACTATAGCCAAAAACCATCAACAAGGTCTGGGAAAATTAGAGCGACAGAATGCGCTACTGCGAAGCTACTTGAGAGCCGTTGTTCCATAACAAATAGGTTCATTCTATTGCATTTCAAAAAAATCTTGTATTCAACCCCCCACCCCTCCATTTTATACTTATGTGGGGTACAAAATCAATCTACTAAAGCTAATAAACGTTGGTTTACACTTACCGTTTACACAATCACGCGGAGTGCTTATTACTTGTGACCAAATTTGGGAGTCTTACACTTCAATATTACTTAATTCATTTCCTAAATTGCCTTGAATTTATGATACTCTCAATATTTCAAAAAACAAGATCACATGACGCACTTTCACATTTCCCGATGAACTTTTGACAATTGGCAAAATGTTGCTTTTCATTTCCTTTAGACGGGTCGAGGCTTACGCTTTATTTCCACCTAACCGAATTTGTATGAAGACTACGCAGTTTGTTTAAACCTTCGCACCCAGTATGTTTCAACCAACTCTAGATACTCGAAACCGAAACTGACAGCTTTTTTTACATTATTTTCAATATTCCAATGAGTTTGACGTTTCACAGAATGGAATTTACGGAAAGAGATTGGTACATCGCGTCAGTGACGTTCTGCCACATGTGCCCAGTGCTGCCGTTCGATGAATTGACAAAAACAGGAGATTTCCTGTTCAACGGGTTGAAAAAACAGGAGATTTAATTTTTTTCGAATAGAACGTCCAACTGGACTCGAATGTGTTAGTGAACCTCGCTTACGTCGGTATTTATCAATAACGTGCTGGCATCACCTTAAGTCAAATCAAGATTTAGCAATGTTTCTTCTAAATTGTATAAGAATTCTATGCAGAGAGTTGAAAACTCGATACATCAACCTTACAAAATGAAAAAAATTCTAAGGTTTCTGTTTGGTCTCACCAAAATAAACTGGAAATTCATTTATTTATTTTTTATTTATTTTTTCAAAACAAAACTTAATTATTATTCAAAGCAAACAAAATAAAAAACTTATAAAATTATCCAAAAACTAAACAAAAAAATTTCATGTTCACAATTACATATTTTTAAATGTATGGCTTACTAATGAAAAAAGAATTAAAAACTGAAATAAAATAGGACAATATGTCAGTCTTTTAGTTGAAATTATTATTTAAAATATAATCACATACTTTCCATTGATTTTTCATTAAATTCAAATGTGTTTCCGTAATTTGGAATGCCGTACAATTCAAATCATCTTCTTTTAAGTGCGATCTTATGACAGCAATTATAGCATTGAGAGTCTTATTCCCTAAACAGTTTCGTTTTTTTGTTTTTGCATCGGTAACAATGCTGAAAATTCGCTCACATTCTGCATTTGAGTGTGGCAAACTTAAAACAATCTCAGCCAATTTAAAGATATTTTTAAAAATTAGCTCATCGTTGTAATCTTTGATACCTGCAATCATGTTCCAAAATTCTTCAATATCTGCGTCTTTTACTTTTTGTCTTTCTTCTTCTTTAAAGTACGTAGGCAAACTATGCCACTCGTTTAAAAGATCAACTGTATTTATCAATTTTGAAAAATGATTACAAAGTATTTGCAAAAAATTCAAGTTTTGTGTTCTGTTTAAATTAAGAGCTATACAAGGATCTACAAATTGAAATTGTTGAAAAAGTAAACTATCTATTGGAAAACGCTTTTTTATTTCACTGCATCCTTTGATGTAGAAATTTAAAGCATTTTCCCGAATATTTTCAACATCTTCAATCAAAAAAACTGATTTTCTTAAAAATTCCTCACATTCGGCCTCTAAATAAATCTGAGACAAGTTTTTATAATTATCAGCATCTGAAATACCAACAGAAGTATTTAATTTATCTGGCAAAATAAAATTATTAGCTGGCAAAATGAAATTATTAGAACTCGAGGTAGAACTTCAACAGGTATGTTCTTTTATTATATCTTTTCTTGATGAAGAATATTGTGGTACGAGGATAAAAAAAATTCTTATGAACTTATGATAAATACTAGTAAAGAGTAATAAAATGTTTGACTACTGAGTTACTCAATGTAATAGTTAGAAAAGTCAGAAAAACAGTAGAATTTTGAAAAAAATGCCTTGGTAACAGGAGACAGGAGATTGGAGTTTTTTAGAGTGAAAAAACAGTAGTCTACTGTCATGACAGTAGAAACGGCAGCACTGCATGTGCCCCTGTTCTTTAACTATCGCCTCGATAACATCGATCGAGAAACAGTGAGAACCGGAACGAAATCCTACTAAATTCATAGAATTTCGTTCCATTTTTCACCGTTTATCGCCGGCTTTTATCGAGGCGATAGTTACAGAACAGGTGCACGGCTTACAATGAATGATCTCTAAACCTTGCACTTCAACTTAGATTTAAGCATTGTATATTTGTAAATATATTTATTTATTTGTTTATATTTTCTTTTTTTAAGTTTAAATATTTTTAAGTTTAAATCTATTGTTCTAATCGCTTGTAGTAAGCTTAATAAATATATCCCTATTCAAACAAAAGACATAAATAAATGCATCACATCAAAACTTGTACTTTTTTTGATTCTATCAAAAAAGATTAGGCCTGAAACTCTAAAATCTCATTGCCATGCCGGTCCACATTATTTCCATTGATAGAAACAAGGAGGCAATAATAGGTTCGTTCGTTGAAGCCCTGGGGTCGCCCTGTGGTCATCACTAGCGTTTTTTGAATGAATACTAAGCAGGTTTAGTTTTAGCTAGATTTCAGTGTCCCAATTATTATTATTAAATAAAACAAAATTTTATTGTTTTTCTTTTTTTTTTAATTTTTTTGTGGTATGACTTCAATTCACAAAAAATTATATTTTATTATAATTCTCACGAAATGTTTTTTAATTTTTTTTTTGTTTATTTATATAGGTTTTTAAATTATAATAATAACTAGTTTTTAATTAATTAACTATTATATATAACAATATCAAAAGAAAAATACAGGAAATCAATAATATTTTTTTTTGTTTATTTACACATACACGTACATATTTTGTTTTGTATATATATAGAATATGAGCTCAATATATTTGTATGCTTCTATTTACTTTTCACTTTATAAAAAAAGACATACAAGAAGGAAAGAAAATAATCATAATATTTAATAATAGAAAAAAAAGAACAAAGTTGCAATGCATCTTCTTGAACTATGCACACGTAATATGTGTGCATATATATGTATTTATTTAAACCATTAAAATTAAGAAAAAAGTACATATTTTGTAGTTGTTGTTGTTGATGTATATAAAACTAAATACAATGTGTCTTTATTAGGACATTTAGAAAGAAAAAAAATCTAGTTTCTCGCATTGAAGAAATTGTGTTAATAACCTCAAATTGGAACAAAATTAATTTCACCTCATTTTGCAGAATACTTAAGTGTCTATATTTTTTTTTGCATCATTCTTAGAAAAAGAAACTTATAACAAAAATATTGTAAAAAGTCGTTATTAATTCATTTTAATAGATAATTCTTCTTGTTTCTTATGAACTTATGGTAGTTTTTTTTTTTTTTTATGAATATTTTATCACCACAATATATTTTTTTGTTTAAGACATTTTTAAGAGATTTTAAAGTTTTTTTGTTTTTTGTAATATTTAGCATAAAATAACATTTTGTTTTTATGGTTATCTTTTAACTTATCAATACAAAATTAAGAGAAATATCGAAAGAAAAGCAGAATAAAATTTGTTGATTAAGTCATTCACCTTAAAATATTACTAAGTTTACATATTTTCATTTTTAAACATTGATTTTGATTTATATATTTAAAGAAAATAATTAAAAGAATCGCAAGACAAATGACAGTCTGTATACATAAACTTTTTTTTTTGTTTTTCTCCAGAGGTTTGAAACTCTTTTTATGTTGTTTTGTTTTAAATTTCAAGTTAATATCCAATTTTGTATAATTTTTATGTGAGTAAACATATTTGATTTATACTTTTTTTTGCGTTTTGTAATTTTTAGGTTAGTTTAACTCTAGTTTTTTTTTTTTATTTATAAATTTAATAGGATCTCACATTAACATAATTTTTTGTTTTAGGTTATAAAAGTTGGTTTATTTTTTACTTTAACATCATGGTTATATTTTGACGTGCTAAATATATACTTATAAGTGTAGGTGCATATTTTCTTTTTATTCTGCTACGGTTGTCGGTGATCACCTGCATGAAGTTGTCGGAAGGGAAAGTTGAGTGGAGTCGGGAGTGAGGCAGACGGAGTCAATGTAGTGATGGTTGGAGTCTGTTGGGAAATCGATAGGTATTGTGGTGGTGGTGGTGGTGTTTGGCCAAATGTAGTAGGGAAGAAATTGCTGCTCTTCGGTGCATTTACTGCTGAGACATGGGAGTGCCGCATACGAGCAGGTGCTCACTGAAAAATTCTCTGAAATTGACGAGAACGATGATGATGATTGACATGAAATGATTGAAGATGGCTTTGTTGACGATGATGATGATGATGGCAATGTTGTCAGTGAAGATGCGGATACGGTTGATGTTGTTGATGGTATTGTTGTGGTGGGAAGCAGTGATAATCACGTGCTTAGCCACGTTGAGTTGCATGTGCAAATTGTTGCTGGGATCACAGGTGCGTAATAAACTCCGTTGGCATAGATTAGACCGGGTGGACCGGCTTGGATTTGTATCGTCTGAGGTATGGTCGCTTGAGTCTGTTGTTGTGTTACGGTCAGTACTTGTTGCTGCTGTTGCTGTCCGTCCTGATTCTGGCTGGGGCAACATGATGTGGATGCTTGGTTTGACTGTGACGACTGTTGGACCAACATGTGTTGGCTGGTTGCTCCATTTTGTTGGCCCTGCAAGTCGACAACAATTGCCTGAGATAACTGCTGCTGTTGCTGTTGGTGCGCTTGTTGCTGCTGCTGATGTTGGTGGTGGTGCTGTTGATATTGATCTTGTACTTGTGCATGTTGCTGCTTCTGTGATTCCCGGCAGAGCACTTCCATTGCTAACGACTGTATTAGCAATAGGGTCTGCCGTCTCTCGTGGCCCATTAGGCACACTGTTGATGTCTCAACTACTTCACGTAAATGCATCAGGTACTGATATTGCAGGGGCTCCTCAACCACGCCCCAGAAATGATTCCTCAGATATGCCTCCAATTTAACGGTCTGTGTGTTGATATCTGGGAAATCAATAAAAAATCGTGAGCACATGTATCGCTCGAGTGTCTTGATTCGTTGTGTGTCGACCGGTTTGTAGTTGCGGACCAACAAGTTGCAATATTTAAGAAGACCTCCTCCACGGATCTCCTCGGGCTGTCGTGTTGAGATCAGTTTCTTTTGCAAATGATATAAAGCCTCTTGGAAATCGCCATATACGGATTCACCAACAACAGTTGGATAGAAGTTCTCAGATATTGGCAAAGCAGCACAGTCGTAGAATAGAAGAAGAGAGTCCAAGACAATTTGGAAGGAATCAACGCTAAATTCGAACTGGCGACGCATTGTGTCGACGAACTTTAGTTCGACATTTTTGTGTCCAGGCGAATTGCCAAGGGAGATCAAGCTCCACCGGTCGCCATCGTTGTTGTTATTTACTTTGACCATTTTACCGACATATGCCTCCTTGAGGGCACATGGCATGATGCGACGCTTTGAAACACCTTCCGGCAAGAGATCCAACAGTGTGTTGAGAACTGCTGTCTTGACTCGATCGAAGTGGCGATTTGAACTGAATTCAATGGCATAGATAAGATCCAAATCGTTGTATGGCTGATCCTCGGAAGCCAAGACATGACTAGCTGCTCCACCATTCAAGCGTATGTCCTTGACTATGACACCAGCTCCGCCAGCGACTACATCAGTCTCCAGCTTACGGCGTACAGAGTTGACTAAGTCTTTAAGTTTCACTTCAAGTGTAGGGAAATTACCCCGGCCATGTATGGCAACTGTTTCGTCCATGACATCATGTAACTTGCGAACCTGTTCAAATGACAGCACAGCCAAACGTTGTGCTCCTCCAGTATCCACACTCTCGAGTGAGCCATGATCAGATGTCGATGCAATAGAGCTGCCTGAGCTAGGACTGGGTGGTGGAGTTTCAGTTCCACCATCCGAGTGGAAACCATCGTCAATTTGGAACGCGTCCATTCTAGTTGATCTCTGATGATGATAAGAATCGGGTGCTCCTAATGTCCCGCACTGCAAATAAAAAAAAAAACAGAAGTTCAAATGTTACAAAGTGAGTTTTTCAAAATCTGCAAAGTCTTACAAGAACTGAAGAAAAAATTGTAAACGTCTTCTGAGTAGAAAGACTTGCACAAACTGATTGAATGCTTCAAAAATGAAGTGAACCTGGCAAAGCTCTAACTACACAGCAAAACTACTGATAAGAGGGTTCTTTTTTATTTTAATTAGTGAAGACAGCAAGTCAATAATGTTCAAATGTGAAATCGTGTTATCGGTGGATTTTTAAGTGCCGCAGCAATTTGCAATCATTTGCAAACGAACAAGCTCGTTTCTCGCAAGCCAAGCCTTTCTACGAATGGTATCAACACCGTCATATTGTTAAATAGTTGGAAAAAATCACTATTAAAACGATTAGAACATTGGAACAGATAATTAATTATCAAGCAAACCAGTTGAGTTGAATGAATCGTAGATATAATTGAACAGCAGTTATAATATTCGAACCAAACCGGATGTAAAAGCGAAACTTTCAACTTATCTTGATTGTAATTCAAATGTTAGCACTTTTGATTGAGAAAAAAGAGTTCAGTTCAATTGAGTCACGTTAAATGAGTGCCTTTTGTGTAAATGTAGAATGTGCAAGGTCGAAACTGACTGAGTCTGATCGAACGTGTGATAATTTTATCATACCCTCGTTTTGCCTTATCTTTCTCAAACAGACTAGCTACCGACTAAATATGTAGGCGTAGACTCTGAAATAGAATATTGCAAGTTTATAGACATTAAAAATCAATATTTCGGCATAACAGCCCAAGGCAAACCAGAACTCGCGTATACTCGAACATTCCAGCAAGCGCACGATTAATGGCCCCAAACGTGTCAAAAAAGGCATGAGCTGAATGTTTGGTTTTTTTTTGCTTTGAATGAGGAAGCAATGCTTATTACTGATTTCGAACGACTAACTCTAAAAGCACTTTCATTGCAGTAAAACCGATCTAAGGACTTGTTTGTCAATCCTTAACGAGAGTAATACACAGAGAAAGGGATATAATAACCAAAACTTCAACTTACAACCTTTTCCCACCTTTTATCATAACACCATGCGATGTAAAATACTCGAAGTGGTTGGGTTTGGTAGAGAAGCAACATTTGTTGGTGACAAGTTAATCGAACAGAATTTCAAATACTCGTACATCGATTATTTAGACTAAATAGGCTGAGAAGTGAACCTTTTCCAAAAACTATAGCCAATAGCAATTACCATATAAAAGCTCACCCCTATATTGGAGTTGTTAAGGTAATTTGTTAGTAAATATAGTTACGGTAATAATGACATATAATCAAGCAAATTGAATGACCCGAACCATGTTAAGCATATTAAATTGTCACTGTTAACATTTCTATTTTGGTTCGGTTCGGTTCAATCTACTTACTTACAAGGATCGACTCACACTTCGGAGGTCTTAGGCCTTAAGAGAAAATGAAATACAATTTTCTAAGCCGCAGGATTACCGAGATAACAAACTATTAATTCTTGTTGATCAGTTAAAGGCAAGGAGAGTTTTAGAGAACCACTCATACCGCGCCGAGGTGATATTACATGGCCGGCCTGAATCCCAGGTTGGACACCGCCAAACTTTGTTTGGGTACATGAAGAGTAGGGTTTACCACAATAGTCTAACCACGACTGCCCAGCTGAAAAAAAAAAATGTCGAAGAAGAACGAGCAACTCTTCCCAGAGCATCGTTGCAGCCCATTTTTGGTAATCTAAGGTCCAAATTGGAGGAGTGTTTGCAGTGGAATGGTGAACATCGTGAGAATATCATTTTCAAAAAATGGATTTCCCATGTAACAATTTTTTTTTAATAAGTCTCTCATTCCACCGTCCAAAACACTGTAGGGTGTTCCAACTCCAATCGATCAAAGGGGCACTATCGTGGCTAACAGAGAACGACAATATTTCTATCTTCTCAACCAACCGAACAGCCCTCAAACCACTCGGTGCTGTTTCCACGAACTCAGTAACCCCCCCCAATCTGATTATCTCTCATTGTGAATGTCTAAAGAGTTAAACATTCACCATTTTTTGGGTGCCGGGTACAGAGATATCCTCGGGAACTGACTTCAAAAGTTATTCAAGGTTAAAGTTTAATTTAGAGTAAATTTTAGTTTTTGTTCTTGATTTCTGACAAAACTTTAACCTTGAATAACTTTTAAAGGAGTGAATTTGTCGAAAAATGATAAGAAATCTTTTTTGTAGAAGAACTAATTTTCTATAAAAATATGTTTCGCTCATCTCGGCACTTTGCTTGTAGACCGAAATATAAAATTCCAAAATTTTAAAGTTTTTTCCCATACAAATTGCGTGGGAAATGGAAATCTGCGATGAGCGACCACTTAATATTAATATTTAGAGCTCTACTTTTAACAGGCATCTTTTTACACCTCCTCAAAGGTATAAATGGAATTGTTTCGAGAAAAAAAGTCACTTTTTTGAACCAGTCTAATATACATGTATCTGTATCAAGGTTGAATGAATGAATATTTGGGGTTTGTATTGCACCTCGACCTTATAGATCTATTGTACCCCCTACTTCTTAAGTGGTATTCCTTAATTTTAGAGTACTTCATCTAGATTAGTTCCTCTGATGAAACTTAGTATCTGGGTTACCTACGCTTAGGAGTTTTAGCTCCCTCTCCTCTACGTAGTAGGTTTCCTAGGTACTTCTTTCTTTGGTGTAATAGAGCTTCGCAGTCACCTAAGAGGTGGTCAGGAGACTCTTCCTGTTCGTTCCAATATCTGCATTGGTCGCTGATCTCTATGCCTAGTACTTTTAGGTTTTTTCTTAGTCTGCTGTGTCCGGTTAAGAACGCGGCTAGCATTCTTACATTGTTTCTACTTAGTTTTATTGCGTCTTTGTAACGTTTTGTGTTAAAAGTGCCAAGTAAAAGCTTGGCTTGACGCATTTTTGGGAGGTCATTCCAGTGTTTAACTCTGTTGTCTTCCTCCGACTTTTTGATTTCTTTCTTAATGTGGCATTCTGTTACTTCACAAAAAGGTTCCGGTCCTATGAGAGGTGATCCGGCTCCTGTCTTTGCCAGTTCGTCTGCCTGTTCATTGCCTATGATTCCTACATGTCCTGGTACCCCTGGTACCCAGTAGATTGTAACGTTGGTATTACTGACCAGTTTGTTCAATTTGTCAATGCATTCACTGACAAGATTTGAAGAGATTGTGTAGAATCTTAAGGCCTTAATTGCAGCTTGACTGTCCGTCATTATTGCAATATGTTTATTGTTATATTTTCTGTCAATGTTTAATTCCGCGAATTTGCGTATTGCATAGACTTCTGCTTGGAATATGCTTGACATTCTTCCCATAGGTACTGAATATTTTGCTCTTGGCCCAAAAATTCCTGCTCCAGTTCCCTCCGTTGTTTTTGAGCCATCTGTATACCATTTTATTGCATTGGTCTTAATTGGGTGAGTAGGTCTCTTCCTCACTTTGCCATGCCTTTTTGTTACTTAGCTCAACGTTGAAGAGCTTATCGAATTTGAATTTCTTGGTCTTGCTATCCCGAGGGAAGTCAATGAGTGGTAACTCGTTCGATATAATACTCTTTTCGCTAGATTTCAGGACACACTCAGTCTCTTTGGCAAATCTAGCTATCGTTGCATTTGAGATGCTTCTTATTACCAGGTGCAATGGTGCATAGGTGTCAGGTTAAGCAATACTTCCAAAGTTTCAGTTGGACAGCTTCTCATTGCTCCTGATATGCAAATGCACGCAAGTCTTTGTACTTTTTCTAATGCTTTCCTGGTGGTCACCTGGTCAGTTCTCTTATTCCAGACTTACGCTCCATAGGTAAGGTCAGTCTTACCATCATTAGGTACATCCACCGAATAATGCTCGGTTTACAACCCCATGATCTTCCTGCTATGTATCAAGGTTGCTACTTACGTACCTACTTTTGTTAATGTTTAAAAAGGTCTGAAATCCCTTCTCTTAATCCATATAACCCTTTTTGTTTGATTTGTACATCCGACAAGAAGCTGGGCGGTAAAAACTTGTCAAAAAACTTTTCCGTTTGGAACTATGTCTCGAGAAGCAAAACAATTTAAAAAAAAAAGAAAAATTGAGCTTATGGTGAAGGATTCAAAACTTTTTCGGCTAGGGAAAAGTCTCATCTACACTTTTTGAGATAAATAGGAATAGAGATGAAATAGTTTGTTATCAAATTCGCAGATCAAGGAACAATCCGATGTTTTCTTAAGAAAGTACACAAGTTTAAAATTGAATAAAGCTTAAAAATAAGTTTCACTGTCATGTGCTTAAAACCGACTTTGAGAGAAGGGCATACGGGTAGCTCAAATGAAGCATAATCAGGATGTTCTCGAGTAATTGGAGTCGTATATCGGCAGTAACATTTTGCAAGTGTTGCTGTGAAATGGCAAAACGTACTGATCAAAAATATTTCGCAAATTGTCAAATTGAAAATCACTAAAAACAGTGTTGCCAAATTAAAAACTGAAACTCCCACAGGCACTCATCAATAACAACTACTTTCTTGTCAGAAAGGAGAGTAGGTAGGTAATGTAAATGAATTTTATAATTTCCATCCACATGAAATGTTATTTCCAGATTCAGCGGAAAAAGTATTTAGTCTCTTCTAGCAAAATATTTCGAATTGGTTCACGAAATTTATTTAAACTGTAACTATTAATAAATAATTGTAAGTTAGTAAATCTGAATACGTGCCATTAACTACACAGCTCAAGCTAGACAAACTTAATTACTGTATTTATAGAAGCAACTACGTTCAATTAAATTTTTTAACAAAATCTCAATTCTATCAACAAACAACAAACGTGCGACCATTCAGTTTTAATCACACACTTTAATGGCTTTGCAATTTTAACCAAAATTCGTTAATCTCTGAACTTTCAAGATATCAAATTCGTTTGAATTTAATCGGACACGTCTAGCTGCCAAATCTACTTTCTGATTTTTATTACGCAATTTATAACCAGTTTTCCATAAGAACATCATTTGTGCTCTTATACCTTATACAAGAAAGTCGTGCGCATAAAAACCTCAAACCAAACTACACCAAAATATGCAACAAACAATTGAAGAAAAAAAAAAAAAAACAGAAACTGAGAGAAGAACTTTTAATCGAAAGTCCAACAACTCAGTACACCACTTACTTGCAAAGCAACTAACCCCACCAAATAACAACAACAACGAAACATCGAAAACTGCCTGCCATATTCATGGAGGAATGTGCAATAATATTATAGTAACACAATTAAAAACCTTGAGTTTGATGTCGGCTGTTTGTTGGACTGCCAGCCTTTCCCTTTTTAAATCATCGGCCATACTTTACTCCAGTGCAACTATCTACTTTGTAATAATCGTACCAACACAAAAGTGTAATTACACTCCATCGTATAAGTCTTTCAGAATAAAATACTATACTCTTTTAAGATCACCTGCCTTCGATGTCTACAATATGTGCCAGCTTAAAGGCGGTTGAGCTCAGTAGACGACATACTCTTATAAAAGATCTCAGCAGCAAGTGCTGCCGATGAATTGTATGTAGATAGATACTCCGTTCTGAATATACCTCAAAAACGAGTTTCAAGTGACTCTTGTAGACTATTTTATTCGCTGTGCATTTAAATTAAATTGAATACCTTCAGCTAGAGATACACACAAAAACAACGTCGTTACCGTTCAAGAGTCGCAAAACAAAAATGTACATCTCAGTTACTGAGAAGACATCTCCGTTCAGTAACGAAAGTGAAATATATTCCTCGTTTGAATACATGTGTTGGGAACAACCTTTGATGTTTACTTCTATGTAACAGCTTACCTGTAGCCCACCCACTCCATACCTCATCCCACCCTCGACGCCATTGACAACACGAACGTGTGTTGTATCTTTGAGATACTAGGTTTGTACTCATACCAGAAGAAGAAGAAAAAAAATGCATAAATTCGTTACGGTATACATAACAGCCACTTTGTTGTGGTAACAATGAAAACAATATGTGACAGAACTCTGGAAAAGAAAAGAATAAAGGTCTCTCTTGGCTCAGACATACTCGCACTTATATGTATGTAGTATGTTGAATGACTTTAATGTAGTTTTACGACAACACTCAGAAGACAACGACGTCTATAATGGCCTTGACCTAATAATTGCCATTAATTGGAAGCACCCATAGAGAGCATTCCATTCAAAATGAAAGATAAAGAACATTTCAAGATATGCCTTGCTGCGTCGTAGGTATGTAGTGGTACAGCCTTTTGTTTATGGCGGTCTTGGAATTATTGTGTTAAAAAAAAAACCGACAAACTTATGCACAGGGCTTGGAAGAATGACTTTGTGAACAGGATAATTAACTACCCGAGCGGCCGAGTAACGAGTGCGTAGGCGCCGAGAGTGAGGAAAAGCAAAGATGTAAAAAAAAAGATTTACGTGCCAAGAGCACGGGCACCAGTGTGGGGTAGGAATAATGAAGAAAAAGGTTATAATCGTTAAAAGGTCGTAGGTTGATTGTGAGTTATAGTTAGTAGTGAGGCCAGTCAGATGCGGCATTATATCCTCAAAGTAACAAATAAATTTGAATGGGTTTTGGTATAGGTATTGGAGACCTCTATTTGTATTTACCCATTTGTTGCTCATTTTGTGATGAAGAACATAAAAGTCAATAGTCTTGACCTTTTTATGTTCGTTAATCACTGATCATTTTGCGGTCATCAATTTAACGAGGATCTTTCTATTTTACATTGGAAAGATGAAGTGGCTTTTGAGCCTTTGTCAAGGTAAAATATCGATGACGCCATTGAATTGACATGCAACCATTTTCTTTTTAAACAAAAACGAAATTTGTTTATTCTTGAAGTCTAATTTGATTAGCATCCGACACAATTCAGAACAGGTACACTTCACACCCATTTTCATAATTTACGGATACGACCAAAGCTTTGTATACCCGCCCAATACAGCTGTTGCTGCTGCAATTATACATTTTTTTTCTCGAATTATGATATAGAATTGTTTGTTACATTATCTAATGCCATAAACATTCATGCTCCCGAGCTTTGTTTTCAAATCGACCTCGAAACTAACAAACGAATGGATAAACACTTAAGCAGGTCCGTTTGAGAGGCACTATAGAAATAATAAGAGAACGACATTTACATAAATAGACGCTCTTTAAGAACTAGGTACTCGTTGTTTATTTATAGATTTAGCCCCCATATCATTTTTTAAGGTTCGAGGTAACGGACGTTGTCTTAGCAAAGCTACTTTATCTACTTCATAACTAAAAGGGAATTGAGGCCTTTCGTTTGATTGGAATTTGTAGAACGCTTGGTTATTCAAAACGCGATAGATTTGTTCTTCTTTTATTTTTTTTACTAGAGGTTAAGGTTTTGTTGAAGATTTTCTGTTAAGAAGTTGCGAAGATGTAAAGGGAAATGTCAATGTATATTCGAAGGGAGTCCATGTTTTGTGCACACTTCCACATTTGTGTTGTATGAATTTTATAAGAACTTGAACTTGAGTGCAAATAGGAATGTGGGCTCAAGTGCACGATTGCAAGTTTGGTAATTTATGTCCAAATTTGGTCTTTATTTTTTCACTTGGTCACATGGTCATTTTTTTTTCCATATGGTCATTTTTTGGAACGAAAAGAAATAAGAAAAACACTTCAGATTCTATGTTCTTAAAAATGAAATGTACACATAAAGCAGTAGCCACTTTCTTTTGAAAAACCTCAGTTTACCCTCAATACCAAGCTAGGTTGTTTTTGAGTTCTGAGTTTGCCATCAACTCGCTCTGAAGTAGAACTAGGATTTTGCTGGGGAAAGATCAGGTAGCAAACGTTGATGTCTAATGACACGTGTTTTTCTTCAAATGACCGGCATGCGTGGTGACTTCGTGACTAAATCTGTTTGAAGAAATGAAAACCAAAGTTTTTTGGCAACTAGGCATGACGCTGTACGCAGCTCGTTGCTTGGTGCAACAATGAATTCCATTCATTGAACATGCTTTTCCCGACTAAATCATGCAACTGGTACGTTCTCCTTTCAAGCTAATCTCTAGCTTCCTTGAAAATTTTGGCATCAAGACCGTCTGCAAATCCAATTTTATTTGATTTAAGCTAACATACGAGTCTGCGACCCTAACTTCATCTGATCTACAGTGTGGCAATCTTGATCATCTTCTTAGTTGAGTCTGCAAAAGTTACTTTTCCAGATCCTCAGAAATGACTGCGGTTCTACCACTGTGTTTGCTTGGCGCTTGACAGTCTTTACGGGCTTGGTTCTTGGTTTTCCACACTAACACGATTTTTAAAACTTTTAGTTCTATATTTCCTTAAACGAGCGCTTCTCTGTTTGAGAACTTGGTGTTCCTCATTTCTTTCTTCATCGGAATCAATCATAGTTTTGGTCATTTTAAGCTGTGTTTGGTCATTTTCATTCTCAGCTTTGGACACATATTTTTTTGGTCAGTGGCAACCGTGCTCAAGTGTCGCTTTCTCATGTGATTCTCTTGTAATCGTTTTCTAGTTCTCTCAAAATGTTCGTGCGTGGCTTACCTACATTAGCAACTTACATGCTTAAAGAACAATATCAGACCTTAAGCGTCGGCAGGTTGGAAAAAATAAAAGATTAAAACATGCCTCCCTTCCCATCGAAAGCTAACAGCAATTGAAAAAAAAAAAAAAAACAGTATGTATAAAAAGGAAACATTGGGTAAAATTGTTTTAGAAAGAAACAAACTGTGCACAAAGTAAAGAAACGGCTAAAGCAAAACATTCACATCAACGCAAGAAAAAACTTTTTTGTATTTGACAGTTGTTGTATTTGCTTTGGTTGTGCACGATTTTTGTCCACAAAAATTTTCGTTGCAAAAATTCGCAGGGTGGAGAAACTTTTTACTCATTTGTGAGCACTCTCTTCTGTGCACAACTACAAAAAAGGACTATGCTGGAATAAGATTAGGCTGATTTTTTTTGGCGAATTTCGATGCATTTCGTGATAATTTTCATTAAAGAAACAGACCTATTTCAAACGTTGGACGCAATAAATGAGAACGAAAACTGATCCCAACGTAAAACTAAAAACTGAAGGCTACACTTCAGAAAGGTTGGGACTTCAACTAAAAGATTTCTAGAGTACGACTTAAGCTTCGATAGAAGATACGAGCATGGCATTTGCCAGAACTGCCTGACATGTCTGTCACAATTAGCCACCCACAATAAAATAACTCTTTCCTGTGTGACTAGACATGACTCTCAATCCCAATTCAAAGGCCCGGAACCCTACTGCAGTCTCCCAATCAGTAGCATTAAATGCGAACTGGTTACTTGGGAACGGCAGAACATGATCCACACCTGGAACAACTCTAATGGCCACCACCAGTCAAAACTATTCATCGATTTATCTTAAAAATGTATGAAATTCTTAACTCGAGCAAACGCTACGCAAAGTAACTTACGGACTTTCTCACTGCTCTCTCAGATATAATCTTAAAAACATGATGGGCATCAGCTAAGATGACACCTGTCTCGAAGACACAGAAACGGCTAAACACATTTTATGTGAATGCCCTGCCATAGCCAGATCCAGGCTAAAGATATTCAATAAAGGATTCAATAGTTCCCTTGATGTAAGAAATACCCCTTCTTCGAATATTCTTAGGTTCTTACAGTTTTTTTTTTTATAATTAACCCGCAAATCAAGGGGTTATGAATACCCTTATAATGTTATAGAACACAGTGCGAGCATTTAGGAAAATAGGAGAGGATTTGAAAGGAGACACCGATGTACGCTGCTTTTGAATTTTTGTGAATCGTAATGCAGGGGAAAAACAGGGTCAGGCAGAGCATTCGACATTCGGGTGGTGCGACTAAAATATAAATCTCTATACTTGACTGAACGTCCGAAGTTGGGCTCAAGGTAAAACTGATTAGCATTCCTTGCGAGGCGGGTGTTGCGGCTAAATTGTTTCAGGTGAGGAATGTAACTGGCTATTTCAACAGAGCACTGTTTGTGAATAAAGCGATAAAAGAGAGAGAGACAGGTGACGTTTCGACGATGTCTAAGAGAATCAATGGATTCTACGATTGAACTATCACCTTTCAATTTTAACGCTCTATTTTGAACCCTATCAAGTAGGCTCAAAGATGTTTGAGGAGCACCTGACCAGATATGGGAGTTATACTCCAATTTCCGGCGGATGAAAGTCTTATAAATTGTAGCCAGATCGGAAGGGGTGAAGAACTTCCTGTATCGTCTTAAGAAACCTAGGCATTTAGCAGCGTTTTAGGCGACTTCAAATATGTGGTCATTCCAACGAAGATCAGCGTTTACACACATACCAAGTACTACATGACTTCAACTTCGTATGAACAACTCAACATTTTACTTTATGATTGCACAACAGAGCGTGAAGCCTGGGGTATAACTACAACTTGTGAGAAATTAAGGGAACATCCGATTTTTCACCGATTCCAAACGGCTAATCGAGAGCGCTTTTCATGGCAGCGAAATTACCATCGAAGGTCTTGCCAAATCCTCGCCATACGCGATACTCATGGAAAAACATATTTTGTTTTCTGTTGAGACTCAAAACCCTCTCACTTAACATGCTAATTATTACAAAGCGGGCACAAAATCAATTCCACTTGTTACATAAAAATCATTCCAATGCCAATCGCGATTAGCAGCCAAGCAAAAAGATGAAAACTCTAGCGTTTTTCAATTGTGGCAACAAAATGTTACACGATGCAAATAAAAAAAGTGTTTTTTAAGTACAAACGCAAAAATGAACTTCCTTATAGGGGTTTTGGGATTTGAACAACATACGAGTATATTCTTATGCCATTAGTGCTTTAAAAATTTCGGGGATATGAGGCTTGAATGAATCGTAATCAAAAAGTCGAATTTTGGACCACTTTTGCGGGAAGCTATGATGTAGCAAGTGATGTCCTGAAGTAATTATATTCATTCTAAAATGGTAAAAACGCACTGACCACGAGTATTCCGTCAGTTGTTAAACTGATAATCGCCCAATTTACATACATACTTTTAAAAGAAACACCTTTTATTAGGGAGGCTCACACTCCAATTAGTTGGACAGACTTGGTTTGATGGACGTTGTATGGTTGGATGTATTTTGCGTTCAGACTTATCAGACTTGACATCAGACGTCATTGTAAAGTAAAAAAAAGAAAATCAAAAAAACCTTGAAACCATCCAACAAGTCGTTTGAGAGTTGGAAATATCCTGGGACAGCATTCTGTAACGTTTTAGACGACTATCGTCCAAATTTTAGGCAGTAAGAGAACGTGTTTAAGACCCTGAAAAAGTTGACAAAATTTATAGCTTTCCACCAACTACTGAAAGCAAGATTATATGAAATAATCTTTTGACAACGGAATCTACGATAGACGATTGAACGATAATAAATCGTCTGAAAAGTTACACAATCTGGGCCTTGTCTGTCTAGCTAAATGTGCAATATGAACTGCGCTATCGGCAGCATTTTTCAGCAGATTATCTGTCAAAGGCAAGAATCATTGACAAGCATTTAATGACAATGAAATTAAGTCTATGTTACTCAGAGACAATGAAGCGTTCTAAAGGTGAAAGAATTTTTGAAATTGGTCCAGTATTTTCTAAGTTCCTGGTAGTTTCTCACATTCTAGAATCTAGATTATATCCATTCCAAATTTCATTCGAATCGGCTAAGTAGATTAGGAGCCTTTTCAATACAAACAAACAAAAAAATGTTTCCCCTTTACAATAGTGTAAAAGATAAAGATGGGAAAAAAAACTACATACACGATCAAGGCAAGTAAATATTTGATTCCATCCTCATGGCTATTGGTTCTTTTTTTCTCAAGGCCTTCCTTTAGGATTATTTTATTAAGAATGAGAGTAATGTTTTATTAAAAAAAAAAACTTCTTCCAACTCTGTAAGAAATGTGTTCACCCTTTCAAAATTTGATGATGAGAAAATCAAATACCCCAGAACTACTAATATTAACCGAAAGGCCATTGGTAGTTCAAAACTGAGAGTTTGCGTTTAGTCCCACGAAAAAAATTATATTACTATTTTCCAACCAATTTGTATTCCTGACACGAATACAGCAGAAATAATTCACCAAGAATCTAATCAAGAACCGTTGGTTGCTCCAGCCAACGCGTCGTCCGTCGGCACCATATACCAAAGCAAAAAACGAACAAAATAAAAGTGCCACTTTAAGTGGTTATTGAGCGCGGCGCAACCCTTCGGTTGCTATTCCAAACACGAATTGAATAATAAAACCGAGTATACAAAGTATAGAGTGTTGTCTGAAGGACACATCAACAGAAAAATAGAATTATATGCTAACAAAAAAGGAGCAAAGATGAATTACCTGATTAATTTGTCAAATGGATACTTGTTCTGACTCACTCTCTCTCTCTCTCTCCCTCTTCATCGGCCGTTGTCCACCACCCATACTTGGGCAAAAATATTCCATTTACAATAAAACAAAATTTTAAAAGGAAGTGCTGTGCTTTGCATATACGCATGGTATGTATGTAGATAGTTGTCTTTTCATTACTTAATTTCATTTTTAATGTGAGTCATTTGGTGTTATGTGGAATTATCACTTGGTCATAAAACTCAATTAAATTTGATCATTAAAGGTCGAGACCTTAAAAAAAAAAGAGAAAGTAATAAAAACAAAGCTTGTGCTGCACTGAGCTTGGCATCAATTCAAAGAGTTCATTATACGGGGAGGTTTTTAGATTTGATTTGTTGATGCGCAATTTTTGCCGGGTTCGTGAATTTTACGCCCAAAATACATTTTCCAATACACTGAGTGCGAGTGTGTGTTTTTTTTAAATATATTTGAATAATTTCATCGTGATTTATTGACAAAAATACGAAGACACTTATTGGACTTGGAGGATGTGAAAATAAATAAACATTAATATTTAATGTATTTAATTTCACACTCAATAGCACAACATGCAATAATTATTCTCCTGAGATAATTTACAACGTGTTAATAGCTTTTATTAATTTCGTGCTCCTATGAACACTGTCGATTTGGCACGTTAGTTGAGCAAATGGGATTCAACAAGAAACTGGTTTTGGGAGATAAAAGATTTGGCATTTTTATCTTTCGAGAAAGTTGGACTGTCGATGGAGGGACTACTAATCCTCATTCAAAACAAACTTCTTTAGGAGCAGATTTTTGTGTTATTTGAGTGACAGAGGAGTTCTGTTCCCTGTAAAATTCCGGTCTGTGTTCACGATTTGTAAGTTCAAAGATTCGAAAAAATTTATGTTATTCTCAAGGACAGCAGTTCGAATTTGGTAGAATAATGGAATAAAAAATATTCGGAGACTTGTCTTCTGATATCTAAAGAAAGGTCAACTGAACAATAATGGGAAAAATTTGTGTAAAAAGGTGCATTATAGACGTCTCCACATAACAACTTCTTGGAAAATACGTTTCAAACGAAATGGAACATAAAATAAAGTAAATATAAAGACCGCCCTCTTTGTATTTAACAACTAGCCCCGAGGCCTAGTGCATTCCTCTCAACTAACCACATGAGTAAATAGAATGTTCCCAGAAACTTTAACCCATTTTGAACGGCTAATCGAGAAAGCGCTTTTCATAACATGAAATTACTAGCGGAGAAGCTGCTAGTTTCTAGGGAAAGGCGATACCCGTGAAAAAACATTTTTTCCCTTGATGTTTCTGGTACCCGTGGCGTGATGGTTAGCATGTCCACCTGCTAACCCAGAGGTTCGATTTTCGAATCCCAGCAGAGGCATAAATGTTTTTCCACGGGTATCGCCTTTCGCGAGGAATTGGCAAGTCCTCCGTTGGTAAATTTATTGCCATGAAAAGCGCTTTCTCAATTAGCCGTTCGGAACCGGCAGAAAATTGTAGGTCCCTCCATACCCTCATGAGGCATGGTTGTGAGGAATGCGCTAGGCCCAGGGGCTCCTCGCTCTGTTGCGCCACCCTATTTATTTATTTTAACAGCTGGCGGCTTGCTTACCAGCACACGAGAAAAACATACCGAATAAAAGCAAGTGTCTGTTGTTTAGGGTAAGCTATAAGTAGGTCATTAGTGTAAGGGAGACAAGTGAAAAATCCTTTTGAGATCACAAAGGAAGAACAACAAAAAAGGAAGTACGGTTTTTGTTCATACGTCGCAAATCTAGGACTGAAAAATCACTTAGTTCAAATTCTTTCGGTTTTTCATGTTCAATTTTTCAAAAAGGAAAGAAAACACATAAATGATAACACTCACCCAAATATATCAAATAGTTTTCAAAACTTTCAAAAATTACTAAAAGTCGTTGAAGAGCCCGTGGCGTAATGGTTAGAGTGGCTGCCTGTTACGTGGGATGTTTCGAGGTTTGAATCCCAACAGAAAACAGAAATGTTTTCCACCATAATTGCCTTTTGCGAGGAATTGGCAAATCCTCCGATAGTAAATTCATTGCCATGAAAAGCGCTTTCTCGATTGGCCGTTAAGAATCGGCAAACAATTTTAGGCCCCCTCACTTCCTGAGAAATAAGCTGGGACTCCGGGCTTCCCACTCAGTTGAACTACCCTATTTACTTACATTATTTATTTTAGTGCTTTACGAAGTATAAAGGATACTTTAAATTTTTCGGTGTTCGTTCTATTGCAGGTTAAATGTTAACTAGTTCAGTTTGCATTCTTAAAAAAAGTCTAAACTAAAATAACAAGAAATGTCAAAAACCACTGCTATTGCTATCAAATTTAAGTGTGAACATTTTTGTGAAAGCCTTACTCAGACATTTGTGAATTTACACTTCATTTTGCCGACAAAAAACGTACCTGAAAAGAAAGAAAAAAGAAACTTATTATTAGTCTAGTTCATAATGCAGAAAAAATTATATGTTTAAATGAATTCATTGTTAAAATGGCACGAGGAAGTCAGAAAACCAAAAACAGTGCACTACACACTTAAGTTACCTCACCTACTTCTACCTCTACCTAAATGCACCCTCTGCCGAAAGTCAGTTCAAATAACCACCCCATTTTGTTCTGCTAGTAAAGGTCCCAAGTAAGTCTCAAGAGAATTTTTATTTTACTCAATCGAATTATAAATTCAAAACACAAAAACAAAAAACCACTAAACTATGTGTGAATTATTTACCCATAAACAACAACCGCAACAAGTACATGATGCAGACATTTTTGTGTGGAGTAGTACTTCCTGTTTCTTCGGCTAAATTTATGACTCTCCTCTACTTTCAATACGAGTGGAGTATACCTACTAAATAACTTGAAAATAACAACACCAACAAGCAAATAAAATGTCAGACGACACACAAAAAGAGGCGAAAATTAGATAAATGAGCCGCACTGACACGTTGACACACAAATTTCAAACAAATAAAAAAAAGAAGGAAAAACGATATCAACGATATCAGTGTTGTGCATGGCTTGCAAATAACTTGTGGTATCTACTTCCGTTACTAACGGAAAATTTCATCTAATTACGAAATTGGTAAAGTGATAAGAGCTTATTAGCGATTTTTGTTTTAATTTGCACATGATGCAACCGCACTGACATGACGTAGGTTGTAAGAACAGAATAAATGCCATTGGATCACATGAGACTGGGCATGTCATTTGTGTCATGTGTGGAGTTTTCTTTTAATGAAAACAACATTGACTCTGGCTGGCTGGTAGAAATGTTAATTGAGTTTAACGGTATAATTCAATTTGCAGAATATTTTGTTTATTCTTTCTCTGTTGTTGAAACTTGAAACCATACAACTAATCTTAAATGGCAACATTTGTAAGACACCACCGTCTGGGCAATGTGACTCAAGATATAATCGAAATTTAAATACTTACGTCTAACGGAATTTTGGGGCTTGTCAGTGGTCAGTCTTGTGATGCATGCAAACCCCGAGATTGCTACTCAACCGTTAACAGCTTTGTTTTCCGTCATGTTTGGTTGATGCATGCATACAGAAAGAAATCAGTGAGTCGTTGCCTTTTGAGGCTTAATACTTTGAGTCAAAAAAAAAAAAAACACGCCAAAAAATAACAATCATGAAATCTGTTCGGGGGACAGCTGTAGGTTTATGTGATTATTTGGCATTCTTCAATCAAAAGCTGGGATGAATGAATAAAGATGGTGATTCTTTTGGTAATCTTGTATAATAAATTCAGCAACATGTCAGCTGGATTTATCTCTGATATTATGACAGTTAAGTGTATTAAGTAATATGCAAATAAAAGATAAACAGTCGCAGTGCTTACGTGTGTGAAACTAAGCCCAACAAAAATGAATGAGTCAGCAATTGAACCAAGGTAGGTTTTGTAATGAATGAACAATATGCAAAATCCAGGTGAATATTAATGAGGAGGGTTAGGTTTGAACGCCGCTAATGTGAATAATTTAGGAAAGGTTAAGGTGGCTGTCATGAAAACAATTGACGAAGAGACTAGTATTAGGTCCATTGAGATAAGACATAAAGATGGGAAGTAGTATTTAGTTACACCATTTAGATTTTTCTATAAAGCCTTAGCGACATCCATCTAATCGCTCGAGAATGGAGGGGACCTACAATTTTCTGCCGATTCCAACCGCCTAGTCATGAAAGCGCTTTTCATAACAATGAATTTAGTAACGGGGGACTTGTCAATTCCTCGCGAAAGGCGATAGCCGTGGAGAAACCTTTTTGCCTGTTGGGTTTCGAACCACGAAACTCTGGGTAAACAGGCAGACATGGTAACCATCACGCGACGGGTACCCTATTCGCTCAAAAGACATGGTTGAGAGAAATGCGCTAGGCCCTGGGACTTCTCGCTCTGTTGCGCCACCCTATTTACTTAATTATTAATAATCGCTCGGATCAAAAAGCGCTTCCAAATAAAGCTTTCGTCCTTGGGAAAAGTTTCCTCTTTTTTCCTCGCCCATGCCGCTTTTGTAGAATTCATTTGATGAGACGCCGAATCTTACAACACATCCGCCTATGAGACAGTTTCCGGTTAAGGCACCGAGTTTGGAAACTTAAGGCCAATATCATCAAAGCAATCCGCCCAAATACATCAACAAGGTCTTGGAATACAGGAATGACAGCCGACGGAGTCACGCCTCTGAGACAGTTCCCGGTTATGGCATCGAGTACGGAACAGGTGGAATCTGCTCAGAAACAAGAGACGTTTAGTACATTTGAGATCCAGACTTGTACAGAGCCCTTTAGTAGCTATACAATTGTTAGTTTTGTCCACCTAACGTTTGTTTTCTCCTTGCATTTGGCTTTAGTATGAATTAAGGCTTGTTTCCAGAATGTTCATCCTATTGAGTATAAGTGGTGTGGAAGTTTCTTTAGAGCTCATCGTCTTAATTTCCTGGAATATCTCAGTGCTCCGGTATTTAGACAAGGTAACTGTTGAACTGTTTTGTCACCTCCACGAGAGATGACCGATAATTTCCGAGTAGCTACTGCGTTCGTGGAATTAGCACCGTGTGAGTTAAGGGCTGCTTGACGAAGCGGATATCCGATGTTGAAATCAACGTTTTTTTCTGAGCAATGATATAGGACCTGTTTGGTCTCCAGAATTTCCATTTGGAACACACTTCAGCAGTTTGACTAAAGACCGTATCCAACCTTACTTTGGGTTTTTGAACTCAAGAAACCCTCCTCGTCCCATACGTGGATTTTGATGGGGTGGTGACTTGAAAACTGCTGTGGAAAACCAACTGGGGACTGATATAGTCCGGATGACTTGCAATTGATATAAATGAATTCGAAATAATTGAATGGCCAGTTATATTGTGGTCCATTGAGAAATGCATTTCAGATAAACAGTTGTGCTCGATTGTTTGCTGTAAGTATCGAGGGGGGTGGCACACATACAGATTGATCGTTGGACTTTAATTGTTACTTTATCTGAGACTGTCCACTTTTCTGCCATTCTGCTAATGGGGCAAGTAAGTATCGGTTTGATGACAACTCCACCAGTTGGCAATTTGTGCAGATATAATTCGGAATTTAAGCATGATTTCCCAAAACCGCAATAGTGACGTCATAGGCGTATGTAACCACTTTGAACTCTCGGGCTTTCAGACTAGACGTTCGTTGAACAGGTGTGGGAATTGATCTCCAACTTTCTACTGGGTAGAGAAGTCCCTAATGGCTTATCATACTATTCAACATAAGATTTATACATTTAGTCATGTTGCAAAGTGTACGACACTGTTGAAGGATCCCTTGTCCGTTAACCCTTTGTTTCCTCGTGATTTTGCGAGGTAACCACACAGTAAAGGTTTTTCTCTCCCTATTTTTAGTGGCTTCATAATGAAATTTATAGCACTGCCGCATGCAATCAATCATTCTGGCGTTTTAACAAGGAATAATTATAAGCTGACTGATCGGTTAGATTAAATGCCGCAAGTGGCAGCATCTCATTTGGAACTCAAGGATCCATGGTGCTCCTCGGGGTAAAGGACGATGAAGTAGGAAAAGAGGGGGTAAGAGGTGAGAGATAAGTGTTATTGTTTTGGTGACTAGGTTAATGGGGATGGAGAACCTCACTGAACTTTTTGTAGCTCTGAATAAATTTTGGAACGTTTTTCAGTGCAAAGGTTTAAGATTTCGCCCAGCTCGTCGAAGAAGTAATCTCCTAAGGTTTTTTTTCTAACGTGGGGCAAGGTTGGGCATTCACAGAGAGTGGAATGATCCTTCGTCTATCTGTTCGTCTTGGTATCCTGAAATAAGTCAGATGTGCTAATGCAGGTTCCTTATGAGTTGCAACCGGTGACCGGTGAGAATGGCAACCAACGGATTAACGCGAGGAAAGGTAAGCTGTAGTGCAGATTCTGTTCATCAGTTTCTGGAAACTCGGCAGGTTTCTAAAGATGACTATCCTTAATTGGCAGTTTTTAGAAGGGTACTTGGATTTTTTTTCTTTTCTTGTTTTAGAGGCTTGAGAACAGACGTATTGCTGAATTCGAGTGATGGCACGACTTTAGCCAGCTTATCCGCTAGTTATGTGGCAGTTATGTCACAATTTCCTGGATCCCAAACTAAAGTCACGGTGTTTGTAGCGTTGAACAAATTTAAATTACTCCGACAACTTTCTACTAATTTGAATTTTGGAACAATGGATGAGATAGCTCTAATGTCCTCCTGGACTCTGTTCTTTTGTTGATCGATTATTGCTTAGCGAACTCCACAGTCGGCAAGTACTTCTACTTGGAAGACACTTTGCTTTTATAACCCGGCTTTTCTCCTAACATTCGTTTTTGGGTTGTTTGTAAGGACCAATAGACTGAAATCAGTAAGCGGTGGGGCATAGTCTGTTTGAATTTGAATATCGGCATGATTCATTGTAGTTCTGCGGCATGATAGGCCTGTTATTCAATTACTGCACAGTTTGAGCCAAAGTGAACCTCTAATAGGTCTGAGATCTTTTGAAATTACATCGGAACATTGAACAGCTTTGGGTACAAATACGACTTTGACAGCTCTCCTTTGTGAGAGGGTGCAGCTCAATTCCATAGACTTTTTCAAAGCTACTGCAAGGACATAATGATAACAAATAATCTCTGTTGTTGAACTCGAGCGTCAAAAGCAACACTGAAGGACAAAAACAAAACGCAACGCTGAAGAGCATAATGCCAATATATGGAACTCGAAAGCTAAGTAACATTGTTGAAAGTACGTTCCGAGGCAAAAATAACAGAAACGGTTGTAGGCACAAATGGAAAGAGATGCAAGATTTTGTCATGTGTGAAACCTTTTCTACTGTTTCAAGGGTGATGAAAACTCATGTACGATGCATCATTGGAAAGGTTTCATTGAGAGCAAGTGCACAGTATAAGTCTCATGTCTATATGCATAACGCTTAAGGCAAGTGATCAGATGATAAGTAGATTTTTAGTAGTTACAAATTTTTAACTTCAATCATTTTTTTTAAGCTGTGCTGGCATGAACAGTGGTTTTCCAAATAGCCATTCGTTGCGATTCGTCGTTTTTAAGATGAATTGAGAGGATTACACGGCCCTGTGTCTCTCCGAACTGCAGCGCCAAAACAAAATTTTATAAAAAACGGCAGTTCTCAGATCGATATGCTGAAATCTAGTCAATCCATCTATTCTGATAATTTCTGCAACACAACCATTTGAAGCTAATGACAGAAAGCCATACAAATGCTTCTTAGAGACAACAAACCACACATTAGTCTCACATGAACCGATTCATTCGTATTCCGAGATTGAAACAAGAACGATGAGACGTAACTAGATTCATTCTTTTACAATGAGAACCACGCACTGATGTGCTGATCGCAGATAGGTCAAATGCCTTTGCATTTTGCTCCAAGCAAGTACCTATCTTTTGCATTCATTTGTGTATTTGTTGACTAAAAATATGCCCTCTCTCAATATCGCCACATAGACCACAAACAACACAACATTGAATATTCAAAAACAAAACCATTAAAACCACATTAACAAGAGCTCTTACTGTTTTGCTATGACTGACTATGTGTGATAATAATGCGCGACATAAATAAAATTAAAACCAATTAGTTGCATGACACGAGTGTTTTCTTTTGTTCTTTTTATTCTCTCTCCTCTCGTTACGAACAGGATTAATAACACGATAAATATGATAACTGTGAGTAAGGTTGACTTTTACAAAGTGATTCATCACAACAAAAAAGTCGTGGGACAACTCAATTCGTCTTGATACAGTGCGAGTGTAAATGGTTGGAGTGATTTGTGATTTATTCAATTTACTTATCTCAACATGAGTTCAAGCAACACTCAAAGGATTTGGAATTTTCTAAAGACGATTCAAATCAAACTCCGGAAAGGAAAGGATTCCCAATTTAGAAAACAATTTTCTATTCTTTCCATTCAAATTTCTGACAATTTGTTTGACTTATCTGTTCTCTCCCACCAAAAATCAATGGCACACTTAAGTTCCATTTGATTTTGAAAACGAAAAAAAAAAGAATAATTTACGATGTTTGCAAAGTATCTGCTCATATTTGTACATTTTCAACTGCTTCACGCATCGTAAATCGTGTCGAATGCGAAGGTTAATGCTGAAAAAGCATTGTACTTTAGGTACAAACATATCGTTAAGCCAAAAGTTACAAATAAAAAATTATGGGAACTCCAAATTGAATGATGTTAACAGAAAATAAAATTATAAATAAAAATAAGCTAACCTCAACCATAATAACGACGTTGATGGTGTTTATGATTTATTGTAGCGTCAAGGAATTTTTTTTTATTTTTTGCTAAACAATTGTTGCGTGTTGAGGAAAAATAAATTGATTTTTTTTTTCCGATCAGTACTGCTTGCCATTTTACATGATATACTTTAGCATAATGTTCATGAAGAACATTTAAGTGTCATAACAAAAGCAGGAACATTATTTCAGTTTTGTGGTGATGTAGCAACTGCGTAGACAGCTGAGATAATCAGAGCCCTTTCATTTCATTAAAGCCAAGTATACTGAAATAATTTGAAAAGAAAACATGATAACATATAGCCAAAAATTCTAGTGGAAGGAAAAGTTAGACTACTCGTACTTTATAATAAATGCTAAAGGAATAATTTATCCTTTGAACAGCTTGCTTGTTTCAAGGAAATCATCAACTCATTCCACATTGATAGAATCTAAGGCGTGTAAGTGTTGTTGCATGTCGACTGTTTGCTCGGAAAATTGACAATGAGCAATTTCAGTGAATGTTAAATCAGGCAGAAGGCTACTTCCAAACAAAGCTTTTTGCTGTCAGCTAAGGGAAAGTCCTAGAATTTGTTGGCTACGAGGGCTGTTTCATCAAAACATTGCAAGGGTGCAGTCACCATGGCAGAAAACCATACATTTTTTAATGAAATTCTATCTCATCCAGCATATTTTCCAGATTTAGCCCCCAGCGACTATATTTTGTTTCCAAATCAGAAGAAATGACTGGGTGGTGAGAGATTTGGGTCGGATGAAGAGATTTTTACAAAAACAAATGCCTATTTTAAGGGCCTTGAGAAAACGTTTTACTTGGAAGATAAAAAAGAAATTGGAAAAAAGCTGGGCTACACGTATTGAGCTAAAAGGAGATTATGTTGAAAAATAAAATGAGTACTTGCGAAAAAATATTTTTGGAACGAAGTTCCTTATCGCGCGTTGTGAAAGGGGGCTAGACGGAAAAAATTCTTACGAAAAGTTGTCACGACACTTTTTGCTATAGTAAGCTATTGTAAGCTGTGCGGCGTCGCATGTTTCTCTGTCTGTCTGTCTCTTTCTCTCTCACTGTCTCTCTCTCTCTCTTATAGAAAGCAAGTCAGATATTTTCATTTCTATTTCGCATTGAACAGTGTGGTGTCGCGACGATTATTTTTGTTGAGTGTATACTGGTTTTTTGTAGATAATAAATAATAAAAAATAATCGAAAGGAACTTCGTTCCATCCGGATGTACCTTGACACCTCTCAAGTTTTTTTATTCAAAAAGTGTCCGTAACTTATCAAACCGCCTTCGTATCATAAGCCGTGTTTTATTGGGAATTTCTATATTCACTTCACTTGCGAATCTCAATAAAACGCTTTTTTGACTATATTCACTTACCAAGTTCACTTTCCCATAAACGCCATTTACCAGCCATCCCTGTTGTTAACTTCGGCAAATGAGTTATTTTTGTCCACTTACGCTATTCACTTTAGAGTTGTTGTTTTTCCATGAGCGATGTTTTGCGATGTTTTGCTGAAGTGAATATAAATTCCCAATAAAACACGGCTATAGTTGTTTGGAAAACGTATTGCCTTTGGAATGAAGCTCACTATTGCCGCCAAAGAGAACCTCTCCAATTATATAAAATGGTCTTATTTTCTTCTTCTTCTTTTTCCAGTTGTTCAACTTAAAGAGTAACATGGGTTTCGCGACTTCAAAATAATTTTGTGTACAGTTTTATCAAATTATACTGGTCTAGAATATTGTCCTAAGTTTTCAACTCCATCCAGGTAATAATTTTGGAGATACAGCTCTGAGAAGCCGCACACTTAAAGTCAGCTCAAAACTTTAAAAACGTTTGTCTTGAAACTGTTTTTCTCGTGAACTACTTAACCAATCATGATGAAATTTAATACAGGTCTTCGATATAGAATACACAAGGACTTGAAAAGGAATTTTAGTTTTTTCGACAACTATTTTTACAGAAAAAATGTAGATGCAATGTTGTTAAAAATTTTAATTTTTTTACTAAAAATGTCTGACAAAAATCCAGTTTAAATTTTTTTCTTTTCCTTTGTCTAAAATCTTAATCTTAACTAAAATAGTTTCTTTTTTTCGTTCACTTCAGATGATCCTGTAAAATTTCTTCTATCAAAGCGGACGAACCTTCTCTCGGAGGGCTCGCCAGAAGTCACGGCGATTTGGTTTCTTGGAATTTTGCTATTTTTATAAAAAAAAGAAGATGTTTACACTAAGCAGATACTGTGCATAAATGTTAATATTTGTGTGAGTAAAACACCCATGGCTCATATAAAATATACTTGAAGGAAAATTTTGTTTTTGAAATTTGAGTTACATGTGCTTCTGAAGTCCATTTCCACTTTAAATCGAGAAGGGCCTATTACTTCTAAGAGTTGTGAAAAACGATCTTTTTGCACTAATGGAAGGGTTGGAGATAACTCCCGAGTGCTTCTGCCGCTTCCTTCTCAATGAAAAGCTACAAAAGCTACACATCAGTGTAGCGAACGATTTGTATGAGAAGAGGAATCGGTTTGATCGATGCGACGGTTGTGCGACACTGCCATTTTTTTCTTTCTTCATTTGAATAAACAATAAGCATTTCACTTTTGTAAGCATTAGGTGTTCTCTGTACGCAATTTTATCGGTAAAATGGAATAAATTCAAAACAAAATTAAATTCTGAAATCAGATTTTGTGCTCGCACATAATTCGAATTGTGTTTGACCAGTTTTTTTGGTTCTAATGTTTAACGTTTCACATTTGAAAACTGAACAGCGGTGCTTTATACTTCGATTTCTTGTATTCCAAATTGATGTAGTGAAAAATATCGATTCGTTCTGAAAAATTGTCAGTTATTTCCGAGAATTACAGCGGCTTCTCTGAACCGTGGCGAATTCATTTGAACAGTTTAGAAAAGAAACGGAAACAGTAACATATGCGGCAACTAAGAAACTGCTTTCCCGTTTTAAAAAAATTATTTGGTTAATAAAATACTAAAATTACATTTCGTTTGAATATTTCAAATCTACGTTGTCTTTGAATCTAGAGGACACACTTCTTCTCCACATTTTCACTTTAATTGGAGCGTGCAACTTAAAACTTTTAGACAACCTTCAGCTTAGCCCAGCAAGTGTTCCTGATAAATTTTGGTTTTATGGCAATTTTGTGCGAACGCCTCTTTTAAGTAAGTAAGATCCGAGCGACGTCGCGCCGTTATTTTTTATTATTAAAAAAAAAAAAATATGACTACTCTTACGATGTTGTAGAACACAGTGCGCGTATTTAGGAAAATAGGAAAGAATTTAAAAGGAGAAATCGATGCACGTTGCTCTTTAACTTTTGTAAATCGTAATGAAGGGAAAAACAGGGCCAGGTAGAGCAGTCCACATTCGGGTGGTGCGACTTAAATATAAATCTCTATACTTGACTGAGCGCCCGAAATTTTTTTAAACAAAGAAAACAATCATATCTTAAAATACAAGTAATAGTAAGTTTTTCTGCAGCAACTTGCGCTTTTTCTTGCAACTAGTGTTTGCTTATAAGCAGTTTTTACTGAATGTGTTCAACCAAAACAAGGTTTCGGTTCATCAAACGATGGCAACACTGCTCGAACATTCTTTTTCAATACTAAGAAAAGTTCCGCAATCACGAAAATCGACCAAACCTTGATCCAACAAATAAATGTAATCTTACGAGTGATGGCAACAAGAACTGAAGTAAAAACTCGTTTTTTTATACATACATTCAACGCACTGTGCGTCGCGTCGGTCGGAAATCAGGCACATTCATTACCACCTGAATTGTTCCTATTAGAAACCAATTTATTTTTACTTATTCATTAGCTCCCCTAAAGCAACTCATCAAAGTATTCTGTCACAGTCAAATGAAAGGTTTGGGAGAACTTATGTTACGCACACTGATTTTCATGTAAAAAAACATAAAAGACAAACTTAACTGCAAAACCAGAAGCTCACCAAAACGATCCAAAAAATTTTGTTCTTGCTCAAAATCATTTTTGAGCGTCTCCACCATTATTGTCGGCACAACAACTCACCAAATTGTGCCGCTGGTATTTTTTGTCCAGCTTTTAACCCAAAAACAATCACATTTTCATTCCGATTTCGTGAAATGCTGAGTTGAATATGCGCTACAAAAAGGCAATGAACATTCGTCTTGAAGTATCAAAGATAAAACCATAATTTCATTGAAATTATTCCATTAGCAATTTGTTGTTAGATTTTACAACATTAGACATTTGATGTTCACCAAATTCTATTCAGCTTTTACAAAATTAGTGTCCCTTAATGGCCCAAGTGCGAGCATTGAGTAGATGAGGCAAACCATGCTAATTAGCTGAGCTATGATACCCTGTTTTAAAATAGGAGAATTGTTGATCGTACAAGATAATGAAATTGATCTCTGACTTGATTTTTATAAATTCTTGTGAAGGAATAACTTCAAATAGGTGCCTCCAAACAGACAACCATTCGAATGTAAATCTCGCAAAACAAAAAGTGACTCTGGCGTATACGTACTTTTTTTTTAGTTTTTAAAAAATGTTTCTCTTAACGAAACATGGTAAGCAATAATATCCGCATACTTTGAGGAAAGACTAGAAGTTCATATCAAACCAACTTGTAAAAGCAACAAAGTTCCCAAAAAGTTAACAACATGTTAACATGTTAACAAACACAGCTTTTCAACTTTTATCATGAAAAAGATTTAAAAATACCAAGTAAAGCTGCAGACAAAATCAAACAATTTCATCTCATGTCGCTTTACACCACCATCAACACAGAAAAATATAAAGCACCCTGGCGCGTATCTTTCAAAGCACATACCAACGTCAATGAGCTATTTTCTCGATAAAGATCGTCACTTTCCATTTGTTGTGTTGAGATCTCCTTAAGATGTCTGGTGGCGCAATTAGCTTTTATTTGTAACGAACAGAATATCTTCAATAAAGCTACGGTACCAACCGATTCGCACCCAACTCACGATTCTAATTTTAACAAAATAAAAATATTTCCCAATTTCGAATTGGCTGCATGGTACACCTTTCGGTCTATTTACGTGCATTGTGTCTAATTGCTGCAATTGTCTTCCTCACTTCAGTGTGCATATAGTGCAGTTCTAAATTTAATTACTCTCATCACATTTTTTCGAATGCAACGACCTCAAACGCCAAGAATGCTCTTCAATATCAATATTTCGAAATCTATTTTCAATGCATTCAGCTTTTCAATGCAATGGTCATAAGCGAAATATACGTCTACGATATATATTTTTTGATATATATACACACTCGTAAATATAAAGACAAAAAAAAATGTATCTCGATCAACACATATTCGAGAGTGAGCCAAGTTATTTTTCTGATTGTCATCATCAAGGCATGCGTATTGGTTCTGTGTCTTGGCTTATACTTTATAAGTACAGTAAGCACAATAATTCTCGCGTTACTATGTGCATAAATAAAATTGCAAAGAAGAAAAAGAAACACGAATACACTGTCCGCGGTGCGCACGAATATACAAGAACGTCGTCGTCGGCGCACACCGAAAGTAGAACGCAACCTCAAATCGATTTAATTTGAACACAAAAAAAAAAAGAATTCAGTAGTCGAGAATGAACGACCACACTCCGATACAATAAATTAAATGAAACAAGTAGCAATGGAAAACGAATAAATAAATAATTTGCACATGCGATACATTTATAATTAAAATAAAAAGAAAAAAACAACTTTACACTTCACACCTGATGTGGGCATAGTTTGGTATGCACTGATTATCACGGTTTTTCCAAAACTTTATTTTTGTTTGGACTGAAATGCACTTTAATTAATTGGCTTTTGGCAATGCTGTGATAAGTGATTTGGAACGTGGTGATAACCACTCGAGGAATTATGCATGCAAGGAAGGAGATAAACCAATGGACTGTAAGTTAAGTAGTTATGAAGCAAATTACCACGAAGCCAAGATAATCCAGAGGGTGTAGGTGGTTGGCTAATGAAGACACTGCAAAATGTCTGACTTTGAGTTGCTGAGGTTTATTCGAACAGGAGCTTTCAGTGGCGTAATGGTTAGGATGTCTGTCCTGTTACGCAGGAGGTTCGTGGATCGAATTCCAATAGAAAACAAAAATGTTTATCCACGTGTATCGCCTTTCGTGAGGAATTGGGAAGCCCTCCGATAGTAGAATCATTGCCTTGAAAGGCGCTTTCTCAATTAGCCGTTCGGAACCGGCAGAAAATTTTATGTTCCCTCCACTCTCTGAAAAGGTATGGTTGTGAGAAATGAGCTAGGCCCGGGGCCCACGCGCTCTTGCGTATGTATTTTTTTCCATGTCATCTTCATGAAACTAGGGAGAATTTTGTATTTTCGAAGTAGAGTATGATATGAAATAAGGAATGGCCATGGGTTTTGTCCGATTTAACTGCTGGGAAAGTAAAAATGAATGTCCTTGAGTGGTTTCCTTATTTCTAATGATTAACGAATTAAACCATTGAGTCGACGGTAGTGGATTTAAGTAAAACAACTCCATTTTACAATGACTTCGAAAGTGATGCAGTTGACTAAACTTTTTGAGTTTTGTTTGGGTTCCAGGCCATCACGGCATAACTGGAAATGAGATCGCCGATGAACTTAGGTTAGGTTAGGTTAAAAATGGCTGTCAGGAGTACAGCTGAATAATGAACTTGCTAGGCAAGGATCTCAGACAGCTTTCTCAGGACCTGAACCGTCGCTAGGTCTGCCAGGGTCCTCAGTGAGAGCTTCAATCAACCATTGGATCTGTCAAGAGCACAATCGTATATGGCACGCCTCCATTGGATGCAGACAGACCAAACGTATGTAAGAAGACTTAAACATCTATCTGCTATCCCGTAGCAGAAAAAACTGTAGAAAGCTTATTGGCATTGCCTGCGGGCACTTCTCTTTTGCAAAGCATTCAAACGTGTTAGGCTTAAGTGATACCACACTCTGTGAATCTTGTGGATGGTCTTGAGGTTACAGACACTCGGCGCAGACACGATGACAGCTGGTAACTTAGGCTCCTTATCATGGCAGCATCTTTTGGCTTTTCTCTGAACATCTGCAAAGCTATAACAAAAAGAAGGTTGCTATCTGGTAGTACAATGGACCGGTATTTCGGTCTGAGTGCTCCAGTTGGTATTTAAAAAACCTCCAACAGAAATAAAGCTTAATAAGCCTAAAACTTTCTAACTGCTTCAAAATCATGTGAAACTTTCTCAGTCAACGCATTTTACTCAGTAGCTTTGTTCAGCAGATGAACTATGCAAATAAACTCACAAATTTCATTTAACAACAAAAGTTTAATTTTCCAATTTAAAAATTTTAAAAATATTAGTTTAACGGAAAAACGCGGTTGTTACGAAGTCTGGAGTAACTTTTGGGAAGATACCCAAGTTCGTATTATTATCTGATGTTTTCTAGAAATGCTATAGATTTTGCCCAAATGCAGATTCTGCCTCATTCAATTGTTGGCTGTTTTGTACCTTGATTTAGAAAAGAAGACATATTTAAATAAAGAAAACAAGAGTAGTATACTAAGGGAACTTAATTCAGCCTTCAACTAACCTCGGTTGACCCTTTCTCGTGATATTTAAAAAAAAAAACTTTCATATCACTAGGGAATAGCAGAACACGAGTCTATGAATCAGAATTTTTAAATAGACTGGCGCAACAGAGCGGAGGGCTCTGAGTTCTGGCACATTTATAACAACCATACTCGGTGAGGGAGTGAAAGGAACCTACAAACTTTTCCCTACTCTGGACGGCTAGTTAAAAAAGAGCATGACATTGCTATTGGAGAAATTGATAGCCATCCGCGGGAAGCGAAACCCGTGGAAGAAACTTTAAGTCTTTAGTGTTTCTGGAATTTGAACCTCAAACTTCTTACGGATAGATAAGCTAACCACAAGCACGAATCAGCCTCCACCGAATTAAGGGATCATCTTTATTAAACTGTAGGAAAGCCGCTATCGTCCTATGGAGGTTTTTACTTCAAAATTTTTATGATTATGACAAAATGGCAGCGATTTGAACAAAATGTAGTGAACTAGGCTTCTTTTCGACAGTTTTTCGAGAAAAAATAGGAAGTATAAAAAAGCTTCCATAGGACGATAGAGAATGACAATAAGAATGTTCAAATAAAAACTTTGAAATCGATAGCTTAAATAGGGTGGCGCAACAGAGCGAGAAGCTCCAGGGACTACCACATTTCTCACAACCATGCCTTGTCCTTATGGAGGGGACCTACAATTTTCTGACGGTTCCGAACGGCCGGCGTCGAGAAAGCGCTCTCATGGCAATGAATTTACTAACGGAGGACTTGCCAATTCCTCACGAAAGGCAATACCCGTAGAAAAACATTTTTGCCTCTGCTGAAATTCGAACCACGAACCTCTGGGTCAGCAGGCGTACATGCTAACCATCACGCCACGGGCCCATCCATAGTGAATGCCGAAAATAAACTGAAATACTTGGCTTCCCAGCGAAACAGTTCTAAGCCATCAACGAATTTAAAGAACTGAATACCGATAGAAGGTCACGCAGAGGTAGGAGCACAACAAAAAGGATAATGGTTGAACGACCGGACGGCCGCGGCAGATGTGACACTCCGTTCCCTTTCCCTAAGAAATGCTGTATAGTGACGAAAGTAATTTGAATATCAATTTAAAAATTTAACAGCATTTTTCTAATCGTGTAAAAAACGATTTTTTGAAAATTTCACACAGAGATGATCCCTTAAATATCCCGCCTCAGTCAGCGTCAGTAGGAAAACAAACTTCCTCTGTAATCAGTCATGCAAAAATGTTTGCTTAGTATTGAAAACACGGCTTTTTTGCGGATTGCTTCTTTAGATCTCTTAAGGGAAATCCGTTACTAAAAAAAATACAAATGATTGAAGCTCATAAGAAAAGAGTACATTTGAAGAAATGAAGTATAGCGTAGCTAAATACCATAATAACTTCCCAGTGCTTCCGATTAATTTCAAAATTACGAAACCAAAGGCGTTTTTTAATTTTTGAATTCAAGTAACTCACATATATATAAGAGTTTCGTGGATCGAGCAATTTATTTCATTTAACTCAACTAACTGCTGACCTTGTCTTCTAACGATAAAAGGTAAACCAATAAAATTTCATTGAAACAGAAAAATCCCCTTTATTTAAAATAATTGTCCGTGCACTTAGGATGAATTACAACACCAATTACTTTAGCATTCATAAGCTGTCCACCACCGCACCGTCTTCCTGTCATGTCTTACTTAATTTCCCTGCACCACAGTATTACTTTTTATCTCTTATTATGCATTACCAATTCTCCTAATCACGATAGTAATCAAATTGCTACACCGAAAGCAAAAAAAAAGAAACATCACAGACTGCCCACAGACAATCGCATTAACATCCAGTGAACACACAGAAGATAAAAAAAAACACAACTTTAATTTATTCTTTGTTGTTGATATGTGAGAAACACCAGACTCAACGACCACAAACGTGAACAATCAAATCGTTAGCGGAATCTACAAAAGTGAAAGTTTAAAAACACCTTAACGGTGATGCGGTGGTGGCAACGAAGGCATGCAGTGACGACGACACACAGAGCATATTATACATATACACTACTTCCAATCGCTTGCGATGACAAGTACAGTAACAGTAACATCGCGTACTGCAAACATCTCCAAAATTAGACAATCCAACGATGTACCTTAACAGCACCACAAAAGCGATAATTTAGATTCGCCCGTCATTCAGTTATTTCCGATTTCCCTCTCGTATAACGACTCGCGAGTTGCGAGTACAGCGTGTTCGGATTTGGAAAAGATCAAAACGGCCTTTGGCCATTAGAGCTTAGGGCAACCATCACAACGCGACGGTTAGCTGACCGGCAAAATTATGCCAGACACTGTCTGTTCTTCTTAAAAAAGAAAAAAAAAATTAAATAAAACAAAAAATGCAAATCAATGTGGCACGTTAAGTCGCGTCGTATAGTAGTGGCTGTCGTAGCTGATAGCTGAAATTGAAACGCCACCAGGGGCTGCCAAAGCCAAAGGCACATATATAAAACAATCCGACTTTGGTAGCTTTTATTTGGCAATTTCCCTTTCACACTTTCGGTGGGGTTAACATTTTACACATGCAGGCGCTACTTAGTATGACCGTTGCATATGGCATGCGGTTTTGATTAAGATTGTCAAAACGAGCTACAATTCGAACCTCTGCGCCACCGCATGGCGGAATACTGTTTCTTTTTCAGTTAGCGGGTGGCATCCGGTTGGGAATAGTTTTTATATCCGCCAAGCGTACAAAAACGAATTTCTCTTTTGTTGGCTTTTTTTTCAGTCCCCCAAATCAATGGCGGTGCCTACACACGATTCCACTCTACATATACACATAAATACTTGGAACAGTGCGTCTTACTTACAAAAACATTGAAAGCAAAGTCAAAGAACTCTTTTCTTCAAAACAAACAGGATCTGACTTCTTAAAAGCGCGAACCAGTTTACGTTATTACAGATAAATGAGAGTATACAAGAAAAACCCTGGAAGAAGGAACTGGTTCCTGTATCCTACAACACAGGGTGAAGTACTTAATTTTTATTACTTTATTAATCAAAAATCGCAAAAGTAATTAATTAAAATAAGAAAAAGTTAAAAAACAAACCGCCCGAACTGAGTTTTAACTGGAAAATGTCAGTTGAAGGATGTAAGTTTTATGAGAACGAGCGCTCTTGCTACGGATTGTGTGAGAGTGCAGCAAGTACGAGTAAATGTGATTTATGTTTATTGCTAATGGTTCGAACATATTCATTTTTCAATTGCAACTTGTCCGGCGATGGCAGAGCAATTGCGAGCAATTTAATTAATTAAGCAAAAGTGTTTAAGAGGTAGATGTCATCATAAAACGTAAGGGTGGATTGGAAGTTGGGATCGCTGCAGCTAATAGCTGGGTATATTTCAGAGTTATGATAAATTAGCACTTTTTCGAATACAAAACAAAAGAATAACCTTTCCAACTTTAGTCTGTGTTGGCAATTGTTAGAAGACGGTGCATCAGTTTTTGGTGTGGGTTACTATTTCGTTTAGAAACTAGAGACATCTGTTAACACTTAGTTTAAGGTCACGGTAATGGCCCGAGCTGGTTCAGTATTGTTGCGCTTACAGTGCAATTTCGATGCGTTCACGGTGAAAGAGAGTGTGTACTAGTGCACGTTTGCAAGTTAACAGATCAACACACACTTGTTTTCAAGCTCACAAGTGCAGCGTGAGAATTTGATTGTGCATTGGGTGCACCTAAATAGCGTGGAAATTAGGATACGATTTTCTACCTATCTGACTCCAATGTTTTGGGTTTCCCAAGTTGACAAGAACGTTAATTTAATTTGGTTCGATTAATATGGAGGGAAAAATTCAACATCAAACTGATCTTTACAGTTTCATACTTGATCCTTGCCCGAAGCGACGAGAGATTAGGAGCGAAGCTAACTCAATTTATAGATCAACTGATATTCAATACAATCTTCTCAAAGCATTTTGGCGTCAGTCAATTTGTGTGGCCGTTTAAGCTTAGCATTCTGTTGAGGATAAGGTTTTCAGTTGAAGGATTTCTTATCGACTTTTATGTCTTGGAAGGATTCAGAAGCAAATTCATTTTAGCCACACACAAAAAATTTTAATTTAGTTCGTTGTTTTGTTGTCATTCATTTTCAAACATTTTCATGGATTATGGATTCACGTTCGTAATTCATAACCGGTTGATTTCATGGCATTCGTTTTCACGCTGCAAGATGGAAATGGAAAGAGCCTTCAACAAAGTACAAAACAGTACAGTTAAGGAAGCCCAAAATGATCTAGAAGTAGAAGCAAAATCACAAATTGGATCATGCGTATGCTGACGAAACGTCAGATCCAAAGCGAACTAGGAGGTGCAAACTTCCAGAAGTGTGTCTCATGAGGAACCCCACAAGCAAGTATTCTCTCATCCCTACTCTGGATCCTGGTCATGAATGAGATCCTCATAGCTCTTAATGGTTGCCTATGCCGATGATTAGTTCTTTTGGCGACTGGGAAATTCCCTACCACTATAAGCGAACAATTGAATAATGCACTTACCAAGGTCTACGCTTGAACAAAAAGATGCGGCCCTGCAGTTAACGCTCTCAAAACAGATCTGGTACTCTTCACGAATAGAGGAAAACTACCTGCCATTGAAATGCCAAAATTAAATGGAACCCTACTTAAGACCTCTGATCAAGCAAATACTTGGGAGTGATCTTAGGCCAAAAAACTGAACTGGGACCCCAACATACGAGAAAGATACAAAAAGCCATGATAGCACTGTATACTTGAAACAAGATTTTTGGCAAAAACAGGGGACCAAATCCTTAATTCATCACGTGGTATACTGACAATGTTAGACCCATTCCATCATATGGCAATTTGGTCTGGTAAAAGGCGCTGAAAAAATCCACGCAGTTAAAAACCCTTAACAAAGTACAAAGACCAGCCTGTATTCCCGTCAATGGAGCAATGAAACCTCCACATAAACGAAACCGCATATGAACGAGACGTCTATATCAATTTATACCGAGGTCCGACGCACCGGTTTGGAATTTCGTACACGAAAATACCACAAAAGCAAAGGCAAGACTTCCTTGAGGAACACCGGTTTGTGATTTCGTTCACGAAAATATTAAAAAAGCATAGGTCCTATGTGACTTCCTTGAGGACCACCGGTTTGGAATTTCGTTCACGAAAATATCAAAAAAGCAACGGTCCTTTATGACTTCCTTGAGGAACACCGGGTTGGAATTTTGTTGACGAAAATATTAAAAAAAAGCAAAGGTCCTATGTACATGCTTCCTTGAGGAACACCGGTTTGAAATTTCGTTCAGGAAAATATCAAACTAGCAATGGTTCCTTGAGCAAACACCGGTTTGGAATTCGTTCACGAAAATATTAAAAAAACGAAGGTCTAATATGACTTCCTTGAGGACCACCGGTTTGGAATTTCGTCCACGAAAATATCACAAAAGCAGGGCAGGACTTCCTTGAGGACCATCACCGACGGCTTGAAAACGGAAGTTGGAACAGGTGCTGGTTTCTTTTCAGAAAACCTCAATCTAGCCAGTTCCTTCAAACTTCCAAATAAAAGCAGTGTCTTCCAAACCGAGATCTTGGCGTCCATGATGGCGCTATCACAGGCTGATATCACTTTTATTCACTTATGGCCAAGCAGCAATAAAAGCAATTTCAGCCACTCTTGTTAAATCAAAGCTTGTTTCTTGCTGTCAAGAAGAGCTAAGGGCTCTTGGCACACAGCATAACGTTAGACTCTGCTGGGTTCCCGGTCACAATGGCATACCAGGAAACAAAAAGCGGAGGTACTAGCGAGAAAGGGCTCAGCACTTGACCTTTCACTTATGGACCAATCAATCAGGGTCCACCCCTGTGAAATTAAACAGACCATTGGCAATAAAATAATATGTATATTATATAATACAATGAAAGATGGGAATGCCAACATTCCTGTGTCACTACCAGAAAACTATGGCCAAAATACGACAAGAACGGATCTGAAAGGCTTTTATTCCCGAAAAGGCCTTCATTACGACCGCTTATTAGTATTATAACAGGACACAACCTTCTAGGCTACCACAAAAAGAAAATGGGTCTTTGCACCGATGACCTATGCAGAGGATGCAATCACGAAGACGAACATGAGGATACCACTGACTTCCTTTGTCACTGCCCAGCAATCTGCCCCATCAGGAAAAAATTTCTAGGTAGGTAATTATTAAAATAAAATCTTTGGAGATATTTCCCATGCTCAAGGCAGCGACAAGATTTTTCAGCAAAATAACAATAAAATTGTAATGAATTTATGTACACAAGTTATAATTATCCTTGCACGGGAGAAGAATTTCTTTGAAGCTGATACAAAAATGAGTCATTAATGATACGAGAACAGATTTTTAAAATTTCCCTTCCATTAAATGCCTGCCGTTGGAACGCACGTCTATAAAATGAAACTATGGCAAAGGACTACAAGTGTATTCAGCCAACACTCGCAACCCACTACTACCCTACTTTACTTCTTCTTGTTTTCGTCTACTTGCCTCGAGCTATTTTTATGCAATATTTAAATTTTGGTTGCTAACCATCGAAGAACTGTAATGAGAGGGAACACCTCACTGAAACAACCGTGTCTCTCTAGAAACTGATTTTGTTTCATTTTTTGTTTTTATTGTTGTAACTTTATGTTATTAACGAAGGACTTGCAGGCATAATAATATCACCAGTCAACCATAATTCGTTTATTTACAAACACACTCGCAGCGATATAAAAATTATATTTAAATTCAATGAGTCTCAGCAGCACATGCCATTGCATTGGTATTAGACTTTAAAACAATTGGAAATCTTGTGAAACTAAATTGAAAAGTGAAAGACGAGTCTTTTTTTTTTTTCAACTCCCAATCTTGTGTGTGTTGTGTACTGTTTTTTTTTTTTCTTCTCTTACCTCAACCACTCTGTACCAACTTGCTGTAAGCGCAACTGGTATTATAATGGAATTCCAACAAACTGTGTATTTTCCATCGTTTCTCATTTCGTTTTGTGTTTCGCAAAGAAGCAAAGCTCCATTAGCCAATGCGACATTTAAGACACCAGCAAGTTGTAATGTAAATAATGTCAATATCTCAATTAGATATCAGATTCAGTAAGTAAAAGGAGGGAGTGAGATTATGACAAAATTGTTATGGTAGGGCTTTGTTTAAGATTAAGACGTGTTGTTGAACAATGTTGTATACCCTAGTGAATTCAATAAGCACTTAATCCCGAGAGACTTTTAAACTTGAGTGACAGGTGAAATGAGCTTTGACTGATTTCATGATGTCTTAGTATACTGTTAAGTGACAGTTTGAGAGAAAAAAGGATTCAAATGTAAAGCTCTTGGAATAAATTTGGTATGAGTACACAAAGTTAAAGTAAACGGTAGTCTTAGGCCAACTAGGTGAATATTTTAGGCCGTGGTTTAATGTTTAACGCGTGTACACTTCGTTGGAGAAAAGCATATATGTACGAACACTTGGTCCTTTTCGAAATATTTCTCAATGTAGACTAGGCCATTTCTAAACTAGATTTAAATAAGATGATTTAATGATGATTTAAACTTGAATATTTGTAACCCACGGCCACGGTTAGAATAAACCGTCTTCTACCCGAGTCGGTACTTCTAGCGTAATGGGTAGTATCTCTCCTAGTTACGTGAGACGTTCCAGGTTCGAATCCCATCAGAGACATAAAATCATGTGGTGTCGCCTTTCACGAGGAATTTGCTCCGAGAGAAAAACACTGCCTTGAAGAGTGCTTTCTAACTATGTATGTTCATAAGTCGTTCGGAATCGGCTTTTAGCGTAGGTCCTTTTAAAGCGTTTGGCCTATAGAGTTTTCTATAGCTTTGTTACGTCACCCTATTTATTTGTTTATTTTACCCTAATGACTAAGTAAATACATGTAAAGACAGTTAGAAAATAAGATAGATTTTATATTGCTTTCAAGTACGTAGAAATTTCGTCTATATTGGTCTGGCAACATCTCCGTCAGACTTGATTTCAATGTGCTTGTCCAGACGGGTTATTTCAATAACGTTATGCTGTTAACGCTAGGTGTCTACACGTTGTTATACTTCCTCGCACAAGTTCTCCATTTTGTGTTGAAAAGTGTATTGAAAAAAGCATAACGTTATGAGCATAACCCGTCTGGACACCCCAAGTGTACTGCTTAGGCAGATAAATCTGATTTTGTTTTGCGCATCCAGCCTCTTTCTTCCTCACCCCTTTTGCCCAGAAACGACCGATATAACGTTATTGGAATAACACGTGTGGACAGGGACAATAACCCATTCATGCAAGATATGCCCAATCCAACTTCTAAAAACTATTGGAAGTAATTGATGAGTTTTTTAGTTGAGATATTCCACGTGTTTTTTAATCTAATAAATGAAAAGATTAGTAAAGTTTTTACAGTTAAAACACTTATTTTATTTCCTCAGATGTACATTTCAGAAGCAATGCTTCCATCGTCAGTGAGATTTATAAAATTAAATTAAATTAAATTATTTGTCAAAAAACTAATAATAAACAAAAATGTTTCTAAATAAATTACAGTTGAGTTGAGTTGAATCTATTAAAAAATTTTTTGAATATTGAATCTTTGATTGGTCCATCATCACTATTCATTAGATTATTTTTGTTTTTAAATATGTAAAATGATTCAAAAGCATCTAATTCATAATTGCTATTTACATTTCTTATTAGTTTTAAATTTTGCAAACTAAAACTATGACTATTTTCTAGCATATGTTCTGCAACACTTGACTTTTCTTTTTCATTATATTTAAGATGCGCAAAATGTTCTTTAAATCTTTTTAGAATAGGTCTTCTTGTCTGTCCTATATATTCTTTTGCACAATCATTACATCCGATAGAATAAATTCCTGACTTTTGAAGTTGTTCAATTTTATCCTTAGATTAGATTAGAGTGCAGCGAAATAAAAATAAAAAATCTGATTGGAGGATCTAAGGATAAAATTGAACAACTTCAAAAGTCAGGAATTTATTCTATCGGATGTAATGATTGTGCAAAAGAATATATAGGACAGACAAGAAGACCTATTCTAAAAAGATTTAAAGAACATTTTGCGCATCTTAAATATAATGAAAAAGAAAAGTCAAGTGTTGCAGAACATATGCTAGAAAATAGTCATAGTTTTAGTTTGCAAAATTTAAAACTAATAAGAAATGTAAATAGCAATTATGAATTAGATGCTTTTGAATCATTTTACATATTTAAAAACAAAAATAATCTAATGAATAGTGATGATGGACCAATCAAAGATTCAATATTCAAAAAATTTTTTAATAGATTCAACTCAACTCAACTGTAATTTATTTAGAAACATTTTTGTTTATTATTAGTTTTTTGACAAATAATTTAATTTAATTTAATTTTATAAATCTCACTGACGATGGAAGCATTGCTTCTGAAATGTACATCTGAGGAAATAAAATAAGTGTTTTAACTGTAAAAACTTTACTAATCTTTTCATTTATTGGAAGTAATTCTCGAAAGCCCCATAGCAACCACTGCTGTTTGCCTTTCAAAAAATGCAGTTGGTTTTATTAAATCCAATCGCTAAAAACAACCCGCACCGTGACAAAAGTTTGTCTACCATCCATTGAATAAAAAATATCATGCAGCAAACTTTCACTACATTTTATCGATTTTTTTAACTAAAATCCTTTGGAGTCTAGCCAATTCTTATGTAGGTCACATTATACCCAAGGATATGTGATTTTATAGGTCTCTGAACCTGTTGTGAGAATAGTGATACCCAAAAGCTTTTAGATATTCATATTGTAGTTTAATGATATTCTGTTTAAAAAAAGTATTGGAAAAGAAAACAGAGGAAATTATTTTCTTTTCGCTTTGCAGATAAGAAATTTATTAGGCTTTGAACACCTGCAGAATATCAAAAAATATGTTTGAGTTGAAGAAGAGTGTTGTAAGTAGTCGGAGACAGTTAAAAATGAATTTTATCATTAATTGATCAATTACTCGGAGATTGGAAGTGCTGATTAAGTACTATGAAGTATTGGCCAAGTTCGTTGAAGTTCTCGTTCAGTACTTCAGAGTGCTCGGAAGAACTTGTTAAGCATTTGGAAGTACTGGCCAAGAACTAAGAAATACAAGATTTGAAAGTTCTGATCAAGAGTTTGGAAGTCATGGCCAACTACTTAAAAGCGCTGGTCAAGTATTCTAAGGTACTTGTCAAGCACTTGGAAGTAATTGTCATCCACTTGGAAGTACAAGTCATGGAAGCACTCGTTAAGCACTTGGAAGTACTTGCCACGAACTTGGAAGTAATTGCCAAGCTTTTGAGAGTACTAGTTTAGCACTTGGAAGCACGTGTCAAGTACTTGGAAATACCTGCTGACCACTTGCGAGGAATAGGAAAAACTAGGAAAATACTCGCGAGTATCTACTGATCTTGGAAGAACTGGTCAAGTACTCGCAAGTATTGGTCAGATAGTTGAAAATACTGGTCAAGTACCTAGAAATACTGTCAAATATCTTAAAATGCTAACTGATCAATTACTCGGAGAATTTTAAGTGCTGATCAAGTTTTATGAAGAATTGGCCAAGTTCGCTGAAGTTCTCGTTCAGTAATTGGGAGTACTAGTCAAGAACTTGGAAGTGATTGTTATGCATTTGGAAGTACTGGCCAAGGACTTGGAAATACTGGCCAAGTACTCTCAAGATTTGGAAGTTCTGATCATCACTTGGAATTCAGGGACGAGTTTTTGAAAGCACTGGTCAAGTACTTGGAAGTACTTGTCAAGTACTTGGAAGTACTTGTCAAGTACTTGGAAGTACTTGTCAAGTACTTGTAAAACACTTGTAACTACAAGTCATGGAAATACTCTTTAAGCAATTGGAAGTACTTGTCAAGCACTTGGAAGTACTTGTCAAGTACTTTGTAGTACCTGTCAAATACTTTTAAGTACTTGTCAAGCACTTGGTAGTACTTGTCACGAACTTGGAAATAATTGCCAAGCCTTTGAAAGTACTAGTTTAGCACTTGGAAATACTTATCAAGTACTGTAAGTACCGGTCAAGAACTGAGATGTACTGGTCAGATACTTGGAAGTTATGGCGAACTACTTGCAAGCATAAACTGGGTAGATGAAAATTCTAGTCAAGTACTTGGAAATACTGTTAAGATCTTGGAGAACTGATACTGGATGCGATGATTATCTACTGACTTCGTGAAAGTACTGGTTTAGTGCTTGGGTAAACTGATCCTGTACTTGGAAATCAAGTTCTTGGAATGTAATGATGAGTATCTTATGAGTCCTTACCTTCAAAGCAACAGCCAAGCAGTGATAAGCTTGAGTAAATCAAATCCCAAGCTGTTCAGCAATTAATCCATTTCGTTCCGAATATATATATTGTAACTATTATTTTTCGCTTTTCGGATCGAAAGAGTTAAGTTTGAAGTGATTACTGTTGTTACACATCACAACCATAAATTGGGCATTGGGATGATTAAATATTAATATTAATTTTGAGACGTGTCCTTGTTTTATTATCACAGCAAACCTTCAACGTACAAAACATTCAACTTCAACAGCTTCACAGTCAATCAAAACAACCGATATATCAATGACCTTCTTTCTCAAATTTCCATCCAATAAGAAGCTGAAGTCGCAGTCCATGTCCAATACATTTGGACCACGAATCAAAAACTTTATCATTTTGTTAAGATTTTGATTAATAAACTTCATCTGTTTTCATGACTGTCACTTTAAATGGCACTGTGAAGGTCTCCTCCTATTCACTTAGCAAACGCGTTTGCCTTCAATCTTTGAGAGTATTTAATCAAAATTATTAGTCTTCTTTTAAGGAAAGGAAAGATAAGACTATATCGCAACCTCCATTCAATCTTTACCCATATTAAATTTGCAACGCATCCTAATACAGTGCCTCCTTTCATAAGCCTTAATGATGAAAAATAAAGAAAATATTTCAAAGTCACAAAGCTCATCCACAACAACATCAACTCAAAAAATATAAAAATAAAATTATTCACGAAAAATTCACTGCTGTGGGCCGAGCCGCGCGTCCCGCGTCGTAACTCAATCAAACCAGAACAACTTTTACTTTTTATTCACCGCAAAGCCAGCACCAGTACAGTGAGCTAAAACCATCAGAACGTGTAGATACACATGAGGGTTATCTAACAATTTAAAATGTGGGCAGGTATGTGAAGTGAATATGCCACCGACTCACAACTGTATCCTATAGGTTATGGTTTTCTCATTAATTCCACTGGTTGCAGTGGTTGCATTGCGATTGTTGGTTTAACCATTAAGCCAGATAGTGATATCTTTCGGCTGTGAACACTTATTTATAGGGTCATTTGGTTGCGTTACCAGCCCTTGGGAACTTAAAAACCGAAAGAAGAAAAAAAAGTGTGAGACAAAATAGACTTACGGACTTTGGATTTTAAGTGAAATTTAGAACTGAATGAACACATCCTTCGTACATACCTGCAAGGAAAATGGAAAACAAAACATTAATGTCTCAATTTATTTTGAAAACTTAAAAGTGTAAACAATTTGTATATATGAAAAAAAAAAAAACAACCCACCAAAAAACGAAAACCACAATTTTGTTTTGAAAATAAAAGAAAACAATAAAATGACTTAGCCACATGCTGTTGCTGTTTTTTGTAGAACATAAAATTTCTTCTTTTTTATTTTTTGCTATACGAGATTCTATTTTAAGGCTTGACTTTCTTCATAGAAACAAACTTGAGGAACTTGTTTTGTAGAAAGAATAAAATGGGAACATATACTCTCGCTGCCGTCACGTCGCGTCGCGTCGCTCAGTTATCGTACTCGCAACATTCTCCTTCTTAAAGGTCTTCTCTTGTGCAAAAGCAAAAAATGGCAAGAAAAAGAAATACGAATAAGTGTACTCGTACTCCCATCGTAGAAGAGAAAAGAAAAAGTTGAAAATAAAAATAATTCGTTTCTTGGGAAACTGAGGCTGACTCCTGACTGAGTTAATTAAAACGTACACCACAACCCTGCAATTGTACTGGTGTTTGTATGAGTTTTAACTCAAAGCGCTCTATACTGTACATTCTTCGGATACACTCCCACTGTTCACAGTTAATTACAGCAGCGAAAATATTAATTCTTTTGTTTATTGCTTTCAAAAAGCTATGTTTTCCTTATGTTGGCTTCATTCTCATTTGATCCAATACCACTTGGCATTTAATTCTACTTTTTATTTTTCTCCTCTCATTGCTCATTGTTTCAGAGGAGATTTATCTTGCAAAATACTTCGGTAATTTTAAATATAGAAACTGAAACTCTTGAATGTGAAAAGTGGGCAGATTAAAAAGTGGGTGTCTTTACGATTGTTCCAAATTTAAATCTTTTGATTCAGTTTCAATTATCATAATGCTGAAGGTGTGCAAGTGTTCCGTTTAAAGTCTTGGAGGAGTCTTAGGGAGGAGTTTTTAATGCTGGTCGAAAGCTATCTGTTTCAACTTCTAATCCTTAAATTCTTGTTTAGGCATTTTGCAATATAATTAAACATCATAATCCTTTTGAAGACTAGGCTCTTAGCAATTAGGACCGAAAAGCTTATATAGTTCCAAAATCAGATTAAAATTGAAAAAATTCTTAATTTCCATAGAAAAGCACAAGACCGTAATGGTAACCCTGAGGTAGGCCTGACGTAATGTTAAAAATATCATTGCTTGTTACTCCCAGCACCACTTGCTTGAAAAAGATAAGTACGAGTAGGTATATCACCAATTACCGTGTTTATAAACCATCTATTAAAATATATAAATGGAGAAGCATCCTTTCTACAAAGGACAGGAATATACGATTCTTCCACGTCCTACTAGTTGCGTTCATTTTTGAACAGCCTTTAAGCTCCAAGGGCATATAATGGCAGTCGTCGAAGTAATTTGACAAGCGTACGTAAACTGTTGCTTAACTTTGAAAAAAAAAGTTCATCTTTTATTTTATATTCAGCTCAATCGACCTACTGAGGAGGCTATTCGGGCCATTGTTACTAAATATCGCACCAGGTTTACAGTGTCGAACATTAAACCACCAACAAAAAATATCGCAGTTGTTTCGGCCAATGTTAGTGATGACCGTGAATTACCGATTCGGCAAAGTTCGAAGCAATTGCGCCTATGTTACTCAACTACGAGGAAAATTTTGCTGAAGGATTTAGGTGTGAAGCCTTTCAAAATAAAGGCAGTGCAAGAATTGAACCCGAACGAAAGACCACGACTACGAATTTTTTGTGAATGGATTCTTGAAAAGTTGTCCCAGTTTGCTTAACGTTTGCTTAACGACGGTCAATTGGCCTCCTAGACCTCGCGTTTTCAACGCCTGTAGACCATTTTTTGTGAGGCAACGTTAAGGTAAACGTCTATAGCGACAAGCCCGCTTCGACTGACAAACTAAAAACAAACCAACATTGAACATTTATTTGTGAAAAACCAGGTGAAATTTTGGAAAGAGTATACTAAAATCGGACTTATTGTATCTTCAAACACTAAATTACATACAATGTGTTTTTTACTGAATTTCTGATAGCTTGTAAGAAATCACGTGTTTACATTTATTAACTGTTTGAGGCACATTAGGTTAAGTCATAAGCATAACCTCAATCGAGTCATTAGAGGAAAAGAAAAAAACATCGTGTGAATCGTGTTGATTCGTTCAGAACGAAACCACTCAACTGTCATTTATGATTAACGAGGTCTCCTATTGAACAATCTGAAAAGAGCTCATTTGCAGTAGTTTGAGTTGAAAATGCCGTAATGTTAGCAGTGTTTGCGTGAATTTTGAGCTGTTATGAGTTTTGTCATTGAAATGTAAAATGAAAATATTTTTATATTTCAATCACAAAACTTGCAAGTTCATAAGTTTGAAGCCATTACTTTTTGCCTAATGCAAGTTGTGTGATTAAAGGCTCTTTTAGACGATCATTTAAGTTTCTTTAAGTTTCAGTTTCAGTTGAGGTATCAGTTAAGTTTTCAGTTAAAGTTATGTCTGAATGCCAAAAACTGAAGCGTTTAACTAAAATTTAACTGAAACTGAAACTGATGGAATTCCCATGAGTTTTCATCTAAGTTTTCTTTCTGATTTTGATTTTTCACAAATAAAATGAAAGGTCAACTGAACATCGAACTGACGTTTGTTTACACAGACTTTTTTCAACTGAACTGAAAATTGAACTCATAACTGAACTGACAACTGATCGTCTAAAAGGGCCTTGAAAAAATTAAATTATTTAGCTCCGCATTTGAAAACTAAAACAATGCTCATAATTATAGGAACACCATGTGATTTTCAACCCAAACGACTGCAATAAACTCATTTTGTATTGGTCTATAGCAAACCTTTCGTTTTCGATTGACAACTGAAAAACCCAACTACCAATTTCACCAGAAATGACTGAGTGGTTTCGTTTTAAACGAACCAACACGTGTAACACGACTTGTTTCCTTTCTTTTAAAATTATTCAAAAAGGTCGTGTTAAACGAACAAACAAGCCGATTCGCAGTAAGGTAGAATAGGAAAGTCACTCATGTAAACGTTATAAAGAATGGGTCCTAACACCGATCCGTGGGGCACTACAGCAGGCACACAAAGTTTTTCAGACATGCTTCCGCTGAAAAAAAAAGACCTTTTAACCCCTCTAATGACTAGTGTAAGCTAGTATTGGATACATGTAGGCTGGTAGTAGACTCGAGCCAAAATAGAGTTTTTAAAACAGCTTTTTTTATAAAATGTCATCAGTATTTTAAACTGATATAAATCTTATCCAATCGATGTCCTATAAGTGTTCATATTTCGAAGGAATGTTTCATGAACCAATTCACTTTTTGATACTCAGGTGTTAAATGTCACATAGTTAAGCAAACGAGATGCACGAAACACTTAACAGGGATCATATTCACCTACCGTAAACAAAAGCCAGAATTGAACTTTTCATAGGATATGACTACTTTTCGTGTCAGATAGAGACAACCGATCTCTTAATCGCATTACAAGAATAAAAAGAGATTTCATTCTACAGACAGATAGCAAAGCGTAATTAATAGAGTTTATAGTCACAAAAAAAAAAAAAAACATCCAAAAACGCAAACAGAAACCAACAAAACAGAAATAATTCGATGCTCCACTCCATTGGGACTTCATTTCACCACCATAATCGCAAATCGAAATCAGATAAGTAGCATTTTCGAGTGCTATAATTAAAGTTAATCACGCAATCATTTTATTCAATAGAGGTGATATGTCATTTCGACGTCGACATTGAAAATTTCATTGAAATAAAATATTTTAAAATGATTTCTGCGAAATTCTCTGACAGCAAAAAGAGCTTATCCTCTTGATATTTGGTATGCTGGATGATGGTCATGGTCAGGTTGAGGTCAGAGTGCTTTAGGCTACAGGTCATGATATAAAAACGAAAAGGAAAAACAAGAATACATTAATGTATTTTGTAGGTACCCAATGAAAACAACGATACAACCTTGATTGCAATCAACTCTTTTGATTTCTCTAGGTCTTTGCACCGTGAGTTATTTGCCAACCAAACAATCCTAAACAAAGACAAATATCTTCAAGATGCAAAAAGCTCATTAGTTTGAGTCTATTGTTGGTTATTTACAGCCATGGTAAAAGATTTTATTACATTTTTCGTGTTTAACCTTTTTCGTTATTGAAAAATTCAATGAAATTCTAACTTTCGGTGAAGGAGATGGCCGGCAGACAAAAATAAAAAATGACCCTTGCCAGTGTCATCAAGTTGATGAAGCATCTCACAAACACAAAAAAATGTATCTTTTAGATCACAAATCCAGTGGACGGGCGCGCCGTGTCGCCATATATTCGTCATTTTGATTTGCATCGACTATTTCCATTCATATGGCGTGGCGTTCTAAAAAGAAGATACATTACTGTGATGAATAGGAATTGACATGAGAGCACTATGCCATCAATTCATCAATGTGTTATGTCCTACTGCATGAAAAGATTGTGTAAGAGATATGAGTACAATGTATTTGGATGATTCGCTATAATTAAAGCTTCCGACTTTCTCCCAATCAATTAATTTTGTATATGCCAGCTGTGAGAAAAGAAAATACACATTGCACTGTGTAAAAATAAGCAGCTATGCCTTTTTATAAGAAAAAAAAAACTCATGACGACTTAGACACCAAACCAAAACATTGCGGTGTAATGTGAAAGTACCCAAACTAATGATGCCTTACACAACATTACCAAGATGACTTTTGTGATGATAACAGACACGGAATAAAAATTGAATATTTGTTATCTTTCAGCAGGGCAGGGCATCGCGTAGAAAATGAAAAGGAAACGAACTTTGACCTTTGAAATGATTCATTTCCTAGCGTGGGCATGACATTTATCTGGAATATTCCATGACCTTTTGTAAAATTTTATTTATAAATGAAATACTACTATCTCAAGTGGTTTCCTCTCAATTGTATTATCTGCTTTCAAGAGTTCGATATACAAGTCGATGATACTTTTAAGAATTGCAAACAATTAACAGCTATATAAAATATAAAAAAAGAAATAAAGAAGAAAGGCGAGAAGGAAGCCAGCTGCTGTTTGAGAGAAACATAAACACCCTCACCGATTTCGTTTAATTCACTCAATGAATAGGAGAAGATATTTAGAAATAGGTAAATAAGTGTCTGCAGGTTAATGATTTTCAAATGGCCAAAGACTTTCAATTCTGATTTGAAACGATGTTTATGTAAACTGGAAAAAGTAGAGGTCCTTAGATGGAACCATGAGGATTATCGAGCTTTCAAAATCAAGCTACTAAAAGTAAAGGCCCTTAGATGGAACCTTGAGGTACATCGATTTTTTTCACTCATGGTACGTGGTAAGCTCTGCCGTGGCGGTCAAACCTGGTCAAAGACTTTCAATGCAGATTTGAAACTATGTTTATGTAAACTGGAAAAAGTAGAAGTCCTTAGATGGAACCTTGAGGTACATCGAATATGGTCTGCTGTGGCGGCCAAAGCTGGTCAAAGACTTTCAATGCTGAATTGAAACAACTTTTATGTAAACTGGAAAATGTAGAGGCCCTGGGATGGAACTTTGAGGTATATCGAGTTTGTAAAATCAAGCTACTAAAAGTAAAGGCCGTAAGATGGAACCTTGAGGAACATCGATTTTTTCATTCATGGTACGCGGTAAGCTCTGTCGTGGTGGCCAAAGCTGGTAAAAGACGTTCAAGGCTGACTTGAAACTACTTTTATGTAAACTGGAAAATGTAGAGGTCCTTAGATGGAACCCTGAGGTACATCGAGTTCTAACACACCAGCTACTAAAAGTAAAGGTCCTTAGATGGAACCTTGAGACACATCGAATTTTTTCACTCAAGTCATGATACGTGGTAAGTTCTGTCGTGGCTTGTTGGCACCCTTCATGGTACAGCAAATAATGGGGTAGATACAAAAAGTTTTATTAAGGATCTACATAAAGTGACGTGCAAATATTAAAAAAAAAAATGTCGAACGTTTAACTGACCTCCAAAGGGGATATAAAATTGATTAGGGATCATTTTCAAAGACCTAAAGTATTTACGAAGCACCTCAAAGCTTTACAATTTTAGGACCATGACAAAGGAAATACCATGGTTAAAGCAGTGATTTGATTGGTTAATAAAAGCATCCACGTATCTATGTTGCGCAGGTTAGCACGGCGGTCTAGATAGAAGTGTTTAAAGAGAATTTAAAGTCTTGTTTTTTCTTACGATGGATACTGACACGATATAGAACTCTGCCACTTATCATGCCAAACAAGAACTAATAACCTAAAGACCCTACTTAAGAATTCAAAAGGCTCTGCCTGTTATACTCAAAAACTCAACAAAGATACTAACGTTCTACTCAAGTCCTATGCAAGAAAAAACAAATGTTTTCCACATAAACAAAAAAGCAAGAGTTACACTCCGTCTTATACGCCGCAATTTACTCTCAAACTTCAACAAGATGAAAAGAAGCATAGATGAGAAAATTAATTTGGTATACCATAAATTTCTAGAAAACCCAGAATCTTAATTTAAATTCATGTGTTCAAACAAATAAACAAACAATTCGTAAACTTGCAAAAGTGATTCCCCTCCCAAAAAAAACACGATTATCCGAAAACTTTTCAAATTCAAGAACGAGCGTTTATTGCTTCCACCCTCAGACTTATGGAAACAATTTTTTACAGTCGAAGAATTTAAAATGAAATAATAAACAAAACATCTTTTTCGCATTCACTACTGCAAAACAAAACCTCCATCAACGGTATCTGCTTTCAAATGGCGCAGTTTATCTTCTCAACGAATCTCAGAGTATAGGCAGGGTATGCGCCTAAGATTGGCAAAGATTCTTTTATACATCTATTCATTCATTATATGAAGACTACATGACTGTACTGTTTATTGTGTGTATCTCAATCTTAAATTGGTAATGGAATAAAAATGCCCATAGCATGTTGGTGTTTTCATTTGCATTTTATAAATATCGACTGGCAACTTATACATAATTGAAGTGCCTCTGTGGCATATAACAAACTATGCCGTTTCGATTGTTCGAATAAATAGATAGCCCACTGACCTCAGTTGGTCTTGTATGTCACTCGTTTATCACAATTTAAAGTTAAATCTACAATGGAAATGGGCTGGGCTTTGCGGGCACCGGGCATGGATAATCGCCATCTACAGCCAGACATTAATTTATTTGAGAATGGAATGATGGTTTGAGTAAATACGAAAATGTTGAAGTAGTTCCCAACCATTAGGTTTTGAGAGTGAGTTTTTGGTCGTAATTACTTCAATAGAGAGAGAGAACGCAATGATTATGTGCTTTTAGATTTGACTTGTTGATGACGTCTTGATTGCATATGAAGACAATGAGACAAAATATTAATCAGGTGACAATGAATTTATTTTTGGTCGAAAATTCTTTTTCAAGAAAATATAAAGAAAGAAGTGATTTATTTTTTTGCACACGATTCTTTGGTTTGACGTTTGCAAATCAAAATTTACGTTTGAGTTGGCGGAATTTTCTTTGTTGGAATTTAAATTGTCCGATTTATTCATCACCAAGGCAATTTGTCGAGAGGTGACGTTGTTTCATATTACTGAATAATGTTGGGCTTTGAAGCAGATGGGAATCGGTAGCCTCCATTTCCTCAGGTTAAAAACACCTTAGAAGCAATGCGTCGAAGAATCGGAAATAACTTGCTAATGAATGGTTGAACAGCCTCTCAAGGATGCTGTAGGCAAACTTTGTGAAATCTCTTGTTTAGACAAATAACATAAGCATGCCATTTCCATTTTCAGAAGCGATTGAGCTTCTAGTTTCGTGGTTCACTTTCTCTTAAATAGTTGTATCCATACAGTAAGGTTTGGTAAGTCTTTCTGTCACGAAAGAGGCTCGAGGTTCTTATCCCAACAGAAAGCAAAAACCACGGGTACGACCTTTCATGAGCAAATGGCAGGTCCTCCGACAGTAGTTTCATTGCTACAAAGAGCGCCTTCTCCATCAGCCGTGCGGAGTCGGAAAAAGATTGTAGGTCCCCTCCATGTCTCACGAAGGTATGGTTGTGAGATATTACATCCGATAGGCCTCAGGGTTTTCCTCCCTGTTGTGCCAGCATGTTTATTTTATTTATTTCTCCTCTTCGAAAACGAAGTGTATATAAACTTTAAGGGTAATCAGTAATTATCTCGAGTATTCAAAAAAAGATTCCAGACAGAGTTAGCAGTTGAGTGTTTTTTGAAGATGTTGAAGCAATGCTACAAAACACGCAGCAGGCCGAAATGATAATCATCGATGATAACATCGTAAATCGTCCTGAACCTACAGAAAGCTTTATAAGCTCAGACCGAGTAGTTGAATTGATTCACGGTCGACCATTTGAAAACCCGTCAGGGCCTAGCATAATCATTGACAACATCGTAAGAAAGTTTATTGCTGGACATCCATTTAAACGGCTGCATCATCAACTTTTATTTCCTAAGGAGATGGAAGACAGCAAAAATAGCGACTATATCCAAGTTTCCACTTACTGGATATCAACTTGTTTTCCTTAGAGGTTTTTTTGGTGGCTTAAGACATTCGGCGACACCATCCCAAACATGTAGTTCGGGTTTCAGGAGAACTATTCCACGCTTAAACCGATCATAAGGTTAAAAAAGGACGCGACGTGTCGTTGTTCGTTGGGGCGCTCAACAGCTGTTAAGTTGTGGTTGGATACTTCTTCGATATTGAAAAAGCATTTAATAGCATCCGGATTCTGAAACTTGTTCACAAGCCAATTTTACAAGTAAATTAATCAAAAGAATTTTCAGTTTACAGTCATAATACAGTCATAATTTTCGTTTAAGTCATTTTTCATTTCAGATAGAAAACAGCCAATTATAAACACAAAACATCAGAGTAGAAATGACACAAAGATTAAGGCATGGGCGCATCTCTATGACATGACATTTCACGTCTGATCAGTCCTAGCAAGACAACGCCAAGAATTTTCATACGCCGATGATTTCCTCACGTCGAAACTTCGAAGTCATCAGTCATTGAAGCCCGAAGTGTTAAGGACCATGTTACACGTCTTTGGAAATATTACACTGAATAGGGCATCAAAATCAGCTGGTCAAAATTTAAACTGACTCGTTTCAGAGGATCAACAATACGTCGAAGCACACTATCAGCCTCAAACTACTACAAAATAATCATCAAACAACCTGATGAAACTGAAGACGAAGCCAAGTATCAACTACTTCAATGCAAGCTTTGAAGAAAGATCACGGTTCAATCCTCAAACAGCAGCAGTGCTCTAAAGGGCAATCTACAATCTACGCTTTTTACTTCCAGTTTGCTGGCAGTATTTGAGAGGAAAACCCTGAGGATCATTACTTAACTTTGTCAATAACAGAAATACAAAACGAAGCCAAGCATAAAGTAGCTTCTTTGGAGAAAGCTCCGAAAAAAGAGGTTACTGTTCAATCCTCATATTTCAGAGCAAAAATGAAAGGAAAACGCTAAATATCAGCAAATGGGTCAACTGTGTTAACGAGAGAATAAAAACTCTCAGAATCATCTGGAACCAAATTTCTGTTTAATGTAGCAAAGAAGCTGCCAATTGACCTGAGCAACCATCCGAACCAAATGGTCAGTGGCAGCATGAGCGAAGAGACTTATCCAGAGCGCCGATGTACCTAAATGTAGATGGCGCTACTGGTTAAAGAAGTTATACTAATCAACGAAAAAGACATACACATACAATATTGAAATAATACGTAAATATATAAAAATATTAGCCAAATCTGCAATAAAACCACAGCATTTAAGTGCCACATGAGGCTTATGCTAATCTGGAGCACTCAGAACTAATTTCCGGTCATTGTACTACCCAGGGTAGCAGCCTTCCCTTTTTGTCACAGTGTCACAGGACCATCATCTTCAGTAAAGTTCCATGCGTTGAAATTTTAGTATCAGCCTGAAGACGCACACATTAATCAACAAAATTCAAAAATAAAACTGGCATTTGTTAGATTACTATCCTTTCTCATGACATTACTATGCCACAGTGATGCTCTTTATATATGTCTACAAGCAAGAAAAAGTCACAAAAGCGTTCAGTGAAATACTGAAATGTCAGGTGGCATACAATTCTAAGTGTGGTGCTCATGACACTTAGCTAAAGTTCTATTTAAGTACCAAGACGTTTAGCTGAGATTTGATCAAAGATTCGGCTTTGACTTGCATTGCTGCTTACTTTTAAGCCTAAGCTGGTTTTCTTTGGACGCTAGGCTTCCTCTTTCGAGAGCCCAGATTTCTGTCAATTCAATATCGATATTTTAAACACAGAAAAAGAAAATATACTCTCACATCAATTTTTTGGGTGAAAGGTAGGAAAAGATCGGAAGCACTTTCTTAGTGACTCTTAAATGTTGTGACATCAAAGTGAGCACACTCCACTATCACACCATTTGAAATTTTAAGGACCGAGCTTTACCAGCAGAGGCGTCATAGGCTCGTAAGTGGCAGTTCAGAATAGACAGTGCAACTGGAATTCAAAATGAACATGGACATGGACATGCACTTGACACTGACACTGCGATGACATGTTTGTGGTAAATAGGCAATATTCCTATTGTGCCACTGTTTGACACTACAACACTCAGAAACTTTTTTTCGCGGGAAACTTCGAAGTGAATGACACACCCATTGATATTTACACAGTCTAAATAGAACATATATCTTACCGGACCACCTAAAGGTTAGCTAGGGCCTTGTACATTTCCTCTAAACCATGCCCATAGTCAAATTCACAAGTCCGAAGAACATTAAATTTTTTCGACCACGTATTGAGTAACGAAGCTGAGCAACTAGAAAGCTCCCCTACAGCTTCTAGTTTTGAACATCTCGAGAAAAGCGATACTCTTTCACAAACTTTCGCTAGGTGGGCGAAAAGGTTATTCACAATTTCAAACGCTTTGTAATAATAATCAACCAATTGGGTTAGCGCAACAATTCCAACGCCATCTATTGCATAAAACTATGCCATTTAATGGAAAAATACTCGGTTAGTTAATACGGCACCGTGGACACGACAGCAAAGTTCTTTCGCTGTGGAGTGTTATTTAAAAAACGGGGAGATTTCAATCGCTACACAGCGCGCTTTCAAAAAAAAAAAAGTTTAATCTAAAAAGTCACGAAAACCCCGGGTCATCATTCTATCGATAGATGGGTGAAAAACTTCCGCGAATCGGGTAATGTCGTCCCCGAATTGGCCGTCCGCGTACATCATGGACGCCGCAAACAAAAAATCGTCGGTCTGTGCGCCGTCATTCTGCCTCCATGAAAATTCCTCGAACGACGGTAAGGAGAATTTTACGAGACGATTTGAATATGCACCCATACTGCTGATGTTTTGACCTTGTTGAGGAAAAATTAGGTAGCCGCTTGATTTCGCGCAATTGTGACATCGCTTGGCCGCCTCGTAGCCAGGATCTGACGCCGCCGGATTTTTTCATGTGGGGTTTCTTGAAGATCAGGGTATATGAGGGCAAGCCTCCAGACACCGAAGCATTAAAATTAGCTATCAGAACTGAAATTGCAGCGATTCCGCCGAAGATGTTGGAAAATTTCGGGAAAACTTTGAAAAAAGAGTGCGCGAATGTTTCCGCCGCTATGGCGACTACCTACTGGATGTTATATATAAAAAATAAAATTTTTCATTAAATGGCATACTTTTAGCTTTATTTTCATTTTGGTTTCATAATTTTAGCTCTCACCGTTTTTTTTTACGAAGCGCTTGAAATTGTGAATAACCGTTTGGCCCACCCTGTACTTCAACTTATATGTGTCGTCAGTTGAAATGCAGGACCTCGTAAGTAAAACAATTCAACAAAAAAAAATTATTAATTAAAAAGAATAAGAAAATTCAGAGCCATCTTTTGGCATTTTCAATGTACATTTGTTCTGAATTTTTCAGGTGCTGCGTACTAGTGTTTGCGATTTCTGAAAAACATGCTTACAATACTTACGAGGTTCTGACCTTTAACTGATGATATACATTTGTTTATATTCTGAACTCTCCGACTAAGGACAACAATTTTACAGAAATGCTTCAAATCATTTGAGAGAATGTAGGTAATTAGGACATATCATCATGTACCACCTATGCATCATTCAAAGTTGCGAAACTAGCACTATCAAAATATAATGCCTACCAATCAATCTGGGTGGTGGCAAGAAGCAAAAGAGAAAAAAATTAATTTTTTTAAAACATTACAACCAGAGGGGCGAGTCATTTCGATTAATCTCCTCGACTAAACTGGGTCGACCTCAGTTCTGCTCAGGTGCTCATTCGAAGCCAATTCAATGCAAAATGCTTAAGTGTGTATTACAAAGAAACAGTTATTCAATATGAGATCAAATATACAATAAAATCAAACATATTGCCATTTCACATTTGCTTTGTGGCAAAGGTGTCTGTTACCACCCCGAACATTGCGTCAATAAAACAAATTTCAAAATAAATTTGCTTATGCTCAGTCAATCGGTCTGCTTTAAGCACTCAAACAACAATTTTGTGGTATATTATTGAGTTAGATACCGGCCACCACACCATCTAGTAGCGCAAGGAGGCAGCAGATTTAATCGTTAATTCTCTATTCGTGCTCTGTTTTAACTTTTTCGAGGCATAACAGGTACATAGATGAATGAGGAACGATGCAATTGCATTCACTACTTTTCGAACGTAAGAAAAATTCGAAAACAAAGAAGAAATAGCATTTTTTTCTTGAGCTGTTTGCTGAAAGGTTAATAACTTTGCAACCAACTGAACACTCTAAGTAGGCAAAAATGTATACAGTTATGTGCATATAGCCCATGCCAGCGCCAGCGGGTAGAAATAAAATTATTTTTCCGAGATACATATCATTTTGCAGCAATTTTGCTTTATTTATAATTTTTTTTTTGTTGCTATTCTTTGCACTCTCTCGCGGTGTATACATAGTAATCAAATAGGTTAAGCGGGCTCAAGACAAAAGGTTGATGACTCCTGTAATAAAACTATATAAACTCACCTCGTTGAGTTGCTTTACTTTTCATTTGGCTTAGTTGGGGGTTTTTTTTTGCATGGTTTTCTGAAATGTTATGAGCACACGCAATAATAGCAATTTATTTAAATCGATCAAAGTGTGCTAAGTTATTTATAGTTGTTGCACGAACGCATTATATTAGGTGTGCTGTGTGCACATGTTTGTTCATGCTGACTGTGGAATTGTATTTTAAGATTTGTTTGCAAAATTAGAGTTTTTATTTTAGAACGTCTTGTTTGTACTCAAAACAATTTAATAAATAGGGTGGAACAAAACCGTTCTCGGAGAGCCTAGCCTACGACCATACCATGTTTTGTGAAAGGAGGAGACCTACAAACTTTTTTGCCGATTCAGGAGTAAGAACGGCTAGAAGTCAGAACAAAGGTAGTGAAATTACTACAGCTTCTTGAAACATAAATACATACATAGGATGGCGCAACAGAGCGGGGAGCTCCGGGGACTAGAGCATTTCTCGCAACCAAGCCTTGTAAGGAAATGTAGGGGACCTACATTTTTCAGCTGGTTCCGAACGGCTAATCGAAGAAGCGCTTTTCATGACAATGAATTTGGTATCGGAGGACTTATTGCAAGTTCCTTGCGAAAGGCGATATCGGACTTGAACCCCAAACTCCTCAAACGGAACAGGCCGATATTCTTTTGTAGTGGGCAAAGACATTCATCAGTTATTCAGTTAAATAGATTTTTTCAACATTTCATCATTAGAAAATTGCAATTACCAAATCAAATAAAGCCTGGCCTTGTTGTCTATCAAGTTGACAAAATAGGTACCTAACTTCCCTACTGATTTTCATAGTTAAAAAATAAAAATGGGGCAACGTCTTAATCAAGCAGATAATTGATATACAACAAGGTATCGTCTTGATGGTCCTTCGTTAAAGTTGAGAATTCGAGCGATGGATTTGCAAATAGAGTGAGATGGATTGTTGGTTGTTGAAAGACAAATCAGTGTCTCATCTCGTACACAGATAAGGTTTTTGGAGAATAAGACAAAATCATAAAAGTAGTTAAAGGAGATGAAGGTTCACGGAATTGAAAAGAGTCGATGGATAAAAAGAATTTTTATTAGATCTCTCTGATTTCATTAGATGTGGAGCCAAACCTAACCATTTGCTCTACTGAAATACAGTAAATACTGTGGCCAAGCGCATTTCCCTCTACCACAGCTTGTGAAGGAATGGAAGGAGCCTATAATTTTTAGCCGGTTCCAAACGGCTTACCGAGAAAGCTCTTTCAATGCAATGAAGCTACTATTGGAGGACTTGTCAATTCCTCACGAAAGGCGAGACCCGATTTTTTTCTTTATTGGTGGGATGCGAACCTCAAACCTTCCAACAACACCATCATTTCAATTGAAAGTTCAAACAAAACACCAAGTAGTAAGACCATTCGTGTTTTTGAGTTCTTGTAAGTTTTTGAAACCATACAGTGTCAGCAGAGGCCATCCTTTCAATTGATTGTTATTCAAGCACGTCACAGTGCGTCTTCTTGTGGGAATGGAAGTCACTCAACCACACGTCCTCCGATGCGACACAAATATCAGGCCGCAAGTAATTGTTTTGTCCTCAGCCCATCTGGACAGTGCTCTATTAAGGACTTTCTCGAATACCTTGCTGATGGAAGTCACTCAATTTCAAATCCTCCGATCAAACACACATCAGACCGCAAGTGATTAATTGAAAGCAATAGATGGTGTGGCTCAGCTTCTTTCTCTTTGATAATATCGACAATTTCGCAAATTTTTGATTTTTATATTAAATTGTTTGTTTTATAACGAATAACATTTGAGAGAAATAGTGTCGGGCCTATAACCGAATCTTGCGGAATTCCACGATTTATGACTTTACGTATAGCTTAGCCGCTTCAATCAGAGGAACTATTTGCTGTGTACAAAAGTCAAAGAACGGAAAGAAAATTCTCTTAGGTCCCAACTTTTTCTGCTGTTGCTAATGCTCCCTCACTTTTCAAAATAATGAAGTGCTACGACCAGCAATCAAAGTTTAACTGATATAAAAAAAAACGAGCGTAAGCGTCTTAAGTCGGGGACCGAATTACCGCACCCGTGAAATACGTGACTGAATTATGTGCTTTTGGCATTACTTCTCGCATTATAGAACCACAATTTGAAACTTTTATTTGAACGAATTGAAGTCGATGAATGAGCAGCAGACTGATGTTTTGCAATAAAAAACTTTTGAAATAAAAATAGTACTCACTCACTCGATCACTGATGCGGTAATTCGACCCCAGGTGTGCAATGGGTGTGCTGATGACGATGAAAACCCCTGCCAACAGTTTACTTAACTTGATTTTTTTTTTACTTGTTTAGGTCAGATCTAGAAATTAAAATTTGACCTCCTTCCTGTTGACGGATTGATCAGAAATTTGGTACTTAGCTTTAGTTGTTGTGAAAACAAAGTTTGATACATTTGGTACCATTGTTAGTCAAAGATGGCCGCCACTACAAAATGACTGCTTACATATTTCTATAATGCCTTACAATATGAGTATCAAATGAAAGCGCTTGATCAGCAGAATAGAGTTCTTCATGAAAACAAAATGGAAGACCAATATGGCCACCAACAAAACGTTATAACTTACACAGCGCCTTCAATATCAAATAAAAGTTATTGACTTGTTGAAGAAATAACAACATGAAAAAAAAAAGAATCTAATATGTTGCTAGCAAATTTAAAAATTAAAAACTTTAGAATAAAAAGGGGTAAGAAATGTTTTCAGTTAAACGGTTTTATTGAAAATAAGGATCAAAGCAATGTAGAGACATTGCACTAAAATCGAAAATAATTCAATAGTCATCGCACGACTCTCTCCATCAATCTAGGAAGTTTAGGACGACTGATGCCTAGGAACTACCGATTTTTTAGCGATGTCTTCTTCTTTTCATTTCCGGCGTTACGAGTAGTGATCTTGAAGCGATCACAACTCTCCCACTTTTCTGCTTCACACTAGTGATCCGCCTGTGGGGTACGCCGCGTTGACCTCAGAAAGCGTCGGCAAGCCTCCCGGTTTTGGATTGTTCCATGTCTGAGGCCAACCAAATGCTGCTGTTTTTGCATTTGCTTGTACCAGGAGTGTTTTGGCCTGCCTTTTCTTTTTCGTCGCGAATTTGTTGAAACGTTGTACGTTATTGCCTTTTGGACGGGGTTCTGCGGATCTCTCATTTGAACATGACAATACCAACTGAGCCGGTCGTGCTGAATTTTGTCCAAGATGGTACTTTTGACATGAAGGCTTCCACGGATCTTAGTACTTCTAATTCGATCAAGCTTTGTTACTCCTGCTGTCATCCGAAGCATCTTCATTGTCTTCAATGTCTATTCTATAATTTCTATACCATTTTAATCTTCAATAAAGCCGTTTCCACGGGTATCGCCCTTCGCGAGGAATTGGCAAGTTCTCCGTTAGTAAATTCATTGCTATGAAAAGCACTTTCTCGATTAGCCGTTCGGAACCGGCAGAAAATTGTAGGCTATTCTTCCCTCACAAAGGCATGGTTGTGAGAAATGCGCTAGTCCTTGGGGCTACTCACTCTGTTGCGCTACTTTATTTATTTCTTTATTTATTTTTAAAGCCGTTCAACTTAAAAATTTGTTTAGCTCATTTTATTAAGTTTTTAATTTCTGTATTGCTGAGAAGTTTATACATAAATACAAAAACATACACAAAATTACCTTGCCCTTTAAAAGGCAATAGTGCCTAAATTCCCTTGACGAGCATATATTTTCGATGTCGAAAACATCATAGCAAAAAACGCAAAGTGCGCAAAAAGTTTGTTGTACCAATATGAATGAACACCTGGCTATCAATGGAATACTGCACTAGCTACAGGCATAAAAACATGACTAAAATCATTCGACGATCAAACATTGGAAAAGTTCTGGTTCTTTGTTCATTTTTCCAAAGGCTGCCTGTTCTATTGCCTCTTGTTGGATAATCGGCAGCTGTATATACCTTAGCGCAATGTATATGCACATTTGTTGCAACAAATTCGTTTCAGTTAATTAGTTGGATAATGACGTAAAAGCACATAAATTATTATCAACATCAGCTGAGTACACACTTCTCATGTTCGTACTTTGTGATATCTGATTTCCTTATGCAGGCAAGTCAATGGAAAGGTTAAAAATTTTCAAATCATCAAAGAATTCTGAAAATCCTACAAAAAAAAAAATCGAACCGCATAAGTAATATTGAGGTCGTCCAGCCATTACGTAGGAAAAAACATTTTATAGAAAAACAAATAAAACATGAAAGTGGATAGGACGTGCGGGAGACCTAAAAAAGCTTGACTTCAAATTAAGGACCAAGATTTCCTTTGTGCATTTACCGCCATCTAGAAAAAAAGATTTAAATTCAGATTTTTAACAATAAGTCATTTCTCCGAAGAGATACAAAATTTTTCAATTTACACTTTGTTGTTGCTCTTTGTTTGCTCTACAAATAAAGTCCTTTACTTTATTTACGTTTCGTTCATCGTTATTGAGATATCGGCCTTAAAAGTCAAAAATTTACGTAGTTAAATTGTTTTTTTTACATTTTGTCTTTTATGATAATAAATAAATATAATAAAAATGGTAAACCCACAATTTCATTCTTTTACTTTTTATTTCCAATAAAAATTTAAATTTTTAGCGCCTGAAGTAAGGCTTTTCTGGGCCTCCCTGACGTCATTTCGAAACTCTGCTTTGTCGGTTCATTTTCTTGTTCGTATGTTGATAATGACTGGACTAATGTCAGAACTACTTTATCGACAAAATGTTTTTGAACGGGCCTTCAGTTAAACACTTAAGTCCTAAAGGACTATTAACATATTAGGACGAGCAGCGAAAGACGAATAAATCAGAAAAATAGTTTTAGGCTCGTTTTGATCCTAAATTCGTCACAAATTCTAAGAAAAATAAAGAAAATATAGCCGATGATGAAATTCAGAAGCATACTTTCGCTTTTTAATTGCTTAGATGTGATAAATTTGGGAAAGCAAATAGAATATGACAGTTCGTACAAACGAATGAGAATTTCGCGATACGGAAAATAGTGTGGGACTTGACCGCTTGAAGCTCGATGTTCACAAATTTTGCAGAAAGTTTTGACTTTGTATTTCATGTCAAGAAACATTTTTTTGTATTTTCTAACCCATTACAAATTTTTGTAATTGGATATTTTATGAGTGTCCGGTAAAAACCTTACCAACACCAGAAACGCAATCTTTCTCCCAGGCCCAAAACTCACTGTTTTCTTTTATAATTTCAATTTTCTAAAGTTTTTCCCCTCCTCACGACTGAAATATTTAAGTAGTAAAACAAAAACAAACATTTCGGGTTACAATTCCTCTTCTTTGTACAGTTTTTTCAAAGACTTGCACCGCTAGTGCTGGGTGTGTTTGCCCTCTAGATGTAACGTTTTGTATATAAATTTGTTCAATTACAAAAAGCTGTTAATTAGTTTTTTCAATAACGTAATTGCACTTCAACTTGACACCAGCTGAACAAATTTTATGAACTGTTCTTGTAAGATGCAGCAAGTAGGTACCTACCTACATAATGTGACCTTGCACTAACAAACAATTTCCAATCAATTGCGTAGCTTACAAGTTCAGATGTAAATACACACGAGTATACATTTTCCTTAATTTTTCCATTCCCAATGTTTGTATTGGATTAGTGGCTGCCAAGTTGAACTAATTTAATTTGCTTATTGTAAGTTCAATGTTATAAGAGCAAACAGATATAAAATACAGACAGGGAAAGTATAAAGCTACTTGTTTAACTATAAATTTTACACGAACCAAACCCATTGAATCCATAAAGAAATCAACGACGCGCCCGCCGCCCCATCGACTCTCTATAAAATTCAAAAGTCGATATGGTACTGACAATCGTATACAAAATACAAATTACGATGATAAAACTCATGGGGGTAATTGCAAAGGTGTAGAGTACCTATTGCCCTTGTTAACTACCCTGGAAAACAGTGTTCATCATGATAAAATGAAATCGATAAATCGATGCATTGGTCTAGTTGGACATATAGTTACAGACTTGTTGTACAATACATAGGGCTTTTCATCGAATAGAGAAGTGATTCCATAAGCAGAGCATAATGTTCCCGATGGGAAAACTTATTCAAGTGGTCGGTAACACACATATTCCATTTTCGTTTTATTTTTTTTTTTTGCTTAGGTTTTGTGTAATAAGAAGTGATTTTTGTTTTTTTTTTGTTGCTCACAGCTTAATGCATATTTTTTACGTGCGAGTTGAGAAATGTCTTTGGCAAGCATTATGTTACAGTATAGGTATAGGAACTGAATGGGGCTTTATTTTTGTGAGAATAATCGCATTTGATATAAGAACATATGAGGGTAGAAGTGTTTTATTCGAATGAATCCCATTTCAAAGTACCTATATACGAGTTTGTATGTTGTTATTCCTTCTACAACCTTCGGCCTTAACCTGGATTTTTGACATAAGTCGTTTGAATATCAAAGGATCTGGCTTGTTTTTTTCTCTTTTTTTGGTTATTTTTTTTCTTAGTGAAATTGCGGCTTTGCAATATAATCTCTATAATCTCTTTCTCTTGAAATGAGAATCTAAATTGATTTGAAATTGTTTTGCTTGACAAAGGATCTGAACGATGTTGTTAATAGCAACGAACGAAAATGCTCATGAATTTGCGTGATGGTAAATAGGTAAATACTTAGACATGAACATATTTCAATCACGTTTACGAATGGGCAAATATGGATTCATACTAAACTCAAGTTTTCTTTACATTTTTGAATCTTGATTTTGCATTTTGTTTTTCATCCATTTTTGTTTTTATAGAAGAACGCCATTACTTTTCTACACCTTTTGAAAAACTGAATTGTTCAAGTTATTTTACTAAGTTAGTACATGTTAACTTAAGGTTGAAAAAACGACCGACCGACGGACGCACTCAGACCTATAAAAAGTACACCATTTAGAGGTTTCTATAGAGCGATAAAGACTTTAAATGTCTGCAATCATAAAATCACTTGGATCGTTGAGAAAGACTTCTCCCTAATAGTTCACTAGGGAGTTCTTACTTCGAGAGAGGGCGATAATGTTTAGAGAGGATGTGGAACGGTTTCTTCTTCCTCTCCGTCCATACAGCTTCAGGAGAAGTCATTTGATGAAACATTGAGGTTTGCAGCATGTGTAGCAATGAGGCAGTGGCCGGTTATAACATTGACTGGTGATAACAAACATCTCGAACAATTTAGATCCAGGTTTGGGCATATCTTTTTGGCAGCCAGACAGATGTTGAGGAATTGGCAAGTTCTCCGATAGAAAATTCATTGCCATGAAAATATCGCTCTTAATTAGCCGCTAGGAGTCGGCAGAAAATTGTAGGTCCCCACCATTTCCTCACAAGGTCACAAGGCATGATTGTGAGAAATGCCCCAGGCCCCGGGGCCAACCTATATATGTATGTAGATTGTAGATATGTGTTGGTGTTTGTCCACCTTTAGTGTTTGTTATCCTCATAGCACCTTACTGCTCTGACATGACTTTACACAAAGAAATTTATATGCCAATGTTGATGCTCATGGGTGACAAAAGCATGGAAGTTGCTTTTTGTGGCAAGTTCATAAGCGACAGACCCGGATAGTCACAATGCTCTACCACCCACGAAACGCAAATTTGAAACTGTTTTGCCATCTCCAAAAGAAACGGTCGACAGTCCTGAAAACAAAAGCGAGTGAGTGATTGGAAGGCTGCTTGACTTATTACGTGACGTTAGTATTACGTTGTTTCCAAGCCATGAAAGTACCTCTTTCGTTGCCAGAACTTGCTTGAAAGTGTTTGAGATACGGAATGAGATATTTGGTTCTTCTGAATACACTTCTCTACCAACTCTGCACTTGGTGTTCGAGCCACCAGAATATCATCAGCATAAAATTGATTGATAGAATGGAAAATTGAGTTCCTGGTTCATTGCAAGGCGGATCTCAGACGGATTGCTGAGCTCTAAGCCGTTTGCTTGCTCAAATACCAAGGGGTATCAACGTGGTATTAAGGAGTATGTCAAAGACAATCGAAGGTGTTGAGCGAAGAGCTGATCACTGGACTTTGCTTGAATTACCAAGAGATGTCGTTTTCTTCAATCACCATACTACCGCCACGGCTGTAAATATCCAACTGGTGACCGCTGTCAATAACCATTAGGTGGTGATCTGTGACATATTCCCCATTTGAAATCAATATTTTTTTGCAGGAGAAAATAGCCGCCGACTCTTGCTATAATGTTTGATTTTCAATTTAGTTTTTTATCTAGGATAAGACTTAGATATGTCGCTTCGCTTGAGAAAACGAGTGGAGTTCCGTTTATTGAAGAGTTTTGCTTGTACTCCCTTGTAAAGAAAACGAGTCCAGTTTTGTGAGGTTTATTTAAAGAATTTTGCATAAGCTTAGAGAAGATTTTACCATTTTTTCCAGATACCGGTCCCAGGCTCATTAGAAGTTCATAGACAACTACATTTCAAATAAGAGGGGATAAGACTCCACTACGCGGTGTGCCTCTGCTGAAAGTTCTTTTAGTAGAATACTTTCAGGTTCTTCAATCCATTGTAGGTTACCAACATTGTTGAAGGCTCCCTCGATATCGAGAAGAGCAAATTTTCGATATCGAGGAGAGCAAATACAGTACATACCTTGCGATGAAGAGAATCTCTGATAGTGCGTATGCGTACCTTGCATTAAGCGTGTTGTGCTGTGAAGGCACTCTTCTGCTAATAAGATTGATATTAAAGCCTGTTTTTAATTCCTTAAGCAAAGATGATAATCCAGAATTCCCAATTTCAAAGCGAGTGCTCTCATGTTATAATAATATTACACAATTCGATTTTGAATGTGGAAAGGTTACGAATTCTCAATAAAGATTGAGTGAGAAGCACAGAGAAGAGAGTGATGGAGATAAGATTTAAGGAAAAGGAAAGTCAAAAAGGGGAAGAAAGAAATACGAGAGAGTGTGTAAGAAAAAGGATATAGCGAATATAGAGATAGAGAGTGCAACAGAACGAGAAAGAGAGAGAGAGATGCTTATAAATATATACAGAGAAGGACATAAGGAGCGAGAGAGAGAGGGAGAAAGAGAGAGAGAGAGAGAGAGATAGAAAGAGAGAGGGAGAGAGAGAGAGAGAGAGAGAGAGAGAGAGAGAGAGAGAGAGAGAGAGAGAGAGAGAGAGAGAGAGAGAGAGGGAGGGAGAGAGAGAGAGAGAGGGGATAGAGGGAGAGAGAGAGAGAGAGAGAGAGAGAGAGAGAGAGAGAGGGGAGAGAGGGAGAGAGAGAGAGAGAGAGAGAGAGAGAGAGAGAGAGAGATGCACATAAATATATACAGAGAAAGAGATAAGGAGAGAGACGAGAGAGATATAAGGAGAGAGAAGGAGAGAGAGAGAGAGAGAGAGAGATAGGGAGAGAAAGAGATGGATTTAAAGAAAAAGAAGTAAAAGGAGACAGAAACTTTATACGCTCACAAGGAAAATGTTGTGAGCATATAAAGAAAAGTTTCGATTGGTAGATTTCCCAATCAGACAAAGGAATTGAAAGTGGGACAGTGATATAAAAAGAGGGTAGGGGAAAAAAAGAAAAGAGAGACAGAAAACATCGAGCGTTTTCAAAAATGAAATAAAGTGCTAGTTTACACCTAGGATCATTGTGAGCACGAACCTAACAAGTCGATTAAAAAGACTGTCAATATTACCAACATAAAACAGGTATTGTTTAGGTTTGACACACTACGATTGCGCTGGTTTGATTTGGCACCTAGAAAAATGGGGCGCCTCTTTGATATCTCCTACTTAACGACTGCATTTCTCTCGATCATTCCTATCACGAGTTATAAGAAGTACGAAGATCCGTGAAAGACTTCAAGTCAAAAATACATTTTTGAAGAAAAAAGAACATGACCGGGTAAGTTGTAATTGTCATGTTTAAGTGAGAGATCTAAATCAAAAAGGCAATATCATACTTAGTTCGGACACGATCACGAGGAAACAAAAAGAAAAGCAGAATAAACTCTAATAGTGCCAAAAAAACAACGAACCCTACAGTTGGTTGGCCTCAGTCGCGGAACAATTTTATCGACGTTTTCTGAGGGCTTATCTACGCTCTCTGAGGTGAAACGCAGAATACCTCACTGACGGATCACTAGTGTGAAGCAGAGAAATGTAAGAGTTGTAATCCCTTCGTGATCACGATGCTCGAAAAGCCAGAAAGGAAGAAGAATTAGAAGTAATTTCTGTCAGTAAAGAAGGTTATTTTTAATTTCGTACATGAAAGCACTTTTAACAGCAGTATTACTATACATTGCCTTCAATAAAGTATTAAGTGCGTTTCGAACCGCGTCCTCTTACGTGAAAGTATGACCATTACGTTTTATGAGGCAATCACTATAAAAAACTACAACCATCAACAAGTGAAAAATTAAATTTAACTCGAGAAAAAACTTGCAAGACCCTCTAACTTCAAGAGTTGTAGGTCTGTGTTTTACTTTCTATCCCAGACTTGTTGAGTAGTAGCCTTACATTTTGGAAACAGATATAAACCTTGAAGGAATCTCCGAAGCCTTGGCTGATTTTTTTATTTCTATGAAAGTATCTTCGTCATTTCAATTTCTTTTCCTAAAGATCTTCAAAAGTTCCCTAAGCTGAAAGCATAAACATATGATAGATAATGAAATTGGTACAAAACTTCACTCAAGAAACACGCAAGCACATATAAAATGACAGCTATGAAAATCAATTGCATTTAATCATTCGTAATGCTCTGTGATTATCTATTTAATAATAATGGAAACGTATGCTCTTCGTGATTCTTTTTAATAAATTATCTACAACTTAATTATAAAAATATTTTTCTGATGCTCATGTCTCATAATCGTGAGCACTCTCGTTATAAATTGCAATCTTCAATCATAGGTCCTCAAGTGGAAAAGCGTGAAATTCAAATTGAAATTGTTTATTTGAATTCAATTTAGTTAGACTTTTCACAATACTTTTTTTGTTTTTCCGTCTAAAAACTTGTTACTCATAAGACAATAGAACTCCAAACTATAACAAAATGTCTACCTTTCCACATCGGAGTCCCATGTCGACTTATTTTTGTTTCCACAGTGAGTATACAATCGAATTATTCAATTGGTTTAGTAATCTGTAAAGTAATGTAGTAGATATTCTCTAAATGTGTGGGAGAGCAGGCAGATCAGTAAGGTATGTTGTATAAAGTTTCCATTCAACAAGAATAAAAAAAGGAAAACATTATAAATAACGAATTACTCATAGCACTTATTTGTTGAACGAGAATGGCAACTTTATAATATTTTCCCTACACGCCACGTCTGCAATAATTTTTGGCGATGTGGCTCTAAATTTTTGTATTTGTGAGCGACACGGTACATTCAATTCTATCTATGGCATCTGCCTATAGTATATTTTGTTCATGACAAAAAAAAAAAAAAAAAACATGGGGGCATGTTCTGAATTCTTGTCAATTTTACATTTGTATTTTGTGTTGGCGGCTGTTTGTGGTGATGAGAGTTGAGACTTGAGAGTATAAATGAACAGCAGAATTGAGTAGTGTCGTATACTATAGAGGAATATAATTAAAATTACACTTAATTGATGACTTTTGGTCATTACGCTTTTGTGTGTCATGCCTCATGCCAGCCCAACGATCACGTTTTTATTTTGTGCAACAATTTAAAATGAAGTGAATTGCGTGCGAATTGAAATAATTTAAGAGGTGGGATTGTGCTTAGATGACGTGCCACGTTTTTGTTTTATTTTTACACAACTTTTTATTTATCCAAATGCGATTTGGAAAAATGCTTCGTTTAATTTATTAATTATTATTAATAAATAAATCAAACCTCGTGGCCTAGCGCACTTCTCCCAATCATACCTTATGAGGGAATGGTAGGGACCTACTACTTTTCACCGACCCCGAACGGCTAATCGAGAAGGCACTTTTAATGGCAAAAAAATTACTATCGGAGGACTTGCAATTTTCTTATGAAAGGCTATATTTGTGGAAAAATATCTTTTGTTTCCATCTTCAACCTTTGAAGCTTCACGCAACAGGCAGACATGCTGACCATTACGCCACGGACACCACAACAAGGGCGAAGCGTGAACTTTTCTTTGTTTAGTTTTGTTCTTATGAGCTTTATGGAAACTTAAATATTTTTGCTTTATTCTTCTTAAGGCAGCATTATTGTTTTTGAGTTTAGTCAAGGCTTGAAGAAACTGCAATAGGAGTTGGAACTGTTACCAGCTCAGCTGCTTATGATACATTCGAAAGTCTTTTCGAAGAAAAGCTGTTGCTTGGACAAAAGTTTCAGATACATAAAAAAAGGAATTGAGTGTTGAAAAGTCAGCGAAAGACTGAAACTAGAACGAGGTCATTTCAGTTTGATTCCATTGTAAGCCGAACCACACAGTGCTCAAAAACGACCATTTAAATGTTTGATTCCTCATAAATTTAAACTTTTCGTAGACCGAAATTACTAACTACTTTTATTATTGGAAACAGCTGAGTGATAAAGAAGCTGAAAAACTGCGGGGTATCCTTTTGACTACTGTGATAGACGACAAAAAACTTGTCTTTCGAGACAGAATTCAAAAAGAATCATCGGTGACCGGAAATACCGGCTGACGAGCGCATTAGGGCAACATTTACAAAAATATTTCTAACTAGCTCAGCCGTCCGGCTGGCGCGGCGTTGCTCGGGTCCGTAGTTTAAAGATCACCGTTCTTGTTCTTGCATTCCCTCGGGAATATAGGAAAGACTGCTACTGAGGGATAATGTAGTATCCTAAAGCTGAACCAAATTTTGAAATCACTCTTTCTAGGTCAAGATCACAATCCTATTGCCTTGAGAATATGGAGATCAAACCTAGACAAGAACAAATCCTGGACAGAACTATATTTACCCTAAAAATTTCATAAAAATTCATTAGTTGGTGTAGGAATCTACACTGGACAAACAAACAAGCAAACACACTTCCATTTTTATATACATATGTAATGTATATAGATATGTGCCCACGCCCTAAAATAAGAAAAAGGAATTTTTAATGAATTTCTCTTCGAAAACAAAACTTTCGAGAAAATTCTTCTATGACTTTAACTAAAAACTAATGAAGAAGGCCATCTTTGGAAGAATTATCGACAAGTATAAAGGACTGCATGACAAAGCCACTAAAAACGGACTCAGCCAAATCGAGTTTGTTGGAAGGCTGAATCTAGTTATTGATAGCTTCCTTCATCTCAACATTCATAATTGTACATGGCAACCCCATGATCAATCAACAGTCAACCAAATAGGCCATGTTGCGATCGACGGAACATATTTTTCCAAAAAAAAAAAAGAAACGGGGTTTCTAACTAATTAAGAGAAAAGAACATTTTACTCTCAAAAAGAAAAAGAAACTGCTCGGAATGTTAGGAACTAGATTCGAAAGCTTTACCAGAAGGTAAAAAGATCATATCTGGGTGGAAACCTCGAACTTAGCCTGTAAAGACCCGCAGGGAAACATACTGTCAGAATCGCTACTGCTACTGAGGATTCGGAAAGACAACTTCTGCATACTGCTAAAAGGCGTTGTTGAGAATAAATTAAATTTTTAAGGAAAGAGCTACATTCAACTCGGACGGTGAACAAAAACGCGGTACTTTTTTCCGCAAAGATGTTGACCTTGCCATATGTTAGCGATCAAAAAAATTACTGGTGCAGATGGCTATAATGCCGATTTTTTCAAGTCAGTTTCAAAGAACCATGCACAAGCTCATCTGCATGCCTGATGAAAAGGTCTTTATTATAATAGTTTGGCCGATACACAATTTTCTTTAAGATCTTATCTGCTTCTGCTTCAATAGGCAAACATCAGAAACTAAACATCAGCAATCCATCATGGCCGAAAAAAATTTTCGATATGACGCACTGTCATGTTAGTTTTTAGTATAATACTTTTTGTGCAAGACTCAGACTCCAGGTTAGGTTAGGTTAGGTTACAATGGCTGTCAGGAATACACCTGACACACTTAGACCAATGCTAGGTCTATTGTGATACCATAGAAATTATGCGAGGGAGTACCTCACTTAACAAAACCATTTGGAGCTTTTAATAAAGCGAAGGATATGCAGGGGATCTGTGTTCGCCAGATCGCTTGGATCATCAAGAAAATATTTTCCTAGATGCCGTTTTCTTTTAAAAGAGAGTGCAGGACATGAGCAGAGGAGGTGTGGGATTGTCTCCTCCTCCTCATCATCTAAGCAACTTCTGCAGAAGTCATTAGAGGGAACGCCAAGTCTTATGGCGTGTCTTCCTATCATTGATTACGGAGCTAACTTGCAATCTGGTAATGGATAACAAATGTCTTGTGCGTTTTGGATCTAGTCCTGGACATATCCGTTTTGTTGCCACGCACGTGGTGATATTGTTCCACCTATGATTTGTTCTATCCATTGCCTCTTGCTTTAGCATAAGTTTACATGTAGCGATTGGTATACCAATATGCAACCTGCTGGTTGAGATCGGTAGAACGGTTCCTTCTCTGGCGAGTTCATCGGCCTTGCAGTTACCCACGATATCTCTGTGCCCCGGCACCCAAATAATGTGAATATTGAACTGATCAGCCATCTCCTTAAGAGATAAGCGACAGTTAAGGGCGATTACTGAGTTCGTAGAAACAGCGCCGAGTGATTTGAGGGCTGCTTGACTATCTGAGAAAATCCGGACATTCGTTGAGGATATCACGTTTTCTTTTAGCCATGATCAGCCATGACTCAGACTCCAAAATCTTTCAAAAATTTGTATAACTAGCCGCTTTCGGAAACGATATTGACGTAATGGGAAAAAGTGAGCATGATATGAGTCTTTGTAAACTACTTTTTGAAAACGGTTCAGAACAGAAATCTGGAATATTTTAAATAATCCGAGATCGAGATAGTTCAACAGCATTTAAAAACAAATGCAACAGCAGCATCTTTTCAAGCTGGTAAATAGTACAGTGGAAATTTTTTGCGGTTGAAAAATATCATAGTAGTATAAAAAAGCAGTTTGTATTGTAATGAATAAATAGTGTTTTAGAGCGTTATTTTAAGTTAATTTTAAGTATAGAAGAAGAAGATTTGAAGCTAGAACACATCCTTAGCAGTGTTCTGTTTATCTTTTCTTGTTCCCATGTTTCGAAAAAGTTTAACTTGGGTCTAAAATTAACCACAATTTCTGTTTTCTTGCTCGTTTTTCAAATACAATTACGCTCACATTATAGATCATTTATTCAAAGAACATTGGGCAATCTTATTTCGACAGAAGTTAAAAACAAACATTTGGCGTCATTTGGCCGTGTCATTTGAGGAATTTAAAGAACCCGAAAAAAGGCTGCATTTTTATTTCAAAAATCAGTCAAAAAAACAACGGAATGCTATCAAATTAGAGGATACAAATCAGTGATAGTGGTCAAAAGCCAACCCTTTCAGTTTTTTTCAACATATTTTGCAAACGAAGCATAATTTTGGTGCATTTCCAAGGAGACTTTGTATAGGGAACATAGAAACGAAAATAATTTATTTGAATGATGAAGAATAATAATAAAAAGGCATTGAAATCTTCCACCTGAAAACAGTAAAACTTTCCAAATTCTTGAGTTTTTTTCTATTTTTATGTGTAAAATTTCCTTCTGCTCACAGATAATCGCTGAACAAAAAGTAAAGTAAATAAAATTGTCATTAAAGCCGAGATTTAATTTACGTTCAAAACTGATTGAAATATGGCCACTTGATCAAAGAAATTTACCATCAATTTCATCCCCGCTATACTGATTGTGAGTTTTTTTACTTTCTTTAAAAAAACTCAATACAAAAATGCATTTTAGGTTAATTGGTTGATAAGCAACATTTTATTTTACATAAAACTACCTCTGGTCTTTTAATTTTTTTTTTTAAAAGTCTTTAATATTTTTTTTAAATGACACACAAATTTTTTTTATTACTTTTTTAATGAAATATTTCGATGGGACATTCTGTTCTCTACAAAAAATGTCCTTGGAAATGTATCAACATTTTGCTTCGTTTGCAAAATATTTAAGAACAAAAAAACAGATAGAAAGGGATAGTTTTTCAGCCTTATCACCGACTTGCACCATCTAATTTAATAGCATTCCGAGATTTTATTATCATCTATGCCCCCTTTTTAAGGATATGAGTTCAATTAACAATTTAGTCAGACTCTCAAAAGAATTTTACTAGAAAATACAGTCATCCAAAAGAAATCTGCTAACTAAAAGCAATAACAAAATTTAAGAAAGAGAAGTGGTCTAAAGTGGCTTCCTTAAGGCACTTCAAACATTACTACTGACATACACTGGATAGGGAAGAAATTTTTAATCTTTTCAAAAGCAGAACATAAACCAATTTTCTTGAATAAAATTCTATTGATTCCATTGCTTATGATTGCTTATTCAAATTGTATGATTTTACTCCGTACAACTTGTCGATCGAATTGTTTCTATTTGTTTCTTGAAAGACAACCGGTTGATAGTGGGAACTCTCAAAACGAGCGCCTTTTCAACTTGGTTTTGAAATATTTTGCATATTCCATCTGACCAATAGCCTGTGACACAAAGCTACAAACCAAGAACCACTTGTGGGATTATGTCCATTACGCTTTTAGAAAATCATCATTTTTCTTTGAGAAATTTTTTACACTTGTCGTAATCCACTTGTATTACGAATTTTTTTTTATTTTTTTTACACTTTTTGTAATCCACTTGTATTACAAGTACTTGTAGGTGAGTGTTACAGGCCCCAAGTCTGTCCTACAAGCAGTAGTTTGAACCGCTCATCAGCCATCCTCTTGATTCTGTAAAAGCCCTTTGCAAATCGGTTGCTTATATCGATTTGATAACTTCGTTCAGGTTAAAACAAATTCAGAGCTGGGCACCCAATATAATGAGTTCATAACTTTTCATAGTAGCTCTATAGGCACCCCTTTTTTCTTTGAAAGCAAGAGAAGTGAAGACACGTAAACTGCGCGTCGATAAGGTATGTAGATACTCACAGTCCTTTACCAAAAATAACTCCAACAAAAAGGAAGAATCCCCCATATGTTCTTGTTTCTCATAATCTCCTGAGAACCTCTTTTAATCGCCTTATAGGATTTTCCCATTAAATGTTCAGCCCAACAACTTGACACAAACTTTTGTTTCCTAACTTGAAAATCTTTTCTTTCTTCAACTTCAATCAAACCTACGATTCAACCACAAAAGAACTTTGAGTAAAGTTTTATTGAAAAATGTCAAACATTTTTTGTCGACGCGGCGGTGGAGGGTGGTCGGAAGGACGAATGACCACACAAACGAAAAATATCTTCCTAAAAACGAAGAGAGAAATAAAATAGTTAACAATTTCAAAAACGAATCCTAAAGACAGAGCATATTTCAGCTTAAAATTTCATATTCATTCCATCAACTTGACTTAAACCGCACATAATTCAAAAACATTTCCCATTGCTGCCATTCATTCCATTCTCAGAAAATAAGTTCTCTGATCCCATTCTACGTACGTAGTACGTACGTACCATCCTACCTAGCACTTGCTGCTTCTCAGAGAAAACACCCACCTCCGATTCTGTTACAAGGCCATCAACCAAAAACCACCATACGGTTGGGAAAATTCCGACCTACAAAGTTTGGCAGTTTAAACGTTATCTTCCTTTACAAAAGAAAAGCAGCTTCCTTTTTATCAAAGCTCCCCAAAGGCTATACTTCGACACCAAGCAACAACCATATGTTTCAATATAAAAAACCATGCCAAAGGTGTGCAAAAGCACACACTTATCGCACTGAAAATGAGGGTTATCTCTGCTGTTTAAAAAGAATTCACATGAGTAATTACTCACCTTTTCATTGTAGGATGTGATCCAGTTTTCCGATTTCATAAGAACGCTGTTTTGTTTATCACCGTTCGCAAAAGGTATAGAGAAATCAAAAAGAAAAACTGTTTTCTTTTTTTTTTTTTGCTATTTGCTTCCTTTCGCTAGGTTTGAAGCTTCTCTACTTTAATTATTTTATTTACTGCGTTGTCGTGATGTTCAATTGGCTCTCAGTATGGTGTATCTACACTCAACACATCAGTACAGCAAAAAAAATTAAGGAACAAAAAAAAAAAAATTTCGGTTGACTCAAAGTGGGTATTCAAGTTGTGCAAATCGTCGTTGTTTTAGAAACTCTGTTGGTCATTCATCAACAACAATCAAAGCAAACAAAAAACGATTTTGTTTCAAAAGTTCGATCAACACTTCGAACACTTGGATTGCATACACTTTTCAATTATTACTTTTTTTTTGATTTTCTTTTCTCACACAGTAATGCACTTTTTCTTGGCTGATCACAATATGTTTTGATTTACACGCGAAGTTATATACGCAATTTTCTTGTATTTTGAGATACAGATGCGCATTTAAACGTGGATATGTGTCCTCTGGTATATAATTGTCGTCGTTGCCTGGCACATGAGTTAGGTAAAAAAAAAAAGATTGATTTTGCTTAGAGTGTCACTTGTATGAGTTCCCTTTTTAGTTTTGTTTTTTGTTGTTGCTGCAGCAAGGCGGGCGGAAAACGAAAGAACAACTTTTAACACCACAAATTTTCTAATTACAGTGGCAGCTGTCAGGTAATGGTGCGCACATTTGTCATAGGTGTAACGTAATTATACGACAAAAAGTCAAAATGGGTTTCTCTTTACTCGGCTTTCTTAAAATAGCTCACTGAGTAGGTTGGTATGTAAGGTAAGAGGCAGAATCACAAACAACAACTTGAAATTGGATTTGTCGTTGTTTTTCTTCTTTTTTTTTTTCTAAGTTTAAGTTTTTCTTTTTTTTCTATACGTACGATACAATAAAAATAGTTTCAAGACTGACCCCGTGTCACTTGAGAGATTCAAAACATGAGAAACAACAGAAACAACGAAAAACACCTTTTCCGATGTATGGTCGCAGGTTAGTCAATTTCACTCTGCGGTTTTTCGAGAGCGCACACAAGAAACTTTTTCCTTCTCCGGATGATTCGAGAAAAGTCTATGGGATGTCTTCGTATCGGTTATTTTCCTTCTGATGGTCAGATTTTTTTTGAGGCTTGTTGAGAAAAACTAACGATTTCGGCAACCAAATTTAATTGACAAATTAAATTATCTTCAAGAAATAACAAAAAAAAAAAGAAAAAAGTGTTTGGCGATATAAATTCACACGAACGATCAAAAAATTGTGAGTTTTATTATCTGCAGCTTAGCTCCACATCAACTTCACTTTCGTACGCGGTCACACTCACTGAACGACTGGTTGCTTTGCCAGTTTCATTATTCCACTAATTGAGTGAAGAGTGAAAACGAATATTTTGTTCCCCAACTGTTTCTCTGTTGTATATACAAACTTTTTGGATGATGGCCGAGGGGGGCCGAGCACTCACACACATTGAGAACGAGAACGACAGAAAAACAGCGACGCCAGTGTAACACACAAAAAAAAAAACTTGTTACGGTTACCGATGATGGGGGATTGGGTGGTGGTGGGGGGGCTGTGAACTGTGATATGCTTTACACAAGTATGTTGTAGGTTGACGACGCTACTAGTGGAATTGAGCGTTTCCCCAACTTTGGTCTACTGAACGACTTCTGTTCTATTCGGTGCGGTGTTTTGCTTGGCGTTGGCATTTACCATTTGCATTTAGTGACCACAATGAGCTTTTACAATCGAAAAGGGGAAAGCCTGCTGTAGTTGCTAGAATATGCCCCCACCGGGCCCCACCACCGCAAGCACTCTCTTGGGGTGTTTATTAGAGCGGTGTTAGTATAGAAGTCGTCGCTGTCGTTGTCGTTGTTGTTATTGAGGTGCTTCAACCTCACTCCGATGAATGCAATTCCTTCGAGAGGCTGCTGATTTTGGTTGAATAACAACCTCGACTCGAAGGGTTCTGGCGACACAGCCACACAATGTGAACGGCAATATTTCTCGTGCATCGCCACCCCCTAGCCCCATGCCAATTCCAACAGCAGTGAGCTTTATTTATTACGTCACAGTTCCTTTCCCCAGCTGTTTGTTATTTTTCAACTTTCAAAAGCTCTCTGCCACTCTAGGTCTATGGTGTATACTGTATATGAGTTTTTTGCAGCAGCAAGAAGATTCTTATTTTTTGTCCCCACTGTGTCATTCAAGCCTCGATTCAGTCGTGCAGCTTTTGGAGAAACTTTTATCAATTTTTTTCTTCTTATAGGTATTTGCTGATTGCTGGCGAGTTTCGAAGACTTGTTACTACAACTACAATGTACTAGTGAGCAATAATAAAAGTACGGTAAGAAGAAGCTTTGAATGGCATTCAGTTTGTGGTGTTGCTGCTGTTGGCTTGATGGATATACACATACACTCGGTCACCTTAAAGTGGTATATCGACCTGGTTATATATAACATATGGAGAGAATGGCAAAGCGGTTTGGTTCATTGAGTTTTTACTTTCAAACAGATTTGGGTTGGTTCAATTTTTCATTTTTATTTTTATTTTTATTTTTTTTTGTTTCTTGCACACTTATTGTTAATTATTTTGGATTTTAGACATTATGTTGGGATGTGAGTCTTAAAACTGAATTTAATAGCAACCGAATGGCCTTAAGTTGCGAATGTTCCTATTTTATTCCGTTTACATACAAAATGCCTCTGGCAATGTCTTGAACGATTTCATCAGACGTGTCAGAACGCAACAAATGCCAGTAGTTTGCTAATAAATCAATTCGTAGCTTCGGTACTTTTAATAAAATGGGTTGTAAGTATGTATGTGTTATATGATCAAAAACTGTCAAGAAAGAAACGAAGGCATTCAAATCATATTAGGGTTTCTATGAGGGCTTGGCAGTTTTGGATTTTAACAATTCGACGAACAAAGCTATTTTAATATCAAAACTATTCGAGAACTGATCTCGGTATATACATAGGTAGGACTCGTATGTATGTAAGTCGGGAATACGGTTTCAAAAAAAATTTCTGCAGCTATCCATGTAGTGTGAATTTTTCACACGTGATGATCAATTTGAAGTCCAACTCTTCATTGCTAGCGATAAAACTATGGATAAAATTTTTAGAAGGTAGGAGATACCGTATTAGTCCAAGATTCCCTTTTTCTGATCACACTGCACAATCAGTTAGACACAGTTCTAGGACGGCAAACGATCAATGTTGGATGATTTGAACACTCAAACGCCGACTTTTTGAATCGTTGTCAAATATTTTTGAAATAAAAAATTGAAGTTGCGCACACAAATCAGACAATATGATTTAGAGTCTCCCTATTAAACATTAAAGCATTTGAAGATTTTTTGAAAGAATTTCGAAGTTTCCACATTTGCTCTAAATGTTTCGGAATTTCCCAAAACTTTAAAGTTTCTAGAAATTTCTGGAAGTTTCCAGGAGCATCTGTCATGCGATTTCCTTAACACAATACTTGAAAGTTGAAACGATTGCACAGAACTAAAACCAGAAGCAAAAAATAACTACTCTCTGTCATTACTTGCTCCAGATCATTTGAGTTTCCTGAAAGCTCAGGTCCATTTTTTATCGCATGCAATTTACACATTCAAGAGTTAAGTGTGACTAAAACAAGAAATTACAAAAATAAAATCATTTTAATGCTTCGTCAGTAGGAAATCGAACTTTATTAACATATGTAAAGGGTTTTTTTCAATATGGGGCCTGTAACATAAAGCCACAAGTCTTCAAGTCAAGAGCTAACTGTAGGATAGGCCACTTCTCTCGAAAATGTTGTTTTTGACAGCTCTACTGACTTGTTTTACGCTCTACTCAGTTTGAATTGCCATATTATCGTGGAAGAATTGAAGCCGCACTGCCACTGAGCACTGCATACGTTCGGTTTCGAAACGGTTACGAAACGAAAACCGCTTTTGACGCCAATTGTTACATAACTTCGAGTTTCAAAGCTTAGAACCGCTGGACTATTTTTGTGGCGTTATGTTAAGTCGATAAGCCCGAGATGATTGACAGCTTGGAAAATTATTTTTTCGCGTTATTGCTGACATAAGGCCCTGCAAAAGTGGTACAAAATTGAGCGTCTTAGCTGGATTTTAATCGAGCCAGCCACTTGGCCATAATCTATTTTAAAAATGAATCTAAATTCTTGGCCATAACATTAAATTATAATCCTCATATTCACGTCTAATTAATGTAAATGTAAATGTAAGTGGGTATTTGGAATCATCTTTGGCTGTAGCAATTTCATTGCTATTAATTTCAGTATGCTCACGCTAACATAACTTTTATAGCAATGGGCGCCTAAGTTTGTCCAGGTTGAGACATCGTTTTTTTTCGTTTATTAATCGTTCTAGGATACCCAGGTTATCTGTCACAGTTATAAAATACCGCTCAAGGGAAGATCTCGCAATGGATAAAACTTTGTAAATTTCTTTTGGTTCTTACCATTGGAAAGCTTTAGTGTTAAACAACAAACAAAACTTTAAAAACGTAGTGGATTTTTATAAAAATAAAATATGGCAGGTAAACATACCGTTTTTTGAAGAACTTGAAGCTTAATTGCAAGGTATATTCTCAGAGCATGGCCACAAAGTCTAACCAAGGATTTTGTACCCATTTTTCTACTTTTCTATTTACAAATACTCTGACTAGCTTTGGTAAGACTTTCATCAAAAAATATATCATACTACCTGAGCCACCCGGCTTTGCTCGGGTCTGTAGTTTTAAGGTTCCTATTTCTCGTTTTTCCTCTTCCGTGGGAATTTGGGGACACAGTAAGAAAGATTATATTTCACTTTCTTACTGTGGGACTATGTGACATTTAGTATTTAGTATTTTAATTATTATTAAATTAATAATTTTCCGTTCCCAACCCCGTTCCTGTGGGAATATGGGGATCAAACCTTGCCAGGGACCATCTCTGGACTAAACTATGTCTACCCTGAAAATTTCATTAAAATCCGTTGGGTGGATTAGGAGTCTACACCGGACATACAAATATACATACATATATTATGTACATACATACATACATCCTATTTTATATATATATATATATAGATAGATAGATAGATAAATAAATAAATAAATAAACAGGGTGGCGCAACAGAGCGAGGAGCCCATGGGCCTAGCGCATTTCTCTCAACCATGCCTTGTGAGGGAATGGAGGGGACCTACAATTTTCTGCTGGTTCCGAACGGCTAATTGAGAAAACGCTTTTCATGGCAATTAATTTAGTAACGGAGGACTTGCCAATTCCTCGCGAAAGGCGATACCCGTGGAAAAACATTTTTGCGTCTGCTGGGATTCGACCCTCGAACCTCTGGGTTAGCAGGTGGACATGCTAACCATCACGCCACGGGTACCACTAGATAGATAGATAGATAGATAGATGGATAGATGTTCGCGACAAATAACTTGCCCTCAAAAAGAACTGTGTAAGCAAAAGACAAAAGACAAGTTCACTTTGCTTATAAAATCTTAGGACTTCGAAAATTGTTGGTATTTTACATCACATTGAAAAATTGATTTCCAATTCGTTAAGTTTATTAAGATCTTTCCAATGACACCAAAGATATTCAAACGGCATACCATCAATCCATTTTTTATATTTATGCGAAAAATTCGAAATATCTCAAATAAAAAGATTTCCGTTATCAAAGCAGCAGAAATGTGGCGTCATATGTCAGAAACCGATAAACTTCAATACCGACTTTGGGCCGCTAGAAACAGCGAACAAAGAAAAGAAAGAAAAAGAAGAAATTCTATGTCCAAAAAATCAATACCAAATTTAAGTTACTTAAATTAAAAGCATTTTTGTGGAAAAACTGATAAAAAAGTGAGTGAAATTTATTTGTTGTTGGTCTTAATTTTCTAAAGGGCAGTTAAACTTTTCAAACTATTCAACTTGTTGGACCCACTCGGTTTGATGGATGTGTAACCCGTTTGTGTCATGTGAAGCAGTAATTTAGAGGGTGCTTATGACAGGTGAATGTTGAATATACCGGTCTTTTAAAATACATACAGTTGACAATTGGTTAACCTAACAGATATCAAACTTGTTGTTCTTTACTTTTATCAGCGAAAAACAGAAGCTGGATGGTCTGTTGTAGCTAGGGTCCAGATTGTCCGACTTGTCGTTGGAATTTTTTTTATCAATAGATTCTCAAAGACGATGCCCGAAAAGTGAAGCTCACACTGTAGTTGGACAGACTTCGTTTGCTGGATGTTGGATGGTTGGATGTGGTTTGTTTTCAGATTTATCAGCCTTGACGTCTGAGGAATGTGACATAATTCCTCTGCTCCGAACAAATTCAAAATTTTCAAAAATATTTGAAAACCATCCAACGAGTTGGACAAGCGGTTGTCTGAGGGTTCACATCATCCAACATTGGTCGTTCAAGCCAAAGTCTATCCAACTAACTGTACAGTGTGAACTCCACTAATCGTAGCAAAAATCTTCAAGTCTCACAGACTTTAGTAGACATTATCAGATCTGTCGGCCAGACTTAAAAAAAAATCAAAGTTATTTAAAAACCATCCTAAGTGATGGCCAGACGGTCGTTTGAGTGTCCATATTACCCAAATTGGTCGTTCAGACCAAAGTTTGTAATGTTACTCTGCTCATACAGCACGATTAGTTGTACCGACTTAGTCAGATGGATGTTGGATGGTCGAAAATAGTCTGAGTTCAAACTCATAACATTTGTCGTCAGACTGAATTCCAAAACAAAACTACAAAAATATTTCAAAACTATTTTAAAATTCATACAAGCAATCGTTTGAGATTCAGATTATCCAAAATTGTTCGTTCAGACCAAAGACTGTCCAACTGAGTTCACACTGTGCAATTAGTTGGTCAGATGGATGTTGGATGATCTTGTAAATATTTGAAAACTATTCAAAATTCACAAATCGGACAAGCGGTAACGGTGTAAAATTAGTAACAGAGACTTTGGCTTCCCTATCGCAGGGCCCGTCGCCGTCGTAGCAATTTCGGACTACGTATCTGAAATAGAAATGTCTAAAAACATCTTCGTAATAAACGCTTGGTTAAAGATATTTATAACTTGTTAATAACTTTAATAATAGTAACAAATTTTGTGGCAAAACATTCACTACAAGGGTGCTGTGATGCTTCTATTTTGGTATTCGTAGTCCGAAATCGCTACGACGCGACGCCGACGGGCCTTGTGATAAGGGCCAGTGTGAACATTGAAGCGACAGCTTGTCCGACTCTTTTTGGGTAGTTTTCAAAAATGTTTGATAATTTTGTTTTGAGAATGGGGTCTGACGACAGGCCTGATAAGCCTGCACGCAAAACCACATTCGACCATTCAACATCCATCAGACCAAGTCTGTGTGTAAACTGAGCTGCCCTATTGATTTGCCACGCCACATTAAACATTTACTTTGCCGAAAAAACTGCTGTGCTAAAACGAGCGAAACGCCATAGAAATTTTTGCACCATGTCGTAGTAAAACGTTTGCCATTTTCTGTAAATTTTCAAACTAAAAAAAAATAAAAAGGGTGGCGCAACAGAGCGAGGAGCCCCTGGGCCTTGCGCATTTCTAACAATCATGCCTTGTGAGGGAATGGAGGGAACCTACAATTTTCTGTCGGTTCCGAATGGCTAATTGAGAAAGCACTTTTCATGGCAATGAATTTACTAACCGAGGACTTGCCAATTCCTCGCGAAAGGCGATACCCGTAGAAAAACATTTTTGCCTCTGCTGGGATTAGAACCTCGAACCTCTGGATTAGCAGGTGGACATGCTAACCATCACGCCACGGGTACCACAAATTTTCAAACTGACTAAATTAAAAATTCCGCTAAAGAACATTTCATACAATCACAACAGTCGAACAACATCCCGAATCAGTTCTATTAGCTATCCATACAAGCCCATCGTCAGGTAAGAAATCTCACCTAACCTCACCCTAGTCTCTTCATGGATTCCAATACGTCACTTATCATACTATATATTGTGAAAGTCAATTAAAATTCAAGAATGAAGATTTCTGTGGTAATTTTTTCATCGTATCGAGTTCAAAAGTCTGACATGATTGTGGCTTGTCGTAGGGATGTTGAATTAAAAGCCTGCAATCGAAGTAAGAACTCTGTTAAATTACTCTGTTGGTTACATTACCGTAACACAAAAGAAGTATTTCTGTTGACTCTTAGACTATATCAACAGAAAGAAAAATGAAGCACCAAAAATCAAAGTATTTGGCAATTATTTTCCAACAAGGCTTCTCTCAATGATGTCCTTTACCAGACTTGGAAATCAAATCACACAAGTGCTCGTTAAAGAACAACAATTCAAGTGCAACCCGGTGTAGGTGGACTCACTGATTTCTTGCTTAACAACGAAACATTTTTGAATATACACGTGGCAAAGGCCATTTCCCATTTCCAACTCACGGGATGAAAAAACCTTCTCCCAAATTCACCAAAATTGAAGAGATATTAAATAAAAAGAGGGCAATTAAATTACGACTTATCCTCGACCCTTCAAAAACCATAATATGTGATGGCTGGAGGACAATTTTCTTCTAATGCATATTTGCATTTCCTTCATCACCACTCCCCGCGTCTATTTCAAATTTGTTTAGCAAAAAACATGAAACACATTTCATGTAAATCCAGTTACTACCCGCAGAGATTTAAAGAAAAAAAAAAACGTTCATCCAATCCATGAGGTTGGATGAACTTTCAAAGTTTAAATGGCTCCTTAACATCCATCGAACACTCACTTCTAATCTTTCGACATTTGCACATGAAGCCCATCGACGCCAACATCACTGCACGACATCATTACAGAGTCGCGCACAAGCACACAGCACGGCGCATATGCCCCCATTGCCCATACTCCTTTTCTTCAGCACTCTGCCACTGAAGACAAATAATTAGATATTTTTATATGAGCTTTGGAATCGAGTCTACTACCAATACCAACCACTGTGCGAGGAAATCGACGAACAAACGAATCCGACGAATCTTCTTCACAATTTAATTTTTTTTTTTTGTCTGTTTTATTATTAAGTCGTTGTCCCTTGAGTCTTTTGCCTCTCGCTTCTTACTTGGTAAACCAAACCAGAGAGAGAACACAATCCAACATACTCCTCGTGGTTCGTGGTTCCGGCAAGCAGCAATCTTAGATAGGAAAAACGTATTACGTATCTTTTTCGACACTTCACTGTGTTCAACGTTCAACCCACTTGGTGTGGTTTGGTTTGGTGGTGAGCGAGATGTGGCCCACTCTCTGGGTTTCGTCATCGCGTTCTAAAAACAAGCACGCAAACAAGGAATAATCATAGGAGCCAGTCTAAAAATAGCCAGATATCCGCCCACTAAAATCATGCCTTTAGACGTCAAGCAATGTTGACGACGATGATGATGATGATGCTGTGGAAAATAATCGTAGAAAAGTATCTATCTGCTGTACAGCAAGGCAACTGCTGAAGTGTGAGGGTGGTACGATGTGCTGTGAGGACATGATTTTTATATGAAGGTTGTTCCTGCTGCTATAGTGTGGCTACAGTTGTAAGCCTCTATTTAAGCGCAAAACTTAGTATAGAATAGTACTTTTGTTGTTGTTAGTCCTTTTCTCATTTCATTCCTTTTTTTCCTTTTACTATTTTCCTATTTTGGTGTCGATTGTGTTGAGTGATGATTTCACATAGCGTGGGTTGAAGTTCCCCGTTTGCCCATTTCACTTCATTAAGCAATCAACTTCTAATCAGTGCTTAATCTTCTGCGAAGCTATCATTATTTTTTTTTTTTTTAATTACTGAGCTTTGGTAAAAACAAAGGCGAAGCAAATTAAAAAGTTTTTTATTATCCTTTTTGACTGGGGAAATTGTATGCAAATTCAGAAACTCAACAGTCAAACCTCTTCCCTTGGCTAGAGTGGTTTCAAAAGTGTCCTTTCCTTATGCTCAATAGGCTTTATATGCCAACCTTGGAACAGCTATCCAATTGTGAGTGGAGCAAAGCGCCAATTACTAACATCTTCAAATTTTGAGATGCTTGCCGTTCCTAATTGGGAATGGAAAGCAAAGTTTTTACTTTTAAATCCATCGCATCATCACAAGGAGTGGACAATTTTTGGCGAACAAAGTTGACACATAGCCATTTCAGGACTTCAATATGGGAGAGCAGGATGTCTCTCTATATTTCAATTTTTAAGTAATTTCAGTGGAAAATGTAAATCGTTCAAGACATTGAAATACAATTTAAGATGAAGTCAACGCGGCACGATTGAATCCTTAATTTTTCTCCTGTTGGTTCATATACCGCACTTAGATTTGTGTTGAGTAACAAAGATAGGGACTTCTTAGGCCACCCATACACCTTCAATAATATTGCGCAATATAGGTGATTGCATAATACTATTGTACGTGTAGTGACAGTATTGAAGCATTGCGCAGTTATTGAACAGAATTTTGAGTGAGTCTAAATTTTATTGCGCAATATTTTTTTCTTCAACTGTGTAGACTTAATATTGCACAAATTTTTCCATTTTAATGTACTTTTTCAATAAAATCACCAGCATGGCTGCCGCTAAAACATCATCGTCAGACACTATTTAATCACACTGATTTATCCAATCAATTCAATCTAATTATTATTTTTGGGTATGGGGTGCCTTAATTTTCTCTTAATCGCCCGTTTTCAATTTCTATCATAAAATTCGTAGTTTAGTCAGGCTCAATGATCCTTCTGTTCAACTACATCAGGAGTTTTTTCACCAAACCTTTTCAGGAGCTCTATGTCAAGCGAAGGATGTGTGACAATTCAATTTGCGACCAAAAAATTGTTTTTCTAAAGAAAGAAAAATCAGAAATAAGTTTTTATATTGGCTGGCTAGAACAACAGCTGGGATAAAGTGAACTATGTCGATGTGCTTGTATGCCAATAAAAGGCACCGCAGAAGGAATAAGGTTGTGTGGAAGCTCCTGTTACCAACCTGCAATCAGTTTTTGCTGTTTGAAGTGAGATGGTTCACTACAACTTTATTTCAAAACTTTATCAAAACGGTCTGCAAGAGCTTATAGGGAAGGCACATTGGATGAATTCCATCCACAGATCAATGGTGGACCTCAGCAGTCAAAAAGCAGAAATTTCTGAATGAGCTACTCCGACCTTTTTTCGTTTAAAGGTTTTTTAGGTGCTTTCAGGGTATTGAAATAGAAATTGTGTCAGATGAACTCCTGGGAAGCCAGTGTACTACCGGCGTTTTATTTAGATCCGCACATGGCACCAATTTCAATTTGGAATTCCAATTTTTAAGTCGGGTTCCAAAAACAATGTAGAAAACTACAGAGGAATTTGTAAACTATCTGCAATTCCTAAGTTTTTTGAAAGCCTAGTCAAAAAAACCTTGATTTCCTAGTGAAGGAACATATAAGTGGTACTCAAAATGGGTTCATCTCGGGAAGATCGACAATCACCAATTTAATATGTTTCTCTTCTTTCGTTGTTGACGCTATTGAAAGCAAAAATCAAGTGGATGTTATTTATACCGATTTTAGCAAAGCATTTGATTCGGTTTGCCACAAAATATTGCTTCAAAAATTGAAATCATTTGGTTTCCGCACTCAAGCCTACTTCAATGGATCTGTTCCTTCCTCATAAGATGGGTTCAAAAAGTCAAAATTGACGAATTTACCTCAAGGCAGATAAAATGTATCTCTACTGTTCCACAGGGTAGTCATCTAGGTCCTCTACTGTTTATCATATTCATTGATGATATTGTTAACTGTGTTAACTTCAGCAAATGCCTCATATACGCAGATGATCTGAAACTTTTCTGAAAGTAACCTCTATAAGTGATTGTCAAAAACTCTAATTGGATCTTGATAATCTATGTTCTATGTCGATGGTGTATGTTAAATCGTTTGAATCTTAACACCAAGAAATGTTTTGTGGTTTCTCTCCCAAGAAAGCATCGTACGCAAGAGTTTTCATATTATCTTGATTGCAACCCTCTTCAGAGAACTGAAAAATTCAAAGATTGAGGCGTAATTTTTGACTCCAAATTCTCTTTTACACCACATTTAGATGCTATTATATCAAAAGCAAACTCCATGTTAGGATTTATCAAAAGGAATACAACAGACTTTACTAACCCCTACACCATTGTGTCTCTCTATACCTCACTAGTAAGACCCAACCTAGAGTATGCAGACATCATCTGGAACCCTCACCAACAATCTTTTTCAGATCGAATTCAGAAAGTTCAGAATAGATTGACGAAGTATGCATTTTACAAAATGCGATGGTGATTTCTTCCGAATTCCATAGCTAGGCAAAATCTTCTAGGTTTGCAGGTAGAACTAGTCATGACATAGTTTTTGTGCGAGATAATTTATGTTATCATATAAAGTGTCCTCTTTTGCTGTCCTTAATTTGTATTTATGCTCCGGAGAGGCCGTTGAGGGATAGAAATCTTCTTTTTCAATCAAGGCACAGAATTACCTATGGCATGAGTGAACCAATTTCAAGATCAATTAGAGAGTTCAATGAGATTTGTTGTCATATTTATCTGCCCTTCTCCAGAGATAAATTCCGAAATGAATTGTATTACTTACTATTAAGAAATTGAAACCTTGCTATTATTTCATTTAAAATTAATTTTAAGGCTTTTCTTTTTTTTCGTTGTAATATGTAATCTGTTGAGCTGATTGCTCGTAGGTGAAATAAATAAATAAATAAATAAATAAAGAACATAAGATCCCTTAACGGACTAAGTGCAGCCGGAGAATTTGGGGACGCTTTAGACTTCCGCAAAGCAAGATAGATATAACCGCCATCCAAGAAGTACGATTGAAAGGGACCGGGCATAAAGAAGATGAAAAACTGTTGCAGACAATAGAAACAGCGCTTATTTGAGTGCGGATTCGTCGTTAGATGTAGATTGAAGGATTAGGTTATAAAAATAAAATAAATAGGGTGGCGCAACAGAGCCAGGAGCCCCTGGGCCTAGCGCATTTTTCACAACCATGCCTTGTGAGGGAATGGAGGGGACCTACAATTTGTTTGCCTATTTCGAATGGTTCATCGAGAAAGCGCTTTTCTTGGCAGTGATTTTATAATCGGACAGCTTGTGAATTCTTCACAAAGGCGATGCCCGTAGAAAAACATTTTTGCCTCTGCTGGGATTCGAACCTCTGGGTTAGCAGGTGAATATGCTAACCATCACGCCACGGCACGGGTACCACTATAAGGATTAGGTTATCAGTCGAAATATAAATTATGAGCAAATAATGACCATCCGCATCACGGCTAAATTCGCCAACATTAGCCCTATATGCGCCCACGCCTCACAGAAGAGAAAGACGATCATTTTAAAGACAATAACTTGGATATGACATGGTAGTTCTTGACAATTTTAACGCAAAACTAGGGAAGGAGGATGTCTTTGGAAATGCAATTGGTAACCACGGCCTGCGTGACAAAAACTACGAAAACGGACTCAGGCTTATTGATTTAGTTGAGGATTAAGATCTTGTTGTTAGTAGTATACACGCTTCCCGTATCTAAAAATGAATAAAGGTACATGGTGATACTTAGATCAATCAACCGTCAACCAAATTGACCATGACCTTTTTGGGATCGACGCAACGCACTTTTCCAGTGTTATTGAAGTCCGAACGTTCCGCGGGGCCAATTGTGACTCGAACCAATACCTTGTTATAACCAAAGTGCGAATGAAGATATTCTGTTCAAAACTTGCGCGAACTAACGCTGTATAAGTATATGTATATATATCGCGTAAAAGATAGCCAATCTTCTTCCAATCGAGTGTCTCTTCAACTACCCTTGAATCCTATGCGGCCAGCATAAAGCACTGAGGAAAAGGCTCCCTATGACTGCAGGAGTAACAAAAGTTGATCGTATTAGAACAACGAAGATTTTTGAGCCCTCTACGTCAAAAATACCATCTTGGTAAAAATAGTTCACAGCCGGCTAATTGGTATTGTTTTTTTTATTTATTTATTTAATACTTCATCTACAAGCAATTTTACAGCTATCAGATAATTCATAATTGCACTCCAAGAAAAATAAATAATAGGTAATAATTAGAATGTAAATAAATATAAAACTTCTAGTTTAAATTTATCACGACTCAGACAGAAGATATCCATATTTACACAGGCTTCATTGAAATCCCTAATAGATCTAGATATGGTTTCATTACTTCCATATATCGTTCTATGCAATTTTTCTTTTAAAAACATTCTCGATCTTAAAGATCTTGATGGAACATTAATAGGTACTAGAGCAAGTAGCGTAGGACATTTTATATGGTTACATAGTAAGTCTCTTATTAATGTTACACCATGAATAGTTCGCCTAGATTCTAATGATTTTATCCCTAGTAACTGACATCTAGCTCTATAATCAGGTTGCGGGTACCAACGCATTTGGAAAAATATAAATTTAGTGAATCGTCTTTGGATCTTTTCTAATCGATTAGAATGTGTAATGAAAGCAGGGCTCCAGATAACATCAGCATACTCCAAAATCGATCTCACAAGAGAATTGTACAGAGTTAAAAGGACGAAAGGGTCCCTAAAATCTTTTGCATTTCGTTTGATGAATCCAACCATCACATTGGCTTTGGTAACCAAATAATCAAAATGGTTTTTGTAAGATAGACAGGGATCAAATACAATGCCTAAGTCCTTAATATTAGTGACTCTACTAATTGATTTTGAATCAATGTGGTAATCAAACAAATGACAATTACTTTTCCTTAAAAAAGAAATTGAATTACACTTACTAATCTTAAGATTGATTGTTAGAGCACCACATTGACAAAGAATTGAGGTCTGACTGAACTAAAAGACAATCATTGAAGTTACCAATTTTTAAAAACAACTTCAGATCATCAGCATATAGAAGACATTCACAATATTTTATGACAGAAGTAATATCATCAATAAATAATAAAAATAGAAGGGGACCTAAATGGCTACCTTGTGGAACACCCGAAGAGCACGTGAACTCGTTCGAAAAAGTGCTACCAACCTGAACCTTTTGTGATCTTCCAATTAGATACGATGATAACCAACTAAGCAGCTGAGAATGAAAATCTAAAACTTCAAGCTTCCTTATCAAAGTTTCATGGTTAACTGAGTCAAAAGCCTTGCTGAAATCAGTATATACTGCGTCAACTTGGAACCTATCTTCAAAAGCACCAATAACATATGAAGAGAAGCAAGCAAGATTACTAACAATTGATTTTCCAGAGACAAAACCATGCTGAGCTTCTGATAGGCATTCCTTTGTAACGAAATCGAGTCTATTTCTTACTAGGCTCTCAAATAGTTTGGGGATTGCAGATAATTTAGTAATTCCTCTATAGTTCTCGATATTACTTTTATTACCCGACTTATAAACTGGAAACACATAAGACTGTTTCCAGTTGTCTAGAAAGTTTCCTTCCAGAAGAGATTTATTAAATATGGAGAGGAGAGGGACACTTAAAGAATTGCAGCAATTTTTTAACACTATTGCAGGTACGCCATCTGGACCAGGACTAAAATTCGATTTTAGATTCACAAGAGCAGAATTTACTTCCGTGTAATTCAATTGGATTAATCCAAGATCAATCTTGTTGGCTACATTGTTTAACGAACAGCTATTAAAATTAGACTTATAATAAACTGACTCAAAAAATTTACCAAACAGCTCAACGGTAGAATCTATATCCGAAGAGTTAACATTTTTGAGAAACATGTTGTTAGGAAAACCCATAGAATTTCTTTTTGAATTGACAAAAGACCAGAAAGACTTACTATCACTCTTAATTTTAGTTTCTATATTCATGATATAAGCCTTATATAGAAACTTACCCAGAACCACAAAATTCTTACGAAGCTTACTAAACTTCAAATAATCAGATTGAAGCTTGGATCTACAGAATAACTTATGAGCTTTGCGCTTCTGCTTTTTTAAATCAAGGAGCTGTTTGTTGCTCCAAGGAGAACTAGAATTTTTTTTTATTGTTTTTAAGAGGAACAAACCTATCAAAACCTATTCTAAGAACTTCAATGAAGCGTTCATACATATTTGTAAGATTTAAATTCATAAATTCTTAAGACCATTGAATGTTTTGCAAATAATTATTGAGCTCAACAAAATTAGCTTTATAAAAGTTTAAAGATTGTAAATTATCAGAGATATTTTTTGGAATGAAATGTTTTGTTCAAAGGAGAGATCCAGAGAACCCTCAAAAAGGCAATAACATACAACGTTCAGACCCGTCCGCGAAGAAAGAAAAAGGAAAGTAGGCAAAAGTACACCAGATACAGACAAATGCAACGAAATCTGCTATTAGTTGACCTGAGTCATGGAACAATATAAAACCAGGAGGTTTGCGACGCATTCTGAGGTAAACGTGGTGTAAAGCTTTTAAGTAAGAGAGATGTGATATCTTCGAGATCACGATGTCTGTAGCTTCGACAAGGAAGAAGAACGAAAAGATTAAGCATTGAAGACCAGTGGCGACAATATCAACAAACCATCAGAACCACAGCGTCTCAAGTTCTGGGCTTCACTCGGAATCCAAAGCGAAATTCATGGTTTGATGAAAAATGCATACAGGTGAATGTTGAAGTAAAAGAAAACCAAGCTTGCCTGGAAACAGGGCAAGGAGATATACAAGGAGAAAAATAGATAGAAAGATAGAAAGATAGATAGATAGTTTTATTATTCATTCGTAAAAGTTTTCAACTATAAATGCAATACAAATGTTTTGATATTAAATGAAATGTGGACATTCGGTAACTATGAAAGTAAGTGTTGAATGACACGATTATAAAAATTTGTTCAAATAAATATCTGATGTGGGGTGGCAACCAGTATAAAAGTATTTAAAAAAATATATAAATTAAAAGTGAACAATAGAAAAAAAGTTATTAATTCAAAATATAAACTTGACAAAACCAAAATAATATACTTTAATCTTAAACAAAAAGTTTAACTGTGAGTGTTTACCATTTTTTAATAGGATAAGATTCTTAAAAAAGATTCAAGACATTCATAGTCATGTGTGAATAGCCAGTCTTTAATTTTTTCATAAACAAACTAAATGAAGTTGTTTGTCTTATAGATAGCGGTAATTTATTGAAAAGTTTCGGAGCTGTAACTGTGGAAAAAACGGAGAAGTGTGTACTTCGTGCAAATGGTACGTTAACAAGATGCGAGTTATTTATACGAAGATTGTAAAGCTGCGAGTTTCTAGATGGAATATTGCCACTTTGCTTAAATAACTCTCTTAAAACTTTGCAAACATAGAGGTGTGTTATTGGTAAAATTTGCAATTCCTTGTATAACGGCCAACTTTCAGCAAAATGATTTTTATTACAAATTATTCTTATGACATGTTTTTGAGCTATCATGAGGGGTCTGAAAGTATTCGCATAAGATCCCCCCCCAGCTAGAAATACCATATTGAAGCTTTGAATTAGCAAGAATGTTGTAAATCATTTTTAAAAGTATTTTTGAGCAAAATGGTTTTATTAGGTATATTTTACGAGTAACCAACATCATATACGACTTCAGAGAGCGAATAAGCCCAGGTATTTGAATTTCATCACTGACTCTATTTTAAAGCAACTATAGGAACATAAATCATGAGAAAAGAAATTGCGTTCACCACATTTTTGAATCGGTAAACAAAATTATTTACAATTATGAGCATGACAGCGAAGGTTATAATCAAAAAGGTTGTTTTCAGAAATTTTGAAAGCTACTAATTTAGTTTTCTCACTCAAAATTAGATTATGAGCAGCAAACCATGTCCTTAGGATTTCTAAATCTTCTTCAATTTTGGCAACGCAATCAAAAGTAGTATTAAATTGATAGGCATATGCTACGTCATCTGCAAAAGCAGGAGGAGAACCGTTTAATTTAAGATTGAAAAGAGAATTTATGTAAATTAAAAAAAGTATTGGGCCAAGAACGGAGCCTTGTGGGACCCCAGTTTTTAGAAAAAGAGGATTACTAAAAGTTCCATTTATATTTACTTTTTGTTCTCTTTCCGTTGAGTAGGATTGAAGCCATTTAAACATAACACCTCGAAAACAGGCACTACACAGTTTGTTTAGTAAAATCTCATGGTCAACCATATCAAATGCATTAGTCATGTCCACAAAAAGAGCCATGGTAGTTTTTTTTTTTGAAATTTAAACTGCTATATAATTTCATACAGAGCCTTAGAATGGCATCTTCAGTAGACTTTCCTGATCGAAATCCAAATTGTTTATCACTGAAAAATTTATTTTTGTCCAAGAACGAAATTATTCTCACCTTTATAATTTTTTCAAAAAGCTTGGAGAAAGTCGGAAGCAGGGAATAGGTCTATAGTCCGAAACCTTTTTTCTATTACCTTTTACATTTTTACATTTTTTACGAGTTTACTAATTTGTACTATAGCTTTCAGATCAATAATAAGATTAAACCTTCACAACCGAGGTTTCAGGTGTTTTCTTTAATAAACTCTAATCCCGACAGCATTCCCTTCTACAAAAAAGTTTCAGTCCTTGGAAAGTTCCTACAGCTCCCAGAACTTTTTTAAAGAAATAACTTTTCCATAAATTATGCAAAAGACTTTAACGACTTCTCACACCATACAACAACCAAATACCTTCAACTTTCACACTTGATCAAAACATACTCGTAAATATAGATACAAATTGTTTTTAATGTATAGTAACTACCAATCATTATTATCTACTTATTCAATTTTCGGTCAAATTTCTGGTGGCACTGTGGCACCAGAAGTTATAATAACATGTCCTTAAGAAAATATAAAGTTCCTTTGAACTTTCCAATTTGTTCGCCCAGATAAGGACATCTAATTATATCAGAATTTAATTTGCGTAATAGTTCCACGTGGACCTTTAGTTCCCATTAAATATTTACTCAATAAGTCCTAATCACTCACAAGGTGCAAGTTATTTTCTCTTTGGTGCTGGTGTTGTGAATAAGCATTGTCATCGTATGGTAATAATTCAACCGGCACCATTAAAGGAAAAAGCAAATATTTTACTTAAGAATATTAACTACTTCCAGAGCAGTATCCTTGTGTGTATTGTATACCTACAAATAAATCCACAAGACCAAGCAAACCATATGCTCCGATTGTCATGTACCTAATGATTATAGCCCAAAAGAAGGCACAACAAAATCACACGATGTCGTACATTGAAACTAGCTTATCTATTTGGTAACAATAGAAGTCGAGATTTGTTGCTTTGCAACAAAAAATAAATAAAAATAAAGCGTGAGTACCGTGCTCATTCGTGTCCTGAGAGAAAATGGCATTTCCGACGATTGTTCAGCACACGAGACACCCCCATCGTCACGGAACCGTTCTAGGACCAAATGAAATGAAAAGTAGACTTTTTCAATTTTATATGACAACTATGTATTTAAAAATAGAACAGCTCTTTGTTCCCTGGCAAGGATACCGCATTACTTTTTCTCGTAATGCGCAACAAGTCTGCAGTCTACATTACGATGATGAATAAAGAAAGGGGGTGCTGGGGCTACTTTATGAGTCAAGTAGTTCGGAACAAATGGTTTGCATTAATTATGAAATGATTCGGATACACACTCCACAGATAGTTACAACGCAGTACCTCCTTCCCAACTATGGTCGTTCTTGTTGTTCGAAGAACCATCAATTGTCTGATTTGCCAACCACCACAAGGGACGAATGAATCTTACATAACTCTGTTGATAGCAAAACACCCACACAAACTTTACGAAATATCAACCTACGCAACTTCTGCACAGATTACATTTATCGTCAATCACAGTGCAAACTGTGACGACTGACGACGACCGACGCGACGTCCACGTACTTCACACAAACTGTTATACAAAATGTCGTACTGTGGAAAAGCTTTTGACACTCATTGACGTCAGTACGAAAATCAAAACCAGTGAACAAGTTGTTCTACGTCATTCATTCATTAAAAAGGGTTTTCATTCATTCATAGCGTAGACCAGTTTTCAAGGAGTATAATTGTACATAGAACCCACACACATTTAAAGACCGTTTATATTTACCAACCCACACAATCTGTGTATATTTGTTTTGATTGCGAAAGAGGCTGCCCTGTAGCTTTTCCCCATTCACTTTTCGTTAACCTTCGTCCTTATACTAATATTTCGCGGCAAATTGTTGTGTGGGGAAGTCGAAAAACTTCTAGAAGGTTTTTTTCGGGTGGTTTTTTCGGCAGATCTGATAAATATTTATAAAAGTGTTTCAAATTTCGATACTCTGAAAGGGTCAACTTGATGCTAGGCTCCTTCTTTTTTGGTGAAAAGTTCCCCCAAAAGTAACAAGTCTTTCCATATGGTAGTCAAAGTCGCATGGCGTAGCGTCGTGGATTCCGAGCGCATAATCACACTCATGTCTCTTCTGCGTTTTTCCTCGATGAGTTCTATGTGTGTGTGAGTTCGGAGTTCGGGGTGGATGGGTTTGACTGGTTTTTCCTTTTGGGAAAGCGCAATTCCCAGCTTTTGTATCCTTTTCCTCCATGTAACCCTTCCTGCTGCATTTTGATTGTAATTATTATTCAGTAATTACAGCTTAAGCACGGTAAGGATGGTGTGTGAAAGTGCGAGACGAGGTTCTATTTTATTTTTTTGAAAAACCTGGCGCCAGATGAAATCAATGCTTTTCCCATTTTTTGCTGCCGGTTCTGTTGAAGTACTTTTCATCAGAGTGTTGGGATAGTCCTCTATTTAATTCGCCCACGAATTTTTTTCTCGCCCACGATTTGTATAACATGAAAGGAAATGTTCCTATTTTGGGATGCAAGGGGAATATAAGCACTCGTTTTTTTGTTTTCCATTTGGTATATTGGTTACCACACAGTTATTTTGAGTGACATATTGATAAGGTTTTTGATGATTATTATACCACAAGGAATATACATAAGTACTTACAAACATATGGATGTACATATATTTTTTATTATTTGACACATAGGAATGTGGCTGATAGCAACGATGTGCGTACCTACGTTTTCACATTACTCAAACGAAATGCAAATGAAAATATAACATATGGAGTCGTTTATTTCACATACTTTCAAAATTAAACGTCATTTTTGGGAGTTACATTTACTGCTGTTAATTTAATGTGGTGAAATTCAAAAAATTTGATGGTTATTTTAGCTGTAAGTTGAGTCACTGGTAAAAGTAAAGATTTCATATTTTCGAAACATAAGTTTCCATTTTGTTTCAAATGGATTGCTGGAAAAAATTTGGAGAAAACCCAATGAAGCTTCCCTATTCCTTACATCGGAACACCCACATTCAAATCTCTTTGTGACTTATTTCGCCTTTACCCAAATAAGTTATTTTTATCCATCATTCAAAAATTTCAGTTTGGTTAAATTTTTGCTCACTTTCACGGTAAAAATCAACAGCAAAAACCTTCAGAGCGAAAACAAAACGCTCGGGTTGAAGTCGAAGCCGAGGGCGTGATTGTGATGCAGGTATAAGTTGCAGTTGGTAGTCAGCTCTTAAAAAAATGCCACCGAGACTTGTTTGGAAACGATTCAATCAAAAATTATAATTGCCGTGATGTATAATGTGAACACAACGTAATACATACACCTACCCAAGTGATTCGAAGCAATTTTATTTTATCACGGGAATTTTTTTATGTTTGAGAAGACATACGAGACGCAATATAATTGTGCCGTAACGTATTCATGGTTTTCAAGATATGTACTGAAATGAGTGCTGTTGCTCAGAGAATAATCAAATTTGAAATACAAATATCGCCATCAATTTATTTGTTGAATGATTCGATTTTATTCTGTGGAAAAAAATACATTTGTTAGATATTCTTGGATAGGTTATTACTTACAACTTCGTATTCAATTTAACCTACTTCTCTTACAACTAATATCCTTTCAATTTACAACTTCCAATCAAGATTCTTCTGTATCAAAAACTCGACTCTTCATCGCAAAATTTACCTCTAAAAAGAACTTTTCTTTTTTCGTCCTTATGGATTGGTTTTTTGTACTTCAAAAATTACAACTTAGTCATCTCTTTCTTTCGAAAGAGATGCAAATTGTTCGTGCTAATAAGATTGAGCTAAAGTTATGTTAAGCAAATAGTAGGATGATTTGGGATGTAGTTGTACAGAGGCTCAATGACATCCCGGGGGCCGTCTGAGAACTGGGCCTAGTTCGAAGACTCCAAGTCCAGAACAGCGAGTCTTCCCACGGATCTTCTCAACTTCATAGTGCCGTTTGCTAGCTTAACATCAGCCACTCGTACCACTCCATCTGCACCAGAGTAAACTTGCGTGACACGTCCTAACTGCCAGGCCGAGTGAATATCGTTGGGTTCAACCATGATCATAATATCATTCACCTGATCTGATCATGCTTGCTTCAACCATTTTGATCGTCTTGTAATAGTGGGCATATATTCCTTGTACCAGCGCTTAGTCAACTCGGCCATCAAATGTTGAGATCGTCGGCTATAGAACTTACTGCAGGAATCGCTGTCCACAAACTCTCCAGGGGCTGTACAGTCTCGATCTTCCTCACCAAACAGCATAGAATTAGGTTTTTATGGTCTGGGGTCTTCAGGATCCACTGGAAGGTGGGTAAGAGGGCGTCTATTTATTTGGCCTTGTACCTCGGCAAGTGCGTTCCTCAATACGTCCTCCCTTGGAATGAGACCTTTGAGGACGAAGTCGATGCTCTTCTTGATTGATTGAATTAGTCTCTCCCAGGCCCCTCCCATCCAAGGCGAGTAAGCAGGAATAAACCGCCACAAGATGCCCTCATACCTTGAGGCATACTCACAAAGGGACGCCTCCATTATCTTAGCGTCCTTCTCCAGCAGATTTTTCGTTCCTACGAAGTTAAGACCATTGTCACTGTAGAAAAATCTGGTGAAAACACGGATGATTATGAACCTCCTAACCGCCATGGTACACTGGTCCAGACTTAAGTCGTTCAACAACTCTAAGTGTACTGCCCTGAACGTAAGACACGTAAATATTATCCTGTATCGCTTTACCGTGCCTCGACCATACTTCACCAGCATAGGACCGAAGCAATCTACCCCAACATGTGTTAAGGGTATGCAATCAAAAGCCAAACGTGCTGTAGGAAGTTGACCCATAATTGGCATAAGCGGTTTAGCTTTGATATACTTGCACATAAAACATCCTTTCCTAACTCGTTCCACTGCTCCTCGTATGCATATTATCTAAGCGGATTCGCGTATATCCGAAATTACCGTCTCAGTTCCTATATGAGAATTTCTGTGATGATGGTATTCGATTAGAAGATCTACTAAAGGATGTTTGCTAGGAAGTATCGCTGGGTTACGTGATGAATAGGAGGAGTTGGCCTTTTGCGCTCGCGAACTAAGTCTTAACGTTCCTTCTTCATCTAAGATCGGCGATAGGCTTATGAGTGAGCTCGACGAACTAACTCTACCTCTGGACTTCAACGAAGCTATTTCTTCTGGAAACGCCTCATCCTGAACTTTCCGGAACATTCCGGTGTTATGTAAGTCTCCTTGTCGGTGGGTTTTCTTTGAAAATTCATTTAAAAATTTAGGTATATCAATTTTAATGGTGACCGTATCACGTACCGTGATTGTGACGTAGTTAGGTTATTAGATCTTGGGAAGTCTGCTGTTATTGAGCATACAAATTTGAGTGTTTTTGTTTAAAATTTGGACTTTAGTTCAGAAGAATATTAATACCATAAAGTAAATTACATAACGTAACGTAAAGACCCTGATTTAATAGTCATAAAGATGCTAAAATGTACGTACCAGACCGAGCGAATACACAAAATCCCTATAAGACAGTCATAATAAATTTCCAACCCGCTCAATAAAGTTTCCTTCACTTAACGAAACATAGGCAAGATGTGGAGAGAGATTGTTTTCGGTCAGGTTACGTTCGTTTGTTGGGAGAGCGTTTCACGGCTTTTTCTTTTTAACAAATTTCGAAACTGAGGAAAAGTTCAATAATTACAAACATTTTGCTTTGAATTGCAGTTACGTTACGTATTCGTTCACACGAGCCAACGTAATGGTGAAGCAAGATAACACAATGTGTGATGTGCTGTACAAATAAGTTTGGAAAAGCAATTAGTTTGTGGAAAAGTAACATATGCCTTAATGTGTTTCATCTATGACCGATAGTTTTGAATAAAAACTACAAAATTGGAGTTAGTTTTGGTAGCAGAAATCGAACAATACTTTTTTTTGCTCCAGGATTGAGTAATATATATATCAGATTGGATTTTTGAAAAACCTAGCAATCGACCTCAAAACAAGACTAAAGATTTGGAAAACAGATGAAATAAGCCAATTCATCAATTCATATTGTACTCCGAAAATCAAGAATCTTGAGACTGAAATTAAACAAACATAAGCAGTTTTTTGAGTGAAAATTAGTAAAAAAGTAAAAATATCAGCCAGTAAAACATTATCACATAGTCAGTCAAAGAAACTGTATACCTTTCTTTTTGAACTGGGAAAAAAGTTTATTAGGCTTTTAAGTTTCTAAAAACATGTCGTGTATCTGTGTACGATTGATCCTAATCAAATAGACTCCTTGACAAGACCCGGTCTGACATAGACTAGATTATTGCAACTACAACTAGGGACTTTCCGATAAGATTGCATGACAGACGAACCTGGTAGGTATATAGAATACACTGTCATTGTGGCAAATATGAATAGCAAACTACTACTACTACTACCTATGGCAAGGCCATCCTAACCAGCCCAAAGCAATCAATCACTCGGTGCGACTCAATGAATTTATCTTGATGAACTGTTATAAAGAATGATGTTGCAATCCCAGGAAGATATTTTTAATGAACGTTTAAAAAGTGTTTTCCAGAAGAGGTTCAAATGGATGAAAACTCTATGTTATTAGAACATCAAGAGGGTTTTTCGAACTTTAAGTGGAGATGAACACTCTTGTCTATTGAATTTTGGCATTCCCTGGTGGGTGTTAATAAAGTGAGTGGAAGTTTACTTAACTTTTTCCAATTGACGTTTTTTTTTTATCAAAATATGAAATGTGGAGCATATTAAGTGTAACACCGAACAATAGCTTGTAATATAAATTTTTCGATACATTTGGTTCGTTGTTCAATTTGGTTTTTGAGATTGAAATGAGCTCCTGTCTTGTTGAAAATGGGTTCTTCGGGATGGTATTTTTTGACAGCTGTTACTTGATTTGTGCTCAATTTGGTTTGCCATTTTATCGAGGAAGAATTAGAGCTGCACAACCACATCGAACTGTGTTCGTTCGGTAAATTGTCTCGATCCGAAGTCAATTCAATCGGACCACTACCTTGTTGTAGCCAAGGTACGAATGAGGATATCCTGTTTGTAACTTGTGCGAACCAACGCTGTGAAGAGATATGATGTCGGAAAGCTACAATCGCATGAGATTGCCAATGCCTTCTCTAATCGAGTGTCCCTCCATCCATCCTTGAATCCTAGAAACACTCGGCCACCAAAACGAAACCCATGGTTCGATGAAGAATGCAGACAGGCAAATGCAGCCAAAAAAAAAAGCACGACAAATGTTGATACAAAAGAGAACAAGGGCTAGGAACATTAGAACCGCTCTTTTGAGGAAATTGAGAGAGGCCATGACAGGAATGAAATTCGGAAGTTACATCAAGAGGTAAAAAGATCTTGCCAAGTTGGCAAAGCCCGAACTCAAGGTTGTAAAGACCAACAGGGAAATATAGTACTCCATAGGATGACTTTGGAGAATTCACGCTGTTCCGTTAAGGTCGGTAAAAAACTCATCAAGGCTTTCAACAAGGCGACAAACTGTCTTGCGATTTCTTCAACATAATACTTGAAAATATTGTTCAAAACTCAAACGACGCGACGGCAACACCAGAGGAACAATCTTTCAAAAGTCTGTACAATTACACACGATATTGACGTAATGGGAAGAAGGAAGCTGGATGTCATAGGTGCTTTTGCGAATATTGAAACAGAAGCGGCGAAAATGGGTTTGATGGTTAATGAGGGCAAAACGAATTATATGCTGTCATCAAACAAGGACACAGAACATCGACGTATTGGACAAAACGTTACAATAGACAGATATAACTTCGAGGTAGTTCAGGATCTCGTCTACCAAGGATCCGCTATAGACACGGAAAACAACATCAGTGCGGAGATCAAACGGAGAATAACTCTTGCCAATCGTTGCTTTTCGGGTTAAGAAGGCAATTGAGAAACAAAAACTCTCTCCAGAAAAACCAAGGTAATCCTGTGTAAAACCTTGATCATTTCAGTCCTGCTTTACGGCGCGGAAGCGTGGATTTTATCGAAAGCGGATGTGGAATCCCTTGGTCGTTTCGAAAGAAAAATACTACGAATGATCTTTGGTCCCGTATGCGAAGACTACCTATATGTGAAGAAGAAGATACAACAAAGAGCTGTATGAGCTGTACCGCGACATGGGCATAGCCAGAAGAGTACGCATCGCGAGGCTACGATAATTGGGCCATGTAGAGCGGATGGACCCAAACGCTCCGGCTCGTCCGGTTTTCGAAAGCACATTGCAGGGAAATCGTGGAGGGGGAAGACCTCGTCTTAGGTGGCGAGTGGAAGAAGACCTCAGCTGACTAAGAGTCCAAAACTGGAGAGTGCTAGTCCGAAATCGAAATTGTTGGCGTGAGATGTTAGTTGAGGCTCAGATGCACCTAGAACTGTTTTGCCAACCATAGTAAGTAAGAAGTTAGTTCAGAGCGATTTGGTCAGAAGACAACCTTTCCTTTTTGACAGCGATTGAAGATCATTTGGATAGACGATCAGTGGTGGAAACAAGACGTAACAACAAATGACTAATTTGACGTTTTGGGGACGTCGTAATAGGATACCAAAATCATGCGATTTGACACCCTCAGATTTTTCTTGGGGACAACGCAAAAGAACGAGTTTAAGTCTATGCTAATAGTTCCCGAACTGCATTAAAAGCCAACATTATTCAAGGTATGGTTGAGAAAATCCCAAAATGTATGAAAAAGCGGTTAAAAATAACCTCAAAATGAAAAAGCGGTTAAAAATAACCTCAAATGAATTGCATGCTACGAGTCTTCCCGTTTTGAATGACATTTTTTTAATCTTTCATAGCAAAACCCGATTCTTATGATGAAATAAAATGTTCGTCAAAAATGTATCGCTGTTTGTATTTTATTAAGATTGAGTTAAGTTGTGCCCCTGGTATGGTTAGCATGCCTGCCTGCTACGTGGGAGGTTCAAGACTCAAATCCCAGAAACATCAAAGAGAATAAAATGATTATCAAAGGAATTGGCAATTTCTCCGATAGCAATTTCATGCCATGAAAAGCGCTTTCTCGATTAGCCGATCCTAATCGACAAAACATTTTGGGTCCCTTCCATTCCCTCAAAAGGTATGGTTTCCCGCTCTGTGGCGCCCCCAACTTATTTTTATTTTTGTTCACTTAAAAATAAAAATTTATTCACTTACGAAAAGGAAAAACGAATGACCCTTTACTTGACAACACAATCATTTGAGGGAGAACACTTTGCAAGAACAACTATAATAAGTGAAAATTGTTGGAAAAAATAGATAGAAAGGATCCTGGAGCTAGAATGAGGCATTGTCACTCCTATTGCAGTGCCGGGCCGCGTATTTCATATGACGCGAATCTTTATCACCTTACCACTTGAACCGGCTTTGAGAGATCTTCAAACATTGAACCATAAGCACATCTCTTTTGACATTCAAGGAAAATTAAAATACGTTGGTTCTCGCAGAAAAGCGAAATGTCAAATTCCTTTCTTCAAAAAGCCAACTCATTCATAACTCATTTTCAAGTAAAAGTAACAAATTCAGTTTCAGATTAGCTTTGAAAACATATTCAAAAGCTATTACTCGCTCTTACACTCGCGACTACTTCACAAAGACCACGATTCAACACTTGAGCTTAAGTTAAATTAAAACCCATTTGGATAAATCAAGTAACATTTAATTAAAAGAAGCAAAAAAAGTACAAGAAATTAAAAGCAAGTGTAGGTAGTTAAAAGACATATTTCCATAATCAAAACCCAGTTTGGATTGGATCCACTTCTCATCAACATTGTATCACCTCCGGAGACCCGAAGACCAGTTTACCTACAACAACGTATTGGAACTTTGAATAAATTCTCTTACACCCAACTGACCGTATATACCGAACTGGAATACCTTAACTCAAACCAGGGGCAAGTTTTTAAAAGAATTTTTTATAATCAAATTCATTCCGTTAGATATAAATGAGTTACCTAATCTCAACTGCATCAGAAAAGTATCGTTTTTCCATAATTGCCTAATTTACATTACATATTTTTATACTTTGTGAGCAATTTTTTTTGTTTTTTTCTTTTGCTTTTGATTTGTAAGCAGCTGTCGATTTCGTAATCCAAAGAACTTAGTTGTTGAAATGCACGCGAGTTACATATGAAATTGCACAAGCAGGTCAACCTACGGCTGACAATAATGAAATTGCACGATCATCGATAAAGGGTCAATCAACGAATGACACCAAATCAATAATCGCAGCTTCAGCAAAAACGGATTATAAAAGCCAACTTGCAAAGCAGACAAGACGCCCAGTAATACTTCTATAACCGATACAATTGCAGCGACGCTTTGGACGGCGGATTGTAAAGGTTCTCATTTGTAAACTATTGTGAAAGTAACATTTGTTTAGATAGAAATAAAGTATAATTGGCCGGTGGCCCATTGTTTAAAAAGAAAAGTTGTTTTTTTTATCTCTAGTGGACACCTAAAACGTAATTGGCGCAGTCGGTCGTCCTCTTATTTTAACGTTAGAGGATAGTGATACGAACGAAAAACCTAAGATTATAATAAAGTGTTTTTGTTTTAGAAAGGAGCTAATAATCGAGATAATTAAATCGGTATTATAATAAAGTGACTTTTCAAGAAAAAACAAAAAATTACTAATAATCGAAGTACGAATCAATATACATAAGTGTGATTACAATAAAGTGACTTTTGCTAAAGGATCTAGTAATCCAAGTGAAAATCGAAAGTGTGATTATAATAAAGTAACTTTTGCTAAAGGATCTAGTAATCCAAGTGAAAATCGATATACACAAATCGATCTAAGTGTGATTATAATAAAGTAACTTTTGCTAAAGGATCTAATAGTCCAAGTGAAAATCGATATACACAAATCGATCTAAGTGTGATTATAATAAAGTAACTTTTGCTAAAGGATCTAATAGTCCAAGTGAAAATCGATATACACAAATCGATCATAGTGTGAGTAAAATAAAGTAACTTTTGCTAAAGGATCTGGTTCCAAGTGAAAATCGATATACATAAATCGATCAAAGTATGATAAAGTGACTGTGAAGAAAGAAAAAAAAAAAAAATGGCTCAAATCATGGAGCAGTGTCTGTTAACCTTAACAGAAATTTTAAACCGACAAAACTCGGTTCAAAACACAAGGTTAACAATCGAAAAAAGACTAAAGTTTGTGGAAAATTTCACGGGAAAACAGGGCACATTACCCTCGTTCATCGCCAGCACGGAGCATATATTTCAAGAATTCGGAGAGGAGAACCGAAATCTGGTGTTCGCCATTATTTACAACGAAAAAATACAAGGAGCAGCGAAGAACTACTTAGCAGTCGACACACCAACAACGTGGGAAGAATGTAAACAGAAGTTAAAAACTCACTTTAGACCATCGAGGGACCAGGGAACAATTTTGAGGCAAATCTACAATTTAAAGGTAAATAGTATAAGTCAACTAGCAGATAAGGTGCAAAACATAATAAATTATATAACAGAATGTGCAACGTTTAATGAGCAGGGATTAGAAGTAGCAAATAGTTTATACAGTGCGTTAGTGTCAAAAATTAAAGAAGTAACGGCAGGAGCATTAGCTAGGGAAATTTGCAATGAATATAATCTGGCAGAAATAAGAACAATATTATACAAATACATAGGTCAGGATGAATTCAATTTACGTTTAGAAAATACATATTACACTAATCAAAATTTTAACAAAAACAACAATTACACTAATCAAAATTTTAACAAAAACAACAATTACACTAATCAAAATAATTTTAACAGAAACAATGAGTACACTAATCAAAACCCTTTTTATAGAAACAATAACTATCCGAATCAAAATCAAGCTAATAGAAATATTAACAATTATCAAAACCAACCTAATGGGAGAACCCCATCAAGACAATTAAGAAATAATAATTTTTCAGGACAAATAAGACAAAATCCCTTTAACAGACCTTACAATAACAATTTTAGAAATCCAGGGCAATCAGGGCAACAAAGATTAGAATATAGATCAGGGCAACAGAGAATTGAACCAATGGAAGTAGATAATTTAAGCCGAACTAATGAGACTAACCAAATAGAAAACCACGAGTTTTTTACCAACTAGCCTCGGATGAAAGAAAAATTTGTATTCAAGTAACTTTAGAAAACATAGACTACATTGCATTAATTGATACAGGATCAACTATAAGTCTTTTGAACTCATCTAGAGTTCCTGCAAAACTTTACGAACAAATCAACGACACACCTATTCAAATAAATACCATTAAGGGGACGGTTAACGGTACAATGCAAGTTAAAACTAAATGTCCAACACAATTTGAACAGCCTTGCAATGCAAGAATCAAATGGACAAAAGTTGCACTAAATAAACCTTACGATTTTCTTATTGGCATGGACTGGATAAAGAAAAATGCAAAAACCATAGATCTAATAAATGAAAAGATTATTTTGAAGAATGATATACACCTTCCATTCTTAACCATTTTACTTGAAGAAGTAAACGTGTTGGAAGTAAGCGAAGTTTGTAACATTCAAACTGATCATTTAAATGAATTAGAAAAAGGTTCTATAGAAAAACTCCTACACAAATATAGGAAACTAATTTTTACAGAAGGAGACCAATTAACAAATACTAGTACTGTTGTTCACGAAATTAATACAACAACAGACCAGCAAATAAACTCTAAATTATATAGGTATCCTCCAAAACATGATCTAGAAGTACGTAAGCAAATGAATGAAATGGAGAAACAGGGAATTATTAGAAAAAGCAATAGTCGGTACAGTTCACCTATAATAGTGATTCCAAAAAAAATAGATAGCTCAGGAATCCAAAAGTATAGAATAGTAGTAGATTATCGTAAGTTGAACCAAGTAACAGTAGACGATAAATATCCAATTCCTAATATCGAGAGTATATTAGATAAATTGGGTAAATCACAATATTTCAGCACATTAGACCTTGCCAAAGGTTATCACCAGATATTATTAGCAGAAAAAGACATTGAGAAAACTGCTTTTGTAACTCCTGCAGGCTTATATGAATACGTCAGGATGCCATTCGGGTTAAAGAATGCACCTGCAACGTTTCAAAGATTAATGAACGATATATTACGTGACTATATAAATAAAATATGTGTAGTTTACTTAGATGACATATTAATTTTCTCCACAACACTAGAAGAACATATACAGTCATTAGAGAAAATATTTAAAAAGTTACAAGAAAATAATCTGAAAATACAAGCAGACAAGTGTAGTTTCATGAAACAGAATACTGAATTTCTGGGTCACATTCTAACTAAAGAAGGGATTAAACCAAATCCTAATAAAATAAATGAAATCGACAATTTACAAATACCAAAAACAGAAAAACAACTCAAGGGTTTCTTAGGAATGACAGGGTATTATAGGAAATTCATTAGGGATTACGCTAAGATCGCATATCCGATGATAAAATACTTAAAAAAAGGTGAAACAATCAATACCAAAGATCCCCAATATATTTCAGCGTTTGAGAATCTTAAAGAATTAATTATCTCACACCCAGTTTTAAAATACCCTGAATATGACAAAGCATTCGTAGTCACAACAGACGCAAGCAATTACGCAATTGGCGCTGTTCTCTCCCAAAGTGGGCACCCGATATGCTTTGTATCAAGAACGCTTAATAAACACGAGCAAAAATATAGCGTAACGGATAAGGAATTTCTTGCAATAGTATATTCGGTTAATTATTTTAGACCATACTTGTATGGAAACCATTTCAAAATTATAACAGATCATATTCCCATCAAATATCTCAACAGCAAATATAAAGGTAAAGAATTTTCACAGCGAAACCAAAGATGGCTCTTGAAACTTCAAGAGTATAACTTTGAAATCGAGTATTTAAAAGGTAAGGAAAATAAAGTTGCAGACTTTCTCAGCAGATTAGAAAACACAGCTAAAATCAACGAAGATAATGATTCAGAATCAAACATGGAACTTACAAACACAGTTCATTCAGTCGAAGAACAACAACTGGATCACATTGGGATAAAAGAAGAGATAGTTAACAAATATAAAACGCAACTAATTTTAACATACGGTACAATAACTAAGGAAATAGAAATATTACACGAACGAAGAATCATACATCTCAATCCTCTTGAAGGAGTAGATAAAATAAAGGATGTTCTTATTAGATTTGTTAAGAAAGGTACAACAGGAATATATTCAGAAGTAGAAGACCATGATTATAATAAAGTTCAACAAGTCATAATTCAATTATTTTCTATGAACGATAAAATAAAATTTATAAAATGCACCAATAGGGCAACCGAAATCAAAACCGAGGAGGAAATTCATAAACAAATTTCCTTATACCATACTAAAGAATCCATGCACAGCGGAATAAATGAAACATATTATAACTTAAAAAATAAAATTTTTTTCCCCAAACTTCAAGAACAAATACAATTAGTAATTAACAATTGCAAAAAGTGCCAAGAAATTAAATACGATAGGAACCCCATTAAACCAAAGTATAACTTAACTGAAACCCCAAAACATAAAAATGAAATAATACATTTAGATATATTTCATATTGAGAAAAAGGCATTCCTAACAATAATTGATAAACTTACAAAATTTGCAGTAGGGTATGTAATAACTGATAGAAATTGGAGAAGTAAAAAAGCAATTATTATAGAACATTTCTCGAAATTCGGTAAACCAAAAAAAATAATATCAGATAACGAATTTAAATCAGAACATATTTTAGATTTTCTTAATAGAAGTGAGGTTGAAATACATTTCACAAAACCCAATAGTCACACAGGAAACTCAGATATTGAAAGATTGCATTCAACAATTTTAGAAAAAATAACAGGCATTGAAGAAAAACAATTATCAATAGAAATGAAACTACAATTAGTTCTAGATAATTATAATAACAGATATCATTCCACAATAAAAACCACACCTAAGATAGCTAAAGAAGAAATCGATGAATTAATACTTAGTGAAAGAATCGAACAAATGAAACTTAAAAAAATTAACAAACTTAATGAAAAGCGCGAAACTTACTCAGAAAAAAGAGAAGTAGGACCTATAAAAAATTACAAAAATGTTCGACACAAAGAACAACCCAGATATAAAATTAAAAATCTTGATAACGTACACATTAGCAATATAAAAAGACCTTTTAAATTTTCAGGTAATAATCTTCCTAATACTATTAGTAACACAAACAACACACAGTACACTTCACACAACACAGATCAATGAACAAACGGGATTCTTAAAAATAAAAATTAAGGATGTTGAAATAACTAACCAAACAAACACTATTCTACACATAATTAACCCACAAGAAATAATGAAAACAGTTTCATTCATACAAACAAATATAAAACATTTAAACAGTGAAAACAAAGAAATAATTACTAAAGAAGTAGGAACACTAATAGCGAAAATTAGATCAATCATGCCTAGAGAACAGACAAGATCAAAGAGAGGACTAATTAACTTAATAGGAAACGCAGAAAAATGGCTCTTTGGAACCATGGACAATGAAGACAGAGAAGAAATTTGGAACTACTTAAGCACAGCAGTAGAAAATAGTCACAATGCTATAGAAACAATTAACCAACAGATCAAAATTAATACACATTTCAATGAATCAATTGAAGCACTAAATACAATAATTTTAAACGATAGAAGAACTATACTCAATACATATAATAAAGTAGAAAACTCAATTTCAAAAATTTTACAACAACAACTATTCCTAGACCAAATAACTAAACTAAGATTTATAGAAAATAAAATTAATCAAATTCAAGATAACGTTGTATCAGCAAAATATAATATAATACACCCTAGTATATTAACATTAGAAGAACTCAATGAATATGAAATCGATTTGCACAAGCTTAAATTAATTAAAATGGGTATATTAGAATACAAAAATAAATTTCTTATTATTGCCATTAAGATTCCTAGAAATTATGTAACAGTAGAACAAAAGTTAATTTTACCTTTACCCAATGATAAACATTTTGAAATTGATTACGAAAATGAATATGTTATAGAAATAAATAATAAAACATTTGTATACCAAAATGATGTAGCTGTACAACAATTAAAACCAAGCACACATTGTATTCTAACTAAAGATTGTAAATTGAGACATAACAATAAAACCCAAATTCAAATAATAGATGATGAAACGCTAATTGTAAAAAATGCATACAACGAAGAACTAAAACATAATTGTGATGACAGGAAAATTATATTAAACAATAATCATCTCATAAACTTTTTTAATTGTCAAATATCTTTGTTAAAAGAAAGCTTTTATAATAATCAGAAAATTGTAAATGAAAAATATTTTTACCCTGAAAATAAACTTAATTCCTCTTTCGAAAAAACTATCACTTTTGATGACATTATTGTAAGTAATTTTGAAAACATTAAAGAAATAAAAGAGTTAAAATTGCATAAAAATATTTCATATGTAATAAATGTTAGCATGATTATAATAATTATTTGTACAACAGTAAGCATAACCTATTTTTGCAATAAAATGTATAATAAAGCATACAATGTAAAACAAGCAAATAATGGAATTCAGGAGAATTCTTTTTCAAACCGAGGAGGAGTTACATATGAAATTGCACAAGCAGGTCAACCTACGGCTGACAATAATGAAATTGCACGATCATCGATAAAGGGTCAATCAACGAATGACACCAAATCAATAATCGCAGCTTCAGCAAAAACGGATTATAAAAGCCAACTTGCAAAGCAGACAAGACGCCCAGTAATACTTCTATAACCGATACAATTGCAGCGACGCTTTGGACGGCGGATTGTAAAGGTTCTCATTTGTAAACTATTGTGAAAGTAACATTTGTTTAGATAGAAATAAAGTATAATTGGCCGGTGGCCCATTGTTTAAAAAGAAAAGTTGTTTTTTTTATCTCTAGTGGACACCTAAAACGTAATTCGCGCGCCATCGCCACGCCACCGCCGCGCCGATCGCCTTGTGCATAGATACACTTATGTCAGATCAGGTTGCGTTTGGGTTTCAAAATTGCCACTTTACGCAAATGCAAGGTGTATCGCGTATAAGTTTCTTTTTTTACAGATCAACGCTCATTTAAATAGACAGCCACCGCAGCGCGAGGGTTGTGTTCAAAACTACCACCAAACATTTGGCTGCATCAGTATAGCAGTCGCGGTCGTCGTCTATATTCAAAACTTAAAAGCCCAACAAGACTTGTGACCTGTACCTGTCATTGTGAGGCGTCGTTGTTGTCGTCAGTTATAAACAAATAACAATCAAAAAACGAAGCTATTGCGGGCTGGACTGGGGATCGGATGCAGACCAATTCAGTCACTTAACTATCACTCACCGTGCACAGTGCAGTGTGCAATTCAAATACATTCAATGTTCATATACTGCTGCTGGTGGCCTCAGTGGTACCTGGTATGCTGTATTGGTATGGTTCTGATGCAGTGGGAGCTGCAGGGCTCACCTAAGCATCAGTTTCAGTCTACGGCGGGCGATTGCGCGCATTCAATTTTGAAAGCACACAGCATGCCTGTGTATGCCTATGCATGCACCTAACTGGTAAGATTGGTTTTTTGTTTCAAGGACTTTCGGTGGACATTCACTTTTTGGTCTGCTATTAAAAATATACCTGTGCTATGAATAAAAAAGCAGAATAGATTGCATAAAATCGGTTTGGAACTATCGCTTGGCGCACCATGGCATGCACCGTCAATAGGTACGTACCAACAGCAACAGCAGCAGTGATTGTAGTCTGTAGACAGCTGATTCTTTCAATGTGTTTTGGGTGAGACACTTTTGTGTGCTTGTTGTTTGCACTTGTAGAATGTTTGGCTCTGATCTCTCTGGTGTCGTCTACTATGGCTATGGCGCGGCGGCGCAGTGAATGTGTGCTCCTTGCAAATACTCGTAGTTTTTTTATTTTTCGTATATGCACCACTTGAGAGGCAACTATCATTACTTTTCAATTCGCTATTCATTGGAGTATAGGTGCGGGACTAAAGAGGCAGAATCGTTATCATTGGGATGGTATTCAATGCAAGGTTCTTCTTTGTCAGCTTCAAAAAACTTGTCTCAGCAAAAACACAACTATTTATTATGACAACTTATATCAATGTGTTTATTGCCATGAGACTAGAATGGCTGTTAATTGATCAAATGGAATCATTTTAACGCTGTTGGTTGAGTTTGAGTTGAGATAGAGGTTTGTTGTGGAAAAGTGCAGCTCAAGTCTTGATCGTTTGAATCTTTTTAATTATTTCATTACCAATAAAAAGTGGAAAGAAGAATTTTTAGGCAAATAAAACCAAAAGGATATTGTGATTTCATTTTTCTTATGAAAAATGAGATCAGATCTACACGAAGAAGAGAAGGGAAGAACACTGAATTCCCTAAAAGAAAAAGAGGTTCCTAGCAGAAGAAACGCTCGTTTCAACAAATTGAGAGATGCCATGATAGGAACGACATGCGAAATGCTTGCCTAAAAGCAAAATGATAAAAAAAGGGTGGCAACCCTTAAACTTAAGGTAAGGACCAGCAAGGAAACATAGTCCCTACTTAGGATCTAAAAGAACGACGTCTAATTAACGGCGGCGAAGTCACAAATTTCGCTGTCAGGTAGAATGTCCAATTTAACTTGGATGATGATCAAGAATGCATTCCTCCTGACCTGGAAGAAGTTAAGCTTGCCATATGTAAGCATAAACCTAATAAAACTGCAGGTGCTGATGGACACGAGCTGTACAGGTCCATATCTAGTTTTAGCACCACTGCAAAACTCGTAGGGCTATGCTGGATGACTTTGGAGAGCTCACGCTACTCCGTCAATGTCGGTACAAAATTCTCCAAGACCTTTGATTACGACAAATCTTTTCGTCACTGTCGTGAAATTTCCTTAGCATCAAAAAAGAAGAGATTGTTAAACTCAAACGTCAGCATCAGAGGCGTAATTTTTCAGAAATTTGTTCAACTACTCGCTTACATAGACAAAATTGGCGTAGTTGAAAGAAGTGAACGTGACGTCAAAGGTAGTACAAGACTTTGTCTAGCTAGAACCGTGAAATCTCCCTTGGGCGGACAGCCATGGTGCAGAAGTTTTTGTCCGCCTAAGGGAGTTGTCCGTTTAAGGGAAATCAAACAAAAACACCAAATTTTAAAAATGAATAGCTGATGGTTTGAAATCTGTGATTTCTAAGCGCGTTGCAACTTCTGTTGCCTGTTGTGAATTGCACTTCCAGATATCGAAAACCCATTGTTTCGAGATGTATTGAACCACTCGAAAACATTTTTATCAAGGCCATTTGACGAAATAAATGAGTTGCATTGTAGTTTGACTGCCATTCACTCAAAAGCTCATTCTTTTTTTTTTCAGTAGATCAGCAACTTGGGTTTTTCCTAATTTAAATTCTGTTGCTTTATCTCGTATGCTCTTTTTCATATTTTTGACTAAAGCTAATTACGTCTACCTTTCCCTTCAAATTCAAAGTAATTTTTTTTGGTGGCATCCTGAAAACTTGTTTCTATAAAATCTACATAGGTAAAAATAATCAAAAGAGTTTAAAACTGCCTGAGCGCAAATGAACAAAAATCAAAAAATAAACCCTTTCTTACGTCATACAAGATCACTTCCACAACATGAATGAGAGAATGAGAGAAAAAAATATAAAAAGATCCAACAGATACATGCAATCCTTCATATCCAATAAACATTTAAGATTTAACAGTTACACAAAATTAACACACACATAATAGAGTTTCTCGACTGGCAGCTGCCACGTGTGTACATATTTTTCAAAAAATTTGATGCTCGCTGTAAACTGCAACTTTAAAAAAAAATACCGCTGCCAAAGTTATCAGCGTGATGCAATGTTCAATTTTGCTCTGGTGTACGCCTAAGAGAAAACATTTTGTCTTTCATACGTGAAATTTCTGTCCGCGTCCGTCCAAGGGAGTGTCCGTCTAAAGGAAACTGAATACAATGAAACTAATATGGAGCAATTTCCGTTCAAAAAAATTTGTCCGTCTAAGGGAGGTGTCCGCAAAGGGAGATTTCACTGTATACATAACAATAAATTAGGTCGCACAAAAGAGCGGGGAGCCATGTGGCCTAGTGCACTTCTCAGTTCTCACAACCATACCTTGTGAGAAATGGATGGGATCTTAATTTTTTTGCCGATTGTGTAAGGCTAATCGAGAAAGAACTTTTCATTACAATGAAATTACTATATTGGAGGACTAGCCAATTCCTCACGAAAGGATTCGCACAGAAAATAACATCAGTGCAGAAATCAAAAAGATGGTAAAGCGGATGGACATTGACGCTCCAGCTCAACGGGCTTGCGAAAGCAAATTACAGGGAAATGGCTTTTTTGGATGACCTCATTTTAGGTGGCGCAATCTAGTGGCAGAAGACCTCAACTCAATTAGGTCTTGACCACGTAAGGAGTGCGCCATCTAACGTTTTTTTTTCAACTAGTGCTTACTTCGTGAATGGTAACACTTAGCTCATGTCTGATTCGACAGATAACAAGTTTTGTCCTTTCGCTGAACGAATATGGTTGTGTATACGCTTGAACAACGCTGGGAAATATTGCGACATTACTTTGAAAATCCGAAGCCGATTTTGACAAAAAAAATCATCTTTTCAGATGAAGCTCATTTCGATCTTACATACCCGATGTAAACAAGCAAATTGTCGTATTTGGGGCACAGAAAACCCGCACGCATACATTGAAAAACCGATACACCAAAAACGAGTCACTGTTTGGTGCGGATTTTGGTCCAGATGCATTCTTCGAAAATCAGCAAGGAGTGGCCGTTACAGTCAATGGCGATCGTTATCGGGCCATGTTGAACGAATTTTTGTTCACAAAAATTGAAGTGGATATTGGCAACATTTGGTTTCAACAGGACGGCGCTACCACACAGCCGAAGCTACACTCGATGTTTTGCACCCTGTTTTAAAAAAAAAAAAGTTATTTGGCAGACTCTTTACTTAGCTGCAAAGTGGCAGATCAGCAAAATAAGAAACAAAATTGAAAACAGAGCCTTAGAAAGATGACGCTCATCCTTCAACTTCGTTCAACAATTTAGCTGCTCTACCGTTTCATTGGCCTTAAAGTGCAGAGTTAAAGAGAGCTCACTCGAAATTCAAGTTGTTATCTACGGATATTGGCTGATGCACACGCTCATCGTCTGTTCGCGTAGTAATCTGAGCGGTGAGATAAACACGATCAATCGAGTCCGCATGAGAAATTCAAGCTAGCATTTAAGGCCTAGGTCGCCGACAAACAGAAAGACTTAAATACTGTTGTTGTTATGAATAAGAAACAAAATATTGTAGAGACAATAGAGCGTTGAGGCACCCCATAATTTATTTGTAGTACGGACCATTGAAAGAAAGTTGCAAGTCCATCTAATTCGTCTCTAATACTTTCTCAATCAGTAAAATGTAGCAACGACTAGCCCACGAATCTAACGCACATTGTTCCTAATTTGTGTATTCGTACAACGTACTTTCAAAGCAACAACTCAAAATTCTGCTTAGTGCTCGTTTTTGAGTTGAAAACAACTCCCAGCTCACTTTCAAGTCACATGGCAATCATCGAATGCCGATAAAAGACTGATTGTAAAATTCTACTGGAATTTCGAAGAGTCTCTTGAAAGGATCTTCAACTACAGCTGCAGGATGCATGGGGGTGGGGCTTGGGTCATGGTCCTTTTCGAACATATACTTTTATAATGAAGCTAAAAGCGTTGACTTTACTCAGTAAGTTATTTTGCTCATGATTATTAATTAACATAAGCAAATACATGAGTATTCTTGAAATCCTTCTCCCTTCTAACCTTAAATAAGACGCAATAACGTTGCACAATCAATCTTGTCGATATCTGGACTTATTTAAGGGGTGTATAGAGTTTACTATGAGTACTTCTTACAAAGGCAAATGATAAATGAAAGGTTGGCTCAAATAATATTAAATAGAATATGAGACAACAGAAAGCCGGTCTTGAATGGCAATAGTCCATATAAGTTAATCCGATTAAATTCAATTCTAGCCATTAAGCCATGGCAAGTGGCCAATGGTCTGCTTTCGAATGCGCTCAATGTCTTGCAGTGCCGCACCCAAAGTTTCTTATTCCTTCCATTCTGTTAACTTGTTTTCTGCTTTTTTTCTATTTTTTTTTATTCAATACCACGCACCATGTTAAGAACTGTAACCACTTTTGATCTTTCAAAGATCGAATCTTTTAAACAAACTGCCACAACCGGAGCTGAATTGACAACGCCCTGCTCGTAAATTCATAAGAACGTTAATATGTAAAATAAATTTGGTAGCAAAGGCTGCCACATCAATAAAACAGCAGCAAATAACAAACCCGTCCTAATGGCCTCAACTTACGACTGTAAATTTATATCAAGGAACAATGTCATTTGAATTCTTATTTTTGTTTTTAAATAAAAAATAAAATAAAAAAGATTTGAATTGGTTCATCGTGTGTCGAAAGCGCACACAAGAAACAATGCGCAATAGATTGGTGAGTAAACTGATCGCTTAACAATTTCTTAACAAGGTAATTAATACAATAACCGCCTGGGTAACTAGGCAAGTAAGTTTAGTGCTGCACGCGTCCAACATCCGCAACAGCGCATACCACAAACTTAGTGACTGAGACCACGCGCGTGGAAAAATGGTTTTTTTTTAATTGTTATTTTCGTTGAAGTAGAGTTGATGTAAAGTCCATACAAACATTGCTTTAAAAATAAATTTTATATAATAAGGTACGTGCTGGGAGTGCACCGCACACGGTTACCACACCTTTTATAAGTAAAGCAGCCATGAGGCTTGTGTTGTGGACAAGAACAAACCGAACGGCAGCAGCAACCAACAGCTGCAATTTCTGAAAGGGATGTTGGATTTGAAAATTATTGAAAGTGTTTTACGGGTCGGACGGCCTTGCTGAAGGCAGTCTTAGAGCCCCATTTCATGGAACAACAAATGCGGGCACAGAGTCATTAAGGTTGTGGTGATGTGTGACTGTGCACTTGTTTCATTACACTAAGCTGACCATAAAGAGTCTGCGCTTGGTGTGGTTAGTTGTTGGGTTAGAAGGTAGAAAAGTAATGGGCATTTCAAGTTAATTTCGATTTGTATGGAAACCGTCACCTTGTTAAATCAATCCCAATCATTGTATTGAAAGTTGTATGCTTAATTTTTTTTTTTTTGGGTTCCAAGAAATTCTCGAAAAAGAAATAAGATTGTTAAGTTGACTTGGTATCCGTGGTGTGATGATTGGGTGCATCGGACTATGGTGGGCCTATTTTTGCAGAAATTGACTCGCAAAGAAGTGACAAATCTTTCAAGAGTAAAGGTCCATCGCTAAGCGTTTTTGTAATTATGACAGCGACGAATTTTACTAACATACAACATTCAAACATTGATATTGACTGGTTGAATACAATGGTGTAGCAGCAGTAAAGTCGAACCAGCTCTCAAAATGCAGCTTCGTAAAACAGCATTGCCATCCCAACAGAAGCCAAACATGGAATTAACAGGTCGTCTGATGGTAAATTGATTGTCATGAAAAGCACTTTATCGATTAACCGTTCGGAATCGGATGAAAACTGTAGGTCCCCTCCATTCCCTCACAGGGCATTGTTGTGAGAAATGCGCCTCCAATCTGTTGCAGAGACAAACGTGAGTTTTGTTGTACAAATTAAGAAAAGGTGACTCGTATTTCGTGAACATATTTGATTCTATAACACTTCAGTTTTCTCTTTAAAATTTTTTTATTCGGATTAACGAGATTATCCGGCTAAAAAATGGAAAATGGTATTGCCAAATGTAAAATAGCAGCGTGGAGCATAGATATTCGAAAGTAAATTAGCTTGAATTGGAGCTTCTAGCGATGCAGCTGCATCATTATGATTTTATAGTTCCAATGCTGGTAAATCAACCGACAACTTAAACTGACACACAAACTTGACTGGGAAAAGTACCCAAGAACAGCCTGGAGCCTGGAGAAGACTTTTTTTAATATACGTTTCATTTCAAAATGTTTGGGCTTAAGAATTGGGATCTCAGACGACTGCTTAACTCTGTTTGTGTGTGTGTTTTTTTTTTTCAATCTTGGCTCGACTTCCATATTCAAATAACATTCTGCTGGGTAATACAATTTCCCAAGATAAGTGAATGTGAATTCTATGTGAATGATGAATTCGGCTGAAGTCAGCGTACACTTTTCAAGTTATCAAACAAAATTTTAAAGAAACGTTAGTAGTTATATGTGAAGGGAGAATGTGAAGGGATCTATGAGTTGGCAGACTATCAACCCTTTAAACCAGTGCATCACCTGATTTCGTTTATAAGTCCTTAAGTGCAACATACAGAATATGGATCCAAGAAAATTTAGCAATAATGTTGACTGAACTCGCTCTCAATTTCATTTCTCAAATCAGGTTTTGGGTTGATGAAGGCGTGTCAAAGCCGTCAAACAGTGTGAAATATTTTAGCAGCGCTCATGTCTACGAGAAAATTATGAAAGAGTTTTAGCTTATTGTGACTCGTACGAACCAACGCTGTGAAGAGATTGAAAGCACATTCCATGGAAACCGTGGAAGGGGAAGCCCTCGTCTTGGGTGGCGCAATCAAGTGGAAGAAGACCTCAACCGACTTAGAGTGCAAAACTGAAAAGAGTGAATGCCCACCTAAGTAAATAAGTTTTATTTTATTGTGTAAGAGTTTGGGGCTCAAACTTCAAAAAAATCCGATGTTTTCTGATAATTAACGCCATTCGCAATTACTTGACTAATGCTCCGTGAGTAGTCACACTGTCATGAAAAGCGCTTTTTCCATTAGCCGTTCGGAATTGACAAACAATTATGTGTCCCTGAAGTGCGGTAGAAGTGTTACGACTTCTATGAGCTTTCCAATTTCATTTATCCCTTTACACATATTCTTTCGGTTTAATTAAATCAGTTTTTATTTTTAGTAAAAATTATAAAAATCTACAAAAAATTATACTTTCAATGAGATAAATTCCATCGAAATACTCTTTAAGAATGACCTCACAGGATCTACAGTTGACGAACCGCGTTTTTCGAAATAAAGGCTTTGGTACAACCCAACAACCAACATTTAAATTGTTGCGGTATTCTTGATGGACGAGAAAGGGTCTACGTGGTTGTCATAACAAGTTTGAGGTATGAGGAAAATCTTACAGCGATTAATCGAAGATGGTATCAATTTTTTTTAATTAGTCAACAAATCTCTTACACCCCTTTTTCTTGAGACGAAATGATATTTGTGTATATTCCCAAAAACGTTGGCCTAGTTGATCGGGTATTTTAGAATAGGCTAACTTTGATGTTTTGTGACTTATTTTAATATTTATAGAAAAGAAAACTACACTTTGGGCTTCATTTTTAGAAGAAATGCTGCATTTTAGTAAATTTTATATTTTTATTAATTTTTTTTTGCAATCATGCCTTGTGAGGGAATGTAAAGGGCCTACAATTTTTTACCGATTCAGAATGCAGAACGCTTTTCATGGCATAAGCATCCGAGAAACTACCAATTCCTCGCGAAAGACGATACCAGTAGAAAAATATTTTTATTTTCTGTTGATATTGCAACCTCAAAACCCCCGCGTAGCAGACAGACATGCAACCCATTACGCTACGGGCATCAAAGTGATCGAAAGAAAATCTCAATCCGGTAAAAATAGGGTTATAAGAGAGTTTTATAAGAACTGAATGTACAGTAGGGTGCTTCAAAGATGAAAATATAATACTAACTATTAATTCGGGTAAGAATTTTAAGAAATTATGCAAAATGGCTGCAACTAGTCATCATCATTTGAAAACATACTTTATTGCAAGGTTTTTTATAAGTTCGAAGATTCAACTTTCGAAGATTAAACTTGAATATGGTTTTTAGTTAAAAATTGCGTGGACTATGTGTGAATTCAATTTCAGTAAAAAAGAAAGTTTTCCCATATAAATCAAATGGGAAAATAAATAAGAATAGCGACCCCTAAGAGTTGAGCTACAGGAGAGGATTTTTTTAATATCAATTAGAAACATTTGAGAAAATAAGAAAAAAAAATCATTTTTTGAAGCGCCCTAATTTACAGTTTTCATAAACAATTGAAAATAAAATAGACACCAATAGCTGCCAATGTTCTAACAGAACTACAAAACTGCAAATCAACAACTCAAAAGCATTCAGTTATCATAAAACTTACTCCTTTACTTTTGTAACAATCCAAATCAATAAAACGGGTTTACATACCTGCAAAAAAAAAAGAAAAAAAATATTATTTTAACAATAACCACAGAGTTTATTTTATATTATAAGGTTCCAATTACTCAACCAAAGAGAATATTTCACTTGGAAAAACGAAAATACGGTCTTTTCAATGAAATTATAACTTACTTACTTTTTATTAATAAAATTCGAAATCTTGGCATAAATATAAATTTAAAAAATCTCAAGAATTATCTGCTTAGAAAAATCAACTGAAGTGACACTAAAACAACCATAAACCAATTGGGACTCATTGAATTCAGCGAATCTGTCTGCCGAGGTTATTTGTATTGTAACCCTACACTAGGGTGTCCCATATTTATGAGGTTTTTCTTAGCTGCTGCTGTGATTCTATATATATATATATATTTTATTTTTCGTTTAATATTTTTACAAAGGTTTGTCACCGCACATTTTACAATAAAGAGATATGATAGCTGTTATCTTTCTTCTTAAATATTATCTTTTACTATTTTTAAATTAACGAGTTTATTTAATATAATATAATCTTGAAGGAAACACGAGCAAAACCTTCATACAAAAAAAAAAAAAAAGTTATATGAGCTTACACATACATAAATATGGAATATGTCTATATATTCAGTTAAATGAACACATAGAGATGAATTTAATAATCACAAAATTGTCCTACTGTTATATGAACCAAAGTATAAGAATAAATGATTACAAATGAAAATAAGTTACAAAGAATTCAAGTAAAATGGATTGAATTATCACAGATCAGTTGATAATAATAAATAATAAATAATAAATAATAAATAATAAATAATATGTTTTAAATAATATTTGTATCACAGATCAAGAGTATAGATTTTTAATAAGTGAGTTATCGGAAGTTTGACAGTTTTGAATGAATTTTGTGTTCAGTTTTAGAATTCGTTCAGCAATTAATTCGACATTCGCTCTAATGTGGAGGTCAGAAGTAGAATGATGCCAAGGAAGTCTGAACATCATTTTTAGTAGCTTATTTTGAGAAGTTTGAAGTTTTTTCAAATGACATTTAGCAGCGCTACCCCATACGGGACATCCGTACAAAAGTATAGCTTGAAATACTACTTTGTGGATAATGATTTTATTATCGTTACTTAAGTGCGAGTTGCGGCAGATGAAGGGGTAAAGCATTTTTATAGCTATTCCTATCTTCTTGAGGGTTTGATGTATATGCTCGTTAAAGGTGAGTTTTGAGTCGAGATAAATACCGAGGTATTTCACAGTGGTATCCCACGGTATATTGGTTCCACTAACTTGCAGCTGATTGACTGGAAGATAGCAAGGTTTTCTTTTCCTCGAGAAAATGATGGCTTGAGTTTTTCCAGTGTTCAGTTTGATTTTCCATCTGTGATAATATGCGTTCAATATATCTAAAGCATTTTTAAGGTTACTCTCAATGTTGAGAGCGAACTTATGCGACGATATTATTGCTGTATCATCAGCAAAGATGGCTGACTCACAGCCTAGAAGACTAGGAAAGTCTGAAGTGTATATATTATACAAGTGTGGTCCCAAGACTGACCCCTGGGGAACACCAAAACTAAAAAATACTATGTTCGAACATTCACTATTTACGTGCACTTTAAAACAACGACCGGTCAAGAAACTTTGGACTATTTTACATAAATACAACGGAAATTGAAATTGTATCATTTTATAAATCAGACCATTATGCCAAACGGAATCAAAAGCCTTTTCGATGTCAAGAAGAACCATTCCACTTGATCTTCCTTGATCCAGATTTTGCTTGATAGTATTACACAGTCTTTGAACTTGGTGTGAGGTACTGTGAAATAGCCTAAAGCCGAATTGCTCGTTCGGCAGAATGGATTTTTGGATTAGTAGATTAGAGATTTTCTCCTTCAAAACCTTTTCGTATATTTTACTTACGTTGCTCAGTAAGCTGATAGGTCTGTAACTACTAGCACTTTCAGGAGGCTTACCAGCTTTGAGTATCGGAATAATTTTTGCTTCTTTCCAAACATCTGGAAAATATTGAATTTTAAGGCAAGCGTTAATTAAAAACGTTATGAAAACAATTCCAGTTTTGGGAAGGTTTCTTTATTTTGTCTTGTCCTCCTGTTTTCTTGACTTGTAGACTATTTATAATGTTTTTAATGTATTTCTCTTTAACTAATTCATTAACTGGTGTGCATTGTCTAAGACAATCAAATTCAGTTATGGATTGATTTACCTTACTGTTCGTTATATTATCGTTCAAATGAACTGAAATTTCGTGATTCTTTTTAAAAACGCTACTGAGTTCAGTTGCTTTTTCGATGTCTGTGAAGAAAGTTTTTGAAGAAGATTTTAAAAAAGGGATGCTTCTATTTTTGTTTTTTATAATTCTGACTACATTCCAAAAGGGCTTTGCATTTTTACCAAGAACACTTAATTTTTTATTCCGTTCTTCATTTCTTTGTTCAGATAGGATTTTTGAGATCATATTATTAAAATGAGAAACCATATTTCGCGAAAAAGGTTGTCGATAACGTTGCCAATTCCTCCTATGAATGTTTCTCAGTTTAATCAATTCCTGGATTTGTGGCGATGTTTTATAGAACGTATTTTTAATCTCTATTTTAGGGACGGAATCTTCTATGGATTCTGTGATTCTATTTCGTCAGAAAATAATAGCTTTTACTAAAAAACTTCCAGAAACCGCACTGTATTTCGTTTGAAATGTAACAAGTTGCCATTTTCCCACAAGCCTACAAACATATTTTTCGGAACGAAGTCTGAAGTCGGGTTGCCTTTATCGTAGTAAAGTGAAATTTGGTCCTACTAGCAAGGCAGGGAGTTTTTTATGAGATGGGATTGTATGCGTTTCAATATAATTTTTTTTTTTAAGTTCAGTTTTACAAAACTAGAGCGTACTAGTATGACAAAAATATCAAAGAGGTGTCTGGTACTAAACATAAACATACAAACTAAGATATTGAAACGCTTACCCTCTCATCTCATAAAAAACTCCCTGCGCTATTTGTATACCGTGCCGACTTCGGTCCGAAAAATATTTTTGTACATTTATCGGTAGATGGCAACTTAGTAATAACTAATTTTTGCCGCGAAATAGAATCAAAGCAGCAGTTAAGAAAAACCTCGAAAATCTGGGAAACCCTTCCCTACACAAAACATAAGGGAAATGGCTGTCCCCATCGATGAACAGGACTATCCCCTTGAACTAACAGTTTTTCATGGCTGAATTGATTCCTGAACATCAACTATAATTTGACAACGGAGCCATCATAATAAAGAATCCTACATTCCGATGATAAGCACATGACCTTGTTTAAGAAAGTGGATAAAGACGGAATAATGCCAATTTTCTAATTCAGTTATGTTTAATCCTGTTTTTCAAATAAAGGGTTTTCCAATAGGTATGATATGATTATGCAGTGGCGTTTCGGCCATTTATGTAGTATGTCTTTATCTGCCATTTGTTTTTTAATGCATTCAGAAGTGTTTACAATTTCAACATTGGATCACCGTAAACGTCGTGAATTTTCTGATTTTGCCTGGGAACAACTTGAAAACGATAACGATTTCTTTAAGAAAGTCTTCTTTTCCGATGAGGCTCACTTTCATTTGACTGGTGCGGTAAATAAACAAAGCTGTCGATTCTGGTGCGATGAAAATCAACAAAATATTCTGTAAACCATTAAATTCACCTAAATTGGTAGTAGTTTTTGAGCTGGAATTATTAGTAGAAGTACGGCTTCTTTCAAAATGAATCTGGTAACACCATTACTGTCAAGGGAGAGCGGTATAGATCGATGATAACCAACTTTTTATGGCCAAAATTGGAAGAAGTTGATCTTGACAACATTTATTTCCAACAAGACGGGGTTACGTGCCACACAGCAAATGTAACAATTGAATTTTTGCGAGAAAAGTTTCGAGATTCGATTATTTCAAGAAATGGTGATATTGAATGGCCTCCAAGAAGTTGTGATTTAACACCATTAGACTATTTCTTGTGGGGTTATTTGAAGTCATTGGTTTTTCAAAATAAACCAGATTCTCTTCAAGCTTTACATAAGTTAATATTGAACGTTCCATTCATGATTTACGACTTGATTTAGTGGAAAAGTGCTCGAAAATTGGGGTCATCGAATTTGTTGCTGCAGAAGAAGTCGTGGTGGCCATTTGAATGACGTTTTATTTAAAACTCCATTGTATTGATTGACCTGCCCATTAAATAAAAAATGTTTGAATTTCCTTAAAAACAAGTGTGTTTTTTTTTTAAATAGAAATCATATCACTCTTATTGGAAAACCCATTAGAAGGGTGATTCCAAAGTGTGAAGGGTTCAGATATATTGTAGGTGGATATATTGTCGAGAAAATTCAGCAATATTTTGCTATAGATAAATCCTAAAAATAAGAAGGAAAACTCTACACCACTACTGTGCTTCCAGAACCCACACACAGCTTAGATGAGAATGCTTCGTATAGCAGCCATAGTAGTAAGGCCTCATATAATAAGAAGTCCTAGCATCAGTGGAAACCTTCACGTGAAAAATATATACATAGGTATATCTTGTAGAAAATAGATCAGCTCAGTTGGTACGAGGTTTGTTCGTTGAAGCCTTAGGGTCGCCCTGGGGTCGCCACAAAGCTTTTTTTGAGAAACCTAAAGTCACGCTGAATGTCAAATTGAGTGTTTTTTGAGCCCAAGGGTTGACCTAGGTTTTCCCTCAACTCGCCATAGGGTTTTGCTGTGGCGAGTTGAGGGCTGTGAAATGGCATGTATTTTTTTTTTATGACAGGGATGTGTGGTGATTTGTGGTTAAGCGTTTTTTGAAGCCTGGAAAACAAAGGCTTATTTGACAACTCATAGGGTTGCCAAGAAAACCTGGGTCAACACTAGGGAAAGTTCAACGAACGGACCTACTGTCACCTTCAAAAGAAATATCCCGAAAGTTCCGTCAAAAAGCAAAAAATCGTTCAAAGTTCCAAAATTATGGTGGCCAGAGAAGAAGAAAGGTTGGCTAAAATACTCCGGGTACTAGTACCAGTTCCATGGCGAGAACAGCAGCAAAAAGTTTAACTCAGTTAAGGAATAATCCAAAACTGGCAGCCTGTTTGGTAGTCAATACCCCACAGGCGGACCACTAGTTTGAAGCAAATTTATTCGATGCCACAATGTTCACAATTTCATTTACTTCTTAAGCCTGTATTGTGTTAATTTTAAATAAGTTTGTTAAGAAAAAGTGGTAACGTAAGAATTAAAAAACTGTCTGAATGCATTAGCCTATTAAATTATTTCAAAAACGGAAATATGTCTCATCTCTACGTTGTCATCTGCGCTGGCTGGTTAGAACTATTATCAAACTGTCTGGAACAAACCGACTACAGTTTTGATATCAATAAGCTAACTTCATACACCACTGGTCTTAAACAATAAGTCCAAGCACTTTATATAACTTGTAACATCTCGCCATAAGTAAACTTTGACACAAAGCAGTTAATACCCTCAGTCTTATCGATTAGAACACTTCAATTAAATTTAAAACAAAACAACAGTGGCTGGCAACCAAAATGACGTTCCTTCGAGTTGATTAGTAACGCGATCTGGAGTTACTGATCGAAAGCTAAATCTTTCGATCATTGATTGTTGAAATTCAAAATAAGGTACTTTACTTTATATGAAAAAGTCACGAGTAATAAGACAGCGATAATAGAGGACAATACCCTCTTACGTATTCCGTCCGAACTGTAATGGAAAAAGGCGTTCAATCAGGCTTTTAGTAATGACTGAGTTTTTTTTCAACTTGAACTGGTTCACAAAAAAACTTTGTGGTTGTGTCATAAAAATCAGTGCATTTTTCAATTGAATAAGCGACCCCTGGCCAATTTGCTGGTAAAGGATACACACACAAATGTTAAAAATTTCCTTAAAATAATTTTATTGCTGTGCAAAACTCCCTTCCAAAGAATCTCCTTAAAGTTAGCAACAATCCAAAGGAACAAGTTAAGGTTAAGCCATAAAATCGGGTTTATGCATAATTCAAACCAAAGAAAACCTTCCTCCATCCTCCAAAGTTAAGTCGTAAAAAAGAACCAAGTCATCAGGCAAACCAAACTCGATAAACTTGATTACAACGAGAGGTGGGATAAATCTGTGACGATTATTTTATATTTTTTATTTTGCTTTAAAAGCCAAACAAACACATTTGCATGCCTGAATGTTCTTAAAAAATGCAAGACTAACAACCATAAACCCGCCGATATTAGCCTCAGCCTAGCCTCATGAATGCTCATTACGAGACTGAAAGAAAGAAAAAAAAAATTTATTCTGATAACTGGCCTTGACCTTTTTTAAATGGTAGAAACGAAACACAGGCAAACAAGTGCATATCATGGACTGGTTTGCGAAAGTAATTTATTTAACAGATATTTTTAATATACCCTCTATAGGTACTCTCTGTGTTCATTGATCCTGGCTTACGGCAAGCACCAAGCAGTTGTAATTAAGAATCTCTTCATCATCCAGTGGTCGATGATGGCATAGTGGACAAATGTATTTACATCGTGGGTGTGACAGGTCTCTTCTACAAACAACCAACGATACCCTGGCAACAATAATTACACTGTTTGAACATTTTTGCTTAAGTGACTAATAACAATAAATATTATTTACCCAATCACCGCTACCGATGCTCAGTGCTGATTTGTATTTATAGCACCTCCATAAAAATATGACATTTTGACTCTGCACCAGAGAAAACAAATTTATTGGCATATGCTTGTGGCGAGACAATATAATAGATTACGTCTTATCAGAAGGAGGCGAGACTGCGTACCTAAAAACAGAAGCCAGCACTTGGCAGAAAGCTGCTGCACTGACTGCAATGACCCTGGCATATGTGCATTCCCTTTGAGGTGTGCAATTTATCAATAACCTAGGCTACCAGTTGGTAAAAAGAGCTGATAACAACAATGGAAGTGCTGCAGTAAATGCAGTTGGAAATGAGTTGTGACGAGGTGTTGGCAATGTCAAGTCGTGAATTGCTATTTTATCTGCCCTGGCAATCACTAGTACAGGACTTGCAGAGAACAAACAGAACACATTGATACAAACTAGAGCTCTGGAATAACTTAACTAACTTACTGATTCTATTTAGAGTACCCGATTAGGGTCAGTAAGTTAGTTAAGTTATTATATAAGCTAGTTTTATGCATTTTTACTAGCTCCTAAGTAGATTTAAGAAAATGAAATAAAACTTAAAACTAGAGCTCTGGAAACCATGCTATTAGCTATAGTCGCCTTCAACGTTGGTCTTCAAATAGTCAATGGAGATATTTTCCTACAGTTTGTCCGTCGGATACGTGGAAGGATCGTGGTTCGAATTCCAACAGAAAACAAAAATACTTTTCCACGCGATGAATTAACAAGTCCTCCTATAGTCAATTCATTGCCATGAAAAGCATTTTCTCGATTAGTTGTTCATTCACCATTCCTTCATAAAGCATTACTTACTTACTTACTTAAGTTGGCGCTACAGTCCGGGTCGGACTAGGGCCTCAACCAACATGCTTCTCCAGCCAGCTCGGTCCCTGGCTAGCTGCCAGTTACCAGTTTTGCACGCCAAGTTGGTTAAGTCCTCTCCTACTTGCGTGTGCCACCTGAGTCGCGGTCTTCCTCTACTGCGCCGTCCCTCGGGATTGGATTCGAAGACTTTCCGGCCGGAGCGTTGGTGTCCATTCGCTACATGACCCAGCCATCTAAGCCGCTGGACCTTGACTCGTTTGACCCGATCAGTGTCGCTGTACAGCCCGTACAATTCGTCGTTGAATCTTCTCCACTCTCCATATATGTAGACAGGACCAAAAATCACCCGAAGAATTTTTCTCTCGAAGCATCCTAAAGCGTTCTCGTCTACCTTTGACGAGCTCCATGCCTTCGCTTCGGTCTCAATGCTCATAAACGCGCCATTGACATCCCGCTGCGTTCTTCCAATTATGTCAATATCGTCGGCATATCCGAGCAAGAATTGTGCCTCTTGTGTTGACGTGGGAGTTTTGCACTATTCTTTCAAGAACGATGTTGAAGAAGTCGCATGACAGTGCATCGCCTTGCCTAAAACCTTTTTTGACATCGAATGTATCGGTGAGATCTTTTCCGACCCTGATAGAGCAGCGTGCGTTCTCCATCGTCATCCTACACAATCGGACAAGTTTGGTAGGGATGCCAAAACTAGACATGGCTCTATATAACTCCTCTCTATAGATGCTGTCATATGCGGCCTTAAAATCGATAAAAAGGTAGTAGGTATCGATTTGAGGCTCCTGGGTTTTTTCCAAGATCTGCCGTAGTGTGAAGATTTGGTCTATGGTGGACTTTCCTGGTCTAAAGCCGCACTGATAAGGACATATCAGGCTGTTGACGAATGGCTTCAGACGCTCACACAATACGGCAGAGAGGATCTTGTATGCGATATTAAGAAGACTGATACCTCTTTAGTTGGCGCAGTTCAGAGGGTCTCCTTTCTTGAGGACCGGGGAAACAATGCTGAGGTTCCATTCATCGGGCATGCTTTCTTCCGACCATATTTTGCAAATGAACTGGTGCTTACTCCTGACCAGGTCATCGCCTGCCGCTTTAAACAATTCTTCAGTGAGGCCATCAGCTCCAGCAGCTTTGTTGGACTTTAGCTTCGATACTGCTGTCTTCACTTCGTTCAGGTCGGGTTGGCGGAATTGTTGGTCTATGTCGCCTAAATCGAATGGTTCTATCTCTCTAACAGCGTAATTGGGTTCATCATCGCTGTTATAAAGCTTGGAAAAGTGGTCTTTCCATATCCTCAGCATTAACTGCGGTTCCACCACGATGTTCGGCTCGGGGCTTATAGCCCGAGGCTGTTGTTTTTACCTTTTGGTAAAACTTCCGAACCTCATTCCTGCTGTGGCACCCTTCTATCTCTTCGATCGCTCGCTTCTCATGCTCTTTCTTTTTCCGTCTGAGAAGCCGGGGTTCGTCTCTCCTCTTCTGCTTGTAGAGCTCGTATGCAGTTCTAGTCTTTTTGTGCAGCATTCATAAAGCATGGTTGCGAGAAATGCGCTAGGCAACGGGGTTACCTGTTGCACCACCCTTTGTGTGTATGTAACCCAAACCACTGCGTAGGTGCTTTTTTTATAAAACAACAATTTCTACATAAAACTATGTCCTTCTACTAAATTAACATAATTGTTCAACAACGACGCAAACAAGTAAAGCCCTATAGAGCTGAGTACTGAGTTATTTGATCTTGGAAACAAAGCGCAATATTGCTATAGTTGATAGGTACCGTACCTTGCGGTCGTTTAGTATCATATAATTATCCAGAACACGTTGTCACTCCCACTCCATAACAAAATACCATCTATAACCTGAAATTTTCAAAAGGAATTTGCATTGCGATAGGTCAACAAACAAATAATAAAAAAAAATTAAAAAAACCAACAAACCACTTTACGAATCAAATTCATCAAAGACGTTCGTAATCATTTTGTATGCATTTTCATTTTCACTTCAAGTGTTGTGTGTTGTTGTTTGCATATTTTCCATGCTGCTGCACAAGCCCGTATACCCGTGCCCCAATCAGTTTTCAGGTTTTCCTTTCTCTTTTCTTATTTTATCTGCCATTCCCTCTGCGCAAATGTGCATTCAATCACATTTATTCTTCGCGGCAAAATGATAATACTCAATAAACTTAAAATATTTATTAAAAGGTGAAACTCTTATTTTTCCATTTTTAATTCGCTTAAAGTGTAAGACTATAGCTAACATTTGATTAAACAAAGTCGAGGTGTGCACTTTGGTGTGATGATGTTTATCAACTTCGAGGTGAGGCGCACAATTTTTGAAGTCCAATATCTTGTAATCTTGTTCTTAAAAAGGAAATGTTATGTCGCTGTTGATGATTATTTTTCTGACAATGAGTGTGAATCTGCAAATAGACTCTTTGTTTTGATGTTGGGAAATCGATTTGTATGGAAGCGTAGATGATTTAGGTGAATTCAAAAACTCTCCAAGGCCTAATTTTTCAAGAAATCGTTGCTAATTGAGGGAAAGGAACTAAGCACCTAAGAACTAACATATGACGCCAAAAAAACTCTTAAAGTTATTAAAAGACTCAAGACATCGAGGTTCGAGATATCAAAAAAAAAAATTACATTTAAGTTTCAGTCTTGGAGGTATTGGCAGCAAATATCTTTCAAATTTTCAAGTACTCGAGTTATTGAAGTTCGTCCTATCGAAGTTCGACTGTACTTGGTTTCAAAAGACCAGCTTCAGTGATAACTAGCTGAGCCACCCGGCTTTGCTGGGGTCTGTAGTTTTAAGGTTCCCGTTCTCGTTTTTCCTCTTCCGTGGGAATTCGGGGATGAAATATAATCTTGCTTACTGTGGAACTATGTGGCATCCTAATGCCGAAAAAACCATTTGAAATCTGTCCAGTAGTTCTTAAGTTTCCGTTCCCAATCCATTCCTGTTGGAATCTTCCGTTCCCGTGGAAATATGTGAATGAAATATGAATCTATGTCACTGAGAGATAATGTTACATCCTAGAGTTGAAAGAATTTTTGAAATCGGTCAAGTAACTTTAAGGTTCCCGTTCTCGTTCCCGTTTCTATTCCTGTGGGATTATAGGGATGAAATATAGTCTAAGCTGCTGATGAAAGAGATAATGTAGCACCCCTAGCGCTGAAAGAATTTTTCAAATCTGTGGAATAGTTTAAAATTTTTCGTTCCCAACCGCTTTCCTGTGGGAATATGGGGATCAAACCTTGAGAGGAACCATCTCTGGACTAGAATATGTCTACCCTGAAAATTTCATTTTACATTTACATTTACATGAAACCTACTCCACACATAAATCTGAGGAGTAGGGGGGTTGCAGCCGGGCGACAAAGACCATTTGGCTGATACACCACAAGACTTACTACACAAATACTACATAGAACAAATAACACATGACAACAGCACGCAGTAGTAACGGACGGTCCCCCATCTTGTCACTAACAGCGCTCATTCCGATTTAATTACGGTGTTCTAATGGGAACCGACTCTTTTCGGTTGACAAGGCCGTTGTCAGCTGAAAATTTCATTAAAATCCGTTAGGAGTCTACATCGGACATACATACATACATCCTATTTTATATACTATATAGAAGAAGATAGAAGATAGATAGATAGATAGATAGATGGATAGATGTTCGTGACAAATAATTTGTCCTCAAAAAGAACTGTGTAAACAAAAGACAAAAGACAAGTTCACTTTGCTTATAAAATCTTAGGACTTCGAAAATTATTTTTTTTTAGATCACATTGAAAAATCGATTTCCAATTCGTTAAGTTTATTAAGATCTTTCCAATGTCACGAAAGATATTCAAACGACATACCATCAATCCTTTTTTTATATTTATGCGAAAAATTCGAAATATCTCAAATAAAAAGATTTCCGTTATCAAAGCAGCAGAAATGTGGCGTCATATGTCAGAAACCGATAAACTCCAATACCGACTTTGGGCCTCTAGAAACAGCGAACAAAGAAAAGAAAGAAAAAGAAGAAATTCTATGTCCAAAAAATCAATACCAAATTTAAGTTACTTAAATTAAAAGCATTTTTGGAACAAAACTGATAAAAAAGTGAGTGAAATTTATTTGCTGTTGATCTTAATTTTCTAAAGGGCGGTTCATAAGGTGCCTTTTGAGCTCCATGAAAATAATCAATGGTTTGTGTCTATGGCTTGACCGTTGTGAATGTCAACATATGTTGACAATTCTCTTCAATAAAACTTGGCAATTCATCGTGATTCATGAATCGATTAACGTCATCGTTTTACTTCCATAAAAATTAGTCTCTTCACGAAGTTCAATGAGCATTTCGCTTATTTTATGGTGAACAGGAAACTATTCGCGCAGTTTTTGATCGTTTTCGCACTAGTTTTACTTTTCTCGGTTCAAATTCATTAAAAAGACAAGGAAATGTGAGTTTGCGCACGCTTGCGGTCCTTAAAAATAAGTAAATAGGGTGGCGCAACAGAGCGAGGAGCCCCATGGCCTAGCGTATTCCTCACAACCATGCCTTGTGAGCGAATGGAGGGGACCTACAATTATAGAGAAAGCGCTTTTTATTGCAATGAATTTACTAACGGAGGACTTGCAAATTCCTCACGAAAGGTGATACCCGTGGAAAAACATTTTCTGGTGGAATTCGATCAACGAACCTGTGGGTTAACAGGCGAACATGCTAACTGCACTGGTACCACACGTAAGAACTTCTTAGGAATTGAAAAACTGCTTTACGGACACCAGCTGTCAGTTAACTGCCAGTGGAAGTTTTGGTACAATGAAAAGTAACGATTTTGTTAGATTCTGTTACTCTCAAGACCATTTTCCGTTAAAAAAGATGAGGTCTCTGGCACAATTCACACTTGAACTTTGAGGAATTCGCCAACAGCATATCTTTTAACTCACGTACGTCTAACGAATACGACGTCAGACACGACTATCCCAACTGCATCAAAAATAAACATTCCGTCGGCGTCGGTTTAGGAGTGGTTTTAGGATCTTCACATATGGTTTCAAAACCGATGATGAGGAGAGCAATGAGAAACACCTGCACGCCTTATTAAACATGCACATCCCTCTACCAAGCGGAGACGTTTGCTGTCTAGAGGGCTATAAGCTATGTTACGAACAATGACTGGATGGCAAGAAGTATTTGTGTTTACAGCGACAGCCGAGCTGTGCGTTGCGTATCCAGTAATTTAAGACCTCTCTGAATGCGGTCGGAAAGTCAAATTCCTCCTTTTTTTTGCTTGGGTTCCAGTCCATTATGGTATAGCTGGAAATGAGATCGCCGATGAACTTATAATGCAAGGACCTAAAACATTTGTCTCAGGAACAGAAACGGCGCGGCGTTTGGTCTGGCGAGGTCCTCACTGCGGGCTTCAGTCAACGATTGGTCAAGAGCACAACCGTAATTGGCATGCCTCTATTGGATGCAGACAGACTTACTGCCCGAACACAATGGTGTAGCTGTAGCTGTACTACGTCGCGCTGTCAAAGTTGAAAGTAGGCAAATGCCATAAGAGTGAACACAATGCGTAGTAGTAGCTGTAGCTGTAGCTGTAGCTGAAGCTGTAGTACAAGTTGACTCAACTTCAACTTTTGAGTGCGCTGCAGCGCTACATTTGGACGTTTCACAAAGAAAAAAAAACAAAACAAAGCGAAATGGCTCAGCAAAATTGACATCTTGCGCTACACCATTGTGGACGAGCTGTGCTACATTCCTCAGCTGCACTCTGACTTTTAATTTCACAGCGCGGCGTACTACAGCTGCAGCTACAACATTGTGTTCGGACAGTTAACGTGTGCTCCAAAAAAGACAGTAAAAAACTTATTGTCTTTGTCACGGGTCACTTCTCCGTTACCAAGCATTTGAACATGTTAGTACTTTGATATGAAGTGTGACAACACCGCGGAGCACTTTCTCTGAGAAAGTCTTACATTTTCTCGAATCAGGTTACAGATACTCGATGCAGACATTGTGACTTGTGAGAGCTGGTAACTTAGGCTCCTTGTCATGGCAGCGTCTTTTGTCTTTTCTAACAACATTTGCGGCCTGTAACATAAAACCACAAGTCTACAAGTCAAGAGCCACTTGTAATATTATGGTCATTACAGTTGTAAGAGATCAAGCAAACTTGTAGCATTGTGTTACAGAACTTCTTACTCTTATAAAAATCCACTTGTATTACAAGTACTTGCAGCTTCGGGTTACAATCCCTAGAAAACCACAACGAAATGAAGATCGCCCGCCATCTGGTAGTAGGAGAGTTTGTGTCTTAATGGTATAGTTTTTCAAGTCAATGACGATGAGGACTACAAACAAAGTGATGACGACGATGGAAAGTCGAAGGGAGGAAATGATTACGCAACTGGAACCGTAAGTGTCAAGTGTAAAAATATAAAAAAGCTTCGAAAAACTACAAGAAATCACATTCCCAGTATTTGAAAAGAGGTTATTGAAGCTCAACCCAGATATTAGGAGCCAAGAGTTTTGAGGGTTACAGAAGACAAAGTTCTTGATTCCGTGGTGGGAAGAACACATGTGAGCTGAGGTGTCAAAAAGAACCAGATCTGCATAAGTCTTGAGTTTTCGGAGATGACAAAAATTTAAATAAATATGAACTCATGAAGCTTTAAAGGGAATTTGTTTTCTCAGACTACAACAAAATGATTATGTGTTCCTTTAAAAGACAAAAATTCTATTAAAGAAAAACGCCCCATTGTTGCTTTTCTCAGTGAACTTTATCAGTTCATTTGACTATGTATGCAAAACTAACGAAGTTCGTCATTCACCTGCGTTATCATAATTTCAATTCGCTTTCGCATGCTTTTTAAGGTTCAACAAGTTCAACAAGAACTGTTCATTTACATACGTAAATAGTATCTGTAAAGCTAAAGATTCACTATCAATATTATAGCTTAAGTAAGGTGCTTCAACAAGTCAGCCAGTGGCAGGCTTATCGTTCAATGCCCTCTCAGCTGAGCGATTACAATTGTAAGTACTCAACAGAAAATAGAACACGACTTTCAATATCGCGCTATAAAGCACCTCTGGTCGAGTGTTCACTCAAATTACGAGATGCACGAGCCTATGGTTGGAAAGACAAAAAAAAAAAAACAAACAAACAAATAAACTATCACGTTCGATACTTTGGTAATTAACATTTTCCATTGAATGACACCAGTGAGACAATCTGCTTGCGCAGTGACTGAGCTGAGGCCCATTTTTACAAAGCCATTAAATTTTAATCAGATAATTTGAAAAAAAAAAAAAATTGACTGACTGAGAGTGTTTATACGAACGCTGTCCACAATTTATGCTTACGGCAGTGTTTGTTGTTTATTTCCCATCCACAGATATGATAATAAGTAATTAATTGATTCACAAAACAAATGCAGATCGTATACTGCATTTAGACAGGTCCGTCTACGGGTATGCAAGGGCCGAACATTTTATTTGCTCATTGGGGCTCACTTCGAAGTTTTACGAAGATCTTCAAAAACTATTCAAAAAAGAGTCAAATTACGTAGGCACTATTTCAGTTCAGAAGAAGAGACGTAGAACTCACACCCAATGAGCTAGCTGATGATCAGACCATGCGGTAGCAGTAGCAATTCCTTCAAAACTGCTGTTTAAAATTCAGAAGATGCTGTCTTTCAAAAATTGATTTGACATTGTTCCTGCCTTTATTTCGAAAATCGAAACTTACTAATGTCTTTAGATAAAAAAAATTTCTCACTTTCTTTGCCTTTCTTTGTTTTTCCATCGGTAAAATTTATATTTTTGTGAATTAAGGACATCGGATATAAATGCTCTTAAATACCGTTTTTACTTTGCCTAAGTCCAAACATCTCCGTAGAGTTTCAAAAAATCAATAGTCCTTAACCAGAGGCGTGTAAGAGATGTAACAAGTCTCCAAGTCAATAGCCACGTACAGGTTTATGTCCATTGTACTTTTAGAAGAGTAAGCTTAGTGTTCCAGAAATATTTTACACTTGTCATAATTTACTTGCATTACAAGTACTTGTAGTTTTTGGTTACAGGCCTCAAATGCAAACCTTTAAAGGCAACTCAAGTCATAATTAAGGCACTAAAAAGTCGGTTTCAAAAACACAACAATTTATGAGATAGCTCCAACCACTCATAGCGGACTTACAAGGGAAAAAACTAATGGTATCTTAAAAGATACTCGACATAGGCCTTCTATGCCTTGTACACCTTCGAAGTTGTTTGAATTTATTCATCCAATCACAATAACTACTTAATTGCAACACCTCATTGAACACTTTATATCGACGTATGGTTTTTACTAAGCATTTGACAACCAGGGACCTGTAAGCCTGTAACACAAAACTACAAGCACTTGTTATAATTGGCAATTATGACAAATGTAAAAAATTCTGTAACACAAAACATAAAGTTTGCGTGATCTTCTATAAGTCTAAAGGACATAATCCAACAAGTGTCTCTTGACTTGTAGACTTGTAACTTTGTGTTACTGGCCCCAGAGAAGTTACAGTGGAAGAGACAAGAGTAGCCCTGTTTTTTTAGTTCTGGAAATCAGGGCTGCGAATGCTTAGCTCAGAAAGTGAAGCATATTTTGTAATGAGTGCATTTAGATTAAGCAAATAACTTTTCCAATTTAATTTAACACACATTATATGAAATTCTGCTCATAATTTAAAAATGAATTATAAAAAGAAGTGTACAGTTGGTTGTGATCGCATCACTTGAGAACGGCTTGACCGAATGAAACCAAATTTGTTGTACCTTAGGGGATGTTGGTAGATGGTTTTTATAAAAAAAAAATCTGAAATCGATCGACCCGTTCCCGAGTTATGGCATTTTTCCTCAATGTCGCTTTTGTCTATATAAAAACTACGGGAAACGAAGGACCACACCGGGATCCTTAAAACAACGGACTAATACAAAATAGAAAACCGTCACTACGTAGCATACGGATACAAAAAGCAAATTAAGTAGATTGGCCAGCTCTGCTGAAACCAATATATTTGCTATGTAAAATATTTGCACAATCGGGTCTCAGGTCTTTTTCAGGACAGAGACGGGTCTGAATGTTATTTATTCTAATGGTATTTGAATTTTTAGACAAAAAATTTATTAAAATGTAATCACAGAATAACATTTTTGAATGAATTTAAGTCGAAAGGTCAGTTTGGAAATAAGTTTTATCAGTGAATGTCAATTACAAAAACAAGTGTATGGGTGAGTTTAATATGAAAAATAAAAATTGAAAAAAGCAAATATACGGCGATAGTTAAAAGATCTTGTGATTTGAATTAAGTAATTGAAGCACTTGGAAGATGAAGGTGCTAACTGACATTTTTAAAAATTTGAATAAAACGCTAGTTTACTTATGTTTATTACCTACATGTACTTTGTACTTTGCATAGCATATGGCACTTTTAGCTTTAAATAAATAAATAACCTTTCTGGACATGATAGAGAAAAAGACCAGACAGAAACTAAAAGTTGAATATGGAAACTTCATCTCAATGAAAAACCAAACATTTTAAAAAATGTAACATAACATCTTCATCTTCTAAGGTCTAAGCGCTTCAATAGTGGAGTTCACACTGTACAATTAGTTGAACAGACTTTGGTTTGAACGACCAATGTTGGATAATGTAACTCTCAGACGACCGCTTAACCAACTTGTTGGATTGTTTTCAAATATTTTTGAAAATCTAGAAGTTGTACGGAGTGGAGGAGTAAATGACATAATGCTGGACGATAAGTTTGAACGCAAACTACATCCGTCCAATCCAACATCCATCAAACGAAGTCTGTCCAACTAATTGTACAGTGTGAACTCCGCTAATTGTAACAAGATATACGATGTTCGAGATGAAAAATCAATTAGAAGAATTGTCTAGTTTAGTAAAATTACTTGGAAATTGGTGAGTAAAATTAGATATGCATTTGGAAATATTTAATCACAACGATTCATCCGCAGTAAAAAAAAAAAAACAACTTGAAGAAGGAGGAGCCTAAAGTTTTTAAGAACTGCAAAAACCAATCCAATGACGCTTATAAATGCAAAAATCACCACACTCACCAAAACGTTAGCTTTTTTGTACTTTTTTTAGATTGAGTTTAGTTGGGACTTGAACGCTTTGAATTTAATTTGTGAACCCATTCTTTCACTACTAATCGAACTGTCATTGCCGATTTATTCAGTAAACTAAATTTTTTTCATCATGGTAAAGCACACGAACGAGCAACGTCTGAAAATTATAAGTTCGGCCGAAATTCGGAGTCGGTGACCGCAACTTGAAGAGCATTAATGTTTATTTAAGTTGCACAGATAGAATTTAAAAAAATACAAATTAACTTTAATTTTTTTTCTCAAACTAAGAAAAACTTTCAAGTTCGGTTTTTTGTGTTTGTTTTACTCAAAACTTATAAGAGCATTGATTATGGTTGAAGAAAATTTCTTTTCAAAATCTTAACTTTGATACTTCTTTACTTAAAAACGGTTCACTAATATTCTTTGAACCAGAATTGTTATTAAAGAACAAGCATTAGCTTTCGTTGGTTTTTTATAATTTTTTTTTTTTTTGCATCTCATGCAAAACACCCTGAATATTTAGAAGTGAACACAAACTTTGGCAACTTAACGCACGTTTTTCAATTGAGAAACAAAAATCTATTTAAAAAAACCAGGGTTACCTTAATCATCCCACTCCTGCTTTACGATGAAGAAGCGTGGATTTTATCGAAAGATTTAACAACGAGTTGTATGAGCTGTTCTGTGACATTGGCATCGCGAGGCTATGATGGCTAGGCCATGTAGAGCGGATAGATGGGCACTCCGAAGTCCTCATCGATGGGTTTTCGAAAGCAAATTGCAGTGTAGGGAAATCGAGGAAGTGGAAGACTTTCTCTTAGGTGACACAATCAAGTGGACGAAGACATCAACTGACAAAGAGTGCAAAACTGGAGAGAGCTTGCCCGAAATCGTCACCACTCATAGCTGCTTGGTGAGGGGAAACTAACATTCACAGACTATATGCCTTTAATAGTAAGTGGGGTATACGCGTCAACTCAGCCAAATCAGAGCTCGTCTACTTCAGAAGGCCTGGAGTCAGTAGAGGCTGCCGTACTGCTGGAAGATGCAGAGCAACATCACTATTGCTACCCGATGGAACTAGACTGACTTCCCAACTGAACGCGAAGTATCTAGGCATCAGCTTTAACGAGGTGCTTAGATTTAACCCGCACTCACGCGCTGTACCCAGGCCAGCTTCGCTTTCCACCGTCTTTACCCTTTGATGTGAAGAAAAACAGGACTAAGTCAGTCAACGAAACTCCTGATGTACAAGCAAACTGCTGAGACTCGTCATCAGCTACGGCAGAATTGTCTGGTTAACCATCTCCAAGACAGCGATGAGCTTCTACTTCTCGAAAGGAATATTCTGAGACTCTGTACCGGCTTCACTTTCGACCACCAGCGCCAAAGACACTACAGCAACCAGCTTATGTACGAGAAGGCCAAAATGATGTCCTTGGATCAATACGTGCTATTGACAGTAAAGAAAACGTCTGCAGATATCAACAACCACCAGAATCATTTGGTGAGAAGGATGACCAATGAGCGTGATGTACACTTTGGACGAAGAAATAATACCAGCCAAGGCACCAACCTCTACGCTGACCCTGGGTCAGCATATTTCCGTGGCTTATGCCACCCCCACAACTTCCCAATACAGAGGGACGCCAACGACAACTGGAACGGAACATCCCGAGATCACCCAAGTCAGCCGACTTATAATTAAGATTTATCTTATCAGCTATGTAATATTAAGTTCTAGACAATGTATTTGGTTAGCCCCCCATGTGCCAACATTCTTATATCATCGTTTTTAAATTATCGAGAATAAGTATCAATCTTAATATATAAAAAGAAGTGTACGGTTGGTGTTGATCGCATCACTTGAGAACGGCTCGACCGAATGAAACCAAATTTTTGTGGTAGCTTAGGCGATGTTGGTTGGCCGAGTTAAGGCCTTTTTTCCTGAATGTCACTTTCGTCCATTTAAAATACACGTAAATCAACAAAAAAACTGGAAACTTTGAAGCTATCTTACTTAACTTTCGATTTAATGAACGTAGGGCCTGAGCCACGTCAGGCGCGACAGCTAGTTGTATATTTATATATATGTATAACGTTCAATAAAATAAAATCGCCCGAAATCGACAATGTGGACGTAAGATGTTGGCTGAGGCTCAGGTTCATAACGAACTGTAATGCCCACCTAAGTAAGTAATAAATCAGATACTTAAGCACGTCTTAGTTCCTAACGTAAATCAAAAAAATTATTTTAAAAAAAATGCGATCGTAATTCGTTATTGAAACTCCATTTGAGAGATGCAAAACAATATGGCTGCTTAGCTAAAAAGTCTTATTTTAAAATTGGCAACAGTGTTTCTAGTGACTGTCATTTTGACAATTGGCAGTATATCTGCGGTTCTGACATTTCACAGTGAAAAGACTTACTTAAGAACAAATTGCAACAGCCCCAGTTGCTTGAAAAAGTGTTCGAAAATTGGACTTCTCGATTACGTTTTATTCAAGCCAGTCGTGGAGCTCATATGTCAGAAATCTTTTTAAAGCACTCAAGGCACAAGAATATTTTTCGCTTAAACAAAACTATCTTAATAAAGAATCTGTTTTGAATACCAGAGAAAAAACACCCTTTAGTAGCATTCAAATAAAAAACATTGGAGTTATTGAGTTTAAATAACTCGTTTAAACTAAGACGAAGTAGAAAGAATATTTGTGTGACGCTGTAGATGCAGAATTAGGTAGCTGCTTTACTAAAATTCTCATCCATGACTTCACGGGCGACTCAGCGCTCAAATTAAACTGGTAGTTTTTAATAGAGCATATTCAACAAACTTAATTCATAAAAAGAACCAAATTCAAATCTATGAAAATAAAGAGCTTTCTTCCAGTTCCCTCCTATAGCCATTCGCTTCCAAAGAAGCCTTCTTCACGACAAACTTGTGTAGCCACTCAGTGTATTACTAACTTTATGTAAGTCTTATATCTTTTCAGCTTTAACAAACTCGCTCATTTTCATTTTGGTTAAAAATTCTGAATTGAACTCGATACATCTAATTATGATATCAAAATAATTATATTCATGCGTTTTCGTTTCCATCAATGTTATCGCTCATAAGTGCTTGTGCCTGCTGCGACACCCTTCTAGACCCAAAACCACGAAACGAATTCTAATTTCGACAGACAAGACTCATGCATTCGATCTTTGAAAGTCAATTTAAAGAAAAACCCGTTCCTTACCATCCACAGATCTATTAACGCGCCATAAAGACACACAAAAATATATTTTTTTTTAAATAAATTTTGATATGACCTTGGTTTTAGTATACGAACGTTTATTCTGGAATACCACCAAGTCCTTTCTCTTTTTGACTAGAGTCAAAAGCGTCGGTCGTTTGGATAGGTAAATACAAGAATATACTATTCTACATACCCGCTTAATTGCTCCCTGAGACAAGACACTCGGTTATGGCTTTCAACATACCGCATCAAGGTTCCAATATCATTTGATACTAAGACTAACTAGAATACTGCAGCAGCAGCAACAACAGCAATAGCAGCAACAGAGCAACAGAGAGCACCATGGCAACTGGCATGACTGCTACACTTTGCCAGCGACCTTCAGACGCCCATTACTACATGTTTTTAATCACTTGAAGACTTGAAACAAAATTGTTTCGACAATGTGTTAAACTTTTTGACGATAGATTATACCAAAGTTATAATTAATAATTTACTTGTGATATGTAAAGTCGTATCAAATGGTGGAATATTAATTTTCTTTTACTTTTTTTGTGTTAAGTGTGGAGATAAAGATAGTAATTATTATCCATTTGATTGATCTCATGGTTAAGTAATTCATTACTTTCAAAAGAACCTGCCCATTATTATCGTTGAAATGAGATCCATTTTAAATTGGCACAGCGTAAACACAGCTGGTTCTGGCTCTGGCTCTGTTGTCTTGTTTTTCAAAGATTCTGTCGAGATAAAAAAAGAGTCTTAAAATAAATGTGGGTACTTTATTTATTCGTTGTACGTAGCAAACAACAAAAACATGTGATAAGAGGTATTATCAGTAATTTGCATAATACAAGACTGTTTTCTTTTTCGTTTCTTAAAGAAATATTACAAGGCCACCGATTTGCTAAGATGATGATATGTGAATGACATAAATAAATAAATAGGGTGGCGCAACAGAGCGAGGAGCCCCTGGGCCCAGCGCATTTCTCACAGCCATGCCTTGTTAGGGAATGGAGGGACCTACAATTTTCTGCCGGTTCCGAACGGCTAATTGAGAAAGCGCTTTTCATGGCAATTAATTAACTAACGGAGGACTTGCCAATTCCTCGCGAAAGGCGATACCCGTGGAAAAATTTTTTTGCCTCTGCTGGGATTCGAAGATCGAACCTCTGGGTTAGCAGGTGGACATGCTAACCATCACGCCACGGGTACCACGGGTGAATGACATAAGTTTGAGGAATGAACAGTGCACTTTGTTCAGCAGTGAAAAATATTTTTGGTGTGAAAGTTTAAATTCAAAAAATTAGCCTTAGTGGCACACTAGCTTAAAATTACAATTGAATCAATTGATAATTGATTTTAACTTCATTCATTTTTAGAGTAACTCTAAATTTAAAATCAGACAACCCTCATTTTAAATACTTAAAGCCTTACTCTAAATCATCTGGCGTTTCTCATTTGCTCGACATTTTGTGTGATTTTTTTTATTATTTGCATCTCAGAGACTAAAGGGCCAACTATAATGCACTTAGCTCAGCTTAGGCTAGTGTCAAAAACCAGACGAAAAGTTTCCGAAAGTGTTCGTTAAACAAAGAGCAACTATAATGGATTCTGGCTACTTAACATGTAAACATGCGTTGAGCTGAGTTAAGTTGATTTGATACCACAGAAGAGATACACAAGAAGGCAAACCACACCACACAATGAAGACAAATGGCAGTTGCGGGGCAAGAGAAGTGTTTGTTTTCTCTCTTCTTTTCTTCCTCTATGGTTGATACGCTTTAAATTGACATTTACGTAAGTTCGAGCCAATCCAATGGCTCTTGCTTAATTGCGCGAAAGTGAGCGAAATTTAACGAAACTGAGTAGAACGTCTATTATAGTTTAGTCTCATATAAAATTGTGTATTGGCTCGTTCGCGTAAGTAGGCGCAAGCTCGGCAAAGTGCATTATAGTTGGCCCATAAGTCGCACGGGTTAGAGCAAGCTCATATGTAGGTACTTATTTATACGCTCCTCTGAATCAAGTATTTCTACACAAAAACAAAACTTTCGGTGAAGGTGTAGATAATGGTAAAGTCGGGAGTGGTAGGGGGTGCCCCCCACAACAACCTCCAAGTGCAAACAGGTGGCGGTTTTTTTTCTTATTTTAATAATAATAGCCAAAAATTCGAGCGGGGGTGGGGTCATTATCTACACTTTTACCAAACTTTCATTCCACATTTTCGTTTGCAATTAAGATTTATGTATTTTTTTCACCTGAGCTTTTTTTTCTCTGCTTTTTAGGTCTGTTACCTCACTTCATTTCTCTGAACTATCAAAATTTCACATTCATTTTAAGTCCATTTTAAGGTTGTCACTAGTTAGTGTGGTATTTGTAAATCCTTTGCATTTAATGACCCCATTTTAAAGTAAGAGTGATGTAAGCAAGAGCTGGCACTTTCTCTTCAAAACGCGCTGACTATAAATTTTCGCTTTTTTTCAATCAGGAAGGTTCAAAGGAAACGTCTATGTGCTAATACTTTGTTTTTCAACTAACTTTTTAATTCAAGTTGTCTTAGTGAATGGGGTTTGAGCAGACAAGTCAAACAAAATGCAAAATTTCTTTGAGCGATTGAAAAAAATGAAAAGTACTTTTTCCAGAAAGTCAGTCATACTTTTAGGTACCTACTTCTTTCAAAATTTAAATTTTCAAAAAAACGATCTATTTTTTAACGCAATTTCTCAAAAGTATGTATACATATTTCGAAGTACTATATCAAAATTCTATGAAGATCCGAACAGTCGAACTGTATACTCTTGGGTGACGTTTACGTAACTACCTGAGCCTCCTTAAATCACGATATTTTGTTAAAGAAAACTTTAGACGCGTTTTTGTCGAGTTTACGCTGCTTGTGGATAAAATCTCCGAAACTATTTCTCCGAACCCTTCCAAAGTTTACCACATGTTCGTTTTGACTAGAACTAAAGCGCATATACCTATACGAACTTTGAATTTTTTTTAAAAATTCGCTACAGAGCAAGGACCCCCAAGACCTAGCGCATTTCTCACAACCATGCTTGGGAGGGAATGGAGGGGACCTATAATTTTATGCCGCTTCCGAACGGCTAATCGAGAAAGTGGTTTTCATGGTAAGGAATTTTACTAACGGAGGACTTGTGGAAAAACAGTTTGCCTTTGGGATAACAGGCATACCACAAAAGCGCATATTATGCGAATTTTTTTTTTTTTTTTTTTCAAAACTTCAAAAAAGCGTTTACATTCAGTTTTCAGTCTTTAACTCAGAACTCATAAAAGCATTGATTATTTGAATAAAAGTTTGCGCTCAACGATTATAAATTTAATTAAAATCTTATTTAAATAAGAAAATAAAATTTTTTTTTAAAAAAAAGTTAGTCGAAGAACATATTTCATTTGAATATTTTTTATTTTTCTTTATAAAATTGCCTTTCGAACTTAAACGAAAGAACAAAGAACCTTTAGACTACGTTTTTCTGGTCTCTATGCAACCTATCCGTCCTGGACTTTTGTCGTATCTTATGCAAAGCTTACTTTACAAGTAAAAATTATATGCCAATAGATGACAAATTGCGCATAGCTCAGGAACGGCTTGACTGATTCAACAAGTTCATAAAATGTAAAGAGTTGTAAGGAGAAGGTTTGTATAGCAAGGAATTTTGAAAAGAATCCCAAAAGGGAACATTTTTTTACAAATTTAAAAAATCAGTAAAAGCCGACGTTTTTTTTATTACTCAATTTTAAACTGCAATCTGTGTATCATTGGGAACGACCCGACCGATTTAGTCAACTTTTCTTTTAAATTGAGAACTGTCAAAAGGAGGTCTGTATGAAAAAAATTTTTTTCTTAAATGGTGCACTTCGCACAACAATACATTGGGAGAAATGAAAGAGGTAAGATGTAGAAATATTGGTCCCAAGCCGCAAGCCGACACCACGCACATCAAATTAATGAAACAAAAAACTAAATTGAAGGCAAATGAAATAAGAACTGTTAAAACACGATCAAATATGACTCTGGCGCAATGGAAGTAGTTAAATTCTATCTGCTCAGTTCGAGCTATGGCAAAACAGACAGATACGAACGTTTCGGGTTCAGATACGATCTTTCAACGTTAGAATTACGAACAGGAACGCACTGCTTGCCAATATTGTGATGCATCGAGAAGCGTAATTTGAAATAGTCTTCAATTTTTGGGGCACTCATAGTAACATACCTGATGTGTGTAAAATAATGTATAGTTCCTGGTCCATTCCTACTTTAATACCAAAATATTGATTATTTTGAAAAAATCAGTATCTTGTGGAGATTTATTCACATTTAAGCCTGGCGCCGGCGCCGCCCGTGGCATCATGGTTAGCATGTCCACCTTTTACTTGGGAGGTTCGAGTCCCAGAAACAGAAACATTAAAGAAAAGAAAAATGTTTGCAGGCATCGCTTTTTAAAAGGAGTTTTCAAGTCCTCGTAGTGTAAAATACACTGCCATGGAAAACGCTTTCTAAATTGGCCGTTGGGAATCAGCATATATGTCCTCGAAATGCGTTAGGCCCCGAGTTTTCCAGAACTTGGTTGCGCCACCCTACTTACTTATTTTTGAGTCCAGTTCAACTGAAAAATGGTCTCGAAGAAACTTATTTTTTTATTGGTTTACTTCTTTACTTTGTTTGTCCTCGACTGCTACACAAAAGTTTTATAAGTTTGCCTTTATAAGTTTGCCTCACACGGATCAAAACTCACTGATGAGAATGGGTATTAGCTCATTCGACTTATGTGGAGGACGGCAGAACGAAGAAGCTGAGGAAGGATCATTGAACTTGGTCTGTGGTGTCCGAGCTTGGCCACACTAGGAAGAAGACCTCGGATAATAAAGAATAACTCATCGACAAATTGGACGACATCTCTTACCTTCAACTGAACAGCATCTTAAAGTTCATTCAGGGCTCAAAATGGTGCAGTGATCACAATCAGAACACAATCCTTTCCTACATATCACTTCTTTTCAGCTAGCGGCTACACCCCCATCCAAACTAACCTACCCGTAACCAAGTTGACATCAGATACAAATTGATTTCTCCTAACAGTCTTTGTTTGTATTCACCCCCCTAAGAGCCATCAGCTTATCCCTATTTGCTCTATAATTATATGCTTAGAGATCCAGGCATGAAAACAGATATATTTGACAAACAAGACAAGCTTCGATAGATCAAACTCGATAAACATACGCGAAGCTCTATCAGAAAAAGAAAGATTGAAAGTTCTTGATTCTCATAAAATTGGCTTCAAAATGTTAGTCAAATGGATGTTTCAGAGGGCTGGCATACATACAAGAAATTTTGTTTTGTTTTTGTAAAACAAAGAAGGCTTCCCCCCCCCCCCCCCCCCCCCCTCCAGAGGTCAATAGAAGAAAATTAACATGTCTAGGCCTAATGAACTTTGCTTACTCTTTTAAAACACCTGCACGTGTAGGAACTTCCGAATGTGCACTGATCAATGAACTAATTCTCTAAAGCTGTTATCGTTTTCATACCAAGAAAAAAAAAGAAAAATATTAAACAATAATCTTATCGCTTTTTTGTGCTATAACAAGAACAACCTGCTCAAGTTCATTCGTTAAGCAACAAATCATTCAACCCGCAGAGATATTAAAATTTATTTAAATTCAAAACGGACATGACAGGCCTTATCATCATTTGATGTCTCAATTGTGTGGCTACATCTATGTATTTCTTTGTTTATCAATAAGTTCAAAAGTTTTTTTTGCACAGATCTCACATTTCAATGCAAGCAATAATAAATACAACGTTTGAATAAAACTTTTAAGACTTTTTACAACCATTCATCGGTCTAAATTAAGTTCACTGGCAAAACTTTCAAATTTAGCTTCATAAGCACATGATCATTTTCGTGCTGTCAATCATTTAATTCTCAACAGAAAAAGCTTCAGAAAAAACAAAACAAACAAACTTATTTTTTTTCGTAATTTTAAGCTGTCGTGGGATGGGGTGAGTGGACACATCTTGCATGAAATTCGATTGTTATGATGTTTGATACTTAATTTGAGTAGCATGGGAGAATATACACTCTGGATATCTTATCTCGTGCAAACGAAAGCTTAAAAATATGAATGTTATTTTTTATTGCATAATTCTATGAGTTGAAAGTATTAAGATCAGGGCGAGCTTTTCTGTTGTACGTACAGTGAATCGGATTTTTGTCAGTGGAGTTTTAGTATTGAATTTTCCAGTTCACTTCATAACGTCAGTCCCCGAAGGTATTTTTTATCGTGATCTTGATGTGCTTTTCGCAGCTGTTTTTGATGAAAAATCAATCTATTTTTTCGTATCTTTGTATTTAGGCGATCTTCCAGAACGGTGAATTTAGCATCCAACGAATGATTGAAATTCACACATCCACTAATCCAACTTCTTTCCATGCGGCTCTTCAGTTTATCAATGAATTGCTTACATCAACTTCTGCCGTAGAGGGTTCACAATTACATTCTTGTCGTTCTTGTTCACGAAAATTTTGTTTAATTTGGGTGCCGTACTTTGCTCGGAATAATTATGAACAGAGAAAGAAAAAAACAAATATAGTTCGCATTTTAATGAAAATAAAAAGGTAACTTTAAAAGAGATGTAGAACAAATTTAAAGCAATGCAAAGTGCTTCTTGTTTTCCACTTAAACTGCGATTTTAACTTTAAATTTGGAAATTAATCGGACGGCAAAAAAGACACGTCTAGTTACTTCTCATGCTTTAGTATGAAACACGTTTTTCCGGCGCCAGCCTTCCAGATATTTAATCTCAAACGATAATATCAAAATTTTAATTGAAGATCAAATAATTGAGTAAATGCAATACCAACTCATATGACAGTCTGTTATAAGGTTGCCGTGAAACAAAAAAGATGGAGAGAAACTTGGTCATTACGAAAGGCAAGTACTCCGAGTGATCTTTGGTCCCGTTGGCGAAGACTATATGTGCGGAGAAGAAGATTCGACCACGAACTGTAAGAGCTGTACTGAATATGAGCATAGCTAGAAGAATACGCATCGCGAGACTCCAAAAACTTGGACATGTAGAACAGATGGAAGCCAACGCTCCGAATCGACTGACTTTCGAAAGAAAGTGCTTAAGAGCTCAACCGACTCATGGTGCAAAACTAGAAAGAGCTCGTCCAAAATCGCAACTGTTGTCGAAAGATGTTGATTGAGGCAACCAGGATATCCCCAAGCTGTAATGACTTCATAAGTAAGGTAGTAAGTCAGTACTGTTTTCTGCCTATAAAAAAATGTTCCATCTCTAACAGATGACTATATTTTTACCTCTAATCAATCAATTTTCAGGCACTAATAACATTCATTGTTCTTGACAGACAGACTCCGTACAGAGAACCTCCTGTTTGAAACAAGGCAAAAAAAAACTTTACCCATTAGGTACTCATTGAATTTCAGGACTTCCTGGTTAGATTCAGATGAAAAAGAAAAGATTCTTAAAAAGGCATCCTGAACCTTAAACCTGTACAATCTTGTCAAACATGATGTTAAAGAAATCGCATGGCAGTTTTTCGCCATGCCTAAACCCTTTTTCGACATAAAAGGTCTCGGTGAGTTCCTTACCGACCTTGACGGAGCAGCGTTGATTTTCGAAAGGCATCCTTTATAATCGTAAGGGTTTTGCAGGGATGCCGGAACAAGACTAGCTCTGTACAGATTGTCACTGTAAAAACTGTCAGACGCGGTATTAAAATCGAAAAGAGATAGTGTTTATCGATATTATATTCACGGGTTATTCAGACGTTCACAAAAAACAAAACAACAGACAAAACAGACAAAATCTTAAACGCGACGTTGAAGGCTAAATCCTCATAAACGGCCGCGGAGTCATTGTGAGGGTCTCCATTTTTTAGGATTTGGCATAGGATACCGAGGTTTCATTCATCGGGCATGCTGTCTTTCAACCTTGACATGCAGATCAACTTAAGGTCATTTAAACTTGCGGTGTTATTTAATTGCATAAGGCATACTTACTTCTTCCAGGTCAGAAGAACGGACAGATCATCTTCCAAGTTGAATCTTGAACTGTCAGTCTGCTTGTGCAGAAAAACTATAAGGAATTTTGTTAACTAAAAAATAGCTAGAAAAGACGATAGAAGCAAACCCTTGGAAAAGAAACATCTATAGCCATTCGCGATACACGTCTGAAGCACCATCGCAATAGAAAATTAGCTTCGCATGCACAGCTGTGCTCCACTTTTTAAAAATAAAGCAAATGCCAAGATCAATGTAACTGGGGCAGCGAAATTCAATCAAGGTTATTTGTTCGATTGCAATTAACGATACAATGAAAACCTTACAAAAAAAAAACACCTGCAGTTATCGCCTCAAAAGATATTCTTTTCAAATTGTACAAGGCCAACACAGCACTTTATCAGATAATTTTTTTCAAGCACTTATATCCCGGATCTCTTGAAACCTTGTGCAATAATAAAAATAGAAGCATTGGAAAAATAGAGGGAAAGATGTAATATGCTGTAGTAAGGTATCAAATCATTTCCATAGTACCAACTTTGTATGAATTTCTATTTGATCTGTTGTACTTTGCAATTTGATTAGCAACACGAATTTTTATTCCAAAAGCTATCGGCCATAACCCAGCGAACCTGACAAGCGGATCACTAGAAGTGCAAAGGGTAGTCAAGTGGGAGAGCAGCTGATCCCTTCGAGATCACTTCACTTGCTCTCTTCGAATTTGAAACCGAATTATTTTAACTTTTGTTTTCGATGAGTTTGTTTCTTATACACGAGAAAAAAAATATACACCAGTATTAGTTTTGTCCTCTCCCGTATCATTTGCAGGACGCCGATATTTGAAAATTAGACTAGTTAACTCCAGGGCGCCATTTGAAAGCTTCTTTTAGTACCAAGTGCACTTACATGCATCCTAACCACTATTTCATGTAGCCTATTCTCAGGGGTATATGCATTTTGTGTTCCCCACATTGTTTGCTATTAAAAAAGACAAAATTTCAGTAGGGGTGTTTAAAATACAACGCTGTTGGCAATATGAATTCAAATTCATATTGCCAACAGCGTTTTATTTCAAATACCTCTACTGAAATTTCGACTTTTTTGTAATTTTACTTTCAACGACTTCTGAGTAACGAGATAAAAAAATAATTAATCACCATTCAGTTTTGCGTGACATACATCCTCAAATTGCGTTTGCTTTTGCAAAACAACACATCAACGTGTCTTATCGATATAGATTTTTTTTGTTTTCGACAACAGGCTTTTTAAAGATTCTCATTTAACTAATGACGATTGCCGATATTTACTCACGTAAACGTAAGTACTTATTTACCACTTCAATCATTCAATCTAAAGCGTGACAATAACATTATGGGACTGTAAAGGCATCGTCTGAGCTCTTCAGAGAACTTCAAATAATCAATTTGTATTTAAGTACCAATATCCTTTTCTTGTTTAAAATAGCTTTTCCCATAGTGCCCTTGAAAATGTTGAATGGAACAAAGAAAGCATTTAAACTAATCACTACTTTAAAGTTGAGCGTCGAAGTTAGGCATACAAATAAGAACTTGAGCTTATATGAATTATTCTATGTGCGCAGTGCAGTTTCAGCTCTATTAATGAAAACATCACTCGAGTAGATATAAACAGACACAAATTCCCCATCATGAGATAACATACTAATCAATTGGCTTTTGTTTTGCCCAACACGAGTTCCAGATTACGCTCGTATCTGATGTTTGATAAGACGATATTGTTTGCACATTTCTTACTCGCACCGGTAGCAGTGTGTTTTTGTTTGTTAATTTTTTTTTTTTTTTTCAAAAACAAACAACACCTTCGTATTACGAAATTTTAAAAGACGCACATGTGTGATCGATGACACGTTGCCGACAATAATTATAAATAAAACAGAAAAGAAATGGCAAAACGTAAAAAAACAACAAGAAGAAAAAAAACAAATGAAAAAGCACCGAAAAAGAATCTCTCAGATACAATGTACCTTGCAATCTACTAAGAGACGAGCGACGGGAGGGAGGTAGAAGTAGGTACTAGCCAACGTGGTGTTTTTGTGTGGAAGCTTTTCAAATTAACAAGATTTGTTTACAGCAGCAGTAGGATTGCTTCCGGCAGTCGAAACATTGAATCATTGATTGGCATTACAGTTTGGTGGTTCACATGAATCTATGGCCCGGCCAAGGGTACGGAACTGCAACTAAAAGACGACTAAATAAATAAAAAAAATAGTGCGGCGCAACAGGAGCGAGGAGCCCCAGGGCCTAGCGCATTTCTCAGAACCATGCCTTGTGACAGAATGGGGGGACCTACAATTTCTGCCGGTTCCGAACGGCTAATCGAGAAAGCGCTTTACATGGCAATGAATTTACTAACGAAAGGCGATGCCCGTGGAAAAACGTTTTTGCCTCCGTTGGGATTCGAACCACGAACCTATGGGTTTACAGGCGGACATGCATACCATCACACCACGGGTACCACAAACTAAAAGACTAATGAATCGATTATCAGGATTGATTTTTGTTTGCTTTTTCGAGTGTTTTTTACTTCCAAAAACAGACAGACAATATCTTATTCCACTATCCTTATCACGATTTTTTTGGCAATTCTTAATTTTTTAGTGAGACGTTGTTCTTCTGATGACAAAGTCTCTACTTCTTTACTCTTTTCTTACTTTGAAACTCTTTTTTCGTATAGATGTACAACCCTTCGCTAAGTAAAATAAAGGTTTAACAGCCATTTTGTATGCGAACTTTAAACACATTCTCTTCAAAACTATTTGAAAGAAAGAGCTGTTCATCTTGAAGCCTATTCCACGCCCTAAAGTAAAATTTTTGCTGCTGCTGTTTTCCAGCTCTGTGTCTGTATAATTTATAAGAAACAGGAGGAGGACGACATAATTAATGCTCTAATGACAGAATGTCTCACAAAGCGTTAATCAAGGAAGGCTTTCCTTTTTTGTTTTCATTTATAGTTTATAGACAATAGCCCTGTTCACACTGTACAATTGGTTGGACAAACCTAGGTTTGACAAACCAATGCTTGATAGTGTGAACTCTTAATACGACCGCTTGTCCAATTTGTTGGATGGTTTTCAAAAATTTTTGAAAATCTAGAAGTTGGATGGAGTTGAAGGGTATGTGACATAAAGTTGGACGACAAGCTTGATAGGTGTGAACGAAAACTACATCAGACCATCCAACGTCCATCAAACGAAGTCTGACCAACTAATTGTACAGTGTGAACTGGGCTAATTGAAAAGCTTATCTGTTTTGAATGTTTAAAGTCAAAAACCGGTATAAACTTCGTGGCTGTTCATAACGATAACCTTTCAAGTAAATAAAGTTACACATAAAATACACCGCTTTCGCTATGTAAGAGCCCGGTTACACGGGTGCAAAAAAAGTTGCATGACGGAAAGGAATGGAGCATTTTTCAAAAGGAGCAAAGGAATAGAAAAATATGCCTAATTTGGTGTTTTTCCTCATTTTAAGATATGAGTTTTGCGTTAAAAACTCTTCTTATAACGTAAAAGAGAAGAGACGGTTTTGAGAAGGTAGAAGAGGGATGCACAAAGAATAATTTATTTTCTTTGTGTGAAAGTGATTTCTAACAAGGCTCTAATAACAATAGAACTTGGTTTTTTTGTTGGTGTTTTTTGTCTAAATAATTACTCTATCTGTCAACAGATACCGGTAAAACCAACAGCTAACAATAGAGAATAGAGGGTAAACAAAAACATGTCTTGCTCTTGAACTTGGAAATTAAAATAAGGAACACATTTAGAACCGAGATACGTTAATATTTTTACGATCTTCTATTGTCTCACACTCTTTCTGAGATAACAATATCTCTTGGTAATCAAAAAAAAATAAAAATTCTTTCGTGATAACTACCACCATCCGTCATAAAAGTCGCAATTTGGGAGGACTTTAAGATGATAGGACACGCATGCAGAAATGGTCGCATGTAGTCACATGAAAATAAAAAATAAAAACTAAAATTAAAATGTCATTACATTTAAGCAATTTCAAAAATAAACAAGCAAAATGATCAAGAAGACAAAATATTGTAATTTTTCTTAGTTTTAATTTTAGCTCCAAAAATTTTAATCAACAATGAAATGAAAATTAATACAAAATGAATGGATTGGTCGCACTAATTTACTCTTATTAGCTGAGTGCAGTATTTCGAACTATGGGACACTTGCAAGGTTCTTGACTGGGGGCTGTAGGGTATTTATACTTATAAAATAATGAAAATGGTAAAAAGCTTTATGGTTCTGAACAGAAAATAGTACTACACACGTTTTGTGAAAAATACTAGCACGCTATTACATTTAATTTACTAGAAAGTGTCAAGGTTAATAATTAACCAAAATCCCTGGACTAGTTTTTTTTTTAACTATTTTTTACATATTCAGGAGGTCATTCCGTAAGCAGTCGATAGTAAGACGGTATCGTTTTGAAGATAGTACTGCTCTCCATAACGCAAAAAAACGCTATCGTCTCAGACGGTAGACAATAGACGACAGAACCAATGCTTTCCGCAATAAGTTTAACTGTGAAAATATGACAATAGGACGAAGGCGATCGTTCGGTAGCTATTTTGCGATCTTTCGATAGCTATTTCGCTATCGTCTCATACATTTCTTTGGCGAAAAATCAACTTTTAGGTTTAATTTCTTGTGTTTGTCACTTAAATGGAAATTACGGGGCAAGGGAAGAAAAGTTTAAGATTTTATATGAATATTTTTCATATTTGTTTTGTTTTATTACTAGTGAAAAAATGAAGAACAGTAATGTAATTCCTTGTAATGTCTGGAAGCGACACAAAAGTAAAGTTAGGGAAAACACCGTTCAGGTGCTATCGTCGACAATAGACGAACGAACGATCATCGTCTGTTAAAGTTAGGGTATGACTCCCCAGTTTTATATAAGAAAATGACATGAGTCATTTGTCGTCTATCGTCTACTGTCTATCGTCTATCGTCTATCGTCTATCGTCTATCGTCTATCGTCTATCGTCTATCGTCTATCGTCTATCGTCTATCGTCTATCGTCTATCGTCTATCGTCTATCGTCTATCGTCTATCGTCTATCGTCTATCGTCTATCGTCTACCGTCTATCGTCTACCGTCTATCGTCTATCGTCTATCGTCTATCGTCTATCGTCTATCGTCTATCGTCTATCGTCTACTGTCTATCGTCTATCGTCTATCGTCTATCGTCTATCGTCTATCGTCTATCGTCTATCGTCTATCGTCTATCGTCTATCGTCTATCGTCTATCGTCTATCGTCTATCGTCTATCGTCTATCGTCTATCGTCTATCGTCTATCGTCTATCGTCTATCGTCTATCGTCTATCGTCTATCGTCTATCGTCTATCGTCTATCGTCTATCGTCTATCGTCTATCGTCTATCGTCTATCGTCTATCGTCTATCGTCTATCGTCTATCGTCTATCGTCTATCGTCTATCGTCTATCGTCTATCGTCTATCGTCTATCGTCTATCGTCTATCGTCTATCGTCTATCGTCTATCGTCTATCGTCTATCGTCTATCGTCTATCGTCTATCGTCTATCGTCTATCGTCTATCGTCTATCGTCTATCGTCTATCGTCTATCGTCTATCGTCTATCGTCTATCGTCTATCGTCTATCGTCTATCGTCTATCGTCTATCGTCTATCGTCTATATTCTATCGTCTATCGTCTTTCGTCTATCGACAGTCGTCTGTCGTCTATCGTCTGTCATTTGTCATTTGTCGTCAGTAGTCTGTCACCTGTCGTTTGTCTACTGTCGTTTTTTTTTTTTTTTTTTTGATATAGTAATACGTTCTTTAAATATCCAAAAGAATAAAAAAGTTTTAATGTTGGAATAACAAAGCTCATGAGGCCCGTGTCCTTGTGCATTTCCCTCAATCATACTTTGTTGAGGAATGGAGAGGACCTGCGCTCTTGATTGCAATGTAATTACTATCAGAAGATTTGCTATAAGAGAGATTAGAATAAATTTTGATATTGCAAAATATAATAAGAAATTGTAAATGTTCTCAACAAGTAAAATCGCCAAACGCAGAAGCAGGTGGTTTGATGGAAGAAAGATATGGTTCAGAATACCCAAAATACGCTTCAGTACTTCAGTACTCCACTTTATACGTTAATACTCTTGAGGAACTTTTCAACCGCTGGCAAATGTAGACAACTATTATATTCTATTCTATTCTATTCTGTAATGTTCTGTGATGTTGGAACCGCATTTGATTAGACCTTTTCAGATTTGAAGGCTATGGCCCAATGACTCCGTCTAGCGTTCGACTTTGATGCTTTCAACTGACAACTTCAACTTTGACATACGTCAGAGCAACATGTTTGTCTATCAACAAAACCAAAATACGAATAGCAAATGTCAAAGTCGTTAAATGCGTTGATATTAAAAATCTTTTAACTTCAACGCCACAACGGACGTCACGCACTTTACTTATGGGCCATTCCCCATAAGAAAACATGTGCTTTAATCGAGTTGACAGTTGCGGCCGCTGAAGTCGAATGCGTGACGGAATCATTGGGCCATAGCCCTTATCTACATTTACCACGTAGGTATGATAAAGAAAAAGATTGGTAAATGTGAATTCATGTAAACGATCTCAAACCGTTTGCTATCGAGAACTTTCTTCGAAGTCTTCAAATAACATCTCAATTTTCCCGATTCGTCCCGAAATGTAAGCCCGTGGTAAACAACCGGATGTTTCTGGAACTCGAACTTCGAACTCCCATACGTAACATACGGACAAGCTAATTAATACGCCACTGACATCGCAAAATCAAAAACAAAAAATTACTTCAACCAGTGAAGCGCTTTATCAGTCCCTTAATTAAACTTTAATCAAAACTACAAACATGTGAAAACGACTATTATTATAACTGTCTAGAAATTTAAATTTCCTGGCATATGCTTCTCAAACTGAGCTCCCCACTGACAACGAGAACAGCCGAATACAAAAACTAATTGCCCATAATTATTCTCCGAAAACGAAACCAAAAATGGTAAGTTTCCTCTTACTTTCATTCATTGCGATCGAATGTGCTCATTTTTTTTCTTCTTTTTTTCTCAAAAAAAGCTTACTGCCTGACTGATTCATAAATTCTCCATTCCGCCTCTTCTTTTTTCTTTCCAGTTGATGTGATGTTACCATAAATTTTTGTAATTGACACGACAACTTGCTGCGAACATTCATTTCACAGTCAGACTGAGAGGAAAGCTTTAATTTCACGAAACACACAACGAAACAAAATTGAGAAAATAAAATAATAACAATAATCCGTCTACCAACGAAACGTATCGACCAAGCGTAGCCTGTTTGTATTGCTTTAGAGGTCAGCAAAGAAAACTGTTTTGCACGAATTTGCCAAATTGAAATTGTAAAGGCGGAACGAAGGTTTTTTCGGGGGGGATAGATAAACAGCTGGTTGCACAAGAGTGCGAAGCAAGTCCGACAGAAAAAAAAGAAAAAAACAAAAACAGAAATAAATATAAACAAGAATTCGAATTGCGTGGTAATTTTGATCGAAGACGTTTCTATTTATAGATTTTGTTTCTAAAAGGGCACAAGTAATGTTGGTTTGGGGAGATTGTTTTCGAACGACACTTCAATACACAATTTTAAAACGCAAAAGAAAAAGTGTGAACAATTCTAAGTAATGAGTAGCACTTTTGATCTGATAAAACTCAAGCAATGCAAATTAACGATAACGTTAAGCACATTTTAATGTCTATCAATATTTTTATATTGAAGTATTTGTTTTTCAAAGAACTAAAGTCTAAAAATAAGAGCCTTTATGTTTTCCTCAAACATGAAAAGAAAGAATCATTTTTGTTTGTCTTTTAACAGAATCGTAAAACTTAGCTTTTTTTATTAAACACTGGAATTTATTTCAAATTCAAACAATCAACCCAACCAGTTTGATATGATTTCTTGATTTTCCTGACAAATTGGTTTTGCAACAATATGCCAAAACTATCCACATTCTAGTCACTCTGATCGAATTGAATTCTTCTTGATTTTTTTATTTAATATTCCATGCTTCAGGTTATGAAATTCAAATCATAGATTCAGTAGTTTTGTTTACCGATTGTTAGACTGGTTTCACTTTTTTTTCAACTTAGAAGATGACAATAATACCTAACTGTAGCAAGAACCTGTTGAATGAAATGAAGGCACACGAAAGCATATTTTTATTTCATTTGGTTTATTTTTTCGAAAATAAATTTTAATCCGGTAACAAGTGATTCAGTGTTCGAAAATGTTGATGAAAGATTATGTCAACTCATAGTAAAATTGGTTTCGATTTCAACTTAAAAATATCTTAAGCAGCTTAACCCAAACTAGAATCAACAGGAAACAATCATGAAATAAAGAATAATGAGGACGTTGGTGAATGTACACAACATGACATGACACGAGTCACTTTTAGAGTTAAAAAGGCTCGTAGCTTGTAGGTCTTATTTGTTAGTTCAACACGCAATATTTAAGCAATTTTAGGGCGAAAAAACAAGTCGTGTAATTCGGGTCGGTTCGTTTAAAATGAAACAACTGTCAATTGTGGTTAAGAAGGTAACTGCGTTTCCTATTGGTCAGTTTAAAAAAAGCTCATTGCAGTCGTTTGAGTTGAAAGTCTTGTTACCAAACTAGAATCAGCAGGATACAAACCTTTTTACACGTGAAATATGCAATAAGCTGAACTTCATAATATTAACGTTGGTGTATGCACTCAACACGAGCTGGCATGAGTCTCTTAAAGAGTAAAAAGAGTCGCTGAGGTCTTGTTCGTTCGTTCCTTCGTTCACCATAACCATTTTGAGAAAGGGGGCAAAATATAAGTCGTGAGATACATGTTGGTTTGTTTAAAACGAAACTCCTGTCAATTGCGGTGAAAAAATTTATGCGTTGGTCATTCTAAAAAGAGCTCATCGCAGTCGTTTGAGTTGTAAATTTCGTGGTGTTGCCAAATTTCGTGGTGTTGCCAAAAGCGGTAATTAGTTTCAACATTTAAATGTGAACTTAAAATAATTATATTTTCACATCACAAGCTTACACAAGGTTCACAAGCTCTTTAGTAGCTTAAAAGAAGTTAGGCTAGGTAGCAAAGTCATTGATAAAGCTTTTATTTTAGCTGTATAAATTTAGGAATAACTATTTCGCTAAAGAATTCATCTTCAGGTGGAGCCATAAATGAGGAAACCCGTAAGAGTTGGGTATATGAGAATTCGAACAAAATAATTGAGTCCACTCCAAATATGGTTGCAAGCTAAGCTCATATATCTGTTTTCCATTTTTTTTTTTTTTTTTGTTAATAAGAGTTTCAAATTTTTAAGAAAGAGTACGACACTTTACTACGTCTTAAACTTTAAGAAAAATATAGGGTTTTGGAAGAGCCTTGAAATGAAACAGGGTGCATTTAAGGAGTTCCGTTACTTTGAAGCCGACTAACATTTCTAGTTTTCTTCCGAACACGAAAAGCTTTTGTAAAATTAGAGAAAAAAAAAATATAATTGAGTTCTTCCACTACGAGAAAAAGTGCTAACCCGTCTCAACCCCAATTCTTCTCTACCAGCACCAAGAATGAGGTCAAAAAGTGTGTTAAACCAAACAATGTTATCCAGCAGAATAGTAAAGTACAATTTGAAGAAATAACAACAAGTTTGAGAAGGGGCTGGGGATTGCGCGTTTCTCTCAACCGCATTACTTGGGATTTCGAACAAGTAATGGTCGTTTTCTACAGGCTCCCAACTTGAGGTACTTGCTATTTATATTGTAATGTATATAAGGGAATGGAGGGGACCTACAATTTTCTGCCGGTTCGGAACGGCTAATCGAGAAAAAGCTTTTCATGGCAATAAAGTATCGGAAGACTTGCCAATTCCTCGCGAAAAGCGATACCCGTGGAAAAACATTTTTGCCTATGTTGGGATTCGAACTACGAACCTCTGGGTCAACAGGCAGACATGCTAATAGGTTTCAGAACTAAATATAAAGGCCTTGTTATTACAAACCAAAGTTTGTATTGTCTTTTTCTGTTTTTAGCTGGTAGAAGCCGTGATTAGATAGTCTGACCGAATACGACGTCTACATGCTGTTGCCAGCCGCTGGTAAGAAGAACCAGGAACCAGCTTAGTGTGACCACTATTTTATACAAAAGCGGGCAACATTTACATCACGATCTAACGATACATCAAGTGTGAAAATTGGTTCAAACAGCGAAAAAGTTCTTCTTTAATGATAAATTCTTTCTGTTTCATTAATTTCGCCTCATTCTTTCTGTTGCTTTTTTTTCTTTGTAAAAATCTTGAAATTTTACTCTATTCGCGCAACCGTCTTCGTATCAAATCTCCTTTTATCTCACAAGATCACATTCCTCCAATGCCTTTTCTACAAAACAGTGCTCAAGTGAAATAGCGAGGTGCGTTCCTCCCCTGAAACAATTTAGTCGCAACACCCGTTCAGGTTCATATTTCGGACGCACAACTCCAATGTGAAATGCCTTGACAGACTCTCTTTCTGCCCTGCATTTCGATTCACAAAAGTTCAAAAAAAGTGCACCGGTGTCTCCTATTAAATACTCTGCTGTTTTCCTAAATTCTCACTCTGTGTTTTAAGCATTGTAAGGGTATTCATAACCCCTTAAGGTGCACGTTTACAATTGAAAAAACCCAGACGTGATTATTTTTTTTCGTCACAATCAAAATGGTCTATGGTCTTTTTAACATTAATTCAAAATTTGAAAAGTCAAAGACGTTGTTCGCTTTCAGATCCAAGTTATTTGGATAAAATAGAACTTTTGAAGTTTGTTTTTTCAATTGAACGTTCCTCCCTTTCAAAATATGGTAGAACACGGCCCTAGTCCCAGTGATGCTCGTGGCATAGTGACTGGCGTTTCTACCTGTTACGTGGGAGGTTCAAAGTTCGAATCCCAGAAAATTACCAATTTCTCCGACAGTAATTTCATACCAAGATCAGCACTTTCTCGATTAGGTATTCATAATCAGCATAAATATGTATGTTTCTTCCATTCCCTCACAAAGTATGGGAGAAAAATGAGCTAGGCCAATGTGCTCCCCGCTATGTTACGCCATCCTTTCTATTAACTTATTCACTTATAATTTTAGTCTTCTACAAAAATCGTCAAGCCATTCAATTTGCAATAAGCAAATTCTTAAAAGAAATAAATAAATCACCGCACAAAAAATAAGCGAACAAAATTAATTGCCCAGCTTATTACGTTGAATTTTTATTTTGTTCAATCATAAAAAAATACAGATTACTACATCGATTAAATCAAAAAGAGACAGCTGTCTTGGTTTATCACATAAATATACAAATACATATTCATTTCTGAGAAAACCTTTCAAAAAATTTACTGCTTTATCAGCAATATTAATAATCAAAGTTAAAAAAAGAACTGTTGTGATGTGATTTCTTATCTCTAACTTTGTTTTCGAAAGGGTGTCAGTTAAAATGCTTTTCATTAATCAAGTGGTTATTCGTTACTCAATGACTGTTGTCAAAGAATATGTAGGCGGTACATCAAGGCCATATATAAATCAATACTCTTTGAAGGTCGCAATGAAGAAGTCGGGGCTTCTTTTGTCTGTTCATTGTACAGTTTTGTGTATGGTTTTTTGCATTAAATTCAAAATTCACTCATATTTTTCATTATCGAAATATCGCATTTCGGACAAAGATCGATTGAACATGAAAAGCTCTAAATGCATATTTTTGTGAAATTTTTTGTAGTTTTGTTTTCGGCTCCGACACAAACTCTTCACTGAATTTCTTTACAAGAACAATACTTCCCACAGTGAAACTGACAATCGTCCTTCTTACTGAGAAATCGAGGGGCACAACAGTAAACATAATTCAAAGCCAGAAACAGAATAATTCAAGAAAGAATTAGAAGAGAAATCGTTTTATTTAAAAACTGCAACTTATCAGTCACACAATGCGAATGATGAAATTACTACTAGACAATCCTTCACAGATGACGGAAAAACTGGTGCAATTACAGGAATCGGCATAGAAATGATCAAAAAAAGGTTCATGTCATTTCAGAAGTTCTTGGGTCAGGGTTGCCACAGAAGGTATCTAAAAAACCATTGGCTGATATTATTTGCCAGTTTGTTGGACAAATCCTGCCCGTGGCGTTGCTTAATGGTAGCGCATTAATTGGGAGGTTCGAAGACCAAATCCCAGAAACACGAGGAAATGGCATTTTTCCGAAAGAAATTTCATGTCATGTAAAGTGCTACCTAGATTAGTTGTTAATAATCGGCAAAAAAAACTGTAGGTTCCTTCCATTCCCACAAAAGAAAAGCCGTTAGGTCCCATGGCTACCTGCTCTGTTGCATCATATTTTATTTTTATTTTATAGTCCAAACAAAGTATTATTTCCTGGGGAACTAATAATTGTTACTCGAATTTACCTAATCGAACAACTTTCGAAGGAAACTCAAAGCAGAAATTAGAAAGGTAGAAAATTAAGAGAAATCTTCACCACAGAAACTCTTTAAACTGACACCAACATAGACATTACATTACTTTCTATTATCTATTAAATTAAAAACAATCAAATTTCTGAGCGTTATTTGGCGATTTAATCCCTCTAAGTGATCGAGATGTTATCCTGTGCGTCGCATCGTTTTTACATTATTCCTTTGTGATGACAGATACTCGTATCTTCAATGCAATTTGAGCTTCTAACGATGTAACAGACACCTCGCTAGCACTGATTACGTGTTGAGTGAGAACTCATTTAGGTCTATAGCCAGTGCCCTTGCCCAGTGGTATATACTTCGAGAGCTCATAAGTTTAGCTCCAAGTTCAACAGGAAATGATTCCGAAAATTCGGCAATTTGTTGGAAGAAATCCTTTTTTCATATCTATTCGATTTATTTTGCGATTGAGAACATTTTTTACATATTCGACTGATTGTTTTTAAATCATTTTTCGTATCATAATCATAGCGATTTTTTCCCCCTTTTTTACGTCAATGGTTATTACTTCTGTGTTTCTAGCCACAGCTAAATTAATATTTAATATTTGCACCAAAGTATATCGTGACGAAAATTCGATCTTTTTTTTGATTAATGGGTAACCAAAAATAAAAGTTAGCACTTGGGCTTTGAATACTGAAGGAGTCTGTTTTAAATGTTCAAATCTTTGTGTAAACAGCGAAAAATGACTGTGTGGGTGTGGTTTTACTAACTTAAATATTTGTACCAAAACATTTGTTGCCAGCTGACGTATATTGGAATAAAAGAAGAAAATACAGAAAACTTGTTGGTAGTAGTGGAAAGGAAATCGGTACATAGAAACAGAACTCCAAACGAGATTCGAAACCAAGCTGTCTTACAAAATGTGGAATTATTCATAGGCTTTTGATGAGGTGCATATCACTCCAACTGTCAGTCTTAAAATGCAGACCTTGATTCTCTAGTTACGAACAAATTTTTGATAAGTTCTGTTATGCATAGGCAAACTATAAACAGTACAATTCCTCATCTAATCACTTAAGAGACTTGTTGCGCCGTTTTTGAAGTTTTTTGGACAAATTTTTATTTGAATCATAAAGAAAACTTATATTTTTTCCACACTTCAATTTGAAAGAACAAATTCAATGAATTCTGTTTGAGGCTTTTACTCCAAATTATGAAATCATTTGACATCAAAAAGGTTATATAGCTTTGAGGCTGCGCTTTTTTGCAGCCTTTGCTTTCCTTTGCAGTCTTTGTATTCATTTGCCATCTTTGCTCTCTTTGGCGTGTTTTGATTTTATTTTTGGTCATTCTTTTGATCCACCAAATTTACAGATTTCTCAAATTTCGATACCAACCGACATGATTTCGAAGAGTGAAAACTAAATTTTTACCGTTAGGGTGACTACGTTGAAATTGAGAAACCATTTAGTGCAAATAAACTGTTTGCCGATTGGATTCAATGTATTCCCAATAAATTAAATTAATGTTTAAATAAAGGAAACGAATGCATGCAAATTAGTTCAAAGACTGCAAAAGAATGCAAGAATCGCAAAAGATTGCAAGAACTACAGAAAAGTGCAAGGGCTGTATGCATTTCGGAAAGAATCCTTGAAAATAGTTATGCCAAATGACTGAGTGTAAAATTTTAGTTGAATTCAATAAACAATCTTCAAGGACTGAATTTACACAATTTTGATGTCTTTTACAACCCTATCTATACACGTATATTTGTTATTACACGTGTAACTGTCTTCGAAAACTAACATGGCTAATTGCATGAAAATTCGCAAAGCTCCGAGGAATTGTGTATAGTTGTGCTTTTCTTTCTGTTGGAGCACTTAGACCTAAATGCCGGTTCATTGTACAACCAGATAGCAACCTTCTTCTTATTATAGCTTTCCAGATGTTCGTAGAAAAGCCAAAAGACGCTGCCATGATATGGAGCATAAGTTGCCAGCTCTGACAGTGTCTGCGCAGAGAATCTGTAACCTCGTACGAGAAAAAGCAGGACATTCACAGAGGAAGTGCTCTGCGGTGTCCTCATCTTTTCTTCAAGATGCACAGAGTGCGGTATGACTTTAGTTGCACTAAGTTGGGTGTTAGCGCAAAGTAACGCGAAGCTGCGTGAAGTTTAACGATGACAAACGCGGTAAGTTATCCAAAAACACACGTATTTAGAAACGTTTGCTCGAATAAATAATACAAGAATAACTAAAACACGATTTTAGTTCTTACAAGGTAGTCCAGTGTCTAACGGAATTATCTAAAAAAAAAATCTGAAGCTCAGAAGCTAAGCAGGAGCAATTTGCTCATATTATGGTAGAGAATATTTCTCGTTAGAAGTAGCTCATTTTTGTGCATCTATTCAGTTTGTCTTGTTTGTATTATGTTGTATAACAAAGATAAGGCTTTCAAAGCGGTTTTTCCCCGTTTTACCGTTGATTCAATTAGAATTTTAGAGACGTGATTGTGTCGTATCAAGTGGAATACAAAGCGGGTCATGTTATTATACGTTGCATTCATTTGGATATATAATATGTGTTCAGCAACCCAAATTTTCGGCAGAAGGAAGGCTGTTATTTTGCAGTCTTAATTTTGTACGAAAGGAAGAACTTTTCGTGGTCCAAAGCTCACGTAATGCACTTTCCACACTCTTTCAACGGCGTTGCAAATATGAGTGTCGTAGTGGAAAACTAGACTCAAATTTTCAGCAGACTCAACATGTTCTATAGTACTTTTGTCCTTACAAATTTTTGGAAAGAAGGGTTATCTCAAGATCTTTCATTCATTGCATGAGACTTTGGGAAGTTTGCTGTGATCAGTCAAAAATTGCTTTGCTTATCAAACTGATAGCACAACTTATATGATCTTATGTATTTATCAGAAAACACGTGCATTGAACTATTTTCAACAACAAAAAATAGCGGTCCAATGATGGAACCTTTTGGTAAGCCACACTTTATTGATAGTTAAGCTGAAAATGTGTGTCCTACGTTTAGTGTTTGCCTTCAGAAAACAACTTATTCTACTCCTCCCCTTTTAAAATTCAAATTTAATTAAGAAAATATGGTAGAGTGATTGAATTACCATTGTAGAAATCTAGGAAGGCTCTAAAGTCTAAAATGCAAACAAGTTTGGTATTATAAATGAAGTATGGTTTATTTTTAGAAAACATTCATGAGAGAAAAATACCGCAGAACAGGAATTTTTATTTTCCGTTGGGATTCAAACCTCAACCCACGTAACAGGTAGACAAGCTAACCATTACGCCACGGACACCACAACCATTTTATAATGGAAACTAATGCCAAATTCTTAGACGACAGCTCCACATTCTTTTACAAAACTAAGCTGAAAATACTGTCATTGTACATTTTACAGCCGTTTATAGAACCACCGATTGACGCCAACGTCGAACGCTTAAAAAAGGTCAAGAGCACCTTGCTTCTTTGAAAAAAGTTATTAAGATGAGTTGAGGCTTCAGGGAATCAAAGAACGAACCTGGTTGAAGATAATGACCTCAGTTTAGATCTAAAAGACTTACTTCGACGTATCACGCCTTTTGTTTCGAGATACCTATATGTAACTAAAAAAAAAAAAACACATGTGCTTCTTTCAAGCGTATCCAGCAAAGTGTTTACATATACACTTTAAGATTATGTTAATTATCCTCGTTATCTCATATTTTGGGTTGTCGTACTTAAAACGCAAATATCTAAAATCGTATAAGCGTGTGCCAAAGTTTATCTACGCATGCAAACAAAAAGCCTAATGCCAAAATAAATATTCTAGATGGGAAGGCAATAGGTAGAATCTTCAAATTTAAAATGGTTTCGGTCGTTGAAGTCCTAGTTCTTGCCCATCACCAAGCGTTTTTTTGAAAATCCCAACTCATGTCAAACTGAGTGCATTTTGAGCTTCCCCTCAACTCACTTTAAAGGAGCACTATGACTTTGCTGGAGCGTGTTCGAGTAATTAGCTGAGCTATCAAAGTATGTTTCATCAAGTGACAACCAAATGTGGTGGTTGATCGTTTTTTGAGAACCAAAAAAGCCCAGGATTCGCTTTCAAATCATGGAGTTGTAAAGTAACCCTGAGTCATGCTTGGGTAAAGTTCAGCAAACGCTAAACAAACTAATTTGCCTTGCCAAACTTGTATTTTTTAAAATTTCATAATTTTCCAAACACTCCTCGATGTTTTTCTGATGGAAAACTTCTCACCCTCACCCGTGTACAATAACCTTGAACTTGCCTACTGCAAGTGGGGGAAATCAGCAAAACCACAGAGCAAACAGCCCTGTTAATTTAATTTTTTTTAATTCCCAGAACTTGTTGTTGATAAACGATGTCTAATAAAAAACAACCTAATCCAATAAGAATAAATGATACACCTGAACAAACCGAATGGTTACAATGTAAAAGCTTCTCGCTCAGTCAGCCGATCACTCAACCATTCAATGTTATCTCCACCCACATGTGTCGTTTCAAATATTTGGCATTATCAAATACACATACATACTCACAAATTTTCTGTTGTCAACTCGGACACATTTTTATCACAATCAACCCAACTACTCATACTCATACCCATTAACCACCTAACCACTGTCCACAAAACCAGAAAATTCGATCAAATAGTTGCGACGCGACGTGATAAAAGCTTTTGTGTTATTTTTTCTGATTCTGTTTCAATGCTATTCATTAAGCCATGAACTTTAACAATAAATATGAAAATATTCTTGTTATTAATTAAAACGCTACGCTAATTTTAATTATAGGTACCTACATACAAGTAGTATACTCTCCATGTCCCAACTGCAACGTTGGCGTCGCGTCGTTCGAGGCGCTCTCGTCGTTCAACTAGATGGGTACTTTGTCATGCCAAACTTAGCACTTGATGACTTGCAAAACAATAAACACCCAATCACAAAAAGCTGATCCACTAAATGTCAACTATTTTTATAGTTTTTTTTTTTATTATTTAATCAAAAAACAAACATTTCCTGTTCGTCGTTAAAAAATCTCTTAACCCATTTCTACCAAAAAAAAAAAAGAAATTTAAAACAAACTCACCTGCATAATGGGATACGATGTCCGTAGTTTGCCCAATTTTTCAAAAATTGTGAATCTATCGGTATCAGCGATCACAGCGGCGATGTTGGACGACGACAAAACCGGTTTTTTCGGTTGCACAATTGGCACAAAAGTGCTGTTCATCAACACGTTTCTCGGTTCATTGCGAGGGTAATTGTTGTTGTGATGGTGGTTGTTGCTGTTATTGCTCGATCCCTTTGAGTTGCCATTTCTATTGTTCTTTTTTTGGAATTGCTTCCCTGTAAAGATGATCGGACCGACTAGACTGTAGTTCGTGAAGCCGGCTGATGTCGAACATTTAGCACATGTGATTTTGGCGGCTGGAATTATGGCGCTAAGAGGTGCAGAGGTAGTGTTATTTGGTACATTCTTCTCGTCACTACTCAGAAATTCCGTTAGTTTCATTTTGCCGAATTGGTTCTTCTTGTGGCCCATGGGATCATTTTTGTGATCCTCTTCGCGGTTTTTTATGCGTGATCCACCCGAAGAAGAGTGGTATTGATTTCGCTTGTTCGATGCCTGGGAACCGGAACCCTTTGAGGCTTTCTTGTTGGAGTTATTATTACGTCTCCAAGATAGTTCGATTTGGGGAGCGTTGGTGTTGTTTTTTGGATTCGGAGGGCTTTTGTTTACTGTTCCTTGAGGGGTTTCCTTTGGGTCAGCAGCGAACTTATTCTCAGAAGAATCCGACGACGATGGCTGCCTCTGAACTTTGGCACCTTTTTTCGGCTGTGCCTGCTGTTGCTGCTGCTGCTGCTGCTGCTGCTGTTTCCCCTTCGTCGGGGGTTTATTATTATTCATCATTGCTGTAGCTAATGCGATCTTTGCCGGAAAGCTTTTATAATTCGTGAAATAATAGCACTTTGTTAATTGTTTTTGCTTGCGAGAATAATTCACACGAAAGTGATGTAATTTCGGGGGGACTAAATGCGGAAAATGAGTTTTCTCAGAGCTGTTTATTGAATTTCGTTTAACTTTCCACCTTTTTCAGAGATAATTATAGACAGTGTAATTGTTTACAACGATTCACGCAAAAAGAGAGCACAAATATGCGAACGCTTCACCGGGCGTTCGGGCGGTGTGTAGGGTGTGGGGTGACGAAATAGATAGACGGACGACACGACGGAAAAAAACAACAACGCGACAAAAATAGGTAATAGTCTTGTTTTCTTTTTGTTTTATTCGAAATGATATCAAATGTTCCTAAATGCGCAATGGACTACTATTCATCGGCAGTCAAGGTTAGTTGTGTGAAGCTCGTAGTTTGATGGGATTTACACAAAAAGTTGTAATTTCTAATGCGTGTTGTCAAAAAAAAAACAATTTTTTGATAGCAAAGATAACAAATGTTTTTTAGTTGAACGATCCTAACACACTTTCAACTTTAAAAAAAAACTTAAAAATTCAAAACGCACAGTTAAAGAACGAAAAAGAAATACCGCAACACTTTAAAGCGACAAGACCTAATGCGAGACTGCTTATAATCACGCGGAAGGCTAAAGCAGCAGAACGCTAAGAACAACAAAAAAAAAAAAAAACACAGTATTGTAGCGGAAAAGGAAATATACCAATAACGGCGCTCTTGCAATGACGAATTCGAGTGAGAGCGTGTAAGAAAGTATAGGTACATAAATGAAAAAAAAAAAAATAATAATCGTAGAACCTTTGAGAAAAATGTCAAGCCTCTCAGAAAGCAAAAGACATGCACACGACTTCGAAGTTCGAACCACGATACCGTGACAAATGAGAGAGAGATTTCGATAAACCGATACAGTTTGATTGTCTGTTGATGGGTCGGGAAGACTGTCACTTGCGCTTTTGATTATAATCTTCGCTTTGATCCGTATCGTTTTTCATAGGTCGTATTAAGTGATGAGGGGAGTTATCGATTTCGATGGCTTATCGGATTAAATTTTCTTATTTCAATTGAAGAAATTACTACGAAAGAATAAAAATTATATGCAAAACGTTTTGGTGTGTCTAAATAGCCGAACATGTGATGACCAACTGACGACGTCTTTGAAAAGCTTACAGAAGTGTTTTTTTTTTCTTTTCTTTTTTTATTGTTCATTTCTTTTGGTTGTTGTGTGCTGCTGCTTCCTGCTGTTTGAAGAATAACACAACAAAAATAAACTCGCAAAAATGAGTAGACAGCGCAAGAGAAGCTTATTTGGTGAGGCAGCAACGTGGGCAGCCGATTTAAAAGAATTTAAACGAATAACAAATTTCACAGTAGTGAGTACAGTGAAGCCATCAGGCATAAGGTGGGTTGCGTGGGGCGTATGAAGTTACACAGTTTTGGTTGGGAATGTCTGCTTATGCCGCGTAGTCATACTAAAGCATCAAGAGTTTTTTGATAAGGATTAAAAATAGAAGGCTGAACCAATTCGGAAATTTTACTTGCTACAGCATTTGGATGATAAAATGGTCCAAGTTTTATCCAAAGGGCGAAAAACTAAAAGCTTATTCGATCATTCAACAAGAAGATGTGTGATAGAAACATTAAGATCATGACATCAAGGCAGCGGCGAGTGCCACACGTCACGTTTCGCATGTTGCGTTTCGCGCTTGTCATGTTTCATGTATGGCAAACATGGCATCTGTGGTCAATTACAAAATTTGTCACGTGGCGCATTTTGTATAGTTTGTGTTAAGCGCCACAAGCCACAACTTATGTGTCACCCGTTGTTGTTAGAGACGGGACCTGATTGTCGCAAGGGCGCCAGTCCAAATTCTGATTTTTAAAACACTGCATGGTCAAAATGCTGTCAGAGAAAATTGCTGTAGGTTTTTCAAAATGTGGTTATTTTTATATTGAAAAGAAGAGGCTATAACTAGGCTCAGACCAATTGCCGTTGAATTATTCTACCAGGGTAGCAAACCTACCTTTTTTGTATAGTGCAGTTGATGGAAACATGGCGGTCGTAACTTCACTTAGAACCTCAAAGGCGGCATGGCGTCCAGATGAAACTGGAAAACTGTGAGCTCGAAATCCTGATACGAATTTCGAACTCACACCTCTAGCCTATTCACAAAACACTTTACCACTGCACCATTTCTGCCTCTTCAAAATGTGTTACCCGTCGGGTAATGATTGGTATGCCTGCCTGATGCAAGCGAGTTCAAGATTCCAGTCAAAGCAACATCCAATTGTTTTTCTACTGGTGGTATCGTTTCTCTCAAGAATTTGACAACTATTCTTAGAGAAGATTGATTGCCATGAAACACATTTTCTCACTGAGTCCTTCGGAATCGTTAAAAGTTTGGTAAGTTCTCTTCACTCCTCTCTAATTTATGATTGATAGAATTTTTGATAAGCTTCCGAATCTCAATGCTTTCTTAAACAAACCATTCTCTTTATCGATTTATTCAAAAATTAAAGATATCTTCATTCTTCAGCAAACAAATGACCGTCAGTACAGCCATTCGTATCAGAGTTATATCTCCCAATTGACCAATAATAACAATCACAATCCTGAATCTGTTCAGATCACTTGTCACTAAGCCGACGCCATTGGTGTTTGAAAACAAGTGCCAAGTCTCAATCCTACCGAGAATTATCTAGGAGGATCAAGAATTCTTGAGAAATGATTCAATTCATTTATATACAGATGGCTCAACTCAAAAACCGCAGCGGGGTGCACTTAGACAGAATTAACGTAAGTCTCTCATTTCGCCTTCCAAACCTCTGTAGCGTGTTCCAAGCGGAAACTCTGGCGATCAAAGAAGTCTCAACGTGTTATCCTCAGTGAGTATCCAGATCTTCTCAGGCAGTCAAGCAGCCCTCAAATCACTCGGTGCTGTTTCTACGAACTTAGAACCGGCCGCAATTATAGCCTATCTCTCGGTGAGATGGCCCAACAGTTCAATATTCACCTTATTTGGGTCCCGGGTCACAGAGATATCCTAGGTAATTGCAAAGCCAATGAAGTCATCAGAAATGAAACCGTTCTACAGATCTCAACCAGTAGGTTGAACGTTGGTATACTAATCGCTACATTCAAGCTCACGTTAAGGCAAGAGGCAATGGATAGAACAAATAACAGGTGGAGCAATACCACTACGTGTGTGGCAAAAAAACTGATATGGCCGAGATGGATCTAAAACGCGCAAGACATTTGTTATCAATAACCAGATTGCACATTAGCTCCGTAATCAACGTGTCATTACCAGATATTTGTGACAGTTCGTTGTAATCTATAACAAGATTAAAAATTGGGCTGTATCTAAGGATCACTCCTTCTCTGATCATAGATACATCCAATTTAGTCTAACAGATGACACACCAAAACCCATAGGCTTCCGTAATTATAGGAAAACTGATTGGGTAAAATTCAGGGAAATCTTCAAACATTGTTACAACTACAATGACAATAGCTTCCCTTCAAACCCCAAGGATCTTGACAGCAAAGTCGACGATCTAACTAGTGCTCTTAACCATGCCTTGTGTAACTCCTGTCCTCTTACCATAGTAAGAGGGAAGAAGAAACCACACTGGTGGACCAAGGAGCTAGAACCGCTCAAGAAAAGTTGTGCGAAGCTTTTCAATCGAGCCAAATCTTCCAGAAATCCCATAGACTGGGATCTCTATAAGGAATCCCTTAGGATTTACAAAAAGAGGTTAAGAATAAGCAAAAGATCCTCTTGGAGAGAATTCTGCAATAAAATTGAAGACTCCTCAGAGGCATCTAGACTTAGGAAAATCCTATCAACGAGTCCAAACATGCCAAGTTCTATAAAAGATGAAAACGGCAACTGGACCAACTCATATGAAGAAACATTAAACCTGCTACTGGATACTCATTTCCCTGGTAGCTCGTTGACAATAACAGACGAGGAGCACTTGCCCCGACTCGCAAACCAATCAGGAAAAGGTCTTATCTCTAGAGATATACTGTTATGGGCAATAAACAGCTTTGACCCTTATAAATCACCGGGGCCTGATGGAATCATTCCTGCGGAGCTGCAACAGGTTTCAGACATCATCATCTATAACTTAGAGATGATCATGAAAGGATGTATCAGCTATGCATATATTCCCAAGGCCTGGAGAGAAGCTAGGGTCGTCTTTATACCTAAAGCCGGCAAAAGCTCCCATGTAAATCCAAAAGATTTAAGACCTATTAGTCTATCATCCTTCCTCCTAAAAACACTGGAAAGAATGATTGACATACACTTAAGACAAGAAATTAAACCTAGTCTGATTTCAACGGCGCAACATGCCTATACAAAAGGTAAATCAGTGGAAACTGCACTCCACTCTCTGGTTTGCACCATTGAAAAATCCCTGCACTACAAAGAATACTCTCTCGTCGCATTCCTAGACATAGAGGGTGCATTTAATAATGTTAAAAATTCAGCAATCACTAATGCTCTTGATGGGCTGCTCATAGAGGAACACATCAAAAACATGATAACAACAATGCTCAGCAGCAGAATCATTAGTTCCGAAATGGGGAACTATAAAACAAGCAGAATGGCCAATAGAGGAACCCCGCAGGGAGGAGTTTTATCTCCCCTACTGTGGAACCTGGTCGTTAACAAATTGTTAATCGACCTAGAGGACGAAGGTTTCAAAACAATAGCCTATGCCGATGATGTAGCAATTGCCGTTTCAGGCAAGCACCCACAAACCCTAGCTGAGCTGCTACAAACAGCACTTAACAAGCTTAACAATTGGGCTGCAGAGTGTGGTCTGAACATCAATCCACACAAAACGGAATTAGTTCTCTTTACGAGGAAATACAAAATTCCGGACTTCAGACCCCCAACTATTAAAGGGGTAACTCTCACACTGTCAAATCAGGCTAAATATCTAGGTCTCATTTTTGACAAAAAACTGACCTGGAAAACCAATATTGAGGAAAGAGTAAATAAAGCCAACGTTGCACTCTTCTCCTGTAAAAAAGCCATTGGCGGGAAATGGGGTTTCTCCCCCCAAATCACCCATTGGCTGTTTACATCGGTAATTAGACCGATACTCACATACGGGGTGATAGTCTGGTGGACAGCACTAGACAAGATGATCAACTACAACAAGCTGGCCAAAGTTCAAAGAACGGCTAGTCTGTGTATTAGTGGTGCACTGAGGACAACTCCATCGGACGCCCTCAATGTACTACTAGATCTCACACCCCTAGATATCTTCAGCAAACAAGTCGCAGCTAGCTCAGCTACTCGACTCAGAGCTACATCACAGTGGACCAATAATCAAATCGGCCACACTACCATTCTAGATAACTTTAGATTCTTACCGAATCGATGCGACTACACCACCCCCAAGTTGGTGTTTGACAATAATTTCCAAGTAACCATACCTTCAAGAGAAGCTTGGGAAAATGGCGCTCTTTTGGAAAATGAAGCAATACACTTCTACACCGATGGTTCAAAAACCAGCGAAGGTGTGGGAAGTGGAATCTACTCAGAAAAACTGAATCTCAGTCTTTTCTTCCGCCTACCCGATCATTGTAGTGTGTTCCAAGCGGAAATTCTGGCGATTAAGGAGGTGCTGTCTTGGCTCAAAGAAAACGTCATATCCTCCACGGATATTCGGATCTTCTCAGACAGCCAAGCTGCCCTTAAATCTCTTGCCTCTGTCTCTACAAAATCCATCACGGTCCAAAATTGTCAGATGTCTCTGAGGGAGATGTCAAATCAGTTTAACATTCACCTTTCATGGGTGCCAGGGCACAGGGACATACCAGGCAACTGTATGGCAGACGAACTAGCCAAAAAGGGCACGACCACTTCCCCACGCTCAGAATGGAACAACATAGGTGTACCTATCGCTACATGTAAACTCCTACTTAGACAAGACGCTTCAAGGATAACAAACACTAGATGGACTGAGAGTAACAACTGCCTTGCAACCAAAAAAGTTTGGCCGTGTGTTGACTCAAAACGCTCGAAGAGTTTGTTGGCCCTGAACCGTCTGTATCTAGGTTCTACCATAGGTGTTCTTACGGGACACTGTCTAATAGGGAGACACGCCAAAAGACTTGGTGTGTTTTCCAATGATTTCTGCAGAAGCTGCATGGACGAGGAGGAGGAAGAAACCGTTCAACACCTTCTTTGCTCATGCCCTGCACTACTTCATAGGAGGAAAACTCATCTCGGTGAATTCTTCTTCGATGATACTAGCGACCTAGCTTACATAGACCCTAAAAGTCTTTCAAAATACATTAAAAGTTCCACGTGGTTCGACTAGCAGGTGAATAACCGGCTAGTCCCGTAATGGAAGATTAATAAGTGATCAACTCGTTAATCTTACATCGGGTTTCTGAGATCAGTAGGTGATTAACTTGCTGATCTCTGTGGTATCACAATGGGCCCTTGCGGCCTAAGTGTGTTAGGCAATGTACTCATTGACTGACAGCCACTTCCACCTAACCTAACCTTCGTTGTAAGTGAAGATCAACTAAAGAGTGCGACATTTGATTTTCAAGAAGAAACAAAAAAAACGTCGCATATAATTTAGTGTTATGGTCAAGAGCTTTGACCATAAGCATTTAGCTTTATTGTGAAGGAAAGGGCTTGTCATTATGTTTTAAAAAAATGATTTCGGGCAAGTGGCCGTCACGGCTGGTGCGATTGAATTTCAGCGGAGAGGCATAATATTCAAACACTTTTCAAATTGGTCATTTTCAATTGGCTTATCTAGTCAAGCGACTGCACAATGCACATATCTCCACAAAAAATAGTCCAGCAGTGCTAAATCACTCGATCTTGGAATTAAGCTCGAAATCATGTTAACATCGACTTCAAAAGCCATTTTCTTTCGAGACAATCTACCGAAAGTGCGCAGTGCACAGTGGTTGTGTGTCTTCAATTCTTCCATAGTGAAATGGCAAACCAAGCTGAGCAGAGCTAAGAGTATAAATCAAGTGATCGCTGCCGAAAAGATTATTTTCAAAAAATATATTGCCAGATTGAAAATCACACATCTAATAAAAATACCCTCTGTCAAGAGAAGATATCAGGGCCCTCAGAGAAAATCTGATTATCTGCCTAAAGAAGGATGTTGCTTTAAAACAGCTTCTTGTGGAAGCAATTGTGGTCAACCAACAGAAGTTACGGCAGACCGGCCGATAGACCGTAGTTCTGGTTAGAAGACCATAACAGCGGTTTCCGATAGTAGTTGTAGCTAGTCAACCACAATTGAAGCTAGCCGAGAATTTTGGGTACATTAAAGGGATCTCCACTAGAAGTATTACACATGGAAAAATCAATCAGAACTCCTTATCGACCGGCAACTATAAACTACACTTGACGTGATGCGTTATTCCAAGCAAAAAAGTTAATGAACAAAATTTTGAACAGGAATATAATTGAAAACATTACGTTTAACGTAAGCAGTTCCAACCCCGCTACGAGGTGTAGGTGTAGTCAAAGCTAGCAACTCAAATAAAAAGTTCCAATGGATTTCTGGTGCAGTAATTAAAAGCGTAAGACACTTGGTGATGTATAAAAAAGAGGACACCGAAAAATAACTTCCGCATTCCCATATAGACCAATAAACGAAGTTATTCAGATTTACAATTACCATTCAACACGTTATTGGAAGTTTTCCTTAGCAGAAACAACCATAGCTACTAACACAATAAAAGAACGAGGTAGTAGCTCAGAAACCGCATGAATACCACTAAAACCAAAATCAAACCACGAATTGCATTTGTCGGAAGGAAAGCATCACGTCAACATAGAGCACATTGATAGATGAAGGACTATGCGCTCTTTTGAAGGGTTGGCAACGCTGTATACTCGTTCAACAATATTGTCTACAATGGGTTGAAATATAAATCTACGGTAGCTGGTGGGTATTTTATGGCAGCCATTTTGGTAATTATTCTTGATCTCACTTCCTACTATCAAACAATTAAAGGCCCAAGCCTCTTCAAACAAATTCGATTATCCGCGGTAACAATGTAAAAGAAGAAAGACTTTGGTCAATGTATTTTTTTTTTTTTTTCGAAACCGATTGTTTTGCAAGTAGTTTGCAGTAAATAAAACACACACCTAAAAAGCAGTCAAAGCGCTCAAATGTTTCTGAAACCAAAAATAAAGGACATTCCACTTTCAATGTTTTCAAATATGATCTGACTGAAGAAATAAGAGAAAGCATTTACTTACATTTCTTTTCGGGAGTGTGTTAATAAGCAGGATTTTGTCGTTCCAACATAAATTCAATATGAACCCAAACTGCCAGACGGCTGTTCCAACGCACTCTCCACCAATTGTAATTTTCTTTACAGTACCTAAGGACACAATTTAAATTTCAAATATAGAACACATTTTCATTTCATTTGACGGACACGGACACGAAATCACTGGAGCTGTACCAAACGAGCTCTTTGCACACCAAATAATTCCAAAAAAATAAAACCACACCGCACCAAATAGAACTATGCACTAGAAATATTACACTAAAACAATTTTTTTTTCCCGATAGGTAGGTACCTATTACTTTATAAGATATTCTATACTTTTAGCGGTGCAAGAAAAAAAAGGCTAATTTACTCTAATTGATTAAAAGTTAATAAAACACAAAAGAAAACACTGCAAACTTGTGAAGAAATTACTGAAAACTGTGGGAAAACAGGAAGGCTGCGTTCGCGCACACGGCTTTTGCAAGTGTCAGATGAAAAATGTTGAAAGCAAAGCTAGGCTCATACCACAAGGAGTGTGTGAGATTGATTGTGTTGATATGAGTTGAAAATCGTATGAGGTTATTAATTCCATTTTTGATGGTGAAATAGGGTGTTTGATAGAAAAAGTATGGAGGGCAGGCCCACCAAAAATTTTAAGAATATGGGTAGATGAACTCTGACGTCCCCTAATGTGTTTCTGCTTTGCCGCAGCGTATTTTTCACTTTTTTTTTTTAAAGAGTAGTGGAAGGTTGAACACATCATGGATGACACAAAATATCGATGAGTGTGTGCGCGCTGCGCGGAGGTAGAAATGGACGATGGATATGAAGAAGAAGAAGAAGAAGAACACAATCGCTTTGTTCGCACGAAGTCTCAACTAATCGACCAATGTAAAATTCGTCATTAACTGAAATTTGTTGTGTGTGCAGTTTTGAATTACGAAAAACACAAAAAGAACTTGAGGCAGCTGTATTTACAATCGCATTTTCAGCAAGGCGAATCTTTAAAACACTTTTAATAAATATAATTAATACGAAAATGGTATTTATAACCATTTGACAGTGAATTTTAAGGTTTTTTTTAAGCTCATAAATGTCATTTTATTTTTATTTGCAGTATTTTTGACTCATAAAATAAAATGGAAATGTGTTCAAAAAACATTATTTTTATGCATGGATCACGGATATGTTAAATGTGTAATTTGATTCAGCGGCGCTCAAGGAATCACTTTCTTTTGTCATTCTAAACTTCTTTTTTTTAAATTGAAATTGTAAGAACAAAAAAGTAAACAAAAACAAATTAATCTTGTCTGTTTAAGCCATGGAGAAACCAGAATAAGAGAGTTTCTTTATGATTTTGATATTAGGTATAAGTAATTGCAATCTGTGAAGGAAAGGGTTATAAATAAGGATTTTTATTTATACTTATCATGGTCGGAGGAAGTTCTTATTCACTGCGTAACTAATCACAGCCTCCGAATTAAAAACACCTTTGATATTGCAGACCTCATTTATAAGAAAAAAATACTTTTTATTTTTCGTTTAATATTTATTGTAGAAAAATTTCCGCAAACCACAACAAAGAACAAATCAGAATTAAATCAGCCGGGGATTGTTTACTTTCATAGTAACCAAAGCTTTAGATGGGTCTTTTTCTAATGAAAAATTTGACATAAACAGGGCGTAACTAAAAGGGGTTGGAAGTTGTTCTATAAATAAGGACTCGTTCGACTTTGCGTAAGGATGGTGTAAGTGCTACAACTCGTTTTAACAAATCCGAGGTTGAAACGAGTATTATTGAAATCTAATAAATAAGGCTATGAGCGTTTTAAGCCATTTTTATTGAAATCTAATAAATACGATGCTCGTATAATCAGTGCAATTGTTAATCTATCGAAATTCTTACTCGTTTTTACTTGCGATTATAGGTACTATAAGGCAAGTCTTGCAATCGTGCAGAAAAAAAATTTTGAGATAACAATCAAACATGACATTACGATGATAGAGAATACGAAAAAAGTGGGTCCTGCAATTCTGTCTGTCTGTCTGTCTGTCTGTCTGTCTGTGTGTCTGTCTGTGTGTATATGGATCTACAGCCTGAACCAATAGACCGATTTTCTTCAAAATTTGCAGTTAGGGTCTGTGGAGCATCCTACAGAGGGGTTTTTGGAATTGGGTCTCTAGGTCTTGAAATAACGGTACCTGCCATACAACCGATGTGATAATACTTATTTTTCTCGAAAACGGCTCCAACGATTTCGATAAAATTTTGTGTGAAGGATTAATTTAGGATTGTTTTTCTTATGATGTAAAAAAAATTTTTGGAAAAGGCCTAAAAACGGTACCTCCCATAGTACCGTTTTTTTTTAAACCGACTTTCTCGTTAATGGCTGACACGATCTCGACGAAATTTTGGATTTAAGAAGTCGTAAGCTGTTAAAGAAAGACTGCATATCAATATTTAAAAAAACTTAGTTTTGGAAATTTTTATAAATTTTTTAAAAAAATTTTGATTTTTGAAAGTAACTTCGAAACCATAACTTTTATTTTTTTCAAATTTTTTGTCAAAATAACTCCTGTTAAGATCTAGAACTTTGCATACTCGACTTTTAAAAAACAGTTTTTTAAAAAAAGTGAAAAATAAAAAACCGTTTTTTGGGAAAACTGCTCCAACGATTTTGATTAAATTTTCATCATTCATGTGTATTAGCGATTGCAAAAGAATGGCGTTTTTAGATTTTTGCTTGAAACCTTTGGAATATTTAATTTAATTTTTTCATTATTTTGCGTGATTTAATTCAATTTCCATAATTAATGTGTAGTTGGCCATCCTGTACCACAAAATATATTATGAAGAGCTAATACCAAAACCTTTAACTCAGCCTTTAGATTTTGATATTGTATTTAGAACACAATCGCAAGTTCGTTCGACCCAGTCGTGCCCATTTTTTTTTTATTGCAAGACAAAAAATCTGCGCCCTGCCAGTAGATAGCTTTCAAAAGTTTGTCCGGTCTCATATGCGCTTATAAACAAAATGGCACTACTCTGCCGCAGTTGAGGGTGCTTTCATAATTGCACGGTTGCTCTGTTTACATGCGATCATTATTTGCAATCAGACTAACGTCATTCAAAATATTTGCGCATGCGTTTTACAATGCATTTATGAACACTTTTTCGGATTAGCGTCATCTGTCAAAGAATTGAAAGAATTTTTCTGTGTACACAGTTCCATAAAATGCTTTTCTTTCTTTTTCCATCCAAAAAACAGTTTATTTATTTAATTCAGTACTATTTTGTTTTTATATCACTTGGAGCCTGAAGAGTTTTCATCCATTTTTTTGTACTTTTACTTTGTTTTGTATTTTTTCCGCGGTAATTAATAGTCTTCCTGAAATCTGACATTTGACTTTAATAAAGAAAAAAAAATTGTTGTTTTGTACTGTCTGTCTCTTTCTCTGAAGATGAAAACCAAAAAGCAAACGAATTAAAGCATTTGCACATTTGCGCTGCAAATATTTGCGTTTTGCTTTAATGAAACTATTAGATACATTTGTCATTTGCATTTATGAAAGTTATGCATTGGTCAGACTAACGCAACTATGCAATTATGAAAGCACCCTGACTCTCTGTTTCTAGTGTATGCACAGCAGCGCTACCTTCAAAATTTCTCATTTGACTTTTCCAAAAGCCGTTTGAGCGAACGCAGCCTTTCTATTTTCAGTAATTTCATCACAGATTCATAGCGTAATTTTTTGGTTTCATTATTTTTCAAACAATTAGAGTAATTTTTTCTTTTTTCACTGTCACTGATAAAAATATAATAAATCCTATAATGTAATAGATGTTGGGCATTCCTTGCCCGAGTGTTTTAGTGAAATATTTCTGATGCCCAGTTCTGTTTTTCGCGGCGCGATTATTCTTCCAACTTGCACTGTCGGTCGTATTAGTTGTGCAAAGTGTTTGTTTGGTAGATTGAGTGATTCCGTGTCCGTCAAGTGAAAAATTTAGTTGAAAATTAAATGGTGCCTTTCGGTATTGTAAAGAAAATTTAATTGAATGGAAAACAAGCCGTCTGTATACGCACGAATCTATGTAAGTGTCCTTTATTTTCATTATAATCAACCATAATAAATTGCAATTGTAAGTCGTTTTCTAATCAAAAGTGTCGGATAACCTCTGCTCGGTGCAAATGTTTCAAAAATTATAGCCTGAAAAATATTTTTTTGGGTGAGTAGATGTTAATGTTACTTTGAAGCTTTTTGCTGTGTCTCCACGTAGGTTAGGTTAGATTGAATGGGGGTGCAGCCACAAGTGGCAACACCTCACTCGGATCTCAAGGATCCGTTAAATCAGAGGATGAGGAAATGGGAGGATTGGAAAGGTAGATGGTTATTGTGGTAGGAAACTGCCACTGAACCATTTGGAGCCCTGAGTAAATTTCAGGACGTTGCTCAGTGGGAGACTTGAGATGTCGCCCAGTTCGACGAAAAAGTATTCTCCGAGGGTTTTTTCCGAGTGTGGGCCAAGCTAGGACACTCACAGAGGAAGTGGAATGATCCCTCCTCTGCCTCCTCATCTTGGCATCCTCTACATAAGTCGGATGTGCTAATGCCCATTCTCATCATGTGGGTACCCAACGAGTTGTTCTGTTTTTTTTCTTGGAAATAACTGGCCAAAGATTTGTAGAGACTCGGCATGTGTGTCTCCACTTGCTTTATATTCATAGCAGTAATCAGGAATATGACTGACAAATTTTGTGTTGTGGGCATTTTGTATAGAATACTTTTCATATCAAACATTAACAACGAAGTAACAAAATGTAGGAAAAACCTATGCAGATGACAGTTCTCTCTGCTTTAATAGCTGCGATAGATACTTTATTACTTACTTACTTAGGTGGGCATTACAGTTCGGAGTGAATCTGGGCCTTAACCAACATCCTTCTGTAACGACTTCGATTTCGGGCGAGCTCTCTCCAGTTTTGCACTCTAAGTCGGTTGAGGTCTTCATCCACTTGATTGCGCCAAATAAGACGAGGTCTTCCCCTTCCGCGATTACCCTGCAATGTGCTTTCGAAAACCCGACGAGCCGGAGCGTTTGGGTCCATCCGCTCTACATGGCCCAACCATCGTAGCCCCGCGATGCGTACGCTTCTGGCTATGCCCATGTCGCGGTACAGCTCATACAGCTCGTTGTTGTTATTCTTCTCCACACATTGTCTCCGCATACAGGACCAAAGATCATTCGGAGAATTTTTCTTTCGAAACGACCAAGGGTTTCCTCATCCGCTTTCGATAAGGTCCATGCTTCCGTGCCGTAAAGTAGGACTGGGATGATCAAGGTAGATACACTGCGATAAAAGTATGCTATCTATCGCAGACTATGAAAATAAAGTTGCTATAATGGTCTCCACTTGCGATATTCAGAGGCTGCTGTAATAGCTGCGATAGATTTAAAGCATGTGGAGACCAGGCGTTAAGGAAATTGTCGAGTAAAATGATAATTTTATGTTTTTCCTATTAAGTTCGAATGAAAGCATAAGCAATCAAAGTCCGTCCAGTACTTTATTTTGAAATAAGAAACTCTCTAACACTTAATGAAGCTCTGAAAATTTATTAGTCTTTCCTGCTATGGGAAAGCAAAAATATTGCAGGTTTCTTACTTACGTTGGTTAGCGCACATTATTCTATCTGCATTCAACGGAGGCAAGCCATCTTCGGTTATGCTCTTGTCAGATCCAATCGTTAAGTGAAGACCTCACTGTGAATCACGGCTGACGGAGCATGGTTCGGGTTCTAACAAAGCTGTCCGAGATTTTTACCTTGCGAGATCATCGGCGATCTCGTTTCCATTTATGCAATGATGGCCTGGAACCCAAACAAGACTCAAGAAATGAAGTCTTCCGACCGCATTCAGGGAGGTCTTGCATTATGCATTCCTGGATCACTTTCGAAGTAGTTATAGGGTTAAGTAGAGCCTTAAGCAAATATTAATACTTTCCCTCAAGTTTTTTTCGTAGCATAGCTTGTAGCCATTTGGATGACGGACTTCTTCTCAAAAACTAACCGATTATTCAGTTTTGTCAGACCTGTCGACTTAAGCAGCGATTTCTAGGCCAAGGTTCTGGCATATTAATGCTAAAAAAAACCAATGTTCTGAAAGCATTCATTGAGATGGCAACGACACGTTTACGGGTACCTTTATTCAAAGTACGAAAAAAAAAAACAAAAACACCACGAGATAGTCGCGTAAACTTAAAGCTTCAGTGATTTGACTTACTTATTCAATGTGAAAGCTTGGCGGTGAGTGTTTTATTTTTCTTTTGGTTCGAAATTCTGAGATTTTTTGTTTTTTTTTTTTGTTTTTGTGGCAAAAATAGTTATTCTTTGTTGTCTCATTTGGTTCAAAGCTTCTTTCTTTTGCGTTGAGCTTAAAGCTTATATCATTGAGTGCGAGAGAGAAATTGCGACTGATCATTTTCCGTTGCCGGCCGGCTGATTTCATTTTGTTTATCGTTTACTGCAGAAAACAGATAGGAAAGATTTTTTTCAATTCAATTGAAGTTGGAGAGATGGGGCAACTGTTTAAGGGAGTTCCCCTTTCCCCAGACAAATTGACGTTTTTACTCATTGGGTTCGATTTTCATATCGAAAAAGAGATGAGGGCGGTGGTGGAGTAATTTTACAATTTACCTACAATTATTACATGATCGATGGAAAGGAAGCTTGACTGAATTAAGAAAAAAACTCATTAAAATTCTGAGTGGAAAGGTCCATTAAAAATATTTTTTTGTGTCAACATGGAGAGCAATAATTTAAATTAGTTAAATGGTTCAACATTCTCGATCAATGTTTTCCTTGATATACTTTGCATGTGTGTATGTATTTATTTTCAAAGATACGCTCAGATGATCTGTAAGTTGCGAAGATATTCTCAGTTGTCTGAAAGACAACTCCAAAAACATTCTGTCTTCTATTCCACGACTTACTTTAGGTACTTACCAAGTGTATTTTTTCTGAGTGTAGCCAAAAAACAAACACTTGATAAAGTATGATTAAAAGACTATCCCAAAAATGTTGATTCGTACACAATGTAGACCGATACTTTAATGGATTTTTGTAAAACACATTTCTAGTTGCCATGTCACTGGTTTAACAGTTGTCTTCATTGAAATTAATGCTTTCTTTGTAAATTTAGCTACTTTATAGTAGGTATTTAATGAAAGCAGCATTCACTGAAAATGACATTTAAATCACAGATGAGCGACAGACATCGCCAATTTATAAATAGATGCGAGGCAAATTGAACGACTCATTCTTTGGCTACCACAACAAATTTTTGTTAAGTTTTTCTTTCGAAAATTTCGTGAAAATTATTTTAAATTGAAATCAAACCAAAGATCTAAATTCAATGGGTCTTGCACATATTGTGTTTTGTGGTTACCAATTTTTCAACAAAAATAAACAAATAAATTCTACGACTCACCTTAGTATGGACTTTGTTGCATCTAAAACTACCCAGGCAAAAAAAAATTCAGAACTCTTATTCGAAGTTAAGTAGTTTCAGGTAGAAATAGGGGATAAATCTGAATCACCTCTACTGACTGATTATAATTTCGACGCATCATGATTTGGGCTGTATATACGGGATATAAAATAAAATTAATACATTTGTGTAAGAACGCACAAAACAGGGGACAAATTACCACATACGTGATCGAGCGATACGTGACTGAATTATGTGAGTTTGATATTACTTCGGACGTTATCGAGCACTTTATCACCACAGTTTGACATTCTTAGATCAGTATTAGGAAGAATTGAAATCGATAAACTAACAGCAGACTGAATTTTGAAAGATCAATTCACTCACTCGATCACTGATGCCGTAATTCGGCCCCTGATTTTTTTGAACTTCTTATTCTTCTTTGTTGGTTAGCAGATAGTAAAACGTATGAAGGATGTAAGCCTTACATCTCCCTTAAGTATAGTCAGTCTAATAGTTTTAAGGAAAAGGTCATTAGAAATAAGTCTCGAAACTAACCTTTAACGAGCATATATATCAAACCCTGAAGAAGATAGGAATTGAAATAAAAATGCTTTACCCCTTCATCTGCCGCAACTCGCACTTAAGTAACGATAATAAAATCACTATCCACAAAGTTGTGTTTCAAGCTATACTTTTATACGGATGTCCCGAATGGAGTAGCGCTGCTAAATGTCATTTGAAAAAACTTCAAATTTCTCAAAATAAGCTACTAAAAATGATGTTAAGACTTCCTTGGCATCATTCTACTTCTGACCTCCACATTAGAGCGAATGTTGAATTAATTGCTGAACGAATTATAAAACTGAACACCAAATTCATTCAAAACTGTGCAACTTCCGATAACTCACTTATTAAAAATCTATATTCTTGATCTGTGATACAAATATTATTTAAAACATATTATTTATTATTTGTTTTTTGTTATTTGTTATTTGTTATTTGTTATTTGTTATTTATTATTTATTATTTATTATTTATTATTTATTATTTATTATTTATTATTTATTATTTATTATTTATTATTTATTATTTATTATTTATTATTTATTATTTATTATTTATTATTTATTATTTATTATTTATTATTTATTATTTATTATTTATTATTTATTATTTATTATTTATTATTTATTATTTATTATTTATTATTTATTATTTATTATTTATTATTTATTATTTATTATTTATTATTTATTAATTATTATTTATTATTTATTATTTATTATTTATTATTTATCAACTGATCTGTGATAATTCAATCTATTTTAATTGAATTCTTTGTAACCTATTTTCATTTGTAATCATTTATTCTTATACTTTGGTTTATATAACTGTAGACAATTTTGTGATTATTAAAACTCATTTCTATGAGTTCATATAACTGAATATACATACATATTAAGTCTTTATATATATGTTAACTCATATAACATTTTTTTTTTTTTTGTATGAAGGTTTTGCTCGTGTTTCCTTCAAGATGATATTAAATATCTAACTCGTTAATTTAAAAATAGTAAAAGATAATATTTAAGAAGAAAGATAATAGCTATCATATCTCTTTATTGTAAAATGTGCGGTGACAAACCTTTGTAAAAATATTAAACGAAAAATAAAATATATATATATATATATAGAAATAAGTCTTGTTTGTATACGTTCTTTACTTACCCATATAGTAACTTAGATATAAAGTTATGAATCGGCTGATGCGTAGTATTTTCCAGTTGAACTTAACCGCCTTCAAATTTATGGGACTTACTATGGTATGCAAGGGATACGATCACTTTTCTTTGATCTTATCATTAAGTTCGGTTTGAAGAATTTTTTATGTAACTGAATGTTACTGACTGTGTAGCGATCAAAATAAAAGTTTTTCAAACAAGGTATTGAACTTGAGGGTAATTATTTGTGACTATATTTTAAGAAAAAAAAATGTTCTTGCACATGCCAGTACAGTGATTATTATAAGTTGTATTGTAACTTCTCTTCCCTTCCGTTTTAACAGTTTCTTCATTTTTACAGAAGGCGGTGGAGTCCTTTTAGTGACGTTATAACGGTTAACGGAGGCTGATCCTTGTTCCAAAACTTTTCTAAAATTCTTTCGTTATGAGATATGACTTATGACATGAGACAATGCGGATGAATTGGCAATGGTCAATAATTTTGACATATCGTTAAAATGCATCTAAGGAAGTGACGAGTGTCGATGTAAATTTGTCAACTTTAAGTTAATTCGAAAAAAAGTTTTGGTTGTATCTCCTCACTTCCTAAATAGTTGAAGTTTACAAGAACTAAAAAAGGCTCAGTTTTACTACAATGAATCTGCGTTTATGATTCAGGTTTTGAATTGAAGATTCTACGACCCATAATATTTGATGTATACTCGTACTTACCCAGTAATAAAATCTCGATAAAAACTAAAAACACCTACTGGAGAGGAAAGGAATAATCGCAATATTTGCATTCATAACAATTGATGAACTGTTATGCTTCACTAGATGAACAACAAACAAAAATGAACATGGCGAAAACTACAGTGAAAATCTTTTGTTTGATTAAAAGAAAATTACAATTCCCATTTTCCGTATCAAATTGATAGTACTTGCTAGGTTTTTGTACTCTTACGATCCTTTTTTAATCATTTTGATTTTCTTCTTCTTCTTCTTTTTTATGTTCTTGTTCTTCTTCGTCTTCGTCTTCGTCTTCGTCTTCGTCTTCGTCTTCGTCTTCGTCTTCGTCTTCGTCTTCGTCTTCGTCTTCGTCTTCGTCTTCGTCTTCGTCTTCGTCTTCGTCTTCGTCTTCGTCTTCGTCTTCGTCTTCGTCTTCGTCTTCGTCTTCGTCTTCGTCTTCGTCTTCGTCTTCGTCTTCGTCTTCGTCTTCGTCTTCGTCTTCGTCTTCGTCTTCGTCTTCGTCTTCGTCTTCGTCTTCGTCTTCGTCTTCGTCTTCGTCTTCGTTTTCATCTTCGTCTTCGTCTTCGTCTTCTTCTTTCTCTTACAAGCATCGAGACTTTGGGTTACAGCTCTTTTGTTTATTTGTAGTCAACGGCTAGTACGTTAGATTAAGTTAGGTTGGATGGGGAGTGCAGCCGCAAGGGGCAGTACCTCACTTGGATCTCAAGAATCCAGTGTGCTCCCCGGATAACAGAGGATGAGGATGTAGAGGAGAGGGTGGCAGAGGTTTGGGTTTGTGACTGGGTTATTGGGGCTTGGAACCCCCACTGAACCATTTGGAGCTTTGGATGAATCTAAGGATGCTGTTTAGTTGGAGGTTAGAGATGTTGCCCAGGTTGTCGAAGAAGTATTCTCCGAGTGTTTTTTTCTTAGTATGGGCCAAGCTAGAACACTCACAGAGGAAGTGGAGTGTTCCCTCCTCTGCCTCTTCGTCTTGGCATCCCCTACATATGTCGGATGTGCTAATGCTCATTCTTATCATGTGGGTACCCAATGAATTTTGACCCGTCTTGGAATCAAAGGTACGTTGGTTAACGTCTGTTCGGATTAACGATGTGTGTTGGCAATATCAACTGAACCGGTGGTAATCTATTTTCTGCACACGGCAGTTTTCCCACAACTAACATCGTCATTCGCCCTACTCTTCTTCGATGATTGATGCCATCATCACTTGTTTCTTTGATACTGATCGTGTAGATCCTAGATATTTGAATGCGGGCTTTAGATGGGTGAGCCCACCTCTAGATGGGTCCATCGTCAAGATGTTTCTACCTTAAATTCTTACCTTCATCATTACTCCTTCGTAAATAGCTTTGATTATGAGAATATGAAATTCCACGTTGTTTGAGGGTCAGCCTTAATGACAGATTGAATGACAATCCTCTAAGGAATCACGATGTATGGATTACCTATTTTTCATAGTTTTATATATAAAAATTTTCTGCTTTAAAAACACATCGAAATATGGCCGCTCGATTAAAAAATGTCGATACTGACGATAAATTCGGTGTCGAATTCAATTTGAATCGGTTTAGTAGTTAAGGCGTGAGAAGCAATAGTTAGAGGCTCTACTGAAAATCCCTGACAAATGACACAAGCACAGGGCTCCGACATTTTTCCTGCACTTTTTCAAAAACTCTAACTAGAAATTGAAAAAATAACGGTCTAATTTATTGGTCTTTATAACAAGGCCCATCACAAGAAGCTAAAAGAACTATTCTTGATCGTGTTGGTAACTTAAGACTGCTGTTTTCGCAACCCCTCTTCTTTGACACCAAGTTAGCATTGCGGTAACACCCCAAAGAAACTGTCAAATCGAACCAAAATCGGAAACTGAACTTATCGTTAGTTCATAATGTGTAGAAAGAGATATTTTCTTGCATCACCTCTTTCAGAAATGCTTTTCCCACGGGTATCGCCTTTCGCGAGGAGTTAGAAAGTCCTCCGTTAGTAAATTCATTGCCATGAAAAGCACTGTTTCGATTGGCCGTTCGGAATGGGCAGAAAATTGTAGGTCTCTTCCAATCCCTCATGGTTGTGAGAAGTCCGCTAGACCCAGGGGCTCCTCGCTCTACTGCGCCACTTTATTATTTATTTCACCACTTTCAAAAAGTTCTCCTTCCAATGATTTTCAATCCAAGGACGAAAAACACGCAAATTTAAATCCATTGATACAAAAAAAAGAGAAACGAAATCAAAATCAGCAATTGATATCACACTAACTACGAGTATATTCTGCAACAACAACAAGTTTAGATATTCAGAATTTGCTATGAAAATAAACTTCTAATAATAAATTTTTTTGTATCTGTAACTTCAACTTCTTCCAATAAGGGCTGGAACGTAAAAAACTGCTGCATATGTTATTCCAAGTAAAGTTGTAAGACTCCCAAGTGCAACAAATGTTTTACGAAGAACCTAAAAAATATGGAGTTTAGTAACAAGAAGATAATACAGTCGTTATTCATACCTCGTCCTGCCATTTTCTGTTGTCAATGCAACTCTTATAAGGCATGTTGGTAAACGATACACTGTTGTATAGCGGCACCCAAAAGCTTGGGAACAACTTGTAGAGTATATCATCGAACACCTTGCGACATCGGAAAGAGAAACGTTTGGTTAAGTCTCTCATCTGCAATCAAACAAATATATTTTTCAAGAAATGCTGCATTGGATGAAAAGTCATAATGAAGGGGGACTAACTTACCACTATGTAATTGTACATTGCCAAGTCACAAATTGCATGCGCATCGCGCCACCTAGTTTCTGTAAATTGTTTCAAAGCCTCATCGAGGGCAATATTTGGCTGTTCTAAAATTGAAAAGAGTAGACTGCAGTCTTCGAAGCCAGCATTCATTCCTTGTCCATAATACGGCACCATTGCGTGAGCAGCATCGCCGATAAGAAGAGCTTTCGCATCGTGATAAGGATAGCACTGAAATTTGTCGATTAAAAACTTTTCTTCGAAGTGCGAGTATATAAATGTTGCCTTGGGAGTACCTTTATCGACAGCAGGTGTTGTGGCTTGGATTTAAAGAAGTCCTTGATAAGCTTTTCCTTTCCAATCAAAGGGAGAGCATCGCAGTAATTTGTTTCGAAGAAGTTTATTAACGCGTCAGCGTCTGTGATGCTACTGAAGACTGTAAATGGCATTGACAGTGTCACTGTAAATGATTTGTCTTGATTTGGCAGCGCAATCATCATATATGATCCTCTTGGCCAAATATGAAGATAGTTCTCTGGCATTTGGAACTGAAATTAAATGTTTAATATGCAAATTTATTCGTAAGAAGACAATCGACTTACTTTTCCGTCCTTGGCAGGTATACAAAGCTCAAGATAGCCATGCTCAATGTATTCTTGTGTGTAGTTGAAGCCGGGGGTTTTGATCATTTGACTACGTACAGCACTGAAGGCGCCATCACAGCCAATTATTAAATCTGCATTTGCATCAATAGCGTCAGTATCCGAATAGTCTCTAAAAAAAATCGAATATTTAAATTTTAATTATGCTTTTTGATAAACTGCGAAAGTGCCACTCCTCAAGCCAGAGAAATTCTTTAGATCCTAGATTGGCAATCAAGTCAACCTTACCTTTTAAACTGCATTGTTCCTTCGGACAAATTTGCTCCCACCAACTTGTGCTTAAAGTGAAGACGAATGTTTTCATATTGTTCCCCGGCATTCAATAGAACTTCATTCAGGTATTTCCTTCCAACCGAATATAAACACTGCAAACAGAAAGTCCATCAAATATTTCAATTCAATATTTTCATAATGTAAATACCAACCTGGTGATTGCAGGAATCGTAGATGACAACTGTAGTATTTCCATTAAGATCGTGCAGCATTCGACCCCTCATGGGTATTGCGGTTTCTAAAACTTCTTTTTCCAAGCCAACTGCCGCCAATGCCTTTCTTCCTCTGTGGGACAGTGCCAAGTTTATGCTACGCCCCTGAGTAATCTCAGATCCCCGCATATCTGAAACAAAAAAGAAAATAATTAATATGAAATTAGAAAAAATCTATAACAGTAATTCACCTTCGCGATATTCATATAAATCGACATCATGACCTTTCTTTGCCAAATTCAGTGCAGCTAGTGATCCTACCTAAAAAATATAAATAATGAAGTTAGTAAGATTAAAAGTCAAAAAGACGTGAGTGTTGTGTAAGATCCTTGGTACATTTTAAAAAATAATTTGAATGTACCATATACCCCCTACCTATGTAGGGGGTTCTTCAGTTGGTTGATTTTGTATCAGAATATTAGTCGCACTATTATGAGTAGAAAACTCACAACTCACATAAAGAGTAGTTAGTTCAGTTGAATCGTCGTTTGAAGTGGAATGGTCTGTCATTGTTTTGTGGTTCTGAACACGAGTTTGAAAGAAAAAGTTCACTGCAAATGTAAGAAATCGTCAAAATAGATCAAATGTTTGTGTTGTGTGGCTAACTACTCGAAGAGTGGAAATTTTGCATTGAAAATAAATATTACATAAATGAAGAATAGAAAATTACCTACAGTTTTTGTCGGTAGAGTTTTGTAAAACGTTTGATTGTCTTCCTTATAATGTACTTTAAAGACTTTTTTGTCAATGGTTTATACGATTTTAACAAAATTTTATGTTCATGAAGTTTTAAGCTGTTAGTAGAAGATTGCTTATCAGCATTTAAAAAAGACTAAATTCTAAAGTTTTTATTAGTTTTTTTTTTATAATTTTATTTATAGATTTAGATTAGATTAGATTAGATTTATTGACTTCAATAGTAATACAATTTTCATTTTCTTAATTTTTTTGAATGTTACATTAGTCTGTAAATGGTTTGGCCGAAAGCCGTCTACCAGATTGACATTTATTTTATAAAAGATATGAAAAAACTAGTATACATTATCATTATTATTATTACTTTTTTTTTTAACTAAATTTGAAAGCAAAGTATTAAAAACTTTCTCGGACTATACATGTTCTGTAACGGAGGGCATTCAGACAATACTCGTAAAGACGATCCCAACCTCGTTCCCCATTCAGGATGCTGATTGTTTCCTCTAAATTGAGATTTTCAGCGCCGAACAAGCGCTTTCGGAACTCCTTAAGTATTGGGCACATTCCCAGGAAATGAAACACATCCTCACGTTCTTTGCGATTGCATAGATCACACAGTATTGGCAGCTCTGGTCGATGTGGAATGTAATTCAAACCGATGAGTTCACCCCTTACTTTGAAAATCAAACTAATTTTTGCAGAAGTGTTTTCAGCTAGGAAGTAGGTTTTATCGTTTAGGAAGTGGTTTACTTTACTGTAGTAGGCTCTGTACATAGACGATTCAGCCTCTTTCATGAATTTATCATACATCATATTGCCAGCTTTCTTCCAAATCATCAAATTTCACCTTAAGCGAATCGGGGTTTTCGTCTCCAGAAAATTACAAGGTAGATGAACGGTTGCCAGATTCTTCCACTCTTTTACGCATGTTCCTCCCATATTTATAACTTGCGTTAGTACTATTCGCGGAATCCTCTCTTCGTTCATTGCCATAACTCCTGTCACGTAATTAAAATGTAATTTAAGTGTGTCCAAAAATAGCGGTGCTATACCTGTCTCAAGGTGATTCAGTTAATTTGGAGCATTACTTGGTAGTCGAAAGGTACTTTTTATAAAAAAACGGAGAAACTTCTCTTATGCTTTAAAAGAGCAATATCCCCATACCTGAGCGCCGTAGAACAGGATTGCGATTGCGGTTGCTCGAAAAACTTTGTATTTAGCAACATGTGAAACATTATTCTTTAGAATACAACTTCTCCACACAGAACACATTGCACGCTTAGCTTCCGCCAATTTGGCTTGAAGATATTTTTCCAGATTTAAGTTGGCGGTAATCAAGACTCCCAGATATTTATACTCCTTTACGATTTCTATCGGCTCCTCATCGAACGTCCATTTCTCACTCCGGGAGTATCTCCCACCTCCATTTCTTAATACAGTCGACTCTCGTTAATTCAAACTTGCGATAATTCGAACCTCTGAATAATTCAAAGTTATTACGAGTTCCCTACAAAATCTTTTGATATTTCGAACTAAATCAGTACATTTTTATACACTTGGTAATTCGAACGAAAAAGTCATTGCCATATAATAAAACGACGCGGTAATTCGAACTCATCGGCGGCCAACACTCGACAATTCGAAGTTGCAGAGAGAAAGAGGTCGAATGATTGTAATTACATTACATTTTGCGACAAGTTCAAACTTATATCAACGTACACGAGCCTTTGTTCTTGCGACAGATACGAATGAAAAAAGCAACGGTGAAGATGAGGACAATACATCTGAACCTTTAACAGAGGTGTCAGTTAACGAAGCACGATCCTCATTCGATACCTTACAACGCTTCTGTCTACAAAACGAAAGTGATGAAAACTCATTTCAGGCACTTTTTCTCTTAAAAAAAGTTATTGAACAGTCTGAGCAGCAGCAATGTGTTTTGAAGCAAACGAGTATTACAGAGTTCTTTCGAAACATTACGTCGCCCGAGAATTGTTTTGTCGTATCTCCCAAAAACACAATTTTGGGAAATCGCATTTAAAGGTTTACGTTACTATAAAAAGAAAACGAAGCGATTAAGTTGTTCTTTTTTTAATTAGAATATATTGTGTGGAGTATCTTCTTTTTATTTATGTATTCAAAATTGTCCTAACTGTTTTGGTTTTCAAATTATAGAGCTTTTTACCCAAAATGAGTTTGTCGTATACGCCACCAAAATAAGCTTTTTGTTTCCATCCCATACACGTACGACAAAGTGAACGCACCTACGACATTTCAATATTCAAGCGTCTTGTTTAAATCGTATAGAAATTGGTATGAGAACCAATTAAAAAAATTAAATTTTCAATGTTAACAATTAAATTTTATTTATTTTATAAAGGTTAAAATAGGATTACATATCTACATCACAAGAGTTTTAATAGGCAAAATCTTGGTGTGAAAAAATTAACTTGAATAGAAATAAAAAAAATTCAATAACAAAAAAGGCATCCTACGACCATAAGATATCAATGATATTTACATTTACAGGTACAAAATTTCATTCACATTTTGGTTATAAAAACTAACGAAAAAGTCATTTTCTGACTATGAAATATAAAATTAGATCTTTGAGATCAAAATATAATTTTTGTTAGTAAACCTAACGCTTACATAAGTAACACTGTATGATTTATAAGCACACCATAGTATAAAAGTATAGTTTCAAATAATAAATTATTGATGATTTCATTCTTACGCTCTTGATTTGAACAAGTCTTCGTAGTAGTTTTAGTCTACCTTTGGCACAAAAACAAATAAACTTTTAAGATAATTCATTTTGTCATTAAATAGTTTTGACCTGTTACCTGCTAAAAACAAGACAATTTTGAGAGAACAAATTTGTTGGAATTGCCCTGCTACTTTTGTTTGACTTTTTCTTTATTAAAGCTGTTTTATACCCAATTTCTCTTCTGTTCGTTTTATAATAGAGTGTAAATTTTTCGTCCTTAATATGTTTAAGAAACTTTATTTTGCTAAATGGAATTGACGAAAAGTTTAATTGGCCCGCTCTGGTTGAAAATGCTTTGAAATCTGTTGGCAACATTTGAATTAATTTTAATTTTACGTTCTTAAAGTTCATATTTTTAAGATGTCGCATAAGCGAAGGCAGGCTAAATATTTCCAAGCTGCCTCTGGAATTAGAGAATCTCCAGGCTCTGAAAATTTTTGTGTAATTTATTTTAAGAATGTTGAATTTTGAATGAGAAAAATCACAGCAGTGGACATGGCCTTGTTTTAATTTTGGGCGACGCAGGAGTCACTCCAAAGAGGCAGAACTTCAACAAAAGGATTGTCAGAAAATATTTGATGCAGTATTTTTAAAACTCAAGAGGTGATTATTTTGTGGATATACGACAAAATGCATACTAATTATCTCAGCAACGGTAAGAGATAGGCAAACTCTGACAACAGAAATGAAAAGAGCACCTTTGAAAACATAAGACTGCATATCCAGTTTAAAAAAACCCATTTTGGCGCTTACGACAAAACAATTCTCGGGCGACGATTAATCAATTCACATTATTAATATGTTTTTGTTTATTTATGTTTACGAATGTACATGTACACTCTAATTTTTTTTCATAGCTATAGAATAGCAGTTAATTAATAATAATTTATTGATCAATACATAGCAATTCGAAGCTTTATTTATTTTCCCTCACAAATTTTGAACCATTTGATAATTCAAACATTCGATAATTCGTAGTATTTTAAGAGTCCCTCCAGTTTCGAATTAACGAGAGTCGACTGTATCATCATTTTGGACTTTGAAAGATTTACCGACAAATTCCATGTTTTACAATACTCTTGAAGCCTATTTACCATCAGCTGCATCCCATCAATAGTTTCCGCTAGAAAAACGATGTCGTCTGCAAACATCAGCGCTGGAATATTCTTTCCTCCCACGGATACACCACCTTTGACGGCATCAGTTATATCATTTATGTATAAAATGAAGAGGAGGGTACTTAGAACACATCCTTGCTTGACGCCCATCGACGTTTCAAACTCATCTGAAAGCGATGTTCCATCCCAAACTCGTGCTGTATTTTCTTTTTGTACATTGCTCTTATGATCGACACAATTTTTGTTGAGATTCCATATTTGTAGAGCTTATTAAAGAGTGCTTCTCGTGGCATTGAATCGAACGCTGCTCGAAAATCGCCAAAAATAACCTATAACTTTTTCCCTTTCTTTAAATGTCAGCAATATTCATCAATGAAAAAATTTGATCAACTGTGGAGTGGTTTTTTCGGAACCCCGCTTGAAAAACATTTAAAATTTTGTTCGATTCAACCCACTCGCTGAGTCTGTTGTATAATACTGAGCAAAAGATCTTTGCCACTGTATTTAAAAATGATATTCCTCTATAGTTTACTGGATCGTTAAGATTACCTTTTTTATGAATCGGGAAGATTATGGCTTTTTGAAAGCTAGCAGGAACGTCAGCTGTCTCAAAGATTCTGTTATACTCCAATGTTAGTAGTCGTATGTATTTTGTTGGAAGGTTTTTAAAGTATTCAAATGGTATTCTGTCTTCTCCTGGTACTTTATCATCTTTGGCTTTTTTAATAACCCTTTCTATTTCTGATTGCGCGATAAGTGCATCTAGATATTCATCCAAAATTAAAGGTGCTGCGTAGTGAAACGATGGAGCTATTTGGTTGACATTCAGCAGATTCGTAAAATGAATTTTCAGTTCTTCAATGCGTAGACCCGAAGCTATTAATGCCTTTCTGCCACTAACAATTCTGACTGCTTTCCAGAATTCCGTTGACGTTTTCGCTTTATTTATTATTTCAATGTTTTTCTCATCAAAATATCGTTTTTTAGCATTACAAAGCTCTTTGAAGTTTTTGTGTGCTGTTGCATAGAGGCTTCTAAAGTAGCAGTTGTTAGATGTTCTAAATAATCGCAAGTACGCAAAGGACAAGTTTCTAGCCCTCGCATATTCACTGTCGAACCACTTTTGATTGTTATTCAAAGCTTTATTCACCGATTTCCTTGCAGGTGCCGCTTTTTTGATAGCATTGGTTAAGGTCTCTATCTCCAGATTGCACAGACCGTGTATGCTTACATGTGTTTCAAGCTGTATGTCTAGATTTCTATGATAGAATTCTCTGTATAGCTATCTTTCCAGAGTAGCTTCGGAGGAAGATCAATCGCAGGCTCATTAGGTTCTACCCGAAGCGTTTTTGTGTTGAAGGTTATCTCTAAAGGCATGTGGTCTGAGAATGTTTTTGCTGCCACTCTAAACTGACTAAAAAAGAGGTTCCAGTCTCCAGATACAAAGCAATAGTCTATAACTGAGCAAGCTGTTCCACGGATAAACGTATATTCGCCATTTTATATTTTATTAATATGAATATTTTAAAACAATTTCTTTGATATTTTAAAGTATTTAATAAAATATTTCATACAAAATCTCAAGGCTTGCATAACTAATCTTTAAAATAAAAACTGATTAAACGATTTTGATTACATTTTCAGCGTTAATAGCAATTGCAAAATAATAGTGCTTCTACTTTTCGCAAAAAATCTTTTAGAATATTTTATTTTATTTTTCCAATATTTCATGTTTTATAAAATTTCCTAACTAATGTGCAGCTGGCAACCCTTTTCCACTAAACATATTTTGAGAAAAGAATACTAAAACATTGTAGACATGTTCAAGAGCTTAAAAGATACAAGAGATTTTGATGTTGTACTTAAGGCCTCAACCCATAGAATCCGTTGCGTCCGTTCGCTGCCGGATTCACCTGACCGCTGTGAGTTTTACCGGACACAACGGATTGGGGTGACCCATAGAATCCGTTGCGGTGTCTCAACTCAACAAGACCACTCATGTTAGCAGAAGAGAAAATTTCAAATTGGTTCTTTTACTGCGAATGTCTCTCTTCTGCCGGACGCAAAAAGTTAAAAGTTGGGCTACTTTTTGCGTTGCGTCCGTTGCATCCGATGCTTATGGGTCACCTCTCATAAGATCATGTGTATTTAATCGAGCTGTCAGGTGAATCCGGCAGCGAACGGACGCAACGGATTCTATGGGTTGAGGCCTTAAGAACACAATCGCGAGAACATGCTGTTTTGAAACGTTGTTTTCAGCTTCAGTTTTGAAAAAAAATTCAAAATGATAACACCACTACACATTTCGAACCAAACTGTCATTATCTCTGGGTACATTGGCTTCTCGACAATAACGTTGGGGGTTTCTGAACACAAAGCAACGTACAACAGGGGTGGGTGCTTTATATCGGCCACAACTTTTTTTCATAAAACAAACTGTTTGTGCGACACATCACTCAGCATGAGAATAGGTTTTGAATATTTCCCAACATTTTCAAAGCTGGAATTGACTTATTTCACTCCGCTGGGCTATGATACAGTCTTTCTGTTAAGAGCGGGAGTGTCAGTGTTAAAATAACTTATGATTTAAAAATAGAAACCAGTAGATGGCACGACTGTACACTGATGTTCTATACATATGGTCAGGACCACACCAAACATAATGTTCAAAATGTGTAAGCGCCGTAAAAAGAGTTCTGGGGACGCCTTGTTAAGAGCAAGAACAATGTTCATTAACAATTAAACCATTAGCTTAATTTGGCTGTGTCTCTTGGTCAGTGGCGGCGCTAGACCTCGCGTGGACGTCGCGTCGGCGAGATTATGTTCGCGAGGCCCCCTTTAAGAAAACGATTAATTTCATACCTTACACAAATTAAAGTAAAACTAGAGTATGTGTATTGTATAAACGATTTTTATTGCTAATCAAGTTACGAAAACTAATTTCTCAATTAAAACATTAAAAAAGACGAACTTTTCGTCTTTTGGCCTCACTGAACTTTTTCAGGATTTCGTGATAACTAATGCTAGCCGCTATTTCAGCTTCAATTGATAAAACTGATAGCGCATATAATCTTTCTTGAGTCATCGAGTTTCTCATAGTAGGGGAGCCCAAGAGGTGATTTTGCGCGTTACTTGAGCGCGTCAGAAAATCATATGGGGAGAAACCTTGCACCCTGCAATTTACTCCTACCATATATGAACCCTTAATGTACGTTGAGGGCAACCCGTCAGATTATTAAAAAAAAATCGATCCTCAGAACAACTCAAGCGCGTCAGATTAAGAGAAGGTAAGTTAATTACATCCAGAAAAGTGTATATTTCATTAATCTGACAATTTGAGCGTGGCTTAAGTGAGTAGGCGAGTCAAAAAGATGTAAAAAAATCGACATTGTGAAATACTCGAGCGCGATTAAGTTTTTTTTATTTTGAACGTAATCCTATCAGGATTACGGAAAATATATAATCTGACATTTTTCTTGGGGCGATTTAGGTAAAATCGTATAATAATATATTATGTTGGTTAATATCTCGGTTAATATTGATATTAGCAATTTAGTCTAAAAAACCTTTTCTGTAGGAAACTAAATTCTCTACAAGTTTGTAATTTATAATTTTTCCGTAGTTTTTGTTATTTACGAGATAACTGCGAAAAAACGTGAATTTTATGGAAAAATCTGGTTTAGTGGCCTGTACTACCTCGCCGGTGTGAGTAACGACTTTGCCGCAATAAGCTAATTTTGAGAAAAAATAATCTTTGGTTAAAGCGATCCCATGAAATGCCGCTGAGCTATAGAAATTTAAAAATAAAAAATCAGAGTTTCGGTGTATTTTCAATGGGAAATCCTTACACCTTTTGATCGAGCACTTAAAACTAATATTAAGGGCTAAAACTTACAGCGGGTTTTTTTTAGTATTTTCAACAAAGTTTCAAATCAAAATTTGTATATAAATAATATGTGTACAATGTACATATTTTTTTTATTGCATCCAGTAATAAAAAATAGAAACAACAAATAATTGTTACTTTCAAATTGTCAGACTAAAAGTACGCCTCCATATAATTGTCAGGTTATCATCCTGGAGGACGAAGACACCAAGTTGATCACTCTGTATAGAAATCTGACGCGCTCGAGTATTTCAAGGTCACTTGTTTTTTTTTTTACATTTTTAAAAATCAGCCAAAATTTATGGCCACGTTTAAATCGTCAGATTATTGAAATATAGAATTTTTTGTGTACACTTTACATTCGCTTTAAGAATCTGACACGCTCGAATAGCTTTTTTTCAACCTTTTTTAATATTTATTGGTTATCAGAAAGACAAAGCCCTTATACTCTATGAATATCTGACGAGCTCGAGTATTTCAATGTGACTATTTTTTTTTTTTTACATTTTTAAAAGTTCATACACGCTCTTCGCCCCCACTAAAATGGAAAACTGCCATACACTTTTTTCATTTTAGAACGTAAACTTCACAATCCAATAAGTCCCCATGACGCTTTAGTAACTGCAAATTTAGCATCCTGGGCTCCCCTACTATCAAGTATGTCTTAATCGATTGCAACTTCGAAAAGCTTCTTTCAGCGGAAGCCGTATTGACGGGTATTGTGAGGATGATTCTAATTGTTATGTAAACATTTGGATATACTTCTAAATTATTTTCCAAAATGTATTGAATTAGTTGTTTCGCATCGTTTATAGAGTCTTGTAAATAATTTTTTAAAAGTTGGAGTTCTTCATAAAGCTCGAAAGGCTGAATGTCACTGTCCCCGCCATCCCGAAGTACTGTACCCAAATCAACACAATACTTGAGAAGGTCTTCATTTGGTATAGATTTTAAATAATTGATATCATAAATGAAACCACATTTTTCAAAATACTTATTGAGCGATTCAAAACGACATTCGGTGTCGACAATAATTGCATCAATCATTGTGTATTGCATTTCAAAAGATTGAATAGGTTCATCAACATGTTCATAACCGAAGATTCGTTGTTTCCTGGCTATTCGTTTTTCTTTAAACTGAGACTCAATTTCGAAAGAACTTTTCTCTACAAATAATCGACAACACAGTCCTCAAATCCTGTATTAAGAAATTCTTGAAACCATCAGCAGCAAAATGACCGTAAAGTATCAATAACGACTTTCAAGTTGACCGATTGCCATAGTTTGCTTATATCGTTTACACGTAGTAAAACCTCGTACCATACGTGTATCGCACTAATAAACTCAAAAGTGAACATTTCATTTAAGATTGTCACTTTTATTTTTTAGTTCATTCACGAATTCAATAACATCATCAAATTGTAAAAATATTGCTTTTACAGCTGCGATTCTACTCTCCCATCGTGTTTCAGACAGAGGCTTTAATGTCAATTTTAATCGAGTTTTAACAATATCCCAACGCTTATTTGACTTTGAAAATAGCATAAATTTTATTGATGAATCCAAAAAACGTTTTGGTTGTTGAAGAAGAATTAGCTGCATCAATCAAAAGCAAATTCCAACTGTGGCAAACTCCAACTCACAAAAAAAGGTCGCCGCTGTCGTCTTCTTTTTGCGAGGCCCCCTTAGGCACGAGGCCGTCGGCGGTCGCCGACACCGCCGACGCCTCGCGCCGCCACTGCTCTTGGTCTTGGAATAACGGCACCTGCCATACAACCTATATGATAGTACATATTCTTCTCAAGTACTTTAAAAAAAAGTCCAAAAACGGTACGCTCTATAGTTCCGTTTTTTTTAAAACTACTTTCTCGTTAATGGCCAACATGATTTTGACGAAGTTTCATATTTTAGAAGTCCTAGGTTGTTTATAAAAGATTGCGTATCAACATGTGTAAAATTTTATTTTTTCAAATTTCATTATTTTTTTCGAATTTTTTTGAATATTTTCAAAACGGTATCTTTGATTTTTATCACACTTTTTGTTAATACATCTCTGGTAGGTTCTTAAGACTTCTAAGCTTGATTAAATTAAAATAAAAAACCTTTTTGAAAAACCTGCTCTAACGATTTTGATAAAATTTTCGTTTATGTGCAAGAAAATGGTGTTATTAAATTCTCGCTTAAAACCTTTCTAAAAGTTTATTTAACTTAACTTTTAATATACTATGTGATTTTATTCAATTTTTATGATTAAGGTGTAGATGTCAACCCTGTACCACCAAATATATTATGAATTTTTTAAGTACTATTTGGCATATTTTTTGCCAATTTGATTTCCTTCTATGGGTCCTCTCCAATATTGAATTATAAATTGTTGGAAGCATTGCTACTGATACTAACGATTAGTTCATTAATTAGCATGTTGCAAATAATGCATACTACGCATAAGCCAAGGTTATCATGGGTTAAATAGACCGGAAGCTTACAAGCTTTTCAAAGCCCCACCTACTTTATATGGCTTTTTGTTATCATTTATTTAGCATTGCTTGCCAAAACTAACTGCTAATCTCATAAATATTGGTAAACCTTTGTCATAGCCACACATGGTTATACTTTTGAATAAAAGTCATATTTGATTTCCTTTCAAGCTACATATGTACGTATGTATATGTATAAGTATACGTTGCTGTAATCGGTCTAAGGATTTAATTATTATATTTGTGTGAAACTTGATAATTGGTGGGTTTCTGTCGCATTTCAGCAATCCTATAACCAGCTGCAGTTTAAAGCAATTTAATGCTCACAATTGAGTCTCAGAAAGCTGCTGACGCTGAGATAAAAGTGAAAGAAACCTGAAAATGTAGGTGGCACTCAATAGCATTTTAGAAAAATTTTGGTTTTAAATTTAAACACAATGCATACGCATACGCAGACGGAGCCGGAGCCGGAGCCGGAGCCGCAAGAGTTAAAATCAAGTTAACTTGTCAGGCTCCGTCTTGCGTTGTTTTTGTATTCGCTTGTATTTAATGTTTTGACATCTCTTGCGGCTGCGTCTCTGCAGACATTGTGTTCACGCAGTAAATCAGTATTGCGACTTATTGGTGTGTGCTGACTATGCGACAAAAACGCACCCACTACGAGCTCTTTCAGTTGTTGTTGTTCGCTTTAGCCCCTCGGAGAATGTGTGAGAGCACTGAACACTGATAGAGCTAACAATATTTTCGTACTTAACAATCGGTTGAACGTAGCTAAAGTATTTTTCCCGAAACCACTCGATAAAGGTTTCTTTAGAGGGCAGCGCTTTGATTGACAGCAAACTTTTTCAATAAAATACGCCTAATGATCAGAATTAAAAAAAACTACTGAGTGAACGTCTTCAAGAAGAAACGAAAACAAAAAGTTACAGAGTAATCCTACTAATATTATAAACGTGAAAGTTTGTATGTGTGGATGTATGTTTGTTACTCTTTCACGCAAAAACTACTGAATGGATTTTACTTAAACTTTCCAATAATATAGCTTATACATCAGAATAACACATAGGCTATAATTTATCCCTAAATTCCCACGGGAACGGGAACGTATACGGGAACTTAGAAACTACAACACCGATTTCAAAAAATTTTCCACCGTTAGAATGCTTCATTATCCCCGAGTAACATAAAAACTAATTCATCCCTGTTTAGCAATAATCACTCAAAGAAACTCAATTTAAGTCAATTCAATTTAATTCAAATGTTTTTTAAATACCAAACAATGTTAGCCTTACGCTATAATTTCACACAATGTATTGCATTTTCTTTTCGTTCTCTTTTCGCATCACCGTTCGGTTAATACATAGGCTGTACGCAGTGACAGCTGACAGCTAGATTATAACATGTTAATGTTCAGTTGCAAAAAAGTCCAGTTGAAGAGCAGTTGTCGTGTCATGAGTTTTATCTTTATAATTTTGTAGCAAGTACAGTTTTCGTTTTCAGCTTTTTTCCCCAAGTGAATCCGCAAACATCTGGTCCTTCCAAGCCGTATGCAAAGAACAATTTAAGACAATTTTTTGTAAGAAAAAATCGAAAATACGTGAGTTATCTCGTTATATGAACACATAACACTTGCTTGTTTTCTAACTAAATTAATTCATAAAGACATAATACTTGGGGTTTTGCTTGTTATCGAACTAAATTAAATTAATTTCAATAAGCAATGGCAGGTGCATTGAAAGCGAAGTGTGGTCACGCAAAAGGGCGCTTAACTCATGCGTCAGTATTTGTAGAGACAATTGACGAATCTACACCAATAGAAATGCTGGAGATTCGGTTAAATAAACTCGAGACCACATGGTCTGAATTTTCGTCATTTCATAGCGAACTTCTCGAACAGGTGGCAGATGAGGAAGAAGCTTATGAACTCGAGAGTGACTTTTCAGAGTACGAACTAAAATATTTTAATACCAATGCCGGGCTCGTTAAGGCGATTCGTGATAAGACAAAAAAAGGGTTAGGTGATGCTCTCGAGCATTCTTCAGCGTAAGATCGTTTAGCTGATCAGCAATCAGCCTTTTTCAAAAAACTCAATTCGTCATCGCCATCGTCTAGTAGTAACGTATCTAAACTTCCAAAAATTGTTGTACCACCATTCAGTGGAGATTATAAAGATTGGCCTTCGTTTCGTGACATTTTTCTCGGTTCAGCCGATACAAAAATGAACCTCAGTGCAACCCATAAATTTTATTACCTAAAATCTTATTTGCGTGATGACGCAGCGAATTTAATAGAGCATCTTAAGGTCAACGACGTCAATTATCCACAAGCATGGGAGCGCTTGGAAAAGCGATACGATCGAAGCCAGCTAATTGCGCAATCATTTATTGAAACTTTTTGTCGCTTCCTACTGTCAATAATTCGAACGTTCAAGTCTTAAGAAAAATATCTGACGGTGCAGATGAAGTTGTGCGTGGTCTTAGTGCGTTGGGAAAATCGGATCGGGATCCCTGGCTCATTTACTTATTGTTAAATAAATTAGATGCGGACACAAAACAAGCCTGGGCAGAGCACGTAGGTTCTCGGGAAGACAATTCTATATCCGAATTTTTAGAATTCTTAGAACAGCGGTGTGATGCTCTGGAGGCATGTCAATCGGTTACTAGTCGTTCGGGTACGACGCGTACGAAACAACCAAACAACATTCGCGCTCATCTAGCTGGACCTTCGAATTCAAATCTGAAGTCTCAATGCCCAATGTGTCAAGATAGTCATGTCCTGGCTCAGTGTACAAAGTTCCTCGCGTTAGATATTAACTCTCGTCGAAATTTCGCCAAGACAAGTTCACTTTGTTTTAATTGTCTCCGAGCTGGCCATTCATCAAAACTATGTCGCTCTTCGTTTCGTTGTCGGTTGTGCAAATCACGCCATCATTTGCTTGTTCATTCTGAAGATGCAGTAACGCAAGCTCAAACGTCTCCGTCGTCGGGTTCCTCGAACCAGTTCCAATCTTCAGTATCATCTAACCATGTTCAATCCAACTCGATCGCTCCACTCGTAAATAATCACTCGCTTGATTTTAGTCTGTGCAAATCAACTTTGCTACCAACTATCTTAGCTAAAATTCAAGATATTCAGGGAAATCTTATAGACTGTCGTGTGCTACTAGATTCCGGGTCACAATCTACATTCATTACTGAATCCTTCGCTCAAAGACTCGGTTATCAACGTAAACATTCAAGAATTCCTATCGTCGGGTTATCGTCGACTGAAGTTGGATACACTAAAGGCGTCATCTCATTAAATCTTCGTTCCCGAATCAATTCGTTTCATTTATTCGTTGATGCCTTCATACTTGACAAACTAACGTCAAGGTTGCCAACTAGATCCGTTGACATTTCCTCCTGGTCTCATATTCAAAATCTTGAACTCGCTGATCCAAATTTCAACGTCGCCTCCCCAATCGATATTCTTCTAGTTGGTGACAAACTTTGGAGCATCATCAAAGACGGACAACTTCGAGGTCATAGTGGATGTCCGATCGCACAAAACACATCGTTTGGGTGGATCATAACTGGACAATTTTTTGAATCAAACGAATTGAACCATTTTTCTTCGTTTCATGCAGTGCTTGACACTGACGCTGCTACAACGCTTCTGGGACATTGAGGAGGTTCATCCAACAACCGACTCTATTGTGGTTGACCAGGCTGAGGAACATTTTCGACAGACCTTTTCTCGGTCTCCTGACAGGAAGTATGTTGTTCATCTTCCATTTAAAACTCCAAATCCATCGTTCACAAATACTCTCCCTCTCGCTATATCTCGGTTAGTTGCAATAGAACGTCGTTTTGCTCAGAACTCAAAATTGTTGCATTTATATTCCGACTTCATGCGAGAATACATACAGTTAGGTCACATGACTCGGGTGCCTCGTGATGAAATTGAAGTTCCTAGTGGCAAATGTTTTTATCTTCCCCATCACGACGTTATGAAGCCGGAAAGTTCGTCGACAAAATTGCGTGTTGTTTTTGATGGTTCTGCTAAGGACTCCACTGGAAAATCGTTAAACACCACCTTGCTAATAGGCCCTCCTATTCAACGGGATTTAGTTGGTGTTTGCTTACGGTTTCGACAGCATCCTTTCGTATTTACTGCCGACGTGGTTATAATGTTCCGTCAAATTTGGATCGACGATGCTGATTGTGATTACCAACGTATTGTTTGGCGCGACTCTCCGTCTAAGGAAATTGAACACTATCGGTTGCGTACTGTGACGTACGGTACAGCTTCAGCTCCATTTTTGTCAGTTCGCGTGTTGCAACACTTTTCTGAGGATTATAAACTGAACTACCCCAACGCAGCCCGTGTTCTATCGGAAGACGTCTATGTGGACGACGTAATGACTGGGGCAAACTCAACAAAACAACTCATCGAATTACAAGCAGAGCTAGTTAATCTTCTGTCCGTGGCCAAACTCGAGCTGCAAAAATGGAGCTCTAATTGTTGGCCCCTTCTTGCTACTCTGCCAAATGAAGACTGTGAATACTCGTTTTACGATACAGACCGCACAAACTCGTATGTCAAATTGCTCGGAATGCATTGGAATCCTGCCAATGATGAATACTCGGTTCGCATGTCGAAGTCTGTTCCATCCATTTCATTAACTCGGCGCTCGTTGTTGTCGGAAGTATCGCGCATATTCGACCCATTAGGATTGCTAGCACCATCTGTTGTCCTCTTCAAAATGTTGTTTCAGGAACTTTGGTCTTCAAACTTAAACCTTGGATGGGATGACCCGTTGCCTTCAGAATTAGCTGATCGTTGGGATAGATACAGGAAAGAGCTTCCGTGTTTTGAGCAAATTCGAGTACCTAGATACTTGTTGACAGTTTCGCCCGACGAGGTTGAGCTTCATGGGTTCTGCGATGCCTCCACTCTCGCTTATGGTGCTGTCCTGTATACTCGCTGTAAACTCGCTGAAGGAAGCTACAAAATTACAATTGTCGCAGCAAAGACCAAGGTTGCCCCATTAAAACCTGTTTCGATTCCCCGTCTAGAGTTGTGTGGAGCTTTACTGTTGACTCGGTCTCGTGAGATCGTCATTGTCATGTCAGTTCACAAAAACCGTAGCGTGGTGCGATTCGGAGATCGTTTTACATTGGTTGTCATCACCTCCTCGTCGCTGGACTACGTTTGTCGCCAACAGAACAGCAGCTATACTAGACATTATTCCAAGAAGTGGCTGGCGTCACATTTCAACAGAGTCGAATCCAGCAGATTGTGCCTCACGCGGTGTGCTTCCATCGGATCTTCCGAATCATCATCTCTGGTGGACGGGTCCACCATTTCTATCGCGTGACGAGCACACATGGCCGAAATCTAACTTCAAACCACGTCAATTGGACGACGATGACCTTCTGCGTGAAATGAAACCATGCCCTCGCCAAGTTCTTCTAACCGAACCTAGTAATTTTGATGTTATCGATCACATAATAAACAAAACTTCGTCGTGGTTGCGCATGCAACGCATTCTCGCTTATGTAATTCGGTTTATCTTTAATTATCTGAGTGAAAAACCCAACCGTCGTACCTCTTATCTTACAACTCGAGAACTACTTATTGCTAAAACAACCCTCATCAAATCCGTGCAGCTAAAATCATTCAGTGAAAGATATTCGTACCCTTAAAACAAACAATCAATTGCCCCTGAAGTCCAACCTGCTAAAATATACTCCCTTTCTTGACAATCGTGGCCTCCTTAGAGTTGGAGGAAGAATTAAAAATGCTAATATATCTTATAACATTAAACATCCTTATATTCTTCCGAATAATAACTTCTCCTCTCTTATTGTAGAAGACATTCACAAGGTCAGTCTGCATCCCGGAGTCTCCGCAACGTTCGCCATCGTAAGACAACAGTTCTGGATACTGGGCGCTCGAAATTTAATCAGACAGATTGTTTTCAAATGCAAAGTATGCTTTAAGTTACGAAAACAAACCACCTCGCAACTAATGGGTGACTTACCAGCCCAACGAATTTTACAAAGCCGTCCGTTTTCGCATACTGGCTGCGATTATGCTGGACCTTTTAGCATAAAATTCTCCCGAGGTCGGTCTCCAAAAACCTCAAAAGCATACATATGCCTATTTGTATGTATGGCTACAAAAGCTATTCACCTCGAGCTAGTGAGTGACCTTACGTCGGAAGCATTTCTCGCTGCCTTTCGTCGATTTGTTTCTCGACGTGGACTTTGTTCAGATGTTTATTCGGACAATGGCACCAATTTTCAAGGTGCACGACGGTGCTTGAACGAGATGAACAAACTGGTAACATCTGAAGCCTTCAATGAAGCTGTAGCCACGTCGCTCTCCAGGGACAACATCACTTGGCACTTTATACCTCCATCGTCACCGCACTTTGGCGGTCTGTGGGAGGCTGGAGTTAAGTCCGTCAAGTTTCATTTGCGACGAGTAATAGGAGCCTCAATTCTTACATTTGAGGAAATGTACACGGTCTTAACTCAGATCGAAGCCGTTTTAAATTCTCGTCCACTTTGTGTGATTTCTGATTCTGATGTAAACCCATTAACACCTTCACATTTCCTTATAGGTGAACCGCTTATCGCAGTACCAGAACCAACAACACTGTCTACACCTATAAATCGTTTGACGCGGTGGAACCATCTCCAGAATATGGTTCAAGGTTTCTGGAAACGGTGGCATGTGGAATAATTAACCACACTCCAAGAACGGCCGAAATGGAGATCAGCAAATCCTAACCTTAACCAAGGGGACCTTGTTGTTATAAAGGACCCAAATCTTCCGCCAACAAAGTGGCTTCTTGGAAAGATCGAGTCAACAACCAAAGGAAGTGATGGTCGAGTACGAGTGGCAACCGTGAGGACAACTACTGGCGTATTTGTTCGTCCAATCACAAAACTTGCGCTAGTACCCTTGTCCTGAAACTCGTTCCAGGGGGGCCGGAATGTTTAGCAATAATCACTCAAAGAAACTCAATTTAAGTCAATTCAATTCCATTCAATTTAATTCAAATGTTTTTTAAATACCAAACAATGTTAGCCTTACGCTATAATTTCACACAATGTATTGCATTTTCTTTTCGTTCTCTTTTCGCATCACCGTTCGGTTAATACATAGGCTGTACGCAGTGACAGCTGACAGCTAGATTATAACATGTTAATGTTCAGTTGCAATAAAGTCCAGTTGAAGAGCAGTTGTCGTGTCATGAGTTTTATCTTAATAATTTTGTAGCAAGTACAGTTTTCGTTTTCATCTTTTTTCCCCAAGTGAATCCGCAAACAATCCCCATATTCCTACGGTTCCCTATATTCCCACGGGAGCAGGAACGTATACGGGAACTTTGACACTACACCACCGATTTCAAAAATTCTTTCACCGTTAGAATGCTACACTATCCCCGAGTAACATAAAAACTAATTCATCCCCATATTCCTACGGTTCCCTATATTCCCACGGGAGCAGGAACGTATACGGGAACTTTTACACTACAGCACCGATTTCAAAAATTCTTCCACCGTTGGAATGCTCCATAATCCCGGAGTAACATTAACTTTAACTTATCCACATATTCCCACGAAAACGGTCACCATATTCCCACGGGAACGGGAGTCTTTACTAATATTGAAAATGCGAATGTAGCTATGTCGGTATGTTTTTCGTATGTCTCCCGTTCAAACTGCTAAACAGATTTTATTAAATTAGCTACAGAGATGGTCTAAAACATGCGGAAGGATAAAGGCTATATATCTATCCTTATATTCCCACGGGAACGGAAATGGGAATTCAAAAACTACGGTCTCAAAAGTATTTTTAACAGGGCTACAAGGTGTTGAAATAGGGGTTGAATGTTTTTTTTGGAAATACCGCCATTTTTAAGGCTAGAAGTTTTATTTCCTAAAAAGTTAAAAATGCTGCTGAAGGTCACTATTCCACGCGGACGAAGTCGCGGGCACAGCTGGTAACAAATAACGATACTCGTAATAAATTTGTCATTATCGTTTTATTGTGATTACGTTTCACGATACACTTGCCACAAAGAGCAAGTTATATTTTTCTGAATAAATTTTTGCTCTGAATTCAAATCTGACCGCAGTACTGCTCTGTCCTGTCACGTGTTCGAAATATTGAACTTACAAAATAAAATAAAAAACAAATTTTTTTTGCTGTTTTTGAGCCTCTGCAAAAATTTATAGCCAATGCTTTTCCCATAAGTTGTTGTGTGCTGAAGCCAAATCAAAATGGCTCTATTACATCAAATTACTGAGATATTTGTCTTCAAAAGCTGCAACGCACGGTCATTTTGAACTCAGCTCATCTAGAACCTTCAGAAATGCCTTATCTAATCAAAATTTATTTTCCCTACCTAGGAAATGTTAACGTATTTAAGTGTTAGTTAGTTCAGACCAGTCAATTTTCTGCGTCTCGTGATCGACGGAGAAACCTTTTCCAATACCCGAGGTGTCAATAAAGTTTGGCGTATCTTGTGATTGTGTATTGCAACAAACAGCTTGGAGAATGGATTTCAACGAAAGAGCATGTGTTTAAGTGTGTACGTTAGATCCATGAAACATTTAATGTATAGAGTCAATCAGCATGCACCACAGAAGAGGAGATAAAACACCACCTTGTGGAAAGCCTTTATTCAGTGCTGTTATAACAAATTATCCAAACTGCGCTTCAACGATCACATTTCTATTGATTGACACTGCTTTAATCCACAAGACTAGTGATTCGTCCACATAATGCTTTTTGGCAGCCATCAAAGTTAGCATTGTCAAAAGCAATGTCGAAACTGCATTCAATTCTGCTGACAATATTTTTGAGTGCGGTCTCACAAGATTTTTCGCGTTGGCTAAAAGGCAATAGCTTTGAGTTTGGCCGGTACTTCTTTTACCCAAAATACGCTTCACACACGGAAAACAATATCACTGCGAAGAACAGACGGGAAAGTCCTCCTGTCAATCGCTGTAAGGTAAGTTAATACTTTACAAAACCAATTGAACACTAAAAAGAAAAGCCTTTGGAAGGAAAAAAAGCCTTAGTCTCCAACTTTACTGTGCACTTGCTGGAGTGACTCGGTAGATTTCATTGAACAAATCACACACAGAAGTTTTTTAAATATTTCCTTCAACACCATTTCACCTTTTATTCCCTTTATTATTATTATTATTATTATTATTAAGTTCTTTATTTTTTCATAAAAGAAATATACATTAGAATTATATAAAAAGATAAATGAAGCATGGCTTCATGAGCCGTCTGCCATTTGAAAAAAAAAAATGTATAATTGTAACTGAGAGATTAATTTACATTATATTATAGTAGATTTTGCTTTGTACATACATATATCAGTTATTATAAAATTTCATAGAAAATAATATGCTTAAAATATAATATGTTTTTATATTTCATGTGTATAATAAAATATTGTTCAAACTGAGGTTATTTTAGTAGGTTACCAGTAATTTGATTAAATGACAAATATTAAATTTTTTTTTTTTTTGTTTGTTTTGCTATAAATTGAGATAAAGCATAAGATTGTTACTTTTACTTTAAAAGACTTTGAGTTTAGTTAAAACGAAAAATTTATCTTACATTTATATAAGAAAATTACAGAAGAAACTGCGTTATTCAGTGCAGACATGTTATCTGATTATTAAGGGCTTTTAGTTTAGCTAAAACAAAAATTATTATGAACATTATTCTGACTCAGAAAAGATTCATGAACGTATTTCGATAACTTTTTGCATGTGAAACGTAACAAATAAGTGATTTCCATCCTTTTTCTCTATTTAGTATTCTAATACTTTCTTCTAGAGTAAGATAACTGGATCTAAAGTAGAGTCTACGAATCTCTTGTAGCATCGGACACAACGCTAGAAAATGCAGAATATTTTCATTTTGGTTAAGGTTGCAAAGCGAGCAAATTGGATTAATATCCCCTCTATATGGCCTAAAATTAAGTTCGCTCATTTCAGTTCGGATTTTAAAGATCAAACCTATTTCGGATGGTGAGAACTCATTTCTAAAATAATTGTTTTCTCCTAGGCTAAAGTTCAGCTGTCGATAAATGACTCTGGATGGTGACTCTCTTGCACGATCAAGACAGCATCGATACATTTTGTCATCTATTAGAGAAATGCAGTCATAGAGTGTATTTCTAAGTTCTTCAATATTTTCCACTGTTAGTGTCATGTTGAAATTATTTGTAACAGCCAGATCATACCAGTTCTTTATAGGGCTATATCCACGCTGAAAGCAATGCAAAAGAATCCGTTTTTGTAGATTCTGATCGGTACGCTTCATAACCCTAACAACATAATCTGCATTTGCCTTCAAATTTCTCAAGAACATGGGAGGTAATCCTGACTCCACATGAATGGCGTACGATGGGGTATTGTTAGGCAGCTTGAATATGCGTTTGAAAAAATATCTTTGTACCGCCTCTATTTCTTCATTTTGTTCGTAACCGTATATTTCGTTCCCATAACTAAAACAACTGTTAATCGTTGCATTGAAGACTTGAAATTTTGTTGCTGAATCTATATAACTATTGCAAAAAAACTCTGACCAAATGGTGTTCATGGCTGTTTTTGCTTTAGCAGATATTTATATTATATTTAGTAAAGTATTCCCTTTACTAAACTGAATTAATTCTGTGACGACGATACCTTGACGCCTCAAACTTGAATACTGAACGAAGTTATTTTGTAAACTATACAGTTAAACACATATAAAATTGTTTCACTTAAAATTTGATTTGTGATAAACTCACCAATCCAGCGCCAATAACTGCAACCTTCATGGGACGTGCATTCGTTCCATTGGAATCTATTTTTGGAATTCTTTGTGTCATTTCTGATGCTTTATAACACTTTACTCTAATTATGATAAAAATCAAACTGAGTTTTCCTGTTAACTCTGTTAGATATGTTTTTTAAAATTATAACTCAATTATCAACCGGACTATTTCACTTGCAAACCGTACAACGACTGGAAAACGAATACGAACAGTCGATAGACAAAGCTTTTGTAAAAAGAAGCCCTAAATGAGTAGGAATATCACTTTCAGTCACCACAATTATAAGAAAATGATACCAACGAATCACTTGATTTAAGTTTACTGATTGCCCGTTGCAGTAGTGTGATTACGATGGGTAAAGTCTGTGAAAGATGAAAAGCCGTATTAAGATAACAGCTAAGCTAGATTAAGCTACAATAAAGTAGCACACTTTTTGGTTTGTTTACAATTATTGTGATGATGGTTTTTGAAACAGAGAGGGGGAGGCTTTTTAATAAGTTTACACAGAACAAAGACCTACTAGGGGGAGCAAGTAAGAAATTGTGTTGTCAATGGCCTTAAAAAACATACACAGTCAGTGAAAAGTATACTAGATTTTCAAGCATCGGAATTTCATGGAAATATGTACCTACTTGAGAATAGAACAATGATTCTATTGTAGGATTGTAAAACATGGGAGTTGTCTGATTAGCATTATCTCTGGTCGCAAGGCCTTGATATTGAGGTTCACTGCTCTTGTTGTACTTGTCTAGTAAAATTTTATGTTTATATCTGATAACGGCTTTGATTCATGATGTTTGGTCATGATCATTTGTAGACAAAAATCGTAAATCGCTTAGGATTAAACAGCAAAAAAAAAAAATATCACAGATGCTCTGAAATTCTGAACTTCTGAATTTTACCTTGTTTTGCCATGAACTGTATGTTTTTGATTGTGTCTTATTTTATGGCTAAAAAATCCGCAACTATGATTAATTCGGTGGAGACATTGAATAAATCTTCATTGTCTTCTTTTAAAAAACAACTGTTGATCGTCTTCTGGTTCGAATTCCAGCAGAGGCAAAAATGTTTTTCCACGGGTATCGCCTTTCGCGAGGAATTGGCAAGTCCTCCGTTAGTAAATTCATTGCCATGAAAAGCGCTTTCTCAAAAAGCCGTTCGGAACCGGCAGAAAATTGTAGGTCCCCTCCATTCCCCCGCAAGGCATGGTTGTGAGAAATGCGCTAGGCCCAGGAGCTCCTCGCTCTGTTGCGCCACCCTATTTATTTATTTGTTGATCGTCTTATTAGAAAATAGTTGATTTTAGTTTTCATTAAAAAAATTTGCACAACAGGCATGACTTTGTGTTTGTGAAAATGTCTGAAAAGTACATTTACATTTCTTTCTCTTTTGCAAAACCAGTTCCAGAATACACTTAAAAAGTGTTCCTAGAGCGTTTGCTCATAAATATTTTCATAAGAATGAGCACCAACATGCGACCTAAAATTATAATATAACACATATCAGCACTACAAAAACACTTGAGACATGAAACTGCGTTTGATGTTTAATTGGTGCGCTTAATTTCACAAATTGATGAAATAGAATATCTCTTAAGAATCTTACGGAAAGAAAATGACCTACTATTGCTATCAAGAGAATGTCTTCTTCTTTTTGAACTCTTTATAGATTAATCCGAAATAATCACGAATGAGTAATGAGTATGGGTTAGTTACGAGTATGAGAAAGTCTTCTTTTAATAATTCAACTGGAAACAGATTCCATAGGAAGTCAACAAGCATATCATGCCGTGATGTAAGGTACAGATAGTTCGAGGGAGCTGACAGTAATTTTTACCGTGTTAAGTCGGAAAACGTCAGAAGTACGTAGTGAAAAGAGTTAGCCTTTTGATGAAAAGTTTTGTGTGTAATCATTAGCCAAATAATAAAAAGGGGTAAGGTAATCTTGTGCTTTCGAATTTCGCAATCTCCACCTTTTTGTTCAATACTAAACATGTTGATCCATAGGCGGATCCCCCCCCCAATCGGGATAATAAAAGATGTTATCTGTAGCATTTATCGGCTCCTAATGTTCAAATTTCGTTATATATAATTTAAAAAAAATATAATTTCGTTATTATCTTTAATATATAACAAAGACGGGTTTGTTACAACACTTATAACTCGAGATCTGCTAAACCAATATTCATGGTTATTGATTCGTTGGATTTGTCTCCGCCCCGAATAGCATAATACATCTTAAAAACAATGAAAATTCGATATGTGTAATGAATACTTATCTATCTATATCTATATCTATATCTTATATATAAAAATGAATCGCAAAATGTGTTGGTAAGCGCATAACTCAACAACGCCTGGACCAATTTGGCCAATTCTTTTTTTGTTGTGTTTGTTATTGTCAGGAGAAGGTTCTTATGACATAAAAAATTTAAAAATTGGTATTCCTACAGGAACGGGTTTGGGAACGGAAAATTAGAAACTACTAGACAGGTTTCTAAAGCAATTCCAGCATTAGGGGTGCTACATTATCCCCTCCATCAGTAATTTAGATTATAATCCCACGGGAACAGAAACGGGAACGATAACCGAAACCTTAAAGTTACTTGACCGATTTAAAAAATTCTTTCAACTTTTGGATGTTACATTCATCCCTCAGTGACATAGACTAATGAATGATTCCTGTCAAGGTTTGATCCCCATATTCCGACAGGAACGGGTTCGGGAATGGACACTTAGAAACTACTAGACAGATTTCTAAAACCCTTCCTGCATTAGGATTGCTACATTATACCCTTTCATTAGTAATTTAGATTATATTTCATCCCTATAATCCCACGGGAACAGAGACGGGAACGAGAACCGAAACCTTAAAGTTACCGATTTCAAAAAATTTTTCAACTCTAGGATGTTACATTATCCCTCAGTGACATAGACATATAAATAGTTCCTGTCAAGGTTTGTTCCCCATATTCCCACAGGAACGGAATTTAAAATATTGCGGGGATATTCCGACAGGAACGGGTTTCGGAAAGGAAACTTAGAAAATACTGGTCAATTTTCTATAACCCTTCCCCTTCCTGCATTAAGATTGCTACATTATCCCCCTCAATTAGTAATTTAGATTATATTTCATCCCTATAATTCCACGGCATCAGAAACGGGAACGAGAACGGGAACCTTAAAGTTACTTGACCGATTTCAAGAAATTTTTCAATCCCTCAGTGACATAGACTTATATTTCACATATTTCCACGGTAACGAAAGATTCCCACAGGAACGGGGCTGGGAACGGAAACCTAGAAACTACTGGACAGATTTCAAAAATTCTTTCTTCATTGGGATGCCACATAATTCCAAAGTTAAAACGATTATTTTTCATAAAAAAAAAAACGAGAACGGGAACCTTAAAACTACAGACCCGAGCAACGCCGGGTGGCTCAGCTAGTACATATATAAAAGAAAGTCGTGTTAGTTCACTATTTATAACTCAAGAACGGCTGAACGGATTTGTCTGAAAATTGGTGGTGAGGTAGTTTAGGAACAGGAGACGGACATAGGATACTTTTTATACCTATATTCCTATGGGAACGGGAATGTAAACGGGAACCTAGAAACTACTGAACCGATTTCAAAAATTCTTTCACCGTCAGAATGCTACACTATCACCGAGTAACATAAACTTTAATTCATCCCCATATTCCCACGGGAACGGGATTGGGAACGCAAACTTCGAAACTACTGGACGGATTTTAAAAATTCTTTCTGATCTAGGATGCTACATTATCCCTCAGTAACATAGACTATATTTCATCCATATATTCCCGCGGGAACAGAAACGGGAACTAGAACGGGAACCTCAAAACCGCATAAGCGATTTCAAAAATGTTTTCAACTTTAAGATGGTGCATTATCAATGTCCCACATTTACGTAAATTATTTCATCCTCATATTCCCACGGGACCCGCGCAACGCCAGAAGGCTAAGCTATATATATTTTTATCCAGGATTGGGATCGGAAACCTAGATACTACTGGAAAGATTTCACAAAATCTTTCAGAATTGGGATGATACATTATCCTTCAGTAGCTAAGATTATAATTCATCCCTATATTCCTACGGGAACGAAAACATGAACCTCAAAACTACTCGACCGATTTCAAAAATTCTTTCGAATTAAGGATCACACTCGAACGTGATTGGGAACGCAACCTTATATAACTATTTGAACAATTTCGAAGGACAAGGAGACGACCCCGTCTAAAACATTTTTATCACGCCACAGACATAAAATTTAAACGGAATGCTTAAAATCAGAACAGGAAAAGTAAGCAGTAAAAGAAAAAACCGACATTGGGCATTGACTATCGTTTCATTGACTCAAATAAAAATAAAGCAGCGTGCAACAGAGACGACATCAATGCAATGCGTTAGCTTTCGTTATAAACAAAACACTGTTCTATAAAAAAAAAAAACAAAACAAAAGCTGACTTATCGTGTCAGACTAAGCGTGCGTAGTCTAAATATCAGCAAGTTAATGAGTCAGCGGAGATCTTCGCTCAACACCCTGGGCTGCTTTAGACATACTCATATACCAATTATCCCTCGACATTCACGGCGTTGTTGAGGTCTGTATTTTTAAGGTTCCCATCCTTCTGTTCCCGTGGGAATATGCGGATAAAATATAGTACATGTTCCCTCCGAAATGTTTCATCTAAAATTCAAAAGAACCTTAAAGTTATTAAACCGATTTCAAAAATTCTTTCAACTCTAGATTTATGTACATTTCATTCACATATTTCCATGGGAATGGAAGATCCCACAGGAACAGGGTTGGGAACGGAAACTTAGAAGCTATTAGACAGATTTCTCAAATTCTTTCAGATCTGGGATGCCACATAATTCCTCAGTAGCTTAGCGTAGACTTCATCGCTATAGTCCCACGGGAACAGAAACAGGAACGAGAACGGGAATTTTAAAGTTACTTGACCGATTTCAAAAATTCTTTCAAGGGGACTTACTAGGCGGAAAATCGGTTGTTGGATCAAGATTGATTACACAAGTTCTTTTACTGAATATTCATGAAGCGCAATCAGAAATTGTAACATCGCTATTATTTCACAAAATATAAATTCAGAGATGCGATTTTTTAGATGGGTTTGAATGGTGCATCAGCGCCTTTCAGAGCGTGCTGTGTAAGCTTTCACTTTTGCCTAAAAGGTGCCTTTTCTCGGATCGCGTAACAAATAAACTTTTTTACATGTAAATTTTTGATCAAAAGATCAAGCTCATTTTGGATGTTTTGGCCGTGGGTTCGTTGTCTCCACATCTTGACTTCTGACAGAAAATTTTCTTTCGAACAATCCGATATATCTTCGTAAAATGTGTAGAGGTCAGCGCAATTCTTTTCGTTAAATTCTTGTTTAAGAAACAGTTGCCCAAAACTTTGGAAAATGGATTTGTGTTCCGAGAACTGACTTTTGAGTTGAGAAATGAACGTATCAAGAAACGGAATGTAGAAAGAAATTCTGTAGTAGTCTTCAATACTTTGTGCTTGAACGTTGCAACGATTTTTTTGTTGATTGCAACGGCGCGGCGCCGGCGGCGGCGCGCGGCGTGGCAATTTCATAAGTTACGTGGAAAGTAGTCGCGTTTGTACGTAAATTCATTCAAAGCGTCATCTGCCAGCTTAGTAGCCTCACCCAGATCTTGGTTTTTAGATTGCAATTCCCGACTCAAAGGCAAAACAATCGAATTAACTGATTCCATAATGTGACAGGCGATTTGAAATTCAACCGTCGAAATCGCTGTCAAAAGATGCAATGCATTTTGCGAAGTATCCCGATCTTTCCACGTTTTGATTTCTTCCAAAGATTCAATAACAGCCGGTTGCAATTCAACGTACGTTCCAACTGCTTCATGAGACTGACCCCACCTGGTAGGACAAACAGACTTCAATTTTTGTTTGTCATTTTTGAAATTTCTTGGTGTAGAACGTCTTGTCTTTTAGGCCAGTGAAAAAATGCTTCAATCGCTCCGATAGCTGCTAACGCATTTTTGATTCCTGACACTTCGCACGCTGCATTGACTGCCAAACTAAAGCTATGCGCAATGTACATAAATTGCCAGGGGGAAATACGATCAATCGACGCCAACATCATGTAAATAATTTCTGATTAAATCTGCTAAACCTCGTATATATAAATAAAATTTTGAGTAATAGACCCCCCCATGCCCAAATCCTGGATCCGCCACTGTGTTGATCCCTTGACTTCACTCAATGATGTGGTGTGTAAACTAGAGGTAAAAAAGAGTAATTACAAAGTTATTAGTGACTTTTAGAATCGATAGGAATAGGATGCTCTAGTGGAAGACTTTGCAGTGTTATTAGAATTCGTGTTTCGGCAAAGATAGAGCTTTTTGTAGATTGCAATAGCTATCAGATCGTCTGGACAGATCCCGTAACGACTTCAATACCACATGCCACTGAGATTATGAACTCACAATCTATCTAATTCATTGCCTGTATAAACTGTATACTGTATAGTGAGTCTAAAAGTCACATAACATTTTTTGATAGAATAGTTCAAGGTTCGCCCCATTAGCATCTTTACGGTTTCTTGATGCTATTAAGCACGACTGAAATTACTATTAATCATCAAAATCTTTTGCAAATCTGTCAATTAAAGCAAAACTTTTTATACAATTTGTCAATTGTTGTCCTGTTGTACTTTCTGAAAAAAAAAAAAGGTGATTGGAATTACTTCATATGCACTCTAAATAAATTGCTTTGACCAAGTAGCACTATCTTAGACGATTTGAACGTAGAAATTTCTTTTACGTAATCTATATATATAAAATGGGATGTATGTATGTATGTATGTATGTCCGGGGTAAACTCCTAAACTACCCTACGGATTTTTATGAAATTTTCAGGGCAGACATAGTTTAGTCCAGAGATGGTTCCTGTCAAGGGTTGATCCCCATATTCCCACAGGAACGGTGTTGGAAACGGAAAATTAGAAACTACTCCACAGATTTCAAAAATTCTTTCAGCACTAGGGGTGCTACACTATCTCCCTTCATCAGTAACTTAAACTATATTTCATCCCTTTAATCCCATAGGAACAGAAACGGGAACGAGAACGGGAACCTTAAAGTTACTTGACCGATTTCAAGAATTCTTTCAACTCTGGGATGTTACATTATCCCTCAGTGATATAGACATATATTTCATTCACATATTTCCACGGGAACGGAAGATTCCTTCAGAAACGGGGTTGGAAATGGAAAATTAGAAACTTCTGGACCGATTTCAAAAATTCTTTCAACTCTGGGATGTTACATCATCTTTCAGTGACATATACTTATATTTCATTCACTTATTTCCACGGGAACAGAAGATTCCCACAGGAACGGGGTTGGGAACGGTGACTTAGAAACTACTTAAAAATTCTTTCAATATTTAGACTTTGTCAGTAACTTAGGCTTTATTTTTCATCCCTATAATCCGACAGGATATGAAACATGATCGAGAACGGGAACATTAAAGTTACTTCACCGATCTCGACAATTCTTTCAACTCCGGGATGTAACATTGTCCCTCAGTGACATAGATTTATATTTCATTCACATATTTCCACGAAGATTTCAACAGGAATGGGTTGGGAACGGAAACTTAGGAACTACCGGACAGATTTCAAAGATTCTTTCAGCATTAAGATGCCACATAGTCCCACAGTAAGAAAGATTATATTTCATATCCAAATTGCCAAGGAAGAGGAAAACGATATAACGGGAACCTTAAAACTACAGACCCGAGCAAAGCCGAGCGGCTCAGCTAGTTTTAAATAAAATTTAACTTCCTTGTTTGTAGGTAGAATAGTGAAAAATCTCAAAAACTGGGGCCCAATTACAGCACACGTGATCGAGTAATACGTGACTGAATTAAGTGAGTTTGGCACTGACTTCTCACTTTATCGAGCACTTTAGTAACACAATTTGAAATTCTTTCATCAGCATTTGGACGAATTGAAATCAATAGATTGGCCGTAGGCTGACAGTGTGTATTTTAAAGCGAATTTTGAAAGAAAAATGGCACTCACTCACTCGATCACTGATGCGGTAATTCGACCACTGGATTATGAAACTATTTCAACTTTCCAAAAAACGTTTCATTTAATATTTATAGAAATTTCGCTTCGTTCCTGATATTTTTTGAAAAAACCAATAAAGGTGGTTTCTGACCCGTCCCTTATTTACACCCTCTTATTTTATAGCAATTAGTGTTACTTTCTTCTCTCTGATTAACTCTTGACCTCGACCTTTCTTTTCCTTCGTTCATTTACAAATGACATAATCAATAGCGTAATTTTCCAGTCCCTTGCGGTCAGCCTAGTTTTGTTAGTCGTAATTCTTTTCTGCTACAATGGCTTCGCAGGTCCTTGGTATAATGACTGACAATATTTTTGGTTGCGATAATAAGTACTATAGGCAAGTTTTGCAATCGTACAATCGTAAATTGATATAACAATAAAACATGACATAATGATGATACAGAATACAATGGCCGTCATAACAATTCCGGACTACGGATGCCAAAACGGAAGCATATAATAGAGGATAGACACCCTCGAGCTGAATTTTTGGCTACAAAATTTGTCGCTGGTGAAAAAATTATTGACAAGCTCTAAATATCTGTTGCACAACATTTGTTACGAAGATGTTTTTAGCAATTTCTATTTGACTTTTGTAGTCCGAAATTGTTACCACGGGAATGCGATGGAGGTGAATACTTATTTTTCTCAAAAACGACTCCAAAGGTTTCGATTAAAGGTAAAAGGTAGACACTAGCTAGTTTTGGTTGTCTTTCTTTTGATTTATAATTTAAATTCAAGGAATAAGTCTAAGGTACCGTTCTTTTCGAAGTCAACTTTCTCGTAAGAGGCTCATTTTGAGCGTAAATGGGTAATTTTAATATTTAAAAAGTCCAAGGTTGTTAAAAAATGATTGTGTAGCAAAATTAAAAATTATTCTTTTTTTAAATTTTTGTGACGAAATCTCTTCAACCAAAAAATAAAATTTGCCTACTTGTTTTAAAAAATTTTGCTATTCGAAAGAAATCTTTAAATGACACTCAGTAATAATCGGTACCGCCTAGTGTGGGGTTCTCACCTAAAACCTACGGCTAATCAGGACCAATCTCTGAAAGGATATAAGGATACAATCACTAACTTTATCGACTGCAGTTCGCAATTTTCGATAGCATTGAAGTTCACTGGAATATCCCTTGTATATGCAACAGATAAAGTTGGCCCTAGGAAACTTCCTTATGATACCCCGGATTGAATTTCATTGGATTGAGATTTCAGTATTTCGTAGTACGGCTTGAGAAGTTTCTATGCAGTTTGTACTTAAGAACCAAGTGACAAATCATATCAATGACTTGGCCATCATCTACGGATATAGCCGAGCAGGGAGACGAGAAAAGTTTGTTTCAGAATTATGTCTTTTCAGGGTTTTGGCCTTTCATGGCAAGTTTTTTCGGGATTGTGTCCGTCTCTCATTTTTCATTTCATATCGTTTTTCGGAAAAACCTTTCGGGATTTTCGAGACTTTGTGTTTTCGGGATTATGGAATTCGGGATTCTAGGTTTTTGGGATTTTGGCTTTACGGAGAAAGTTTTTCGGAATAACGACCCTAACCCGTTACTTCCGTTGGTGGCTTTCTTTGTTCACGTGTAACAATGACTTCTGCGATTTTGCTAAAAAAGTGAAAAATAAAAACCCGATTTTTAAAAAGACTGGTGCCCGTAGTTTAATGGTGAGCATACCTGACTGTTACATGAAGGGATCGTGGTTTGAGTCCCAAAAAACATCACAAGACTGCTTTCACCGATTATCGCCTTTCGCGAGGAATTGGAAAGTCCATCGATAGTTATTATACACCGCCACGAAAAGTACTTTCTAACTTACCCGTTCTGAATCGGCATAAAATTGTAGGCCCTTGAAATGCGTTAGGCCACGAGGTTTCTATAGCTTTGTTGGACGACTATATTTATTTATTTTTAATTATATTATATTTTAGTTTGAATAAAATTTCAGCGCTTATTTGTGTTATCAGTTGCTAATACAAATGACGTTTCTAAGTTACATTTTTTTTTTTTTTTATATTTTATATGTTCCATTTTCCATAGTAAATGTGCAGTTGGCAACACTATATCGTTAAAAAAGAACCAGTGCGTTTAGTCTACCTCGTGGTAGACTAAGCTGTAGAAAAGGCTTCAAAATAGAAAGACCTTGTAGGCCTAAAGCAATACAAAGTAAGCAATCGCAAGTACCTACGTGTAACACAGTCTACAAGTCTTTCTTTGTGGCTGCCAGGGCCTGTAACACAAAACTACAAGTACTTGTGATACAAGTGAATTATGACAAGTGTAAAAAATTGTTATAGCACAAAGATGCAAGTTTGCTTTATCTTCTACAAGTAAAACGGACACTATCCTACAAGTAGCTCATATCTTGTAGCTTTGTGTTACAGGTCCCAGATAGCATTATTGCCATTAAACTGGTTTTTCACAGTGCTATTAAAAAGATTCTGGAACTAACTGGGGTGAAAAATCTAAAAATTTGATTAAATACTTTGATTTACTATAGAAAGTTCTACTTTACTTTACTTTTATTCTTGAAAAAAATCTATATATATAAAAATGAATTGCTGTTCGTTAGTCTGGCTAAAACTCGAGAACGGCTGAACGGATTTATCTTATCTTCAAATTGAAATGTTTGTGGAGGCTTAGGGAAGGTTTAAAAGGTAAGTTAAAATGAAAAAAGAGAATTGGAATATAGTAAAAGTAACAATTTCATTATTCTTAACTGTAATGAATTAAAAATTAGATTCAAACAAAGCTTTTGTTTTATTTTCAATCGTTTTTGACAACTAAAAGATACAAGTAATAAGATTATTGGATTGTTTGTTTTCAAGAGTTCTTTTAATTTAATTTTGACTGGTTAAATTGAATTTTTTTAATTTAAAGTGTTACTTTTACAATAATCCTATCTCTTTTTCATATTACTGACTGGACTTCCACAAATAATTATAAATCACTATTTTTTAATAGGCATACCCATCCTAGAGCTTTAGCAAGGCTAGCAATGCCAAGGAAAAAAAGATCTGAACTAGGTCGTCGAAGTAAAACTAATTTGCGAAGATAAACATCATGTGATAACCGCACTGATGACCAGCGAGAAACATATGTATAACGAAAACAGTCGTATAAGTATGTCAGAAATACGTTCCATAGTGTATGGAAATGCAATGAATAGGTCCATAACCTCAAAAGAACTCAGGAACGGGAACGTAAGCGAGATCTAAGTATTTGTATTGAAGAGGCACCAAAACTATTGATCCCATTTGAATGATACCTATTTGGAACACAAAAATGGTCTTGAACCTGAGAAATAACATAGGCTAGACTTCCTTTCCATATTTCCTCGGGAACGGAAACATTACTGGGAGCTTGAAAAATACTAAACTGATTCCAAAAATTCTTTCGCCGTTGGAGTGCTTCATTGCCCCTAAACACCATGGACTATATTTCATTTCCAAATTCCTACAGGAACGGGAATGGGAACGTAAACCACTGGAATGATATCAAATTTTTGCCGCTATATACAATACGACGTACTACCAAAATAGTTTAAACAATACTTTATCTCCATATTCCCTCGAAAACGGGACGGGAACTTGGAAAGTTCTGAACCGATTATAAAAATAATTTCACTGTTAGAGTGCTTCATTGCCCCTGAGTAACATAGGCTATATTTCATCACCATTTTCCCACAGGAACGGGAACGAGTTTAAAAACTGCTACACCGATTTCAATATGGTTTTCACTATTACCATACGGTGTTATTCCTAAGTTACATAGACTACATTTCCTCCCCATACGGAAACGGAATGGGAGCTGAAACAAATCCGGGAACTTGGAAAATACTCTGTACCTATTCCAAAATTTCTGTCATCGTTTGAGTGCTTAATTGCCCCTGAGTAGCATACACTATATTTCATCCCCACTCTGCCACTAGAATGAAAGCTTGGAGACTGCTTTAATTAACTTTCAATTTGATAAAAGTACGGCCTGAGCTACGCCGGGCGGGTCAGCTAGTTATAAATAAAAAGATTAATACAATTTATAAATCTCACTGACGATGGAAGCATTGCTTCTGAAATTTACAACTGAGGAAATATAAAAAGTGTTTTAACTGTTAAAAATTGTATTAATCTTTTTATTTATTAGATTAAAAAACAGGTGGATTATATCAACTACAAAACTCATCAAAAAACTTATGACTATTTTTCATATTCGGCTCCCATCTTTCTTTTTGCAAAAAGATGTCATCCCATTGGATTCTTTTTAGCTCTGATCCTCCATGAGCGTAGGTATAACGTCCTCAAAATGGAACATGCAATTTCCTAATGATCCAACAATTGATGCAAAATCGTAATTCGACTTATGGGAATGTTTTACTCCCCCTCACAGCTGTAAGAGCAAAACAAACACTAAAAAGGATCTCAAACTATAAACATTCAACCGTAGCATTAAGATTATTGCACTATTTCTTAGCTTTATGGCAGCCTCTGCTTGTGCATACTTTTGGTCTATTTTTATAAAGAAAATCCCAACGGAAAATCATTATCGAAATGTAGCATCAACAAGTTGGTGGTTCGTACGTACACGTATGTCTCCTGTGCAGAGTGAAGATGCAATTTCGTCTTTATACAAGTGTGTGTGCGTGTGGCTATGGCCACACGAGAAAGAGAATGATTGAAAATTGAGGAGAACTCAACAATCGACTCAAAACCGATCGGCTAAAAGACTTTTCTCCTCTTCAACCAGCAACGCACCACAAACCACGCCGCCGAAAAGACAAAACTTTTTTTTGTTTTGCTGTTCTAATATACACACGACCGATACCGACAAGACGAAGCAAAGGAGCATAGAGTTTATTTTAAAACTATAAACGAAAAAACCATAAGGAAAAGTAAAATACAATGAAAAAAAATTCTTTTCCCCAAGAAAAATTTGAAAACGGTCAGTTGCGAGCGGACCTCTGAAAAAAGCGGAACTTTTGTCAACCAGTCCGCGGAAAACGTTCATTTTGACACTTTTAACTTTTTTTTAATTTAGTTGCTGATTTTTTCATTTTAGTTTTTTTTTTCTTTTGTTCGTTTTCGGTATTTATTTATTTATTTTTTTTCTGTTTCGTTGAAAGTTTCTCACTCACGTTCGCTCGGTTTTTCTACTTAAGTTCAACTTTTTTTTCTCTTCTGAAATTTTGAAAACCAACAAAAATACAAATTTTTTTAAAACGATATGACATTTTCGCGAATAAAAGTGATAACTATATTAGTGTGCTCGTTTTTGGCACTTAGTTTTCCCGGATATGTAAACTGTGCAAACAAAAAAGGATCACAGGGTGGTGGCTCTGCTCCACCACCACCGCCACTTCCTCTTGAACCAGAAGCCGTAATCGAGGAGGTCAATGCGAAGCAATTGGATAAGCTCTTAGCCGAAAAGGATTACGTAGCTGTATTCTGGTGTAAGTGTGTGTTCTTCTATGCTGAGATGATAATAAAAAAGGACTCGAATGAAAGTGAACGAGGAATACCAACTCGAATGAATAATTTCATCAAAAAAGTGAGAGTGTATTGGAAAGAGTCTCTTTATACGATTTGAATTGGTGAATGTGAATTGGGCTTCAAACATAAATAGCGAAAAGAATCACTTGTGTGTATCTGTGCGGTTATTCTGGTGTTTTTGCCTACGCTTTTATGTCAGAACACTTCTTCTTTTAGTAGTCATAGTGCACTCGGAATTAAATTTATACAGCCCACGCCAGCCATACGAGTATAGTGAGAGTGACCCAGGATTTTGAAAACGTGAAGACTTTTGTGCCCAAATACTGCACCAAAATGGACATTTGCAAACGTTATTAATTAGCATTTCCGTTCTACTGGTGCACTGCTACGTAATCCATTTCCTCTCAAACTATTATATAACGTAAAATCTTTTGGGTGCTGTCAATTTTTGGCAAATACACGTTTCCCACTATTTGAAACATACGTAAACGTATGTTCGTTCACACAACACAGTCCTCCGACCCGACAACCGACATTTTTCTGACAATTTTATTACTTTTTTTTCTATTTTGTTGGAACAGTTGGAAGGGGGAGGAGTGCGGTTGGTTGAAATATCTTCTTTTTTCTCCTCACTTCTTCTAGTCTCTCTTGTGTTCTGAATTTTACAATTTCAATGTACAACTTTATTCTAGAAATAGAATTTCCTTGCTCTAGGCAGCTGAATTAAGTTGATTTTTTGATTTTAGCCCGCGCTAACCGCGCTACCGTTAAGAATTTCAAATAATAAAAAAAAATATATGTATAAATGTGTGTATAAAATCATCGTTCCGCTTTAAATCTTCAAAATATTTTGCTATTCTTCCGAGCAGGTTTCTTTTTCTTCTTTTTCAAAAAAAATTCTCATAACGATTTTTCACCACATGCATGCATATCACTGTACTCGTGTGTATCTATCTATGTACGTTTTTCCATGACTTCAATAAAAAAAAAAACAGAAAATTTCAATAATATTCTTCATGGTCATAGATATCAGATACTCTTCTTCGTTTGCTATTACAAAAAAAAAAAAAAAACACAAAAATTATTCGAACAAGAAAGATTCTTGTCCAAAAATAAGTTTCAATGGTGACAGAAAAACAAAAATTATTTTTGGAAGGTGAATACAACAAAAGATGAAGAAATAATAGAACAAAAAATAAATAAACGATTTTACGCGATTTTAAATGAGCTAATGACCACCAAAGATATTCCTGTCTGCTTTCAACTGCAAAATGGAGGATAAACAAATCTAAATTTCACTACAATTTTCCTGGTGAAATACTTTGCTTATGTTCTCCAAAAAAATGCTATTTTGACACCTGCAATGCAGTTTCAATGCCAGATGGAACAGCGAACAGCTAGTGTGTCTAAAATAGGTTGCAGTTGTGTTTTGTTTGACAGGTAGCTTACTTTACGTTGAACTTGAGTATGTTTTTCTGTTTTTGAGAATGAATTCTAAAATAATTGATGAGCATTAGTAAAAATGTTTTTTAATGAAGGGATCTTTAATTTTTTTTATTGAGACAGAGATTTGATAGGCCCTCCCTCACTCGCAAAGCTTAAAAACTGCGTACCTTTAAGATAACCCAGTCGAGTAAAAAAAATTTGTCTGTTTTTTTTTAATATCGACTATCTGAACTGTCTTGTTAGTCAAATGTCAATTCAATCAAGATCTCCATTCAACAGGTTTAAATTGAATCTAAGGCATATCTGCTCGAAAAGCGTAACCAAACCGAACACTGCTCTGGACAGAATAAGACGATTGTGTTTAGTATTTTAAAAAGCTTTATTTTATCAGATATTCTCATATAAATTGCGTTCTTTTGGCATTTGGTGAGTCTTCACCTTCATTCAACTAAATACCACCTGTTGGAGTTGTGTATAATACTGGTGTGCCTCAGGGTTGGGTCTAATCTCCGATGCTCTTACTTATTTTTATAAATGACTTTTTGTCTTATTGCAGTTATGAACTTGACAAAGTTAACTGGAGCTCGTGTTTAGTCGGTATCTGCTAAAGGTAAAAAGAGTATAACACCGACCACCAAAATTCATCTCTTCGTGTTACCACCTAACTTTTGACAATCTGTGCATCTAAATTGTGACACGTGATACAGAAAGTGGCTTCGCAACCCCTATATTAGTCAGAGCAGTTTTAAACTCTCAGTTAATAGCTCTCTTAATTGCATTGAAATAAACTTTAACACTTAATTTCATATTCGTTTCTAATTTTACATCACATTTCAAATAAAAAAAAAAAAAAAAACAATTAGTTTCACATCCCATTTCGACTGGAACCGTTGCGTAGACATTTTTCATTAAATCCTGATCTAGACAAAATTCTTAAATGAGTCAATTACAACTAAAATTTATTACTTGTTTTGAATGACATTTGTCAATAAAACTCAACAACCACTATTGGCATTGTCCATGAATCGTAACTGTATCAATGAAACTGGAAAATAAACGGTAGTGTGTATGTTCAAAACGAGGTAAATGACAAGCTGTGGCTTAGCATTCGCTGAGGTGGATGCATATACATTCATGGTCACACAATTAAGTCATTTTTATAAAATTAGGTTTACATATCCATATATTAAGTACAAATTACAACGAAAGCAAAATTTGTTCAAATTCTAAATATTTACAATCACAATCATTGAAAAAAAACCAAAGTAAATAAATTCCACTATAACAATAGTCATTTCTTTAACAAAAAATCAATAATATATAAAATAAGTGCCGAAACCATTATAGAATTGCCGACATGCCTAAAGGTCTTTTTGGTGTATCTTGGGTTCAGCTCAGCATTTCTCATCAACAAATATTGTGTGAGGTGAAGGTCAACATTATGGAAATAATGGCAAACCGTATGTTAGACGTCCCAGAAATGCTGAGCTGAACCCAAGTGTATCCAAAAAGACCTTAAGGCATGGCGGCAATTCTATAATGGTTTGGGCGTGTTTCACAAGCCATGGTGTGTCGGTCCGCTGTGTCAAATAAACGGTAAATGACAGGTATTGACTACCGGGACATACTGGACACAAATCTTCTCGGCAACTGCCAGAACCAATTACCCCAATGATGTATCTTTCAGCCCGATAATTACCCCGAACACAAGTAAAGAGTTATGAAATCTTTCCTTGAAGAGCGTAAAGTGAATGTTTTGGGGTGGCCAGCAATGTCACCGGACTTAAACCCTATTGGAAATTTGGGGACATTCTAAAAAAAAAAGTTGCGGAAAAAAAACCAACCAGCAAGACTACTCTCTGGAGTATTTTGCAGAAAGAGTGTAAAAATAGTAGCGTAGAGCAATGGAAAGGTTTGGTGGACTCCATTCCAAGGAGAATATCCGCCTTATCGAAACAGAAAGGCTATCCTACGAAATATCAACTGTGCGGTTAAAAAAAACTATCTTTTTTATCATATTTTGCTTATTTTTTTCATGTGACTTAATTATATGGCCACACTTATTTTATATATTATTGATTTTTTGTTAAAGAAATGACTATTGTTATAGTGGAATTTATTTTCTTTGGTTTTTTTCAAAAAACCAAATATTTTTTTCAATTTTCAACAAATTTTGCTTTCGTTGTAATTTGTACTTAATTATGGATATGTAAACCTAATTTTATAAAAAGGACTTAATTGTGTGACCATGAGTGTACAAAGTAATACGAAAATTCAATGAAGATGGGAATGCCTAGACTCCTGTGTTACTTCCAGGAAACTATGGCCGAAATATGATAAGAAAGAATCTGGAAAGCTGCTATCATTGAATAGACCTTCACTGCGAATGCTTGTCAGTATCATAACTGGACATAACCTACTAGGTTATCACAAAAAGAAAATGGGTCTTTGCACCGATGACCTATGCAGAGGATGCAATGACGAAGACGAACACGAAGACACAAGTCACTTCCTTTGTCAATGCCCAGCACTCTGTCATACTAGGAAAAAATTTCTAGGAAATTACTTTTTAAATGAACTAGAAGAATTATCAGACGCTCCAAAAAGCAGCCTGTTAAACTTCACCAAGGCCACAAAATGGTTAAATACCGAACAGACATAAAATCATAGGTTTCTAGGACGTTACAATACGTCAGGGTATCACAATGGATCTACATTGATCTAAGTGTGACGGAAATAAGATCAACCGTCAGCCCATTTTACCTAACCTAACCTAACCTGTGACCATGAGTGTAGGTACTCTTTAAGAATATACAATCCCAAAAAGTTCTTGAAATCCTGAAGTTATTTTCTGCATCAACAGATCTACAACCAATAAAAAATTTCTTTTATTTATATTAAAACAAACGAGCATTTTTTTAGAGGAAATCGTCGTATGTTTATTTCCTTACAAAGAGGAGGGTAGGCCATCAATATTTTAAAGCAATTTCAGTCAAATGGCTGCCACAGATGCGCTTGGAATTCTTTAATGGAATTTTCCATTACTAATCCGCATTTTTGTGGAATAGCTTCACTTCCATTGTAGGCCTTTATTTGACCTCAACCATATCTTGGAAAGAATTTGAATAATTCTTGGGTTTTCCGAGCTTCAAATACAACATACCTTCTGTTTAAAGTAGCTTCCTGCGTGAAAATGGGCCTCATCACTCGAGAAACGTTGCGGAGTCGTTGGTAGTCGGTAGGCTTGAGTTCTTGTGTAAACTAAATTTTAAAAGCCAACAAACGGCGAATAAACCAGGAGGATTGGTTTTAAACACGTTACAAGCTCTGAATCTTCACGAAATCTCAAGTAAGCGATAGAAATAAAATTCATACTGATTTTAAGATACATAAACTTTGTGTTTTCATCAACACTATGTTCTACAACAGCAATATCTGCACTGTTTTTAAGGGACAAATGTACTAACTCGATTGACTCCAGTTGTTAAGCTCAACTTCAATTAATCAGTTTCACAATAATTGACCGGAAGAAAGTGCTACGAACTAAAAATATTTTAGTCCTGTACTCGAAATTCTCACAATTTATGTAGTGAATTTAATAGTTTCATTGCATCATTTTTGTTTTTCATCTGTCAGCAAGTTACTGCTTGAATCATGACAAGTGTAAAAGTAGTGGAATATTCAAAACGAAGCCTATTATTGGAAGTTCCTTTACTATGGATTATTGCTATAAAGTGAAAGCCTCTTTCAAAAAAGAAAAGAGATTTGAATTGCCAGAAATATTAATTTTTGAAGACATCATTTAAAGTTCTGAAGGCTTTCTAAGCATTGAAGAAGTATATAAAATAAGTGAATAGGTGTTCTCATCAAAAGCATTCTGGATGTTAACGCTTTGAACTTAACATGAGTTTTTTTCTTTTATTTTTGTTAATATGCAAACTATACAGCTGATAGTGGTGTTGTCTGCATTAAGGTCTACAAGTGCTCTTTTTAATTCTGAATTCTAGACAATACTGATGACGCAATTACTCTCGGAGGACTTGACAATTCCTCGCGAAATTAATTCCCGTGAAAATAAAAAAAAACAATTATAGTTTTTGACTACTAAAAAGTAGCCATTCCAAATATTGGAAGTGTTGCAACCTTCAAACGCCAATGAATTATCCACACTGTGTGCTTACCGTATAATTTTTTAAGCCAACCGAATGCAGATTTCGTTGAATTTCTCTGTACCAGAAATGCTTTGGTACCTTTGGTACCCATGGCGTGATGGTAAGCAGGTCTGCCTGTTAACTCAGAGGTTCGTGGTTCGAATTCTAACAGATCCAAAAATATTTTTGCACTGGTATCGCCTTTCACGAGGAATTCGCATGTCCTCCGGTGGTATATTCATTGCCATGAAAAGTGCTTTCTCGATTGGCCGTTCAGAACCGTCTGAAAATTGTAGGCCTCCTTCATTCCCTCACAAGACATTGTTGTGAGAAATGCGCTCCTGGGGCTCCTCGCTCTGTTGCACCACCCTATTTACTTATTTATTTTTTAAGAAGTGCTCTGGTCTGCCATTCATTTTTTTCTTTCGTGTCTGAACGTTGTATGATATTACCTTTAAAGGTAGTTCCCTCATTCTCTTCTTTGATCATAACTGTACCAACTAAGCCGGTTGTACTCTACATTTTCCGCAATAAGGTATTTTTAGACTGAAGTGTTCCACGGATCTAGGTACTTCTAATACAACCAAGCTTTGCTACTCCTGCTGTCATAGGCCTGGGTAAATCGATCATTTTTGATGATCGATTCGATCAAGTATCGGTTTACTAAATGATTCGATCATTTGAATCGATCGATCATTCAATCATTTTTATTTTCTCGTTCTGTTTCGATTTCAATCATTTTAGCTTGTAGTTGTACGAGTTGAATTGAACCAAATCAAATAGTATGTAGGTATGCGTCAAAACCAACTTAGCCGTGGGCGTGGTTTGGTGCCGTGGAGGCATAGGCAACAATATAAATTTTTTGAAGCAACATTAGCTCGGGAAGATTTCTCTTTCAAACTTGAAGAATTGCTCACACTGAAAATGTTAACAAACATACATGTGTGTATGTATCCTACATCTACTCAACATTATTCCGATAAGCTATACCATCATTTCCCGCCCGAAGTCACCATTCACCAAACACGGCTAGAAATGCTTGACGCATACATACAAACATCCTTTAAAATCATTTCTCATCTACCCAACATCAACATCATTCCTACACTGCTTATGAGTTATGACTCCACCCTTTACTGCAACATGATAGAGAGAGCAACGTAAAGTTTTCGTACACATTCAAATGATTGAATAAGATGGAGTCAAAAAGAACGAAATCGAAACTAAATGGAAATGAAATATCGAATCAAAATGCATAGTAGGTATAATTTTGTAATTGAGATCGAATATCGAGATTGATTGAGATCGATTGATTCGGACTTGAATGATTTCGATCATCAATACTTTTGAATGATCGAATCAAAAAGATCGAATCGATCATAATTTACACAGGCCTATGCTGTCATACGGAGCATCTTTATCATTGCTGTAGTCAACTTACTCTCATACTTTTTGTACATTGTCCAACATTGGGAACCGTATGTGAGTGCTGGACACAGCCGCAGTGTAGAGTCTTCCCTTCAGCTTAAGGGGTATTTTCCTATCACAGAATATGGCGCAGTTGAATTGATGTTCTGGAAGGAAATTGGTACCGTATTAGCGCTAAAAAGACTGAATACCTGTGCTGCCCTTTTTCTGATCCAGACAAGCCTATTCCAGACATTTATTTGAATGAAAATGTGCTTCCCAAGTGTGAAAAGTTTAAATATCTGGGATCTATGATCAATAGTGAATCAACTTGTGATGACGAAATCAATCATCGAGTAAGCGTAGGGTGGATGAAGTAGCGAGAAAACTCCGCTATCTTCTGTGATCGAAAAATGCCCCCTAAGCTGATGGGAAGACTCTACACAGCAGTTGTCCGTCCAGCTCTGACATACGGTTCACAATGTTGGACAATGTACAAAAAGTATGAGAGCAAATTGACGGCAGCCGAAATGAAGATGCTTCGGATGACAGCAGGAGTAACAAAGCTTGATCGAATTAGAAGTACTAAGATCCGTGGAAGCCTTCATGTCAAAAGTACCATCTTGGACAAAATTCAGCACGACCGGCTCAGTTGGTATTGTCATGTTCAAAGGAGAGATCCGCAGAACCCCGTCCAAAAGGCAATATCGTACAACGTTTCAACAAATTCGCGACGAAAAAGAAAAGGCAGGCCAAAACACTCCTGGTACAAGCAAATGCAAAAACAGCAGCATTTGGTTGGCCTCAGACATGGAACAATCCAAAACCGGGAGGCTTGCCGACGCTTTCTGAGGTCAACGCGGCGTACCCCACAGGCGGATCACTAGTGTGAAGCAGAAAAGTGGGAGAGTTGTGATCGCTTCAAGATCACTACTCGTAACGCCGGAAATGAAAAGAAGAAGAAGAAGAAGAAGAAGAAGAAGAATATGGCGCAGTTTTCGCAACACTTCATCCACCTTTCGCTTACTCAATGATTCATGTCGTCATCCAAAGGTTGCTTTACTATTGAATATATTCTAGATATTTAATCTTTTCACACTTGAGAAAGGCATTTCCATTTAAACAAATGTCTGGGATAAGCATCAGAAAATAAGCAATTTCCTTTCTGCTAAGAAATAACAAAATTATTGTAACTTTTTTATTTACGTTGAGAACGTACATACGTGTAGTCAATTTCCACCCAAAGGAAGCATGCTACCTATTGTGCTAGACAGATCCACTCATTGATGAAATTTTGGACTTATAAACCTGGTAGACCAATGGTTGCTGGTTAAATTCTGAGAAAGTTGGCTGAGATCCACGTTTGGCAATTTCATCAATGATCTTGTTTTAAGTTATGCCGCAACTGCTTGGAAGGGGAACCCAAACTGGTTTCAAAGAATCATTAATTTTTTCATTACTCTCGAAGTAGTAAGAAGGATTGGGAATAGCTTCCAATAGCTTCGTGTATTCCAACATTGTATATAGTTGTCTCGAAAAGAACTGAAGTCATGAATTGAATATCAAACAAAAAGCCACGGGTTAAATACCAACCACAACAAATTTTAGATTTGACTTGAATCAGAGAAACAATATAATTCATGGTGCATTCTTGAACACATTGTCATTGCCAAATGAACAACAATTGAGTCGAGTCTAGGTGGAGTCTCCTGTTGATGCTCAACCCTTAAGAGGAATCAAAACGCTAGCAGTAAAAGCCACAAAGACCTTTTCAGTGAACTTTCTTTATCGCAAAAGTTTTGAACAAAAGAAAAAAGGAATATTTTCTTTTTTTTATTTAATGTGTAACATCTTTTTATTCAAATTCGTGCAATCTATGTGAGTGATTTCTTGAAAAGGAACAGATGTACATATATGTTAGGAAAGAAGTTAGTAAAGTCAGCAATAAGTAAGGGCAAGCCTGAGAAAGCACTTTACTGTTTAAAATGAATTCAAAAAAGTTTGTGATATCTCTTCAGTCGCTTTTCTGCAATCTGTGGAATTGATTTCGCGAAAAGGGGCGAAGCCGCGAAAAGTACTCGAGGCTCGATTCAGGGAAAGTTATTTTTTCACGGGTTTTGCCTATTCCAAGAAATTAACAAGTCTTTCGGAAGAAATTCCAACCCCATATAGAAAGTCCTTTCCCACTTAGCCGTTCTTTTTTTCCAATGTAGATTGGTATCACGATTTCTTTTTGATATGGTCTAAAAACGAATATAGAAACTCTATACTTAATACTTCTTTATAAATATAAAGTCACTGAAGTATTTTTCTACTTAGCTTATTAAGGAATGAGCATTGGTAATACCATTCCACGGTTTAAATTCTAGCACCGTCCTGTTGGGGAAGATTTCTAAATGAGAAAATAACATTTTAAGTTTATTGAGTCAGAATGGGTCGGTTTTGGTGCACTTCCACTACTCATTTCTTTCAGGAATAAATACATCTTTCTGCCTGTTCGGGACTCCTAGCACTAACACTCTTGAAGGCTATTCTTCTCCTCGCTAGAAGTTATACTCTTGAAGAAGCATTTTGGTTTCGATCTCACTATCATTCGAACACGAAATTTACACGTTTAAGTTCGATGCTCTATAAACATTGCACCACGACATGATTTTTACACTTGAAACATTCTGCATCAAACCAATTTCTAAGCTAAGTTCTGTGTTCTTTTCCTTTCTGGAACTTTTTACCAAGAAAATGCTGTGGTTCGACAAAATTCTCCTCAGTCTTTCCTACACAGAACTCATTTCTATCTTAATATGAAACCATTCTTTGTTCCGAGTAAAAGGAGTCGTTCATCTTAAGAAAATTGTAAAACTTGCGTTCTTTCAAATCATATTTATCATATTTTATTTATTTAGACCTGCTACCTAAAATATTGTTGTTGTTTTTCAAATTCAGATCATTCAGTTTTTTCTTCGCATCTTCGCTTACTTTGTATTTGAATGCCCGCATTTTGACCAAACTTTTGAAAAGAGTAAAGAAAGAAAACATTTCTATTTTGGTTGCAAACAAACAAAAAAAAACATAAAACTACACAGCTCTTGGCAATCTGCGACACAAAACTACTCGTCTACCGAAATGCAAAATAAGTTCGAATGCTGCGTTCGAAAAACCCAATCAACTAAGAAAAACAGCTGTGTCTGTGTGTAGAGCATTCTCAGATGCTTTTGATATTCATTATTTATTTGTTTTGTCTTGAGGTTAAATGCTGATAAATTTGGTGTTTCTACCTGCTCGCCATGTTCTATCACTTTTGATCGCTGACGGCAGGATGTTGTGGGAAGTCGAATTCTAAATTGGTACGCCAGTAAAATGCATGGTTTTCAATGAGCCAAAATCGCTGCATTATTCATTTGGGTTTTCTTCAAATTTCTTTTTTTTTTTTTGCTTTTTCTTGTTCATTCGGCTTTTAAATGTTATGGGAGGACTGGCCGTTGTTGAACTTGGCCGACGCACGACGACGCTGCTGTGCTCAAAATCATAATTCATTTTATAATGCTGCTTGATGACACGGGCGGTTGATGTCGCCGATGGAATATCAGCTCTTTAATTATTATAATAAATCATCTTCATCATGTAAAGTGAAATAGTTTACAACAAAATTTTTGAGCATATTAATTTTTCGCCCTGTATTTTGTTTACTCTGAAATAATATTTGAAGGCTAACTAAAGTGGAAATTGGAAATGAAGTTCAATCAGCAAAGGGAAAGAAAACAAAACACTAAATCTGCAAATTTATACAAATACCCAAATAGTTTCTAGACGTTTTGGGAAAATGTATACAAAGTTTAGGTTTCAAGTTGACACAACGTAGCCAAAACAACTATTTCAAAATCAACCACTCGCATCTAACATACATAAGTGCATTAATTTGATTCTTGTGTTTTCTTTAAAGTTTTACCTAAATCTGAATAAAAATTGTTTGTTTTTATCATGCTGAATACTGGGAGTTATTTCAAGATCAATTTTTTTATCCTTCGCAATTTTTCATTTGTGGATTCCATGCTTATTATAGATGACAACTCGATTGAAGTTGGGTTGTCTTTCCATATAATGAGCATAAGCACATAGCCCCAACTTTGAGTTGTCATCGAAGAAAAAAAGATTTGCTTTTCTTGGAGATTTCTGTTGCGACTTCTTAGTACAACGTACTTGTGAACAAAAACGACTGTAAATGCGGGACAAGATTATGACTTGTGCTCAAGCCTAGCATTAAATCATTCAATGTGATTCAACTTTCTGGGTGACTCTCAAGTTGCAAGTTATATGTTTAAAATAAAATCATATCCTCCACGGATATTCGAATCTTCTCGGACAGACAAGCTGCCCTTAAATCTCTTGTCTCTGGCTCTACAAAATCCATCACGGTCCAAAACTGTCAAATGTCTCTGAAAGAGATGTCAAATCAGTTCAACATTCACCTTTCATATGGTGGACGAACTAGCCAAAAAGGGCACAACCACTTCCCTACGCTCAGAATGGAACAACATAGGTATACCTATTGCTGCAAGTAAACTTCTACTTAGACGAGACGCTTTAAGGATAACAAACGCTAGATGGACTGAGAGTAACAACTGCCTTGCAACCAAAAAAGTTTGGCCGTGTGTAGACTCAAAACGATCGAAGAGTTTGTTAGCCTTGAACTGCCTGTATATAGGTTCTACAATAGGTGTTCTTACGGGACACTGTCTAATAGGAAGACACGCCAAAAGACTTGGTGTGTATTTCAATGATTTCTGCCGAAGCTGCATGGACGAAGAAGAGGAAGAAACCGTTCAACACCTTCTTTGCTCATGCCCTGCATTACTTCATATGAGGAAAATTCATCTCGGTGAGTTCTTCTTCGACCATACTGGCGACCTAGCTTACATAAACCCTAAAAGTCTTTCAAAACACATTAAAAGTTCCGCGTGGTTCGACTAGCAGGTTATTAATCGGCTAGTCCTGAAATGAAAGATTAATGGGTGATCAACTCGTTAATCTCACATCGGATTTTAGAGATTAGTAGGTGATTAACGCACTGATTTCTGTGGTATCACAATGGAACCTTGTGGTGTAAGTGTGCCACATCTTATTCTAGCGTGTAAATTCATAATTTCTTTTGTCTTCTTCGGCTCAATCTTCTCTGTTAATTTTTTTTTAGTCCTTTTGCAAGAGGCTCTTTTGAGATTTGGCTTTTCTATAAAAAAAAGGCGCGGAAGTAGGTGGATTTTTGAACAGTCAAAATACTATAACCAAGCTATTTTAAATTGATATAAGAAACAAATCTCAGGTCTTTTACCTCACAAATAATTGAAATATTATTTCATTTCAATTCATTTTTATTAATTCCAAATTGAAACTTATTTAACAATTTAAAATAGAAGTAATAAAAAATTTACTTCAATAAATAATCATTCAGCACCTTTTTAAAGTTAGTGTTCATTAAGTTTAGTATTCATAAAAAAAAATTGGTTTTTATACCAAAGTGAAAGAAACTGAGAACACGATGTCTTTTATAACAAATTGGCATATCTCCGAAGATTGCAAAATATTGCGGCTACAATTTTGCATATGGTTTAAGATATAGCTGAGGTCAACTACCGTGGTCGGTTTTCCGCAGGACTCAGCAAGACTTTTTTTGTAAGAATAAAGCAAAGAAATAAATTTTTTCGGCTCATTTCTCATTTTCTGTTTACTTATAAGAGCTGTAACTTCCACATAATTTTAATGGGTCGGGAAAAGGAAAGGGAACGGGAACTTTAAAGCTTACATTATCCCCTACATACATATAGTCTATATTTCATGACCATATTCCTACGGAAACGGGAAACTAGAAATTTTCAGGAATTCTTAAACTTAGTCTTCTTAGTTTTCGTTTCTTGACAGTTTTGTGTGAACAACGCTTTAAATAAGTAAGACCCGAGCAACACCGGGTCAGCTAGTATTTCTATAAAAAATAAATAACAAAACAGTAAAACCAAGATATCGAATTTAGCATTTTTGCCGCGACTTTTGCTTGTTGGGACCACAGTGCGGCGCAGCGCCTTGAACAGGTTTTGATGACCCTGAACTATGTTAGATATATACAGTATAAGCGTCAGGACAATAGGAGAGAATTTAAAAATAGATGCTGTTGCACATTAGTTTTAAATTTCTGGAGATAGTAGTAAAAGATAAAAGTACAGCTTGGTAATGCATACCACGTTGATATATGTTTACGGCTAAAGATGGAGTCTTTTTTTTTATAGTACGTCACGTGCAAAATTGGGCTCAAGGGCAAACTGATAAACAATCCTTGAAGCACGAGTATTACGGTTGAATTGTTTGATTTGCGGAATGCAACTATGTAGCTAACTAACTAGTGCGCTGTCTGAAAGAAAAGTTTAAGTAATTTGAGACCAGGAAAATAACAACGTTGGTTGTTAAAGTGACGTTAATATTTTAATGATCTTCCCATCTTTAATCATTTCAAAAGCTGTTCTCTGTATACTGTTCACAAAATTCAATCAAGTTGAAGGATCTCCTGTGCAAGTGTCGGAGTTAAACTCCAGATTAGAACGAATATATGCTTTGTCGATAACAGCCTGGCCAGTTTACGATTAGGATGAGAACCCTACAGTGGCCGTATAGCGGTCGTTTGAATACAGAATCAGTCGATCTTGCGTTTTATCAATAAACGACTACTGTGAGTTTTAATTTTAACCGTCAATTACTATTTACAACTAAATAATAGCATACTCATTGTTATTGCGCATGCCTCAAAGAAACAAAAAAAACGTCTGTACTGTGTGTGAGGGATAATCTTCGTTGGAATGACAACATATTCGGAGTCTCCAAAAACGCTGGAAAGTGCTTAAGTTTCTTAAAGCCGTTTTACCCCCTCTGTTTGAGCTACTATTTTTACATTGGTCTCTCATACATCCCTGAGCTCAAAACAGATCTTCAAAACAAGCAGTTGATATTTCAATATTGTAGGATCGATTGATTTTCTTGAGACTCGTCGTAATTTCACCTGTCTCACTCTCTTTTTTCGCTTTTTTACAAATAGTGCTACAGTTAAATAAAACCTGTTGCATTCTTTCAAGAATGCTCATCAGTCTTATTCTGAGCTCAAATTCAGACGTACAGCCGTTAGTCACACTACCCGTATCCCGTGTGTGGAATGCTTTACCAAATTCTTTTTTTCTCTGCATAACAAACATTTCAAAAGCTCGTGGCGTAGCGGTTAGCATGTCTGCCTGTTTGTGAAACACCAAAGTAAAAAAATGTTGTACCACGGTTATTGCCATGGCGTGGAATTGGCAATTTCACCGATGGTAATTTCTCGACTTGCTGTTCAGAATCGGCAAAGAATTATAGGTCTATTTCATTCCTTCAAAAGGCATTTTTGAGAGAAATGCACTAGGCCCCGGGTCTCCCCGCTCTGTTGCGCCACGCTATTTATCTTCAGATAGGACCTTTGTGCAGAGAAACTTCTTAGATTGATTACTTTTATTACGGATTGATTCTCGATTGTCGATTGTTTGTTTGGAATTAAAAAAGGAAAATATTTTTTTTTTCATACATAATTAACGGGCACATCTAGGGATTATAATAACCCTTATAATGTTATAGAACACAGTGCGATCATTTAGGGAAATAGGAGAGGATTTAAAAGGAGACACCGATGCACGGTGCTTTTGAATTTTCGTTAATCGTACTGTAGGGGAAAAACTGAGTCAAATAGAGCATTCCACATTCGGGTGGTGCGGCTAAAATATAAATCTCTATGCTTAACAGTGCGTCCTGAGTTATGCTCAAGGTAAAACTGATGAGCGTTTCTAGCGAGGCGGGTGTTGCGGGTAAATTGTTTCAGGGGAGGGATGCAACTGGCGTTTCGACGATGGTGAAAAAATTTTCCAAATCAGTCCAGTAGTTCTTAAGTTCATGTTTCCGTTGGAATATGAAGTTACTCAAAAAAAGTGCGTTAATCTGTTCAACTGTATCATGTCAGTATTTGGCTGTCGTATTGTGAAAATCTAAATCTCATAATATCTTTCTAACAAGCGCAACAAAAGAAGTATAAATTCAAAAACTTTCTTCAATATTAACTCGCTCTTTGTTTTCCTATTTTCAAATGAGTATGATCTTGTATCTTCTTAACTATTTGTTGTTTACAAAGATTGAATTTTTCAACAATTTTATTGCTGGACTACGGCTTTGAAATCAAAGCAAAAAACGTAATTACCGTTTTTGCTTACTCGTATCTTAAACATTTTTTTTTTTTTTGTATAAGCGCTTCATTGTGTTACGAGCTAACAATTTCTATTTCTAGATAATTATTCCTTTTCCTCTATTACAAGTAAGACATTGAACACATTGAGTTTAATAAACTGCATAAGAATAAAAGAAGTGTAAATACCGGAATCATAAATATTTCACGAAAAGATGAAAAGATTTCTTCCCTGTACGAGTATGTCCAAACAAATTTGTAAACATCATACAAAATAAAAGTCATTTCGAATCACTTTTTAGAAATAAAAAAACACGTATACGCCACAGAACACCAAAAGTGTTGCATAATTCGAATTGTATATTTTTTGTTGCCATTTGGTCTATGAAAATAAAAATGTTTGTTTGTTTATGCAGCTGGATATAAATCAAATGTCTAAAAAAAAAACATTTGTACGAATTGGTTTAAAAAATTCGAGCAAAACAGTAAAACAATTCGAAGCAAAACTCAGGTAAAACACATTTCGTCTGTTTTTTCATCCAATTGAGTTATAAAATTAGCGTTTCTTAAATATTTTTAATTTTCTTAATTATGACTCTATATTTTGAACATTTTGACATATCTGTTCGTTTCAAGGTCCCTTTAAAGTCAGAGGTGGTCGTCTTTGGACCGATGATTGTGTTAGTGGATGTGTTAGAATTTTCTTCTCTTTGAAGTTGAAGGTGATGTTGATTTCGATAAATAAATAAATAAATAGAGGAACCATATGATCTACCCCAGGATCTACCGCATTTCTCACAGCCATGCCTTGTGAGGGAATTCAGTGGACCTACTATTTTCTGACGGTTCCGAACGGCTAATTGAGAAAGCGCTTTTAATGGCAATGAATCTACTACAGAGCACTTGCCAATTCCTCGCGAAAGGCGATACCCGTGAAAAAACATTGTTGCCTCTGTTGGGATTAACCATCACACCACGGGTACCACATGTTGATTTCGATGATGAGCTATTTTTTTGCCATTTATTACATAGAAAAGAGCTTATGTCAATAAACGATTTTTTAATATTCGAAATTGTTAAATGAAAAATCGGAAATTGATAGGCTTTTTTAAAAGATTAGTAGTTTTAGTTTCTAAGTGTACAAAATTGGAAGTTTTTAGTTTTTAATCGGCCGCAAACAGCTAGTACCAGTGGTGAAATGGTAAAGACGCTTGCGTATTACATGGGAATTAAACATCCAGAATCATAAAATTGTTTATCCATGGTTATCAACATTTGTGAGGAATGTTTTATGAATAAGCCTTTCAGAATCGGTTAAATATGGTTCCCCTTCATTCGCAATAAATCATGATTGATACAAATTCGCTAGACCCCAGCCCTAAAATGAGCGTTTTGCCAGTGAGCCTAAGACTCTCACCTTAGGCCTACAATTTCGGCTTCGGACAAGCATTTTCCAGTTTTGCATTCTAAGTCTGTTGACGCCCTATTCCACATGATTGCGCCACTTACTTATTTGTATTTAGTTGCTCTTAGCATTTTTCTATTGATTTTGCAGTAGACCTTATGTGACATTAGTGACTGTTGAAATTCATTTGCAGACAAACACATATGCAAATCACTTACCTGATCTGCCGTGGACGAAATTCTTCCTTATTGTACTCAGCACGTGAATATAGCTAAGTTCTTCATTTCGCGTCTCCCGAGAGTCGTATAAACATTTCATAGTGTCCTGCCCAGTATAATTCAACGACGAAAACCATACTTTATTCTTCTTTATGTGCACGTCACTAGCTGCAAAAGATTTGTTCTATGACAAACAAAAAAAAGAGTCTTAAAAACTAATTATGAGTTGTGTGCGTCAAAGCGTTAACAGACAGTAGTTTATACATAGCGGATTCAATTTTTTATTTTTTATTTTTTTTTTGCCAGTTGGAAACTGTCCAACAACTTAGACAAAAACTAAATCACCATGACAATTGCTTCGCTTTTTTTTCTACTTTGTTTGTGCAACGAGTTAATTCTTAAAAAAGACTACTCTGAGCTTATGTTCTTGACAAATTTAAGGTTGATGATCTTTTGTTAAAAATAAATTTTTTCAGATTTGATTTATAATAAATCAAACCAATGAATAAAAAAAACTAGCGAACAAATGTTTTAATTTTGCCGATGAGAAAATTATCTTGAACGTTAAAAGTTTAACAAATAAATCTTCACTTTTTTGTGTTAGCTATAGTTTATTAAAAATCATTTCTATGCTGATTATTTATGTATATTCCTTTTAAAAAGCTCAAAAGAAGAAACTGTCAACTCATCTATTTGATGGTTTATCCACCTTCGTTTACCCAACGTTTAAGTTAATTAGTTTACTAAGCTTTGGTTTCATATCTTTACAATTTGAAGTTAAAATATTTAATACAACCTGTTTCTAAATAAGTTTACAGTGAGTGGATCTAATAATTTGGCAGTGGGCTGTACCTACTTTGTATTGAATTCAAACTTAGTGTACTAATTTTTTTTTGCAAACAAATAGAGTCGAGTTTTTTTATTTCAAACAGTAGATGGTAAGATAAAACAGTAAAAGTTCCCTTAGCTTACATGGCAAAAAATTACAGTTTTTTTATTTCATGGCGATCAGGGAAAACCACCAAGAAAAATAGAGACAAAATGGAAACAGGAGCTCTGAGCTATTTTCCATTGATTGGAGTAGCGTTTGTGTTCCAAATTGAAAGAAAACATATGGCGATTATTCCATTTGAACAATTTTTCTGATTCGTTTTCCTGAATATAGTTATAGCGATAACCCGATCTTTTTTTTAGAATTGAAGAACAAGCGCTTTACCAATAGATGGCAATGGCTTTTTTGCAAGGAAAATGTTCAAATAAACTGTTAAAATTATATTTTTTTAGTTTCCTGATGCAATTTAATTTTTTGTGTCAGCTGATTTTAAACTTCAGCCGAAATGGAACACTTTGTTTCAATTATTTGGGTTCCATTTCCCACTGATAGACTTACAGCGAATTTTTTCGGTGTGTATTGCATAAGGAAAACCAACCTGGCAATTGACATATTTTTACTGAGCACTATAAACGCTCTTTAGGAAAAAAATCAATTTTCCATTTGTCTCTTCCTATATAACAGTTTTCCCTGATCGCTATAACTGGCCGCGTATTTGGAGAACAATAGTACTAGCTTCGATGCTAGTAACTGCAACCAAATTCATTCTTTAGACAATCAGACGATATTGTGATCCCTTAGCGTAATTTTGAATTATTTGAAAGTTAAAAAAAAAACAAAAATACGTAGGGCGGCGCAACAGAGCGAGGAGCCCCACGATCTACCGCATTTCTCACAGCCATGCCTTGTGAGGGAATGGAGTGGACCTACTATTTTCTGACGGTTCCGAACGGCTAAATGAGAAAGCGCTTTTCATGGCAATGAATCTACTAACAGAGCACTTGCCAATTCCTCGCAAAAGGCGATACCCGTAGAAAAACATTTTTGCTTCTGATGGGATTCGAACCACGAACCGCCCGGCAGACATACTAATCATCACGCCACGGGTACCACATTTAAAATTAATTAGATTTTCATCTTGGACTCTTGAACATTTACTGATCTTGCTGTACAATTAAGCATACAGTCGAAAGTGTTTCTCTCGTTCTCTGAATCAATCATGCGTAATCGTCCAATCGAAAATGGTGTGCTTTATAGATCACACATCGCATACAATGTATGATTTTTACTCTTGGTATTTCGAATGCTTATTGTTTGTATTTACATAGGTTCTATGGAATGTATATGAAGTATGAAATATGAAATAGATCATCGCACTGAAACTTTGATAATAATCAAAATCTTTACAGTTCAATGATCCAGAACCACAGTTGAATTACCAGAAGATATTCGAATCAATTCACAGCAGGCCAGTTCTTTTGCGAAATGTCTTAAAACACACGTATGAAAAGTAAGATGTATGAGGAATATGCGAAGTGAGCAACGACTTCGTGCAATATAATTTGCGTTATACTCTGTTTCTTATAGGCAAAGACAGATTTGGGCAAAATTAAGCCTGATGCTGTTGAATTACACGATGAAACTTGATAATTGTGATACCTTGAGCGAATCAAATGAAATGATGAGAAACGATATATATAATTTTAGAAACTAATTTGACTTCAGTTCAACAGTTCCGTAGCTATCGCCTCGATATAATACGGCCGGTGATAAACTGTAGAAACTGGAACGAATTTCTAAGAATTTAGTAGGATATCCTTCCGGTTTCCACAGTTTCTCAGTTCGTGCCATCGATTCGATAGTTAGAAAACAGAGGTATTGCTCTGTTTTCTTGAAATCGACAATACATACATATTTTGAATTGCACTCGAAAACTTGACAACTGTCAACTAAAAACAAGATTTTGATTTCGATTAATTTGATAAAAAGAAGTCAAAACTTGATTTAAATGAGGTATTGTGGGTTACGTACTAATTAATAGGTACGCTTTTGTCGCAATTCAGCCATAATCGCTCATGTACATTTTCACTGAGTACAAGGCCAAATCAACGCTTGGTAAAATTAAATGAGTACTTATTCTCAGTAACTAAGGAAACAGTGAAAATGTAGATGACATTTAAAGCACTGCATTAAAATATTTGGTGTGAATACAACAACCATTTATTTCCTCAAAAAATAAAGTAGGATAATTTCGTTTTGCGAGAATCACTGGGCTTTTGAATATGATTTAAGGCTTTAGTTCACCATTTGATCGGTTATAGCGATCAGGAAAACGAATCAGGGAAAATTGTTTTCTTTAGAATTGAAGAACAAATCCTACACCAATCAATAGCAAATAACTCTGAACTTTTTCAGTTTCCTAATGCAATTTCAATTTTCTCCTCAGATGATTAAAATTTCAGCCAAAATAGAACAAATTGTTTAATTGACTTGGGGTCCACTTTCCATGTATTCCACTGACAAAATTCCAAAGGATTTTTTACTTGCGATTATAGGTACTATAAAGCAAGTCTTGCAATCGTGCAGAAAAAAAATTTTGAGATAGCAATTAAATATAACATTACGATGATAGAGAATACGAAAAAAGTGGATCCTGCAATTCTGTCTGTCTGTCTGTATATGGATCTACAGCCTGAACCACTCGACCGATTTTTTTCAGTTAGGGTCTGTGGGACAGTCTACAGAGGGGTTTTTGGAATTGGGTCTCTAGGTCTTGAAATAACGGTACCTGCCATACAACCGATATGATAATACTTACTTTTCTCGAAAACGGCCCCAACGATTTTGATAAAATTTTGTGTGAAGAATTAATTTCAGATTATTTTTCTTATGATGTAAAAAAAAAATTTGGAAAAAGCCTAAAAACGATACCTCCCATAGGACCGTTTTCTTCAAAACCGACTTTCTCGAATGGCTGACACGATCTTGACGAAATTTTGGATTTTAAAAGTCGTAAGCTGTTTAAGAAAGAATGCATATCATTATTTAAAAAAATTCAGTTATGGAAATTTTTATAAATTTTTTAAAAATTTTTTGATTTTTGGAAATAACTTCAAAACCATAACTTTGATTTTTTTTAAATTTTTTGTCAAAATAAATACTAACAAAATCTTAAACTTTGCATACTTGATACCATTTTTTTGAAAAAACTGGTCCAACGATTTTGATAAAACTTCCATCATTCATATGTGTTAGCAATAGCAAGAGAATGGCGTTTTTAGATTTTTGCTTGAAACCTTTAGAATATTTAATTTAGTTTTTTCATTATTTTGCGTGATTTAATTCAGTTTTCATAATTAATGTGTAGTTGGCAACCCTGTAGCACAAAATATATTATGAAGAGGGATGCCAAAACCTTTCACTCAGCCTTAAGATTTTGATATCGTATTTAGAACACAAAGCAAGTTCATGCGACCAAGTCGTGCCCATTTTTTTCGTATGCATTGCATAAGGAAAACCAGTTGCTGGTTTGTGGCTGCGAATGGTTGAAAGACAGGCAACTGACCTGATGGTTTTTCCTGATCGCAACAATAATTGGCACCTAAGCAATGTCGTATGACAAACAAACAAACAAATTTGTAACAATTGTGGCATTTGATAGAATTAAAATTATGAGAATGGAACAAATCTTCAACTGTAATTTCTGTTATTTGTAGTGCTGTTATTTACTAAGTTGTGAGCAAAAGGCCTACAAAAAACGTCTGACAGATTTCCTGTTGCATATAACCCAGAGCAGGAGAATGGAAATTTTCAAGTATGACAAGACCTCCAAAATTTTTCTCTACGACATCGACATAAATGGATACAAATTGTGGAAATGCAATTTTGTTTGCATCAATTTATTAACCCTTAGAAGCATGGTGGTAACCCACGTTACCACTTTGATTTCATTGAATGTTTCTAATTTATTTACGTTTGAACTTATTCGGATACGGTTTTTGCACTTTTCATATACTTGAGAGATGTAAGAACGTAACAATACACTCTTAATTGGCATAATTGTTTATAATATAAGATTTATAAACAAACAAACTGAAAAAAATGACGTTTTTTTTCGAAAGAATTTATTTTTGAAGAATCTATTCAACAAAATAATTGGAAATTTGGTGAGTAAGGGTTTTTGGGGTCGCTGATTACGAATCTGAAGTCAGATTTTCGAAATTCAAGATGAAGGATCCAATATGGCCAGCGCCAAAACGTAACTCTACGAGAATATTGATAAAAATTTGTACTCAGGGGTTTTTGGGGTTGGCTGATTACAAATCCGATGTTAGATTCACGTAACTCGAAATGGTCGATACAAAATAGCCGACGTGAACACATAAGTTAAAAAAATTCATTGATTTTTTAAATTTTGGCGTTGGCCATATTGGATCCGCCATCTTGAATTTTGAAAATCTGACTTCAGATTCGTGATGATTCGTATGAGTTACAAGAATCACTGTTTTGAAAAATCAAATTGAAACAAAATCCTTTTTATTTATTTCAGATGCCAGAAGTTGTGTAACCTGTGATAAAGTATTGTCTGAACTCGAAAAAATTGACGATGACACTGATTCGTTTGGTGTGGATTTTGTAAAAATTAACGATAAACGACTAGCTAAACAATATGGAATTAAGACTTTCCCAGCACTCACATACTTCCGGTAAGTATTTCATCGCACTACTGCTCAGTGCTCACCCACTACCGAACAGTAAACAATAAGTTAAAATATAATACGACCACACCTCATCAGTGAAAAGGAACCAATTATCTACGATGGTGACCTCATGGACGAAGAAGGCGTCCTCGATTTTCTTACATCACTCGAAGCCATGGACCTGCCCGATCGCATTGAAGAAGTTAACGCCAAGATTTTGCTTAAAATCATTGAGGATACCGATTTCGTAGCCGTCCTATTCTGTAAGTAACGTTGCTTTCTGTGTGGCTTAGGGTTTCACTTTTTGTTTTTTAAAATTATTTGTCATTAAATGTATTTTTAATGTAAATAGAATAAATAATAATTAATGCAGTTGCAGTTGAAGAACAGTTCGACAACTGAACTTCATTTTTGGGTTAAACTCATGAAAACTCAGTCGAAAATGTTTTCCATTGTCAGTAACATAAAATAACAATAGTTTCACTTTTTTGTTTAATTTATTTTGAAGTGCTGTAGGTGTAAACTGAGGTAAACTAATGCATAGTAGTTTTAGAAATTAAATTTGTATTTAACCATTTTTGAAAATATTCGCTATTGAAACAAAAAAGGAAAACGTACAAAAGTCTACGCTGCTCAAACTATTATTTCGCTTTTTCGGGCAGTCAGCAAATGAGTAGGTTGCTGTACATTTTTTTAGATCAGTAGAACAAAAAAAAAACAATAGATTCAATTACCATTTTGTGACTAACCATTGTGGAGGAAAACGCAAATTATGTCTTATGGAGAGGCTTCTACAATATTTTAATTTGTTAAATTGACTGCAGGTCCTGATCATGCGACATGTCCTCCAAGGGTAATGGGTAAGTTTGCAGAGTAAAATTCAAAGTTCTATGATACCTTGAAGAACCCTACCCATACCGCCACTCCATGTGTTTTTTGTTTATCTTTGTGTGTTGACTTTTAATTTAAATACCTGTTGTTTTTCTGTTATAGTTTAATCCATGTTATCAACTCCTATTTGTTTTTTATTCAACAGACTAACAAAAAAAAGAATCCCCATTTCACATGAATAAAATATTTTCCTTCCTTCATTTTCCTTTTCTGTTAACGTGAGGAGTTTCGGAATTGGTTCACTGATAAACTAAAATTGGTTGTGGGAAATAAAAACCATAATTTGTGGTTATATGTATATCCGTAATACGAAAAGATTTTTGCTTCATGTGTTAAGCAATGAACTTTGTTAGATCTAAACTGCGAATTACACCGCATCTCGCTATAAAAGTGAGAGATTTAATAATGGTTCTTCCAACGACCGTTTCTATAATCAGGGTGCGGGTACTATACCGCAGAGCACTTCCTCTGTGAATGTCCTGCTTTTTCTCGCATGAGGTTACAGATACTCGGCGGGTGAGAGCTGGCAACTTAGGCTCCTTATCATGGCAGCGTCTTTTGGCTTTTCTCCGAACATCTGGAAAGCTATAACAAATAGAAGGTTGCTATCTGGTTGTAGAATGGACCGGCATTTAGGTCTGAGTGCTCCAGCTGGTATTTTAAAAAACCTACAACAGAAAAAAAAACTCACTATGCTGTTGGTGTAAAAATTTAGCGGAAAGACTAACCATAAAAGGGTTAGCGTAGAAAATAAACTTTTTGTAGTAGAGTTAACTAAGAAATCCCGAAAGAGACTTTTAACTCGAGTTAATGTTGTATAATACCAAAGCAGTTTCCCACGGGTATCGCTTTTCGCGAAGAATTTTCTCCGATAGTAATTTCGTGCCAAGAAAAGCGCTTTCTCGATCAGCTATTTGGAATCGGCAAAAAAATGCAGGTCCCTTCCATTCACAAATTGAGAGTAATACACTAGGCCCCGAGGCTCTTTGCTCTGTTGCACCATCCTATGTATTTATTTGAACTTCTTTGTTTCGAAGTTTACCTCGTAAAATCGGATGTCTACTCTGAACTTCGAGTGAAAACAATTAGAATCAAGAAGTTGCTTAAAAAGACTTCAAAAATTTATTAGTTTGAGTCTTTTTATTTCATCTCAAACCATAAGGATGTCAAGAAATTTTCAGGAAACCTTCGTTTCTAATTCTCAATGCCGCTTTTTATCAAAAGGTTTCCACAAAAACTCAAATTCAAATTCATTGTTTACTACTTTAAAATAATACAAAAATATATATGCATGGCATTATGCCGTCTGCCCGATCATTTAAAAATTACAATAAATAAGTTATCAAAAGTTCCCACTCCTTATTTTATTCCTATAAGTTAGCGCATTTTTGGCAGAATTAAAAAGTTTTTCCACATTCAGCTCGTTTAACTCTGTTATACTCTCTTCGTCCAAAAGGTAGTTTTTCCAAATACCTGACGCCTCACTTCACTTAATATTGGACATTTTCCCAATGAAATGTAAGACATCTTCTCGTTCTCTCCGGTTGCATATAGATCACAAAGACATTTCATCAACTTTCTCCACCAGCTGATATAAAATTGAACCCCAGTTATCAACATCTCCAATGCTAAGATCATCATCCATCTTGCATTGAAAGGCCAGATCCATCCATTCCGCATACCAGCTTGACTTGTTTTCCACCGCTTTTAACGCCGTTATTTTTGGAAGCCTTGTATCCGCCATTTTCATTGGTGCGGGGCCATAAGGCCCAGGGAACTTATCCCTAATTAAAAAAGTTGGGCTTAATGACCCACCAGAGTGGGTTATAAGACCCAATCGCAAAGTGGGCCTTATTACCCATTCTGGTGGGTCGTAAGGCCCAAACAAAAATTATGGGGGTTATGTCCCACTACATGAAAATTACAAGATTATACATTTATTTTAAACCATTTCAAGAAGAAAAATGTCGATTCGATTTCGATTCGATTACTCGATCTTGCTACCTAAAACAATTTTACAGACATACCATCCTAGAACAAAAATTCAGACATAGTATTTTTTCAGCTCCAAAGATAGTGAAGCTAATTGAAAACCAATTGCCTCAATCGGAAAGGCACTTTTTGATTGACAGGACTTTTAGTGTACTACCCTCATGTGGATGCAAGCAAAAAATTATCATATACATTGCTCATTGGTCGCATTGGTTTCCACAATTTATTTCAAAACTTGTACAGTTTTTTTTCAATTACAATCCCATGTATGAGTTGTGTTCAGATAGGCTTCTTAGTATCTGCTTATAAATGTTGCTATTTTGTTTAGTGGTAAAACTAAAAATCAATGGATAGAACTTGGACATGGCAGCACTGCTTTCGTTGATAGAAGTTTTGTGATCTGCATATGCATATGCATATTGTACCAGCCACAAAACCACCGACTGGCCACGACCTGCATTCGATGAAAAGTGAAGTCTCTAGGTTAGGTTAGGTTTATATTTGAATTATATGTTTATGAACAACAATACTTAGTATTACACGTGTATTAACTACTGGACGTGTATTTAGTTCTACACGTGTAATTGTTCCAGAAAGTTTTTTTTAACTGTTTTCGATATATTTGTAATTGAAAAACAAAAAATTTTAAAACTTTGTAAATTTTTTTTTTTCGTGACAATTTCCTGTGGGCGGTTTTCGTTAGGTGTTAGGTGTTGTCGTTTTATAAATTTGTAAGAACGATAGCTTATATTTGTTCGGTGCTTATACATAGTTGAGGAGAAGTAAGAACCAGAGGCTTATGTTTTCTAATTCAAAGGCTTAGTTCGAAATTGGTAATTACTAATAAACCATTCTTGAACTGGATTCAAAACATTTCACAAATTGCTTGACATTTATAGAAGAGTGCGTCCTTATTTTATGTTTCGGAGTCAGTAGAATCTTGTAGATCAACTTCAATCGTCAAAGACTTGTTAGAGCGAAATGGACTAGGATCTCGCCCATCTTAAGGATATTGGGCAAAAAATTCACTAGTTTTTTTTTATGGGCATATCCCAGATACCTCTCTTTAGTTTTAAGTCGAAAAAATTGGTTTTCACGAACAATTCATACCAAAGTTTGACACTACTTTTGTAATTCGTGTTTATTTACTATTCAGATGTGACCTTCAGGCTCAAATGTTTAAAAAATAAACAAATAAAATAAATAAGGTGGCGCAAAGGAGCGAGGAGCTCCTGGGCCTAGGCCATTTCTCACAACCATGTCTTGTGAAGGAATGGAGGGGACCTGCAATTTTCTGTCGGTCCCCAACGGATTTTCATGGCAATGAATTTACTAATGGTGGACTTGGCAATTCCTTGCGAAAGGCGGTATCTGTGGGAAAACATTTTTATTCCGACTTTGGCCAACTTAATGTCTATTGACAGGTTTCTATACAAAGCTTCCTCACCGTACTTTGAAATAGATTTTAATCACAAGCCAAAACATATCTAGCAAAAAAACTTAATAACTTTTAATGTATACAGAAAACTATCTTTTCCGAAAAGCAAGTTTCTTCTAATTTTTCGAATATTTCTTTGAACTTATGAAACAAAAAAATGACAATGCCGTCAGGTAATTCAAAAAAAAGACCCTTATTTTGTTAACTACACGCGCATTTACATTTACACGTGTACTTAAAAGCTACACGAGAAAATGGTTTTTATAATAAACGTGTACATGTGTTTAGAATACACGTGAAGACAAATGCATCCATTGAATCGAAAGTTCTAGTAAATAGACCCGAAACGAAATTGCTGTTGTTCCCCATTTTTACACAATTGAGCCTTTTAGACCTATCAAATAAATGGTGGCGCAACAGAGCGAATAGCCCTTGGGCCTAGCGCATTTCTCACAACCATGCCTTGTGAGGAAATGGAAGGGACCTACAATTTTCTGCCGGTTCCGTACGGCTAATCGAGAAAGCGCTTTTCATGGCAATGAATACTAACGGAGGACTTGCCAATTCCTCGCGAAAGGTGATACCCGTGGAAAAAACATTTTTGCCTCTGTTGGGATTCGAACTCAAACCTCTGGATTAACAGGCGGACATGCTATCCATCACACCACGGGTACCACCTATATTAGACCTATCAGTTGGACTCTAAAGTCGTTCGTCCAAGGAGTTGGGATGTTTTTCCGTAGGAAAACTTATATTTTCGATTGCATCTGTTGCTACACATGAGGAGCCTACGTTTTTCTGAATTATTTAAGGAGTATTGCGAACCTGAACTTAATGGGTCCTACTAAAAGATTGATTGTATGCCTCTTGACTCTTTATGTCTTGCAGGAATAAATGAAATACCGAAAATTTAATGACAAATATACAAATCCAACGCACTTTTTTGCTAAAAATTTACCTCGAATCGAACCCCAAGCAGTGTAAGTTAGACTTCTAGGCTAATGCTCAACGTCTTCTTTTGTTTTAACGATGATTCTTTTCATACCAGAGCCGTAGCACAAATTTTACAAATCGAAACAACATCAGGTCAAATATTTTTGTATAAGTCGAACCTAGTCTTAATCGGCTAAATGAAGTTGCCTTTAAGCGTTTGAAAAACGATAGTATTCAAAAAATTTCATAGCCACTGTAAGTTATAAGATCGAACATATCAAGCCAGTCTTTGAAAAATAGTTGAAGTTCTGCTGTGTCAATCAGAGCATAACGCCACAACTCTACTGGCCACCGCCAGTCAAAACTATTCATCGACTTATCTCAAAGAAGTGTGAAAGAAATTCTTGACATGAGCAAACGTGACGCAAAGTTACTAACGAACTTCTTTGCTGGTCACTGGTCACTGCTCTCTCAAATATAAGAACATGGGCATCAGCCAAGATGACACCTGCCGTCTCTGCCTCGAAGTCATAGAAACGGCTGAATACCTTTTGTGTGAATGCCCTGCCATAGCCAGATCTAGGCTAAAACGTTTTCAAAAGGATTCACTAGTCCCCTTGACATTAAAAACACCTCTTCTTCAAATATTTTTAGGTTCTTACTTCTTGCACAACCTCAACTTCGAATGAACAACTTTACACTTTATACTAAACACGTATAAAGTGTAAAAATTAATTCAACCTCAGGGAACAGCACAAAAGATCCTATACAGGTCGACGTGGTAGTAAAGGTGATCTACCTTCGCACTATCTAGTTAAAAAAAAAAAACGCCAAATGTATTCAAGTTTTTCTTACACATTCATGGCAACTCAAATCAAATTACTAAATTCGACGACGAATGTATTGTGGTGTTGGCGTTAAAAGTCCTGGGTTTGCCACCACAAAGCGTTTTTTGAAGAAAACGTTAACTTCTCCTAAATGTCAAACTAAGTGTTTTTTAAGCCCAGGGTTTACCCTCAAATCGGTCTAAGGAAGCCCTAAGTTTTTGACGGAGTGATTTCTGGTAACGAATAGGGCTGTCAAAGGGCATGTATTTCTTTTGAAATTCAAGGGATGTGTGGTTATTTTGTGGTTTAGCTTTTTTTGAAAACCGAAAACCCAGTTTTCGGAAATTTATAGGCTTATCAAGCAAACCTGGGTCAATACTGGATTATGTTCAACAAACGGATCACCTATGCTCTTTCCAAAGGCTGTAGTAACTTTTGATGTGACTACTGATAAGTTTTTTAGGTACTTCCTTGCCATCATAGTTAAAAATAAAAACATATTATGCTCTTGCTCCTACCGTAAAATCTTTTCAAAAGTATTACTTTTATAAAAAAAATAAAAAATATTTCGCTTAACGGAAGTCAAAGGAGTTCACCCATTTTAACTTCCCGTTTCCAAGTTTAAGGATCTTCAACACAATAGTTGGAAGCTTTTCTATCCTAATTTTAAAATACTTTTTCACACTCAAACTCATGTTTCATCCAAAACAGAGAAATAAACAAAAAAAACTATAAATTTATCAAGTGACTAAATTTTATTAATCACAGTAACTAAAAACAAACATTGCTAGCTACACACACCTACAAATATTCAAGAAGTGGTATGATCAAATAAAATTTTTGAAAATGGAACACACAAAAGTCAACCTTGCTCAGTTCGTTACCTTGAAAGTCTTTGATTTATGATCAATGAATGGTATGTTTTCTGAATTTTGAAAAAGAGAAACCAGAACGTGGGTGGCCATCGTCGCACAATTTTTTTTTTTCTTTATTCAGTTCTAGGCAATTTCAGTTTTATTTAAAAACTTAAAAGAAGAAGATTCTCAACGATGAGTAACGCGGCCGCTCGTTGCTAAAATTCAACATTCTTCAATACACTACACGTGTGTATACTTTTCGTGAGTTACATTTTCGAACAAAGGATTTTTTTTTTTATTTTAAAAACCACCAGCACAGAATTTTATCTACAATAATTGTGCATATGCACAACATTGATAAATAACTGAAATGTCTGGGCCCAGATCCAGATTTGTCCCAGTATTTTAATTGTGTGTAGTGTGTATGCCCGGCACGAAAGCAGCAGCCATTTTCTATTTCCCGCTTTCCCTTTTGTTTCTACTTTTCGCATTCAAAAAATAAACTTCTATGCGCTTTAGGATTTCAAATAATACCTTCCACCTACAATTGCCTTTCTAAAAATAGCTACGCGAAACAAGTCGTCGGTCGCGGACAGACAAATATGTTATATTGTGTTTCAAGTTTCTTCCTTTTTTTTGTGTGTTTTAATTTTCATGAGTTGAAAGAACAAAACATTTTCTAATTCAAACGAATAAAAGAAAACTTATTTCAAATCACCATATGCGCATTGAGCACTTTCTTTTTTTTTTTCATTAAAAATTCGAATTTTAAATTCAAAAAATATATTTTGTTTACCTGCTACAGTGGTACCCAAAAACTTATCAATTAATTTGAATTCACACTATAAACCGAAATGAGTGTTTTTGCAAACAATAAAAATTCCTGACGAAACAATAATGATTGTCTTTTTTGGGGCGCCATATGAATGTGTGATGTCCGCTGAGCAAGAGTGAATAAACCCAGAAAAATTAATTGCAGCATTGAACATAGGCAATTGAAAATCATTTTTATTTTGCATTTTTTTTTTTCTTTCTTCTAATTAAATAATAGGTGTGAGTTTAGATGTGTTCGATTGTGTGTGTGTCGGTTTTAGACACGATACACGTCCAATGCCGCATTTTCAAAAATATCAAACATACGAGACTGTTCGGATGAAGAATTAAGAACAAAATTGGCACTACTCCAATTGATACAATTGAAGCAAAATAGTGTTTGGCGAAAGTTGACACAATATAGCCGCCATGTGGCAACATACGAGTAGACGCAAAGTTCTTTACTGTTTTCAAAAAGCATATTTCTCTTTTTTTTTTTGCTAATTTCCAAGGGCCTAAAGTTAATCTTAGTATTCAAAAAGAAAATTGTAATAACATTTTACAAAAAATAAAAGCAAAATTCATATTCAGCTTACTTGCAGAAATAAGATCGATCGAATGCCGTGGCAATGACCTACTTTGGTTTCAATTATCTTTTAGTTTAAATTTGAGGTTGAGAATCCATTTTTTTTTAAATTATCAGTTCAGCAACAAATTTCAAACAAGTAATCAAAAATGCCCGAGTTATCTTCTTCTTCTTTTTTCGACGTTACTAGCATCCCGATCTCGAAGGGATCACAGCTTTCCCATTCGACTGATTCACAACGGTGATCTGCTCGTGGGCTTCGCCACGTTGTACTCAGAAAGCGTCTGCAAACCTCAAGGTTCTGGATTGTTCTATGTCTGAAGCAGATTTCGTTGCATTTGTCTTTGGCCTATTTTACCAATTTATGAAATTGCAATTACAAGGGTTTTTTGAAAAAGTTTGTGACTTTTTTCATTGGTGTTGCTTCATCAAACGTTGTTGTTTACAATCTCGCTGTTGTGTTTTACAAAAGAAAATTCGGGAGACCTGTTTCGCCAACACATAATTATAGTTGTAATTTAATAATAGCCCCGTTCACACTGTACAATTAGTTGGACAAACTTAGGTTTGACAAACCAATGCTTGATAGTGTGAACTCTTCATACGACCGCTTGTCCAATTTGTTGGATGGTTTTCAAAATTTTTTGAAAATCTAGAAGTTGGACGGAGTGGAAGGGTATGTGACATAAAGTTGGACGACAAGCTTGATAGGTGTGAACGAAAACTACATCAGACCATCCAACTTCCATCAAACGAAGTCTGTCCAACTAATTGTACAGTGTGAACTGGGCTAATAACAAACTTGTGAATTCAATCAAACCTTAAGACCATGACCAAAATCCAAAGGCTTGCATGCATTGGCTCAACTAGTGCCATGAGAACAACACCAACTGCAGCTCTGGAAACTTTCCTGTCGCTAGCCCCCCTAGATCTTTTTACTAAGGAGATGGCGGCCAAAAGCGCACTGCGACTCAAACAATGCAACAATTGGAAAACAGGCATATCAGGCCATAGAACCATCATGAACCATACAGACATAGACATTCAAACAGACTATACCCCCCCCCCCCCCCCCCCCCCCCCCGCATATTGACTTCAATCCAGGGGCCCTAACAGTCTTTCCGACAAGAGAAAGCTGGGAGGAAAACAGGGTTATAAAAGGAAATCACATTTCCGTCTTCACAGATGGTTCCAAAACGGACGAAGGGGTAGGGTCAGGTATCTTCTCAGACTACCCCACCATGAATAGATCAATAAAGCTTCCCGACTTCTGCAGTGTCTTTCAGGCAGAAGTACTTGCAGTGTGCGAAGCCGCGAAGCACTTAGCTACGCAAAACCTGATCAACAAAAATATTGACTTCTTTATAGACAGTCAAGCGGCCATTAAAGCTATCTCATCCATTATCACAAAATCCAGACTAGTAGACAGCTGTCGCAGTAACCTAAGACTGCTCATCGAAACAAACACAGTTAGTTTAACCTGGGTTCCAGGACATCGTGACATAATTGGTAATGAAATGGCGGATAAGCTGGCTAAAATCGGGTCAGCACTCGAATCCAGCGAAACGAACACCTCAGTTCTAAGGCCACTTGAGCAAGAAAAAAACAGAATCAAACACAATTTTCTAAAAACCGCCAATGACAGGTGGTCTTCTTTAGAAACATGCCGAGTCTCTAGAAACCTTTGGCCAGATATTTCCAAGAAAAAAACAGAATTTCTACTCCAGCTAAGCAGACCTCGGCTCTCTCTGTTGATTGGCATTCTCACGGGACACAACTCGTTGGGTACCCACATGATGAGAATGGGCATTAGCACATCCGACTTATGTAGAGGATGCCAAGATGAGGAGGCAGAGGAGGGATCATTCCACTTCCTCTGTGAGTGTCCTAGCTCGGCCCACACTCGGAAAAAAAACCCTCGGAGAATACTTTTTCGACAAACTGGGCGACATCTCAAATCTCCCACTGAGCAACGTCCTGAAATTTACTCAGGGCTCCAAATGGTTCAGTGTGAGTTCCCTACCACAATAACCATCTACCTCTCCAATCCTCATATTTCCTCATCCTCTGATTTCCCGGGGAGCACGAGTGAGATGTTGCCACTTGTGGCTGCACCCCCCATTCAACATAACCTAACCTAACTTGTGAATTTCCATTTCACCAAAAAAAAAATTAATTAAGAAAATTTATTTAGTTTTGTAAGGATATTCTACAGGTAAACGCTTACGTGTAATTTTTTTTACAAGTTTGTTTCTTTTCCACTTTTATAACAAAAATATGTGCGACGAAGGCACACCAGCAGCGGTATCAGCCAAAATGGTTCTGTTGTGACAATTGTCACATGGATTCTTTCAGCACAAAGTTCAACAATATTGTAAAAAAAAAACCGATTGTGAATTACAAGTTATTCCTGACCTCGGTGAAACAATAATTTTTAACACTTGTGGTCTATACTATTTTTTATTATATTTTTTCTCTACAATATTCTACAGTTTTATTCGTTTTGATGGCAAGTTTGTGAACAAAAAACTGGACTGCAAATTTGTAACCTAAATTACAAGTACAAATTTGAGGTTGTGGCAGTGAGTTTTTTTTTTCTCAAAGAAGAAATTTTCGGTGTTCTTCCTTCTTAATTTTTTTGTACTGGTCGAAAGCAGCCCATGTTCTCTTTGTCGAGTGAAACCCAGAATATCAGTGGCCTTTTGACTTGTTGGCATTACTGCCACTGGTTTTCAAAGCTTAATGCTGTGGGCATGTCATTCAAGGATAATTGGAGGAACACTCCTCGATTGGAAAGGAACTGGCTATCTCTTGAGATTGTAGTTTTACGACCGACACGCAGCGTTTGTTCGTGCGGGTGGTGAACAGTATATCCTCAGCTTTGGCTACAACTACAACAAAGTATTGATCCGAGTCAAAGTTGGCCCCTCGGAAAGTTCGGTCATCTATCATACTGAAAATGCCTTGCATCGATCGCAACATGTTCAATTTATTTCACAGTTGATGAGTTTTAAGAAGTGGAAAGCGCGTACTACTAACAACAAGATTTAGTCCCGCAGCAAAATCGATTAGCCTTAGTTCGTTTTCGGAAATTGTATTTCCAAAGATGTTCTCCGTCCTTAATTTCACGTCATTTTTAGGGCATTGCTCATATATTTTTCCGAGGAGCTCGTAGAAACAGTTTTCGAAATATCGTCTTTCTCATCTGTGGAGGCGCATGGCCGCTCTTTAGCAGTCGCCATAGTAAGTAGATGTCTCAATTTTTCATCTTCTTTGTGCCCGGTCAAGTCCATCACAATTCTTTAAAGGCGGTTGTGTCTGCTTTGCAGCGGTCCAGGGCGTCCGCTAATCTCTACTTCAATGCCCTGTCCTAGTATTGAAAGACCCAGAAAGACCTTTAAGCCAAATATGTTGGAGTAGCTCCTTCAGGAGTTTCTTCTTTTTTGACTGCTGAAGTCCACCGTTGATTCTGTCATTCGAATTCATCCGCTGGAACATTTCCGAAAAGCTCTGGTAGACCACTAAGGTTCCGGCAGTCAGTCATTACTCGCAGAGCATTATCGTGTTGATGACAATTCTTTTCTTCCGCATTCCATTCTCAACACTCGCACTTACTAGTTTGGCAGGTCAGCTCTGGACGATGCATTCCAGTCCCCAGTGGTTACCGCGTGGAGGTATAGTAAACACAATTGAGGTGTACTATAAGTTGCAACATCTGGGCGCCCGGCGCCAAGTTGACACCAGTCAGAGCCTTCCCGAATAGAACACGCCCAACCATAGAAAAAAAGGTGGTTGTAATTTCACATATAACCTCAACATTTAACACTGCACCATGGCCGCTCTTTAGCAGCCACCATAGTAAATAGATGTCTCAGTTTTTCATCTTCTTTGTGCCCGGCCAAGTCCATCACATTTCTTGGAAGGCGGTTATGTCTGCTTTGCAGCAGTCTAGGGCGTGTCGGCTGCTATCCATTGAGGGATCGTACGTGTGCCACGTGCAGATCTGGAGGTCTTTATCATTCTTTCGTTTGCTTGGGTCGTCAACGCTGAAATTATTATTGTTATCCGAGACTGATGTTCGCACGTGGTTTGGTAGAAAGCCTTACGCACAACAGCTTACTTGGAGGATAAGGTACTTTGGGTTCCCATTGAACATATGAAAAACGGGATATTCTGATATCAGAACACTGCTGCACGGGTGTAACAGCTCCTGTTGACTCGCCTGAAACTCATCCACAAGCATCTATATTTCAATTCCCTGTCCAAGTATTGAAAGACCTTGCAAGACCTTCAAGTCAAATATGTCGGAGTAGCTCATTGAGGGGTTTCTGCTTTTTTGGTTGTATCGGCTTTTCAATGTACGCGAGCGGATTTTCTGTGCCCATTTTGCTTGTTTACTCACCCGCCAAGATCAAAATGAGCTTCATCTGAAAAGATGATTTTTTTGGCAAAATCGGCATCTTCTCTAAGTCGATCGCAGGCCCACTTAGCGAAGCGAAAACATATTCGTTCAGCGGAAGGATAAAACTAATTATCTGCTAAATCAGACAAGAGCTAAGTGTTACCATTCACGAAATAAGCACTAGTTGAAAAAAAAACGTTAGATGGCGGAGCCTTTATTATGTTAATGGCGCTGTTATTAGTCGAAAAGTCTTCAGAATTTGTCTGGCTCTTACCACCGCTGTTGGATGAATCTCAAACCGTCTATTGGCTTAATGAAGAGGTACCTGTTTAGGTTGCTTTTCCAGGATGTGTAAGGAATAAAGATAATGGTGCAACAGTGCCGATAGTTTGTATGAACTCAAACACCAAAAATAAAAGTAAAGAAAACCCGAAATAAGTCCGAAATATCAGCCAAAGATTCACGTTTTCAATTTCTACAGTTTGACAAAAAATAAATATGTCAATTTCTTTTATATTTGATTCAGAAAATTGGAAAGATTTTGTCAACATTCACAACACCGCAAAATTTCATCAATCAGTTTTCTCAATACGAGTTTCGACTGCAATTGATAAATTTTATCAATAGCTGTCAATCAGTTCATAGTTGATGTTCGCAATAAGGTAAGTCTATTCACATAGATGTTTCAAGCCTTCAATAGTATCTCCAAACTGCATCATTACAAGTTGAAACGTTACGATTATTCCTGCCATCTATGAGCAAACAAAGAATCTCATCACAATCAAGCGTAACTAGTAAAGTTGAAAGCTCTTACCGATAAAATGATTCTTCGCGTAAAATGACAGAAACCCATAGCCGAAAGAGCAATTGTAGTTGAGTTTATTTGATATAAAAACCGATCACTCTATCAAAAAAAATTTCACCAGATATTCAAAAACTAAAATACAAAACTCCGTACCTCATTATTCCAGTACTGTTGCGGAATGTCTTGTAGCAATGCCTTTGGTCCTTGGGCACTTTCGTTAATGTCTGCCGCCGAAACAAACAAGTAGAACATCCTCCCAACCAAGTAAAGTATAGAGCACCAGTAATACAAATAATCGGTAAAATACCGCAGTGGACTACAGAAAGGACATAGTAACAATCATTTTCTTTCTTCGTATGGATGTGATGTATGTATGTTTGTGTCTATGTTTTATATACTTACTTAAATGCATGCAAAAGTTGCTTGCAAACAAAAAATAAGTTGTTTACCAAAGACAAAAATATAAAAATACCCAATTCCTTATCGACATAAGCAAGCAGATCACAGATTGCAATAAAGTCCGTGCGAAATTTCAGCATAGATGTGGAATCTGGGAGATTCTGCCGAAATGCGATGCAATGAAAATGGGATCTCGAATGTCTGTGAAATTACGAACATATTTCAAATGATACTTAAGTGCCCTCGTAAGCTGTTCAAAGCGAGTAACTATTCCTTTGCTGACAATAATGATAAAGAGGTCCAAAAAATTCCATGCGACTGTTCCGAACCAGCTGACGAACTACAGGGGAATAATAAAGCCAGTTGGTTGTGTCAGTTCTTGAAATTTCTTTTACCAACTTGGCATAGTATCATGGCCAAACGATTTGGTATGTAAACATGTACGAAATGGTATCGTCTGTTCATAAAGTGGTCAAATCCATATTCCGTAACGTTGCATTCCTCTCCAATACGAATGTAGGTGTAAATGGATGAGATTTGAGACAAAGAGTGCTCCACTAAAAAGTTTCATGTGGAAATTTAAAGAAAAACAGAGTTGACCTTTCCCACCTACCCGCAGCTAAAATGGATATGATAATTCCAATGAGAATCAAATTCCTCCTTAGTTTTTTCGAACGTTTGTTTGTGTAAGGATATTTCAGAAATCGTTGTTCTTTTTCCGTCCACCAGGCGATTAGGACTACCCATCGCTTAGCTAGATACAAAAAAGCTGTGTAGATTAGCAGTCCCACGGAATAAAACATTCCTTTGGCTAATTAGGTAGTGAATAATTATTTTATGGTTTATTCAAGCTTTGGCATACTTACAAAGGCTCTCAGCACTCACCCGGAAGTTTCTGCTAAAATACAAATGACATGAAATGAGGATTACATCCAAAGCAATAAAAGCTAAGCATATGATAGTGGCAACTGAAAACCACTGAAACTGAACACGATTGGTGGAGTATTTCCGAATGCCTTTGAGCGGTAAAATTCCAAAAACCTGAGCGCCAAGGAGAACTGTAAACAATAGATGTTTAGGTTACTTTTTTTTATATAAATTCACAAGCCGTTCTTGATCTGTGCACTAAACTGGGGTATATTCCTTCGTAAAATGATCCAGAATAGATAAATCCTTGGGTTTTTTTTATGTCCATTCCTCAATAGGGTTTGTACTAAAGTGCTCTTGAAGCTACAGGTAATTTCATTTGAATTGAAAGCAGTGTTTTTGTGTAGAATTTGTTCACAAAAGGGCTGGCATGTTAAGTTAAATATGAGTTACCTAGAAGGGCACCCTATAATTTTCTTATCCACGTGAAGTTGGTTGTTTGTTCAAAGCCAATTTGTTTGTGTGTAGTTAAAATGTGAAGGGCGAATATCTGTGCTTTGCTTGCATGTCTAAAGCCTTTTAAACAAAGGGACATATATTTTAATTGAAGCACATACTCGAGATTGTTTTATTTAATTGTAGGGGGATCGTCTATGTGTTTATTCTCCAAAAAAAATTATTCCAAATTGGAGAAGAATGAACGAACAGAATGTCCTTAGAATTAGTCGGGAAAACAGTAAGCTAAGAGGTGTGTAATCAAAAAGTTGTTCGACAAAAAAAATTTGCTAAAAATTTAGATTCAGAACATAGAAGAAATTTCACTTCAGTTAAGTTATCAGAAGCTATGCACTATTTCCTGAAGCTCTGCTGGGATATCAACATTACACCGCTACAATGTGGAAAATCAATTGTAGGGACTACTCTGCGGGTTATCCTTTACATTCGAAAACTTTTACTGGGGCTGTCCTCAAATATTTTGTTTTGGAATATTCAAGGTTGACTGGCTACAAGCACATGGTGGCGCAATAGAACGATGAGCACCCATTTCTCACAACCATGCCCTGTGAGGAAATGGAGGGGACCTACAACTTTTTGCTGGTTCCGAGAGGCTAATCGAGAAAGCTCTTTTCATGGTAACGAATTTACTATCTGAGGACTTGCCAAATCCTCGAATAGGTGATACCCATAAAAAAGACATTTCTGGTCTCTGTTTGAATTCGAACCACACGATTCCTGCGTAACAGGCAGACATGCTAACCATTACGCCGCGGGCACCACCACTGGCTACTTTTCTTTATATTCAAATTTATGCTCACCACTTTGGTGATTCAATTTTGACTTCTTCTACTACTTCTTCCTTAACGATGCAACGATAATCGTAAAAACGAAGGATCTAAGCTCTCCCCCTTATATGGCCTAACGCTAGTGATCTTTTGAATACGCCGAGTTGACCTTAGACCAACCAAGTATCGCTAATCGCTATCGTGCTTTATACGATTTTGCAATTTGCTTTATCACTTCTGCTGTCAAACGAAGAACTTCAGTCGCCTTCCAATCACTCTCGTGCTTTTTGTAAATTATCCAACGAAGGATTTTGTGAATGCTGGACTGACAACCGATGCAATCCTTAAGGTATTTTCGCGAAATATCTATATACACCCACACTGTGTGAAAAAAATTGTGTAACACGTTCTCAATCAGCTAAGGATTAAAAACACATCGTGTGAGTCGTGATGGTTCGTTTGAAACGTAATCTCATAATCATCCATATCATTGGTTAATCTAAAATGAGCTTATTCCAGTGGGTTGATTTGATATGCGCTTACAGCCATATTATTCACTTACTTCGAAACTAGTTTTTCGTAGAACTAGTTTTCGAGTTTCAAGTTTTGAACAATGCGGTATTATTGAAAAAAAGTGACACATAAAACTCGAAATCGTAAAACTAGTTTTTGATAAAACTAGAAATTCATGAAACTGGAAATATCAAGTTTTGAAACGTTTTTGTATTATTCATCAAAACTTTTTTACTTCTGCATTCATTTTGAAGATTCGTTTCGGCATCGGTTAATTTGGCAAGTATGTACGTCTTCGTAGGGGATTCAGGTTATTCACATACACCGTATTTGGCTACCCCATACAGTAAATCAACCCGGATTGGCTACTGACCCTATCAGAAGTCGGTAAAGGCACCGGAAGCTGCGACATAGGTGAAATATGGCACTGCCATCTGCTCAGAAACTAATAATTGCACCACGCATTTTGCAGGACCAAGCTAATGCATTGTGTGCAGCGATAATCAACTGTACTTGCTAATTAAAAAGAACTTCTTTGTTGTGTTTCTCCAACTCCAACGATTGGAAGTAATTTGGGGGGTTTCTGCTACGGAGAAACTGCATGTGACCAGAAATCGGATTCGCTGGTAAGGCAACGTTAGTTGGACTTATTGCTTCGATTTCTGTGCAAGGCAACTCGGGTTGTGACAGAGACTTTTGAGCAAGGTTCACAGACTCTGTGTTGCGGACTTCGAAGTCAGCATTCAAAAGATTTTCCCATTGCTCAGCGATGCATTATTGGAAAGAGTTAGCTACTGCTGCCGTTGGATATTTATTTGCCACAGTCAAAGCAATTGGCAGGGTGTCTGTGTCAGTCAACAAATTTGGTATATCTGACCCAAAACCATCTAAACAATTAGCCCCCGTTGTTATCATATTATGGCGTTCTCGTGCTCTATCCGCAAATGCATCAAAATGAATTTGAAGCGTCTTAGAAGGGCGGATATGATTCGTGGTAGGTGCATCTAATATAGGACTAAAATAGATGCTATTTCTATACGTACTGAATTACGTTAATGTGTTGCGTAATTACCAAATTGAACATTTTAGAATGAATGATTTTTTTTGTTTAGTCGCTTTGCTTGTCTACTTTTCTCTTTGAACCAAATACCACTTCTACCATTTGATAAACAAAGCGATGCTAGGGTCTCCATTTTTGCTTCGGTCAATTTTTTACTTTCAATGATCTTGAACCGTCGCGTCGACAACCCATATGTTCTTATTTTCTTGAGAAATAGAATGGTTAGTTCAACGCTTACCCTTATTTTATTTTCATATATTTATACAAACAATCAAACGTTTGCAAATTACAGTAGGTACTTGTTTGAATTTTCTATTTTGTTTTCAAAATCAAAGCAGCTCTTGCTATGAAACTAGTTTCGATATTCAAAACGAAAAACCATTTTCAAAACTTGAACTAGTTTTTCTCCAGAAATCAATAATACCGATTTTTTTTAAAAACTAGTTTTGCTTAATTTTTGCAAAACTTGAATCGAAACTAGTTTTACCTGAAACTAGTTTCATTTCTAGTTATACGAATTCTCAATAATATGGCTGTTTGTGTTATTAGTTGAAATGCAAAATTAAAACAACTTAGGGTTAGAAAAGCTCCAGTGCCCGACTCTTAAGCTATTATTTTTCTAACTGCAAATTGTGTGATTGAATAGTAAAATTATTTTAACGTTGCATATATCAGTGACAAGAAATGACTGAGTGATGACGTTTTAAACGGACCACACCCCACGAGGTTTTCAATTCAAACGACTGCAATAAGCTCGTTCAGATCGATCAAAAGGAAATGCAATTACCTTTTTCATCAGAAATGATTGAATCGTTTCGTTTTAAACGAACCTATACGAAGCACACGATTTTTTCTTTCTCCCTCAAATAAGGGCGTGTTAAGCGAACGAACAAGAATTACACGACCTTTCTTACACCTCAAATGACTCGTGTAAGCTTGTGATGGGTTATGTAGATACATCCGTATTTTCCTATCTCAGAAAATAGCACAGTTTTCTCGCCAATTCATCCACCCTAAGCTTGCTCGATGATGAAGATTGTCATCAGAAATTGATTTAGTATTGATTCTTATTATTTTAGCTACTCTTCACCTTTTAGAAGCACGTTTCCATTTTGGAATAGGTATCTTTGAAACAAAAACCAGGCAAAACCCAAGGACTTAACATCCTCGCTTGTGATGACTCGTCGACTCGTTAGCAAACAACATCTAGCGTTCTATTATTTATCCTCCAGTAGGTAGTCAAGAACTGTTATTCAGAACAAAGGACTCAAGACGCTCCCTTTGTATACACTTACCTTGACTTGTACTACAGTGACTCCACCCTAACAGCTTTTGTTTTCTGTTGGAGGTTTTTAAAATACCAGCTGGAGCACTCAGACCTAAATACCGGTCCATTGTACTACCAGATAACCTTCTATTTCTTATAGCTTTCCAGATGTTAAGGAGCCTAAGTTACCAGCTTTTACCATGTCTGCGCCGATTATCTGTAACCTCAGGCGAGAAAAAGCAGGACATTCACAGAGAAAGTGCTCTGTGGTGTCCTCATCTTCTTTCTACAGTATTTTCTGCTACGGGATAGCAAAAATGTTGTAGTCTTCTTATTTGCGTTGGGGCGCATACGTTTGGTCCGTCTGCATCCAATGGAGGCATGCCATCTACGGTTGTGCTCTTCACAGATCCAATCGTTGATTGAAGCCCTCACTGAGGACGCTGGTAGACCTAGCAACGGTTCAGGTTCTGAGAAAGCTCTCTGAGATCCTTGCCTAGCAAGTTCATCAGCGATCTCATTTCCCAAACCCAAATGAGACTCAAGGAATTTAATCTTCCGATCACATTCAGATAGCTCTTGCATTCCTGGATCACTTTCGAAGTGGTTAGAGGTTTGAGAAGGGCCTTAAGCACAGCTGAATAGCTTACTGTTGTCACTCGTTAACCATCCGCATAAAATCACCCGAAATTTCTCTTTGTCTAAGAACCATCAATATTAGATCTCGTGGTTGTCGATAGAATGCTCTTTCGAAATTCTTTAAGGAATCACGATATTTATCCATTTGAACCCTTATAACTTGGATCACATCTGCTCGTATTGTCGACAAAACCGTATTGGTGTTCAGATAGCTCGAAACTCTGTTTGAATTTTTTATGTCTCACTTTTTTTCCCATTTTTTAAGCAAGATGATTAAAATGTTTTCAGTTTTTATTGTACTTTTCCCTCTTCTTCAAAATATAGACCATCATTAGAATGTCCAAAAAATTTCATCCAGTAGCCATTATATTTTGACTCGCATGTCAGCCTGTACTCAGGGATTTTATTGTCCTGTGTCTTTCTCATTCTCCCTAGTTTGCCCTATGTACATACGTATCTCTTAAATATTTTGTGAACTTTTGTAAATTTATTCCTATTAGTCGATATGTTTTAAATACTCCCGCCTACCCATACACTCTCATAACATTTCAAACACACAATGACCCCACACACAACTCAGTCCCACAAAAAAGCATGATATAAAACAATAAACCGGTATCCTCTTCTCCGACATAAATGTAACATGCACGAAAACTATCGAATGCAGACCCCAACAAAAAAAAAACCAACCAAAAACCATGATTCCTTCAAAATTTCCACATCAAGCCGCTTAAATATACATTCAACCAAACTTGACGAATTCTTCTCTGTGTAACTAGATAAACCGGATTGCAGAAAGTGTGCCAAGGCACTACAGGAACTGGAGAACATAGACGACGAAGCCGATCAGCTGGGCATTGGATTTGTGAAGATTCACGATGAAGCACTTGCCGATGAATACAATTTGGGAGGCCTCCCTGCTCTGGTCTATTATCGCCATCAAACGCCCATCATTTACGAAGGTAAATTCTCGGATTGCATTTGCCTGTGAAACCAAAACTCACTTTCGTTCAATCCACTTAGGTGAATTGTCTCGAGAGGAAGACGTCCTCGAGTGGTTGGTTCAAAATAAGTCTACAGGCGATGAAGATGACGTCATTGAAGATGTAACTGCCAAAACTCTGGGAACTCTGATTAGTAACATTGACAATCTTGTTGTACTTTTCTGTACGTATTTTCATCATATCGGAAAATAGTACAGCGTTTTAAATAACCTCAAACCATTCGTGTTCTAGATGATCACGGTGATGATGATTCCATGACTGTATTGGAAGAGCTAGAAAAAATTGACGACGACTGTGACAAGCATGGAATTCAGTTTGTTAAAATTGATGACGCTAAGGTCGCAGCTGATTTTGGTATTGATTCGGTAGGATAAAAGAACCCTTTAGCTACCTTACTTTCGGGATCTCATACTCAATGTACTCTTTTTGCAGATCCCTGCAATTGTGTACTTTGAGAAGCAAGTACCAAACATTTACGATGGTGATCTGATGGATGAGGATCAGATTTTGCATTGGTTGCTGGGACAATTGGAAAGCGACGAGATCGAGGATGTTACTGACGAAATGCTCGATAAACTGGTGAAAGAGGGAAAAGTCATGGCAGTTCTCTTCTGTAAATATTAGTATTGATCTCTGTGTGTGTTTATGTGTATTAATACACTTTTAATTAGATGACAACAATGACAAAAAATCACAACGAGTTCTCGAAGAACTAGAGAACATAGACGATGAATGTGATTCTCTGGGTATAACCTTCGTCAAGATCGATAATCCCGAAGAAGCTCTCGAGTATGGCATTAATAAAGTTCCTAAACTTATCTACTTTGAAAAAGGCATTCCGACCATATATGAAGGCAATTTAGAGGATGAAGAGAAGCTACTCAAATGGCTTGAAGACCAGACTAGCTCAGATCAAATTGAAGATGTTACCGATGAGATGTTAGATTTGATTGTGGAGAAAATGTCTTTTGTAGCAGTGCTGTTTTGTAAGTGTTTAAGAAATGATTTGATTTGACTACCCTTCTCCAACAGTTGTCTCTTTTTCTCAACAAGACATTTGTTGTCGGTTGGATAAAGTTATCGAATTTCAGTATCCGTAAAATTGAATGCCTTTATATCGTAGTGAGGACTCGTAAAGTTTTGTTTTTTCTTCGAGTGTGTTTTTATTTAATATTAAAAAAGTTCTTGTGCTAGTTTTCAAATGACGTAAACATATCGTCACATTAGCGTAGATTATTGTTACTATGTCGTAGCGCACGCATCTTTACGTTAGTATATTTTTACGTAAGCATAGCGGTGGTATATCGTTGACATTACGTTTCTTTAACTTGAGGCTTGTGTATAGTTTATGTAAGTTAGCATATCCCTCTACAGGCATCAAAATGTGTTACTATAACGTTACGTTACGTAAGCACAAATCAGGGCGGTGTGCGATTGCCATCCGTTCGCTGTCAAAATGAAACATAAATATAAAATCTTATGGAGTGATACACATCTACGCGGCCTGCAATACATACAAATAAAAATACGTTCGCAGTCACACACCGATCTGGTTTGCGCAAGGCATAAAGCTGCCTTAGTTTAAAGTGACGCCAACATAACATAATTTTCAGTATAGTTACAGTAGCACTAGATTCCGTAACGTTAGCATAATGTTTTGTCAGAAGTTGTTAGTAAAGCGATGCAGTAAGACAATGTTATGTAAGCATTGACGTTAAGATTGCGAATCATTACGTTACGATAGCATTGCCTAAAAATAATGTTTCTTTGGTATGAATATCGTTGCGTATTTCTTTCCTTCTTGTAAAAAAAACTGCCTGTTTCTCTTACAGCGGTTGCTAATTTTTGTATTTTGCCACTTTCAGACGACAAAGACCAAAAGAAATCGCAAAAAATTCTCGCTGAACTTGAAAATATCGACGATGAATGCGATCAAAATGACATCGCCTTCGTGAAGATCGATGATGACAGCGAAGCCAAGGAGTGGGGTATTGATGAAATTCCATCAATTGTTTTCTACGAACGTGGTATTCCTCACATCTACGAAGGCGATTTGATGAAGGAAGACGAACTTCTTGGCTGGTTGATTCATCAGAAACGTTACTCAGAAATTCCAGAAGTTACAGATGAAATGAAGGACAAACTAATTGAGACCACCCAACATTTAGCTGTTATATTCTGTAAGTCCTTGAAGATCTTCTGTCATCATATAGTCAATTTTAATCTTCTTTTTCTATCGTATTCTAGATGACAAGGAAGATAAGCAAGACATTCGTGTTTTGAATGAACTGGAAAACATTGACGATGAGTTAGAAAAAGAAGGTATCGTCATTGTCCGCATTGATAATGCTGCTGAAGCCAAGGAATACGGCTTGGATCACTTGCCAGCATTGATATACTTCGAAGAAAAAATTCCAGCACTCTACGAAGGTGATCTCATGAATGAAGAAGAAGTTTTGGAATGGCTTATCTTGCAAAAGAGAACTGCAACCATTGAAGAGGTCACCGATGAGATTTTAGTCAATTTGATCCAGGACCATGAATATGTTGTAGTTTTCTTCACTGGCCCATGTGAACCCGGTGAGAAATGTGAGAACACTCTTAATGCTCTTGAGAGCATTGACGACGAATTGGATGAGGCTGGTATTATTTTCGTCACAACTGAAGACACAACTATTGCAAAGAAATACAACATTAAGACCTATCCACAATTGGTGTTCTTTAGAAACCGTGATCCAATGGTTTTCCCAGGAGATCTGGACGATGAAGATGAAGTTTTGGCTTGGGTAACTGATGAAGAAACTTTGGAAATTCCCGGCAAGATTGAGGAAGTTAACATGAAAATGTTGGACAAAATTTTGTCAGAGAACGAACATGTTGTTGTATTTTTCTGTAAGTTTTTCCCACCAATCTCTCTCTCTCTTTCCATTCTTTCATAATTTTCTTTCTTATTAGACCGTGAGGGTGACAAGAAGGCCCAGAAGATCCTGAATGAACTCGAAAACATCGATGACGAGTGTGAAGAAAAGGACATAGATTTTGTTAAGACTTCCGATGAAGGCGTAGATAAGGAATATGATATACAAACACTGCCGGCTCTTGCATTCTACAGGAACAAGTTTAGAACATTCTACCAAGGTAGCTTCGATCTTTTTCGCAGACAAACATATCTCTTAATTTTCGAATTATGTTCATTTAAAGGCGACTTGATGAAGGAGGAAGCAATCTTAGAATGGGTCATCGAGCTCTACGAGTCAAATGCTGATGTCATTGAATCGGTTGATCGTAAAACACTCCAAGTGTTGATCAACGATGTTGAGCACTTAGCCGTATTTTTCTGTAAGCGAAATCGTATTTTTCTGTTTTCAAACAAGTTGTTTCTTACGAAAGCAATTTTATTCAAGATGACGATAAATGCAGTACATGTGCAGAAATTTTGGATGAACTAGAAAATATCGATGATGACACCGACAAGCATGGTATTCAGTTTGTCAAGTCAAATGATGTCAAACTAGCACATGAAATTGGAATATTTGCATTCCCAGCGCTGGTCTACTATGAAACTGGAGTTCCGATCATGTATGATGGTAAGTACAACTCATCCTTGGAATAAATTCTAACACTTAAGACATTTTTTTCTTGAACAGGTAATCTCAAAAACGAAAACCGTGTTTTGCAGTGGTTGGTCAATCAAAAGAGTGAGCATTGATTTTTTTCTATTTTCGTATTTTTTTTTAATTGATTTTATTAACAAGGAAGAAAATTCTAACTTTAAAATCTGAAATTCTTTATGTTCTATAAATGAATGAAGGAGGAGAATTGTGATTTTAAAATAAATTTGTGTGAATGTAATAGGAAATGGTGACGGGCACAAAGTTGGAGTTGTCGGGAAGAGATATAATAAAGTCCTCAAGGATGACGATGATGATGACGACGATGATGACAATGACGACGACGATGACGATGACAATGATGACGACGATGACGACGATGACGACGATGACGATGATGATGATGATGACGATGACGACGATGACGATGACGATGACGATGACGACGACGATGATGACGATGATGACGATGATGACGACGATGACGATGATGACGACGATGATGACGATGATGACGATGATGACGATGATGACGATGAGGACGATGATGATGATGATGATGATGACAACGACGACGACGACGACGACGATGACAATAATGACAAACATAAAATTCTAAGAAAACTATCAACGAAAACCAAGCTTCATGGCTCTAACGACTTCAATGCAAGAAGATATTTCAAAAAGTTTTTAGGTAAAAGAGTTGATTGAACGAACCTTCACTAACCGAAAGATTCACAAAAGAAATCGCATTCCCGACTTCATAATCGTTGATCCTCAATGCAGTTAAATTTGTTGAACGCATTAGACAAGTTTCCATATTTTGATAACCTTCTTAATGCGTATTGGTTACACAAATCTGATTGGAGATTATAATGAAATTTATACCCAAAATTCTCATCAAAAATAAGTTTAACTGTTCGTTGCTTGCATTGCATACATTTCGATTAGACCTTTTCCTTTGCAATATCAAATAATGTGACATCGAGTTCATATAACAAAGCTTTATGTCTTAGAAAGTTGTTAATACATAATAGCTGTACCTACATTTTGTGTATTTCTTTAAACAAATTTTAACTTTTTATTTTGCTCTACAGATCCAAAGAAATCAAAGTCTAAGCATTCGTTGAAAGGTAAACATTGATTTACATAAAAAAAATCAATTGAGAAGAAAATGATTTTGTAGTTAGATGTTCAATGTTGTTCTCATAGATAACAAATTACATTTGACTAAAACACACAACAAGACAAAGACATTCACTCACACAAGACACTTCTATGAATTTTTTACAGAGCGTATTGCAATATTTCAAAAAGCAAAGTTTTTTATATCCCAAGGGGCATTGTGACTAAGAAGTTATGTTGACTTTTGTTTTTTATTTATTCTAATAATTTTGGTAGGGCATCAGGGCAACAAAAGCCATAAACGATACCTTCTTTTGAGAAAACATAAATATTTATACAAAGGAAAAGTTGCTACAGTAAGTAAGTGTTGAGGATAACGATAAATACTTGTTAACTTTTAATTTAGCAGCGTACACTTTACTTTAAGCAGGGGAGGAGAAGAATCTTTTTTTTTTCTTTCGGTTGCCTTATAATCTGGTTGGAAGATAATTCTTTGGCTACTTTCAAGTGTCGGATCAATCTGGCGTGGTTAAGGACATTCTACAAGTACCTATGTAATGAATTGAAAGATTTCCTTTGCAGGTTGCTGAACACTGTGGAGTTATTTGGTTAGAATTAAGTTGTAATAGTATCCCCATTCACAGTGACAGAATAATTCATTATACCTTTCTTCTCTAAATGTCGACGTTTAATTTGGTCTTGATATGATTCCACCTATCGTTTTAGTGTTCTTTACGTTTAGTCTTTCCTCTGGAATACCTTTTTGAGCTTTGTTTAAAGTCTGGAAAATTTCCTAGTTTGGGGAAGAAGTCTTTTATTACCCCTGTTTTCAAGAAGGGTGAAAAAATAGATATAAAAAACTACAGGCCAATTGCAAAGCTTTCATGCATTCCTAAGCTGTTTGAACAAGTAGTCTGCGAAAGTTTTATCCTTCTTTGCAAGGAATATAATCTGTAATCAACAACACGGATTTAAGCAAAGAAGACCGACACGGCTACTAATCTTCTCTCATTTTACCATAAATGCTCTAATGCACTAGAAAAGGGGTATGAATTAGACTGCATTTACACTGACTTCTCTAAGGCCTTCGACCAACTTTCTCATAATATTATATAAGCTAAAAGCATTTGGATTTCCACGAGTATTTGGAGAGTTCATTCTTAAGAAATAGGTCTCAACAATTTAATAATTTCGTAATGTTTTGTCAAATTCGTTCAATGGCCTTTATGGTGTGTAACAAGGGAGTCACCTTGGCCCTCATTATTGCAATAAATGATGTGATTTCTTGTATTTCATACAGCGACATTCCAATTTTTGCTAACGACATGAAGATTTTTAAATCTATTGAAAACTCGGCAGATTGCAATTTATCACATAAAGATATTGACATTTTTGTTACGTGGTGTTCTTAGTTTGAACCTTTTCAAGTGTCAAAGTATGACGTTCGCTCGGTATCCATGCTGCTACGTCTTCTGTCACTGAGCATCTGAGTTGTTTTAGTGTGGGAAATCAGTTTGTTTTGTTAAAAATCCATTATGATTTAGGTACAATTCATAAAGCCACACTAAAGTACTCTAGTTTGGGACCTATTTATCCCAAACTAGAGTACAATTCCCAGGTGCTCCTCAGACATAATTACGCCTACTTGATAGAGTTCAAAATAGATCATTAAAATTGATACCTGACCGTTCAGTTTTAGGATCAATTGATTCTGCGGATTATCGTCGCAACGTTTCATATCTCTCTCTTTTTTATCTTTGTTCTTACAAACAGCGCTCTAGTGAATTAGATGCAATCCTGCCCTCAAACTATTTAACCGCAACACCCGCCTCGCAAAGTATGCGAGAGTTTTTCCTTTAGCCCGATTTTGGTTGTACAGTAAAGTACTGAAATTCATATTCCGATGTGGAATGCTTTACCTAACTCAATTTCATCCACGTATTACAATGGCCTGTAATTTAGCTTCTTTATAGTCCCTTCCTTCTTTCCCTAACACCCTCACTGTGTTTTTCAACATTTTAAGGGTAGTCACAACATCTTGAGGTGCTCGTGAATTTTATAAGGATAACCAGCTTATACGTCTGATTTATACTCCGTCCAAGGCAAGGCTTTGCAATAGTAAATGAGAACAATATTCATAATTGTTTACACTCTGACAAGGACTGCCTCTAAGTGAAGCAGGGAGCTACATTGCACAAATAGCAGCAATTAATAAAGCTACGAGATGTGCTCTGGAAATAAATGGAGTTTTTTTGCAGGTTAGGAGAGTCCAACAGCCAATTTTTTTTATTATGTTGGTACACATGCCTCTGAAGTATGATTAAATTTTCAGCTGTGCCTAGATTCAGCTAATTTCACTTTCCAAGGAATGAGTGAGTAGAGTCACTGCTGACATGCTACGTGAGTAGTCTGACACCCAATTGCACTAACTCACTCACTGAACTCCTTCAGCTAAATCGATTTTCAATTAGTGTGCCTCACTTCATACACTCTCGGGAAAGTGAAATTAGCTAAATCTACGCCCTGTATTAGTTACTTACTTTATCTGTGGCAGCTGCCAAGGTTAGACATTGAGGACTATTCACATGAGCACGACCAACGAACGACGAATAAATCAAGAAATGTGATTTTGAGTACTTTACAAGCATAAATTCCTCACGAGTTTTTTAGGAAACGATGGAAATTTAGTTCATACTTATTTTTTGGTGAACAAACTCTTATTTTTGTGCCTAAAATTAAAAAAATAGAGAAAAAAAATTTATTCGTTACGAAAAAATATCTCGTAGGTACGAGTACGAACTATCAGACTTTATTCTCGTTCCACATATAATCCACACTTTAGACTCTTCAAAACCGTGATATTTTTAAATTCCCGTTGTTTTCTAATGACTTCGTTGGCAGAACTATTGAGAGGTCGCATTGGTTCTGCAAGGGCCTTGCTGGTGTGGGCCAAGTTAATTTTTCTTCTTTTGTTGAAGTTTGTCGAAGAGAATCAATTCAAATTAATTTAAGTGCTCCTGATACGCTCTCAGGAGCATTATTGATCGATCCCAGTGTCGATAACTTTGCAGTTTATTCCTATTTAAAGCCTAAAATCGAAGAAGAATCGACTTCGGTCACCTCAATTTTCTAAAACCTTGTTGATGATTTCGAGTTGTAGCTAGCTTGGATGATGTTAGCCTTAAGTCATTGAATAGTTTCCGAATTGTTGGCATAACTTCAGTCCTTCTCAAGGACTCCTTCACCTTTTCCCACAAAAAAATCTAAAGTGGTCAAATCGCAGCTCTAAAGCGGCCAATTGATATTGCCGAGGCGGCTGATAACACGATTTGGGAATAGGAAGCACCAAAGATCGATAGTGGCATAGCCTATGTGTGGCATGGCTAGCCATACTTGAACGATCAAATATATGAAACTAGTTTCAGTAAAAAAAAAATCGGTTAGCAGGGCTCTTTTACTTTAAAACGATGCGTTGTACACAGATTCTACTTAGGTGGACATTACATTTCGGGGTGAACCTGAGCTTCAACCAACATATTACACCAACAATTTCGATCGATTTCGAAGGAGCTCTCTCCAGTTTTGCACTCTTCGGCGGTTCAGGTCTTCACTTGATTGCGCCACCTAAGACGAGGTTTTCCCCTTCCGCAATTTCCCTGCAATGTTTTTCGAAAACCCGTGGAGCCGTAGTGTTGATGTCCATCCGCTCTACATGGCCCAACTATCGTAGTCTCGCGATGCGTACTCTTCTGGCTATGCCCGTGTCGCGATACAGCTCATACAGTTCGTTGTTGTATCTTCTTCTCCAGACATTGTCTTCGCATACGGGACTAAAGATCACTCGGAGTATTTTTTTTTTTCTTTCAAAACGACCAAGGGTTTCCTCATCCGCTTTCGATCAAGTCCACGCTTCTGCGCTGTAAAGCAGGGCTGACGTGATTAAGGTCTTATAAAGTGTTACCTTGGTTTTTCTAAAACGGGTTTTGTTTCTCTGTTACCTTCTTAACCCAAAGAAGCAACGATTGGCAAGAGTTATTCTCCGTTTTATCTCCGCACTGATGTTGTTTTCCGTGTCTACAGCGTATCCTTGGTAGACGAAATCCTGAGCTACCTCGAAGTTATGTCTGTCTATTGTGACGTTTTGTCCAATTCGTCGTTGTTCGATATCCTTGTTTGATGACAACATATACTTCGTTTTGCCCACAATAACCATCAAACCCATTTTTTCCGCTTCTGTTTCAATACTCGCAAAAGGGCCTATGACATCACGCTTCCTTCTTCCCATTACGTCAGTATTGTCTGCGTAGGCGAATTTTGAAAGATTGTTCCTCTGGTGTTGACGTTTGAGTTTTGTACAATTTTTTCAAGTATGATGTTAAGAAAATCGCATGACAGTTTGTCGCCACTCTACATACAATCAAAACCGAACTGTTACTCTCTGTGAATCTCTTGGCTTTTTGACAAAAAACTTTCTGGTTTCCCGAGCTCCGTACACGGCAATTAGGCTGGTTAACGTAGCTGCTGATGCGGATGCACCTCGTCAGAAAAGATGATTTTTCACCGGAATTCGTTGTTCATTTGAGGCTGCTCGAAAGCCTAAACTTCCAAGCGATAACGATAGTTGATGGTCTTGCGCTTTCAATTGTTTAGGTTGGTGAAAGACCCAAGATCTTTGTGCAGAATTCTCCTCCGGCCTCCGGATAGTACACGAAATGTTGAGCTGTAAAAACCAATGGTGAACTAATTTCTGTGAATTGAGTCTCACACTCTCGGCTAAAGCAGCCATCTTCGCATCTATACGCATTACGCACCTTACGGAAACTGGGACCTTGAGTGTTGTCCATTAGTATGCCAGTCTTACGAATATTTTACACAAACTTGTGTGGTGCTTCATTTCGGACAAAACTTTTTTCAGAATACACACCGTTTGAGTTACTCTGGAAAAAAGTTTTCTATATTGCACACAGTTTTTCAAGAGTAAGGAACCTTATTTCGTTTTAATTCATATTCGTTCTTAACTTTGCTTCAAGTTTTTTAACGCAAATCAGCGTCAGTAAAGGTGTTTTAAAAAAAAATAAAATAAAACACTTTCGACACTGACACCTGTTTCGCGTTAGAAATCTTGACAGAAAGAATGAATATGAATAAAAAACTTAACTTGTTCTGATGCCATTGGTAAGGAATAAAAACAATTTCGAGCGTATGGGCCCCACCGCACCCCTCGAATAAAGCGTAATCGGAAAGTCAAGTTTTCGACAACTTTTTTGAGCAACTAGGGTCGTACATACATCGGCAATGACAACTTCAAAGCTTTGTTCTGAACGAAATCTATTCATTGCAAAATGGCAATGCTCTAGTGAATTAGCCAGCTGCATTCCTCCCCTTAAACAATTTAGCCGCACACCCGCTTCGCTAGGAACGCTCATCAGTTATACCTTGAACCCAACTTCGAAAGTACAGTCAAGTAAAGAGATTCATACATTAATATTCCCAAAAATCAAAAATCAATGTGCAAAGGTGTCTTCTTTCAAATCCTATCCTGTTTCCTTAAATGCTCGCACTGTGTTCTATAACATTATAAGGGTAGTCATAACCCCTTGATGTGCGCGTCAATTTAAAAAAAAAGGTGACCACAAATATACCACCCATTGTCAAATTATCACAAAAAACAGTATAGCCACTTTAAAAAAAAAAAAAAAAAAACACCATCAGATGAACTTCTCAATTTGTCACAACAATGCTATGTAGCTACATTATAGCGTGGGACTGCTGCTCAGCTTTTGAATCGCTTTCTTTCGTTTCGCTCTAAGAATCAGGTTCGGATCTAATCACGATACTTAAGTATTATCAGCAAACATACCAATTTCCTCTAATAATCCATATTCTTTGAATCGATTAAAGTACAAAATTTCCCACCGAAGCCCTATTTTCCAACCAAACATTTATATTTCCCTTTTTTGATGGAAAACATCGTTGAATATAAATTTCAAAACTCGACTGCACCTTTATATTTTATTTAAGGCAACACTCCGTCTCTGTGGAGAAAAAATGCGCTCTCGCTCCGATCAAAAAGATGAACTGGAGTAGGGTTTTCTTGGTAATTCTTATAATTTTTTTTTATATGTTTATTTCCTTTGATTTAAAGAAGCGCTATTTTTATTGGAGATATGAGTGAATAAAGTATTTGGTGGCTTCGAAACAATCTTTCAGCTAAAATCCGATATTTGAAGTGTGTTTTCCCAGCATCGATACTCAAGATATTTCTTCTGTGTTTTGTTTTTTTTTTTTTTTTCAAATATATTTCATTTTTCAACCAAAAGGAATCCCATTGAACATATTTACCCTTAAAAACAGATCCAAAGACAGACATCAACACAAATTACACACATATTTTTAACAAAGAATAAAATCAAACACTGCATCATGGTTAAAGAAAAAAAAACAATTATTGATTCAAAGTTTGTTGTTTGAAGACCCCAGTGTTAAGAAAATCGTTCTATCGAATTTATCCAACTATTAACAAAAGTTTAATCAACCAAAATATCATAGCTGACACAATGTTTTATAGTTCTTTTTTTAATTTTATATAAATATAAAAATTTTCATAAGAAAGTACGTTCTTTCCAAAAAGAAACAAGTGCAATTCCATAAATATTATGTAAGACAATTTTATATGTGACAAAAAAAATCCATATTGTTAATTTTATTTAAAAAAAAAAATCAATCAAAACGGAAACTATCATATTGCTGTGAATGTGAACCGATAGACACACGAGAGAGTTATCAGCATCAAAAACATTTTGTCAGTTATAGGATTTGTTTTTTTTATTCTAATTCAAACTTAATTTCTATTTAAATGTTATTATGTAATGTAAAACCATTTGCAACTACAAGCGCACGCTTATTTGTTGTGATGATGATGAAGAAACGAAAAAAAAAACGAAAAAACAAAAGAATTAAGTACTAACCATCTCTGTGGTAGATATGACTTCATTTTTATGTTTTCTTTACGACCACTTAACTTAATATAATAACAGACAAAAATGAAATTGTTTTTTTTCTTTATTTTTCTGTGTTTTGCCAACGAGAAAAAATTAAAAATTTGAACCAATAAAAAAAAATACCTATCTGACAAAATGTTTTTGTTTGTTACATACAGATGACGAATGTTTCTATGTTGGATTGGGTCATGGCGGCCAATCAGCAAGGCAGGGTAATATCAACGTCCCTAATGATTACAAACCATTCCAATGCTGTCCAACAAAGCTAGAGAAGGCAACGAAAGTTCCACAAATGACAGCCCAGCGTATTGGTCATGAGACCACCATCGAAAAGGGTGGAAACTTTAAATTCAGTTCGTCCTCGACATCGTCATCGAAGACAGCAACCGCATCTTCCACTACTAGTGCCAAGGCATCGTCATCATCAAAGAAGCATGCAGCAACGCCACCAGCGTCTTCTGAAGAAGCTGATATACCAATGGTTAAGGTCTCGTATACTTCCCCTAAATCTGGTTCATCGTCCAAAAAACCCCTAACTCCACTGCCCCAATTGAAAAAAGACACAAAATCCAACACTAAACCAAGCATTGATGAGAAACCAATTGGCAAAAGTTCCAAAAAATCCCTATCATCCAATGACCATGCGGGCGAAAAGGTCAACGTCAAAACCGGTATGTTAGGCATTGGCAAATACATTTTCTGGTAGACAGTAATCGATGAAATAAATTAACTGTGTACCTTTTGTATTCCTCACATTCTTTTCTCTCTTTCTGTCTTTCAGGAATTAATTATTTGCATAATAAATTTAAAAATTTATATGAATCCATTTTTCAGGATATCTCTCTATGGGAATAAAGAAGCAATATAGTAATTGAAAAATTGAATTTGTTGTCAAAAAATAAAACACTATATAGCTCTCCAATACAGACACAATACACACAAAATAGAAAATCAAATAAATGAAAACTAAAAAAAAAATCATAAGCCTTAAGCCACATCCACACCTGAATCCCGAAATCAATTCAAACAAAATTAAAAAAAAAATCACAAATCCTTGAGAAACAGGACACAAAACAGTCTCCGTTCCCTGAGAGAGAAAGAGAGAAACGAATTTTACAGCGGCAGGAGCTAATTCGATGATATTGCTCCTGATTTTGTGTGACATTGCTCCAACACACTTGAACTGTCACAAACTCCCATCAAAACCACAACCACCACCACCACTATCAAAAAATATCTATCCAAATATGTCCATCGTTGTCACGTCATATCTTGGAAGCATGGTCCAAATGCACATCACCATAAAGCATGAAAAAACCACCCACCAACCCACCACGAACAAGTTGACACATCCAGCCAAAATCACAATATTAACAGAACTGTCATTCTAACTGTCGAATTTATCACCTATCAATTTAAGTCAAAATAATCTTGTATATTTCTGTTAACAAAGTGCATTTCGTCGTTTACTGGATCCTATTTTTTGTCTAGAACAAGCGTGCAGTTTCGTTTATTTGTATGTCTTTTCAAACTTTTTTGTTTATAAATATTTGGCAGCACTTTGATGGTAGATTTAACTTAATCGAAGCTGTTTTTCTTTTGTTTTAGTTCGTTGACATCTAATTTGAGGCTGCACGCTTCTTCACAGAATATGTATTTTTGTATATTTTATTGTTGAATATAAAACCAAAAAATGAAAAAAATGAAAAAAAAAACAAATAACTTTTGATACTATCATTTTACAAACTTGTACATTTTTTATGCTCTTTAATCAATAACACTATATAGCAAGTTGTTGCTTTTTTATCTAACTTCCAATCTCGTCAAATCTCGCTAAAGCTGAATATACAAACTAAAATTTTATTTCAATTTGAAAAATGAATAAACAAAATTTGCAACGTTTTTGGTTTTGTTAAAACTGTATACAATAAACTATAATTAGATCTAGTTTCTTATTTATTCAATTGTTTTGTTTTATATAATTTGACTATGTTATTGTTACACAAAGTCTTGTTAACTAATTTTCTAAAGTTAAAGTATAAGATAAATGTTAAACAAAAACAAAAATCTTAGTTGGTTAATTTTTTTTTTTTTTTTTTAATTTTTTTGTTAAAAGAACATTTTGAGAAGACTTGCAAAATTAGAAAATAATTACATAATATATTAAAAACAAACAAAAAAATTAGAAACGAAGTGTTCAGAAACTTTAATTTAATCATAAAAATAAAGCTTCGTTTTAGGTTGCTTTTTTTTAATTTATTATAAATAAAACAAAATTGTTAAAACTTATATTTTGTATAAGAGTTAATTGTTGTGGATTTGCGTGTAAGATGTTAATCTGCTTGTTTTCTCTAAATTGTACAAACAAAAAAAGAAGAGAATAAAAAATATGGGAAACTTTTAACTAAATATAAACTTTTTTGGAATTGCATTTGTTGGTTTTGGGGGGCGGAGCCAAATTGAAGAATGAATAAATCAATCAATGTATCGAATTAAATGGTTGTTTGATTGAAAAGAATAGAAATATATTTGGCACGATGGTCTTTTTAGGCAAAACTTTTAAATCACATTACATAAAAATACTCAATGATAAGAAATTTTAGGAAAATAATCAATTACAAATCGTTTTTTAGTCTTCCAAGTTGAGGATTGTTATTGAATTGCCAAAAGTCAGAAATACTCTAATTGATCACTGCTCACAATAAGCAGCAATAAGTAAAACTGAATGAACAGATAAACATCGTGATTTCTAAGAGATTGTTTGGAATGTGAAACTTTCAATCTTTTGTGAATTATATGCTAATTGTGAATAGATAGCATATTTTAATTGCAGAGCATCTTTCGCAACAAGTGTTTTCCACCATTTTGTTATTTCGTTCCTTGGTTTGGTATAAAAAGTGTTAAGAAAGTATGCTCTAAAATGCCTTCAACACAAAATTGGGCTGCTCCTCTGCTGTTCACTATCTGCCATACTCTTGCTTTCTGTTATGAATTTAAAGCAAGTGAAGACACAGCGTTTAATCCTATATAGAGTGTTTTAAGAGGTTTGGTTTAGTAAATTGGTAAAACTTTTTTTAATGACTAGTGACTGCAATTTTGCCAACTGACGGAATACTTTTTGTCAGTACGTTTTTCGTAGTAGGTTTCCCGCTTACGCTTGCAGCGGGTGTTTTTTTTAAAGGTTTCGTTTTGAAATTGATAGCAACGTTTCTTATGTTTGGCGGTATATTTGTGGTCAATAAGTTTTAATAATTCTCATTGAATAAACTTAGTTCAGAACAATGCTTTGCAATTGCTTTTGCCGTAATACGGCCCCAGTTGCTCGAATAAGTGTTCAAAACTGGTTTTCTAAATTACGCTTCATTTGAGCAAAGGCGTGGGCCGATATGCCCCAAATAGTATTTAAGCATCAATGTCATAAGAATATCATTTATTTAAACACAATAAATTGATGATGATATTTTTTTTACCGTGTTGAATCATTTTGAATTCGTATACATCTAAAAAAAAACACAATGTACAAAGCAATGGTTAAACGTGCTAGAAGGCAGGAAATTCAAAATGGTAGCACGCTGTTCGTCAATTGACAACTATAATACCGCAATATTTTTAGCAAATGATAAATTTTATCGTCTATCAATAATAGGTTCGTTCATAGATCTTTACCCAGGGTTGACCCAGGTGTCCTTGACACCCTATGAGATATCAAAAAAAGCCTGGTTTTTCCAGTCCTCAAAAACGTTAAACCCCATTATCGTCTATCAATAATAAGTTCGTTCGTTGATCTTTACCCAGGGTTGACCCAGGTTTCCTTGACAACCCTATGAGTTGTATGTGAAAATAACCACACTGTCATTTGAACAAAAATACATTCCATTTGACAGCCCTGTTCATTACCTAAACTCACCCCAGCAAAAATCTAGGGCGAGTTGAGAGAAAATCCAGGGTAAATCCAGGGCTCAAAAAACACTCAGTTTAACATTCAGGGTGAGTTTGGGTTTTTCAAAAAAAGCTTTGTGGCGACCACTGGGCGATCCCAGGGCTTCAACGAACGAACCAAATTTGTTATTTGACAACCGTCATAGTGCTGGGGATCCAACACTGCCTTAGAGATTCGCATTTCAACTACAACCACTAACGTTACACATCAACAGCCAAAGGTTGGTGCAAGGAATCGACGTATTGCTATGTTTTTACCTAAAGTTAAGCTAGGTGTCATTCCAGGATGTATTTTCAAAATTAATGCTTTTTTTTAACAGACATACAAAAAATGAAATGCAAGAGCGTCACCGATGAGACGTATGAGAGATTTCATTCTCTCTTCATTCACTTTCTTAAACGTCAAATTCACTGGATTTTTGGAAATAGTGAAATTGGCACGAAGTTTCTCAATAGGTTTCAAGTAGGTTTCGTTGAAACCCACTCACTGAGAAAGTTTAGTTTTGTATGTCAAGCCGCGTAGTTTCAACGTATGTTTAGGGTTGTTTTGAGTTAGTGCCGGGTGGAAATGTACCTAAATACAACTCAAACAAATGTTGCTCATTCTTCCCAAAGTGAAAAGCCAGATTGTAAATGTATGAGCGCGTGAGTGTGCTTCAATTTGCAAAATATCCTTACTCTTCCTTATCCTGACATAATCGGCCCTATCGAGGTAACCGTCGTGTCGCCGTCGGAGCGGAATTCTCTCCGATCGGAGGAATTTTGCTTCGTGCTAGTTCTCCGATCCGACGGCGACGATCCGACATTCCCGATAAGTTTTTGTTGCGGAGAATTTAGTTTTGGGAATGCAATGCATTGCCACATTTGTGAAAAATTTCTTACGACGACAACTACTTCGAAGAAAAATTGAATCTCTGAAAAAAGATGCGTTGCGGAGAAAAATCCACTCCAACAGGTACCTCGATAGGGCCGAATAAAGCCGCTTTCCGCTGTCTGTATGCTTAGAACTTTGAAACTACGCTACGGATTTAGATGCTTTTTTGATAGGTAAGGTGATCCAAGGTTCATACGTAAATTTTATCCTCGTAGGCCCAAGGCAACGGGAACGTGCATGGGAACTGAAAAGCCGATATCAAAATTCTTTCACCGTTAGAATACTATTCATTCCCATATTTTCAGTGGAACGGGAACCTAAAAAATTCAAGACCGATTTCAAATTTCACCGTTAGAATGCTTATTTATGCCCGAGTAACATAGAAAATATCCCCATTTTCGAAACGGGATCAGAAATTCAATGGCCACTGGACCGATTTTTACTATTACAATGTGATGTTATCAACATTGCCAGTTCAAACAGTGCTCGTTGACCTGTTTTTTTTTTTTGTGATGAGAGGAGGCTAAGTCAATCAGATCAATTCGATTGCAGGTCTATTGTACTACCAGGCAAACAATCTTTTACTTATAACAACCTCAAGGGCGGCCCGCGTCCAAATGTAACTGGGAGGCTGAAAGAAAACTTATGCGTCCTATCAACTAAAAACTCTTACTGTGCACCACTGTCACTTTACTGCAAGCCGGTGTGGTAAGAAAGGGCTGACTATCAGAAATGCTTGATTCTCATTTTTGACAGTTTTTCCATTATGTTTAATTGTCGGTGATAGGGTGCGAGATACGTATGAAAATATCCCTTTATAATTTTTACTGTAAAGACTTTCTTTCAAGTGCTGCAACCCCTGTTCCCCCCACTTCCCTCTTTCTCACAAATCTATCTCCAAAGTAGTTTAAAAAAACAACAAGAAGTATTAAGGTTATAAAGAATATAACCATAGTGCCCATCTTTTTCCATAAACCCCTTTGTAATGTTCTTAACTCTGAAACGATTTCTATTTCCGATCTGGATTTGGTGTAGTTCGTCAGAAAAAAGCTGCAAGTCGAAATGAATGTTCCAAAACAAAGTTTGATGTGAACTTACAACTTCAAAATAATTGTGTTGGTATTTATATACTAATTGTTCTCATCTAATCGATTTTACCACAAATGATAAAGAGATTGAGATGGTTAAACTCCACTTTGTAAAAAGTAAAAAACGAAAACTGAAACAGCTGACATCGCATTGGATAAGAATTACTCCATGTTTTATCAACTGTAACAATTCAACGATTGTTAAGAGGACTTTCTGTTCCGAAAACTTTCTTTTTAGCTGTACGTGTATAAATTTATTTCATTATATTCAATTAATAGGTTTGATTGATCGACCACTGCAAAATACAGGTATGAATCTGTTTTGAATATTTTTCCAATCATTCTACTACTTTTAATCACATTGTATTCACTGCAAATTCTTTTACTCTTTGTGCAACAGGAAGCCTATCTAATAACCAAGAAGTGTTTCAATGGATTCTTGAACAAAAAGCCGACGAAACTATTGAAGAAATTGAAAGAAATACACTCTTTGACTATATTGCAACAAAAGATTTCCTAGCTGTCGTATTTTGTAAGTATAGACACAAGTTGGCAATGTCTCTTTGCCAGGATGTCTTCAGCACAACACAACACAATACAAAAAATAAAACCTCAATAGCGTTCAGGGATAGCATTTGCGAAAACTGTAACTGCTTAGTTATTATTTAATTTGTTTTTACATTTAATTTAACACCATCGTTCCCTAACAATGAACAAAAATGTCTTTGTTTTCGATATAGATAAAGAAGAAGACGCTGATACACCGAGAATTCTTCGACATATTGAACTCATTGATGACGAAGCAGTTGAATATGGAATAAGTATTGTGAAAATGAAGGATCGTTTGATGGCCAAGAAATATGGATACAGAAATCCTCCTGGAATAACGTACTTTAGGAAAGGTGAGTGCTTTCGAAGAACTTGATATTTGACTTGAGACTTAATGAGAAAGTTTTTAAATGATAGGAAAATATATAAACTATGATGGCGATATAGATGATGAGGAAGAAGTCCTTGACTGGCTCACCAGTCCGGCGAATATGGAAATGACCGATCATATTGAACAGGTCAACCGAAAGATGTTCGAAAAAATCAGAAAAGCTTCTGATTATTTGGCTGTCATCTTTTGTAAGTAAAAGAAGAATATTTTTTATATTAATTTTTTCAAAAAACCACACACGTAAAAGGGGTGGAGGTAATCTGCTTTGAGCACCAAGCAGAGATTTATTTTCTGATAGTAAAAAAGATGAAAGTGCAGGCTGCTGGCGGTGACCACTTTTCTAACCAAGTAAGTGTCTGGTCAAAAAGTTTCATGCAACGACTGAAAAAAGGACGCTCTAATTTATTTGTGATACCAGCAAAAGCTGCTTTTCATCTTCAAAAACTTAAAAGACATTGCTCATCAATCGCCAAAACTTTTGTTGAAAACACAAAATTTCATACTTTATAAAAAGAAAATTGGTGTCATCCAACATTTTATGAAGCAGTCCTTTTATAATTTCAGACAGTGACGAATGCAAACAATGTCCAAGGGTGCTGTCGGAGGTTGAACACATAGACGACGAAGCTGACAAGGCAGGAATTGATTTTGTTAAGATTGACGACAGACAAATGGCAAAGGAGCATGGTGTGTTTGCTTTGCCTGCCATTGTCTTCTTCAAACCAACTTCCAAGGAACCTGTCATTTATGCTGGTGAGTTAGACTCACACCATTCAGAAAAACCACAAGGCCTCCTAAACTTTTATGTTCTTCAGGTGATCTTTACGAGGAGGAACAAATTCTAGCCTGGCTGCTCACACAAAAAGATCCAAGCGGAGATGTTATTGAGGATTTGGAAGGCGAGCGACTTGTTCACCTCATCGAGGAGTCCGGTTCGATAGCGGTGTATTTTTGTAAGTAAAAAGCCTCTATTTGAAGTCTGTCTGTTGGACAATCTTCACATACACTACTACAACAAAAGCTGCTGTGTCAATAATACTCAGAATGGATTCTTGAATCCAATTTGTTTGTTACGCGATGGCTCCAAGGCCAATTATATTTATGTGTACAAAAACAAGAAAGAGCAACTGTGACTAATTTATTTTTTTAAGAAAAGATCGATTTAACTGATTCTTTAAAAAAAAAAACAGCAAAAACAACAACTAACAATTTTAAGCTATATATTTCTCTATTATTGAACATACTGTGCAAATTAGGGAACAAAACACAATGCGACATTTGCAGCTCGAAGGCGATGCGAAAGGCGCGCATGAAAAAAGAACGCGAGCAACAGCAGGAAGGGGGTGGCGCTAGTGCTGCAGCCGCCTTTGGCGGCGAGGAAACCCTCGAGGGAGCCGAAAAACCAACACATCACGAAGAGGGTATTGTGTAAAGTAGAAAACAAATTTAAACCAAAAAAAAAAAAAAAAAAAAAGCCGTGTACAACTTTATTCCCTATACGCCCGGATATGCGAACAATCCCCAATAAAAACCACACTTCCTGTTGTACCCTTTCCAGTGTTGTTTTTATTCACAAAGTTATTTGATTGCGTGTATGTTTTTTTTTTTATTTATTCCGTAGATGTTATTTATTACTATTTTATTTTAGATATTGTGTTTGCTCCCTTGTCGCTACTTTTATTTTAATTTTATTCGCTTTTATTTGTTTGCACCTTTATGCACAATATTTTCAATACCTACATGTTCTTTAGTTCAATGTCATTGGAAAAAGTTCTAAATTTTAAAGAGATACTTTGAATTCAAACGCACAGATACCGATGGATGTGAGCAGTGCACAAAGGTACTAGAAGAGCTGGAAAACATCGATGACGATTGTGACAAACATGGGATAACTTTCGTTAAGACGAAGGACTTTTCAGTTGCTGATGGCTATGGAGTGCATGAGTATCCAGCTTTGGTGTACTTTGAAGGAGGAATACCAAACGTTTTTGAAGGTAAGCTACTCCGTAATTTTATTTACTTGCTAAGCCATATCATATGTGAGAATCTGATAATGTTCTCATTTAAAACAATTGGATAAGGTAGACAAATAAACTGCATTCAACGGAATGGATTAGCATTTTGCTCCTGTAAATTAATCATTAAACTTTTTTTGGCACTCTCATAAGCATATTGCATTTAGCATATAAACAAGTTTTTAAATTTTATTTTATTTATCTTAATTCTTGCAAACTGAATCTTTACTCTTCCAAAAATCCTCTAAAAACAAGTCTTAAGGTTCGTTTACACTATGCCGAACGGCTCCAATCAACACATATTGACCGAATCAGTGTGTACGTTCCCCGATCGGCCTACATCTTTACCGAAAGCCGAACCGAATCCGAAACTTATGAGATGAATCCGATTGACACTCGGCATTTTGTGGACGCACCTTCAAGCTCATATAACGTGTGCTCGTCAAATTCACTGATTCAGTTGATTTCTTCTTAGTTCACTTTATCAAGCGATTGATTTCAAAATCTAGTTTAACAAAATTAGCCACAAAAAATGCTCCCACTGTTACTTATTAGTTAGTATTAGAATACTTAGTATTAAAATATCAATTTTGAAAAAGGATTGAGGGTTGCGCTAGTAAATTCTTCTTCTTACATGTCCTCACTTAATGTGAGTAACTCACCCAAGCAAATAAATCGGTCAGAAAATGCAGTCAAACCCCGAAACCATGAGAGCAGCCAGGCACATTGTAAAAATCCTAACTAGGCTCGCTTGAATAACAAACGCACAGCTGCCAGTTTGCCGGTACGTTGCTGAAAGTGCTTTTTAGAAATATGACAACGGAGAATAGGACTACGCTGTCATTTTCAACCCATTTGAGGACTTCGCTCATGCTGTGAGTGGTAGAACGAGCCTAAGCTGCACAACTCTCTTGCTTAGGCGGTTAAGTTGAACCACCTCTATGATAATTCGGTGCCCTTGGCGTAATGCTCTTAATAATGCTTTTATTACTAAACTACTCCGGCGAAGATTTTTTTTTTCGCATGTCTTTTCTGCTGAAATTGTGAACCACAATAGAAGAAGCAGCTTAGGTTTAAATAGCTGTCAGGAAAACAACTGACACACTTAGACTAATATTAGGTCCATTGTGATAAGAGCAGCTTAGCATTTGTAGAATTCAGCTCACCGTCCATTCCTATATAGTGGTTGAAATTCGATATGATTCCATAGTTAAAGTTGGACACATGAAGCATTACGAAACCATAATTTTTGTATGATACCCGGGAAATATCATGGACTTTCTTACACTTATGTCACTTTCCATTGGACGAAAAGAACCGTCCAAGAGCATCCAGAAGCATTCTCAAGTTCCATTGGTGCAAAAAGATCGCTTCTCATGGTTCTGAGAAGTTTCATCCGCTTCTCGATTTGAAGTGAGAATCGACTCAAGAAGCACTAACACATGTTACTCAAATGTCAATAAGAAAATTTTCTTCAAGGAATATTTTTTAAGAGCCATAGGTGTTTCACTCACACAAAGGCAATTACGTTAAACTGAACAGAAATTATTTTGGGTGTTCCATTGGTTTTTAAAATGAGTGCTTCCCCGAGTGAAACCAATGGAAAGTGCCATTAGCTAACTCGGCCGAGCGCCGGTACCACTGATATCGAAATGAAAGTCACTTATCTTAACCACCAACTAGACTCTATCAAGTTGCTTGTTCAGAAACCTACCCCTAGTCTGCCTAATATACTTGAGTGGTCGGGATTCTACCACTCACATTTGAGTGATACACCGAACAGAAGAATGAAATCGATCGTTGGCTTACAAATACCTTATAAAATTCGTAGACACCAAATGGTGTATGACAACGAAAAGAAAACAGTACTGCAAATAAATAGGTGAAAGTATGATCAATCATCTGAACCATCTACCATTCATAAAAGAGGCAAATATCTGAAATTTTTGAAAGAAAAACACGCTGCGTACCTACAAATCTTGATTTTGAAAGTCAAACCAAACGGAATGATAAGATTCTGGAATGTTAACGATCTCATATGCACTGAAAATAAAATTTAAATAAACAGGGTTGCGCAAGGGAGCGCGGAGTCCCCGACCCTAGCGCATTTCTCACAACCATGCCTTGCTAGGGAACGGAGGGGACCAACAATTTTCTGCCGATTCCGAACGGATAATCGAGAAAGCGAATTTACTTTCGGAGGACTTGCCAATTCCTCGCGAAAGGCAAAACATTTTTGTTTTGTGTTGAGATTCGAATCACGAGTCTCCAGCGTAACGTAACGTAACGTAACGTAACTAGGCTAACTATTTCGATACACCAAAATCGCAAAATTTCCTTTAAGAGTTCTCTGAAACGTGAGCAATTCGGTCTGAAACATTGAATCAACACAAGTGGTGTATGGCCAATTTAGCAGCCATTAATTCGCCTTCCACTGGACAAGCTATAGGATTTCGAGGAAGTGATATCCTTTATGTGTAAGAACGGGCTTATCAAATCATTCAAGAGGTTGTGAAATAGAAGAATATAGATAGAGGTATACTCACTCTTGAATGGACATCAAAAGGGCAGGCTTTCTTAGCTACATTTGGAAAACTATTAAAAACTATCTTGCAAGATATTATTTGAAAATCTCGTTTGGTTCTCTAGTTTGGTTCTAGACAACAAAACAACAACTGCGTACTTTGTTTCAAAAAGTGTAGGCCTTGGATTTCGTAAAGTTTTAGATAATTATCGTCTTAATCTAGGGTATATACTAAAAAAACCTGTTTAAAGCCCCGAAAGACGATAGGAATATAGTTTTCTATCAACCGCTGAAACTACACGAAACAATCTTTTGACGATACAATCTACGATTGAACGATAATCATCTAAAAAATTTATGGTACATGGGCCCAGCTGCTTGTGAAAAAAAATCCATTCGAAATCTTCAATACTTTTCAAAATTGGGAGAAAGTGTGAAACTTTGTAAACCTTCGAAATTCACCTCAACATTTCTGTTGCCGTATACGGCAGCTCGACATTAAGTCATTTGGTTTCAAACCTTTCCGCAAAATCATTTTGGCAGTTTTGAAAGTAAGCCATTTTTTACAGCCCTCCACCCTTAATGATTTTTTTTAACCGTTAAAATATCTAGTTGTTCGAACACTTATACGAAAACCGCTGTACCGATTTTCATGGTTTTTGAAGACTAAGAACCATTGAATCTTTTTCAAAAATTCTTTCAACGTCAGAATATACGTTATCCTCACATTGTATACCCACGGGAACGCGAAACTAAAAACTACTCTTTTTTGTAGCTTTATATTCAACTCATTGGGTATCTTAAAAAGTAAAATAAATAAGCTAACTAAAGATAAGTAAGGAAACCTGCGAAAACGTTAATTTGAGTAAAAGAAAATTTATAAAATATGTAGTCATGTAAAAACTCAATTAAAAAAATAAAAGCATCGTATTTTATTGTGACCAAAACTCGTTATTGCACTAGTCACATGCCACATCAAGTCTGATTGTCACTGAAATTTCAACAGGCGAAGCGGTGTGCCATAAACCTCTGGATTTTTCAATTCTATTTTTTGATTTTGGTCAAAAAACTGTTATTTATATGGCAGCGCTTACCATACCAACATAGGTTGATTTTTAGTTTTGTCAAGATTTTATTTATTTTCCTTAGAATGGTAAAACTGAGATAATATCTTTACTATACTTTACTTTTTAGGTGAACTGAACGAGGAAGAGGAGGTTCTCCAATGGCTGATTACACAGAAAACCGAAGATCGAATAGAGCTTATCACAAGACAAATGTTGGAAACCATGGTTGAGGAGACCCAGTATCTAGCAGTGTACTTCTGTAAGTTTCAACTGGGACTTATTTCTTTTGTTTCTGCCCATTTAAAGAGTCCTTTTTCGTCCTTATTTTATGTTTTTTGTTTCATTATTATTATTTCGATTAAAAATAACAAAACCCCCGAAAGTATGAAAACCAATCCTAATCTACAAGTTCTCCCAGATCGAAGCGGACAGTCACCTGCTTATTGCCGAAGTTTTTGTGCCCCTATTATGTATTCGACCAATATCACCACCACCAACCCCGCTAAAAAAGCCTTTGTACAGAATTACATCGCCCAAAAAAGAAACCGTGTCCATAACCAAGGTATTCTAAATATGGTACAGACTGCCGACTCTTTTAAGCCATTGCAATTACCGAGCGCTTCAGCCTTTAATCCTGATCACTGATCTTTCTATTTTCTCTTTCTCACTTTGTCTTTGTAAATAGTTTTTAAGAATAATCAACTAAAAAGGAAAATTGAAAAAAAAAGAAAAAAAATAACAACACTCTTTGATGTGTTCTTGAACGCTGCTCATTGGTTTGGAGAAAAAGAATACCTGTGTTTGGACGGTCTTCTTCGGCTTCATAAATAAAATGCTAAAATTTCTTTGAACCTAAACAGACACAGCTTTTCTAACAGTCCACTGACCAGTAACTAATTTCGTTTGCCTTTAAACATATAAGAACTCCTTGATTGGTTTACAGAGTCGGTTAATATTGCACATATATATTTTAGATAAAATCAACTGTAATATCTGCGATCAGATATTGGAAGGTTTGGAGATGATCGATGATGAGTGTGATGTTTTCGGTATTCATATGGTCAAGATTCAAGATCCTCAACTAGCTAAGCGCTACTCTATAAAAACGTTCCCGGCTTTGGTGTACTTTAGGTAAGTGTAAATATTTGTTAAAAAAAAAAAAGTGTCTGGTAAAAGTTTTTAATTTTAAGAGCTGATCGAAGGATTCAAAATGAAATAAATGCAGATATAGATAAACATAGTCGTGATTTTTAAAGATCCTGACTCAATAAGTTTAGTACTTTAAGGGGTTAGAGGTAGTCAGAGTTTTCAAAAAAAAATTTTTGCATTTTCTTAAAGTATAGTATCTTAAAAATATTCTCTGGAAGTTTGAAGTGAATCCGACAAATATCTTTCGAGTTATTGAGCGAAGAATAAAAAGCTCTCGAGCGGTCTGGTATGTACTGTAAAACTTTAAATGCGTTTTTATCAAAACTATGTTTTTTGAACTGGTGACCACTGTAACTCAAAAACCGCTTGATAGATTTCAATGAAACTTATACAGCTTTTAGAAAACATAAAAAGGGCTGTCCCTTCCGCAATTGCCTTGCTTGCAGAGTGCTTTCGAAAACCCGTCGATCTGAATCGTTGATATCCATCCGCCCTACACCTCCCAGCCATCGTAGCCTCGCAGTGCGCACTCTTATACTCATCTGATACTGCTCACATATCTCTTCACAAACACAAAGATCACTCGTAGTATTTTTTTTTTCTTTCGAAACGACCAAGGGTCTCCTTGTCCGCTTTAGATATAAGGTCCTTGTTTGCGCACTGTGTAGAAGGACTGAGATGAGCAGGGTCTTGAAAGTCTTACCTTAGTTTTTAAGAGGGAGAGTTTCTATTTCTCAACCCAAAGTAACAGCGATTGGCAGTGATTGATTTCCGCTTTGTTGTTTTCTTTGTGTCTATAGCGGATCCTAAGTAGACAAAGTCTATTACGAAGTTATGTCCTTCTATTGTGACGTTCTGTCCAATTTGGAAATGTCCTGTGTCCTTGTTTGATGCCAGCTTATAATTCCTTTCGGCTCATTAACCATTTAACCCATTCTTGTTGCTTGTGTTATGTGTATCAATGCTCACAAGGATAGTTGGGGAGCCACTCGACTGGAAAACCTATTGACTCTCTCTTGCGGTTGTAGCTTTGGAACATATTATTTCAAGGCACTACATAGTTCGCGCATGGGACGTCAACAGGATATCTTCCTGAATGTCTTGGCTACAAAAACCAAATGGTTCGAGTCAAAGTTGGTCCCTGGAAGAGTGTCTTGCGTCGATTGCAGGCCGCAGAGTCAGTTTGGTTGATCTGAGGATTCTAATGTACCTTTATAAATTTTGAGACGAGTAAAACGTGTTCTACTTCAAAATAAATAAGGAGGGTGGCGCTGAGCGCATTTCTCACAAACATACTTTGTAAGGAATGGAGGGGACCTACCATTTTTTTTGCCTGTTCTGAACAGAAAGCGTTTGTTTTCTTATATCGTCAACTGTAAATCGTACTTGTTATCAAAACCTGTTGGCTGTTTCGGAACCGCCAGATAAGTCCCTAATTAACCCCAGGTACAACCCCCAACATAGAGAGCCTAATCCTTTTACAATCGATCTGAACATAAAAGACTGATCTATCAAGTGTCAGTACCCTGGACTGGCGACGCGACCGACCGACGGCATTGTTGGTGACAGTTATTAATTTAGAATCAGGTTCACCCCGAGCACAAATACCGAAGATGCTTTGAACCAAAAGTAAATATTTAAGTCGAATTGTTAAAGTGTGTGCCAACATTTGCCATTTGCCTTACTTCAAAATGAAACTAAAGTCTATTTGAAACTAACCTGGGCTATTACATAAAAATTAAAGTTTTAAAACTCCTAACACACTTCACTTGGATAACTCTCAACTTTGAGGACATTTTAAATTAAATTAGCCTTTTTCCAAGTTGATCTTCTCAAAAACCCCTAAAAGGGACAGAGGAGTGCTTTCTTTGATTTATCAAATTTAAAGATTTTAAACACCTAGACGATTGGTTTTAATCAACTTCATTCAATGCCAAGGTTTTAAATCATATTTTTTCTCAAAAATAAAATGAAACGGTCTTGTGGTCAGCAATGAGACTGTTGGGAATGTTTTTTTTTTAATAAAAAGCTACTGATTGGACTCTCTATCTCTAGCAATTAAAGATCAATGAGCTTACTTCAAACTTTACCAAATTGTTTTCTATTTTTGCAACAGGAACGGTAATCCACTACTCTTCGAGGGAGATCTTCAAAACGAACAATCTGTTCTAGAATGGTTGATTGACGATGACAATCGCGAGTTAGCTGATGAAATAGAAGAAGTCAACGAACGTATGCTTGACCGTTTGATGGCAGAGTCAACCCTCCTTGTTGTTTTCTTTTGTAAGTAGTCGTAGTAGTCCTGCACAAAATACACCACAGGCATATAACTTCAATTCCATATGCAGATGATGAAGACTGTGCTGAATGCGAGGAAATTCTCGAAGAACTTGAAGAAATTGATGGTGAAGCTGATATGTTTGGAATTGACTTTGTCAAAATTGCCAGTGTTGAAGCTGCTAAGAAATATGAAATTGTTAATATTCCATCTCTGGTCTATTTCCGGTGCGTATATAGTTCATTTTCTGTCATGAAGAAGAAAAATTAAGCATCTATTCAAATTATTTATTTAGAAAACAAGTTCCTGTTCTTTATGATGGAGATTTGCATCAACATGACAAAATCATCACCTGGTTGACGTCGCAGGACGTTTTTGAAATCAAAAACGAGATCGAAGAAGTGAATCGAAAAATGTTGGATAAACTTTTGGAAGAAAATGAATTTATAACAGTCTTTTTCTGTAAGTGTAATGTAAAGAGATTGGTTTTAATTGACGCTAATATTATTTCATTTTCTTAAGACGAACACAATCAACAAGACAGTGTCGCCGCTTTGGAGAAGCTCGAGAACATTGACAGCGAAACAGACAATCTTGACATAACATTTGTAAAAATGGCCGATTCTAGATATGCCAAGAAGTGGGGTGTCACCAAACTGCCAGCAATGGTTTACTTCAGAAGAAGGTTCCCCAGTATTTACAGAGGTATTTAAACATGTTTATAATGCCCGAGATGTAAATTTATGTTTTTGTCTTTTTTGAAAACTATAGGCGATCTCCTTTCGGAGGAAGAAGTCTTAGAGTGGCTAAGAAAAAATCGATTCCGACAACCTGAGCTCAATATTTTCATGTATGCCCTAATAGCGTTAGGAGTTGGCTTTGTCATGTATACGGCGTTTCTTATGCAATGTTTCAAACCAACGCCTCCACCGCCCGTTCAACATCCTAAACAGACGTGATAGACTTAACTATTTATAACTTTTTTTTTCTTTTTTTTTTTTTCTTTTTCATTGAACAACACGCATCAATCAAAAATTGAATCAAAAACATCGACAGAGAAACACTAACGCTATAGTCTAAATTAGACAATTTTAAATAAAGAAATAAACTTAAACAAAACGAAACAAAAATAAAAGAGAAAATAAACAAAAACAACGGAAAACACAAATAAAATACTTAGCTTTTTTTAAAATAAATTTAAATATTTTATTTTATTTTTGTAGGGTGCGTGTGTTCAACGGGCGCTAATTTGAAATAAAAATTTTCAAGATTTTCAGTCCATTTCAACCAGTGCTTAGTTATCATCTTCTTCTTCACTTCAAGGAACCAAAACTCTTCCAATTATCTGCTCTACACCAGTGATCCTTCCGTGGAGTTCGTAGCGTTGACCTCAGCAATCATCGGCGAAGTTCCCGGTTTTCGATTTTTTCAAGACTGAGGTAAACCAAATGTGCCAGATGTATCTTGGCCTGGTTTTTTTGTGCTTATTGACAGGATTCTCCAGATCAGTCAGTGGAACAGCTTCGTGTATCTCCAATTTCCATAACCTTCGCACATTAGTTAAAGGAAGTTTCCCTCCCTTGCTTCGGCAGGTTATTACCTCCTTAAAGCTTTGATATGAAAATGCTGAGCCAATTAAACCTGATTTCTGTAGCCTTTTTCTTAAACTCTGATGGTACCTCCTCTTACCCAGTACGTTCTTAATTTTTGGTGTTCTTAACTGCCTTACTAGCTTCTTAGACTGTGACGTTGGGTATCTCCGTTCAGTAATGTTCTATTTTTGGAAATACTTTTCGATAAAACTGATCGTGCAAAGTCATCACAATACTGTCGTTACTTGGGCAGAATTTCGTCATCAAAAAGAAGCTTTCCTTGATCATCGCTAATGAATTTCAACAAACAAATCTCCTGATAATTTCTTCTTCTTTCAGCGGCTAACTTATATTGGTTGGGGGTGAACCTGGGCCCAACCTCAACAATTTCGATATTCGAAGTTCTTCTCTCCAGTTCTGCTCTTTAAGTCAGTTAAGGTCCCCTATACCCTTTTCCGCGGCTCACCTGTAGTGTGCTCTTAAAAACCCTGGCCAGAGCGTTGTTATCCACCCGCTCTACTTTCCCAGGCATTTTAGACAGGTTTTTCTATCTATGCTCATAGTCGTGGTACAGTTCACACAGTTCGTTGATGAATCTTCTTCTGCACACTTCGTCTTCACCAACGAGGCCAATGATCACTTGGATCAATTTTCTTTCAAAAAGACCAAGGACTTTCTCATCCACTTTAGATGACAAGGTCTTTGTGTTAAGTTTAGTTTTCGTTCTGTGTCGTAAAACAGAACTAAGATGACCAAATATAATTATAACTGGTTACCTTGGTTTTTAACAGAGTGTCTTATTTGTAAATTGCTTTCTTAGCCCGAAATTGCAGCTGTTGGCAAGAGTAACTCTCCGTTTTATCTCGACACTGATGCTATTAATTTGCCGAGATTTTAGCGGGCCTTAGGCAGACCCAGACGCAGAACTGTAATATCTCGAAGTTATAGCTGTCTTTTTTGACGTTTTGTCCGATTTGTGGATGGTCTTTATGCATGTATGTTTGATGACAACATATACTTGGTTTTTTTTGTGTTCGATTATGCCTCTGGTGTAAATGTTTGAGTTTCGCACAATCTTCTCAGGTATGATGTTGAAGATATCTAATGACAGTCTGTAGCCTTATCGAAAATCTTTGTGGGCATCAAAGATCGCGTTGAATTCTTATGTCACTTTCCATTGGACGAAAAGAACCGTCCAGGAGCGTCCAGAAGCATTCTCAAACCGTTCCATTGGTGCAAAAAGATCGCTTCTCATGATTCTGAGAGTGACAGCCGCTTCTCGATTTGAAGTGAGAATCAACTCAGAAGCACTAACACATGCTACTCAAATGTCAAAAAGAAAAGTTTCTTCAAGGAATATTTTTTAAGAGCCATAGGTGTTTCACTCACACAAAGGAAATTACGTTAAACTGAATAGAAACAAATTTTGGTTGTTCCATTGGTTTTTAAAATGAGTGCTTCCCCCGAGTGAAACCAATGGAAAGCGCCATTAATCAAATGAAAATTTTTAGTTGATTTTGTTTTTTTCAGGCCTGAGATCGCAACGATAAGGACATTACAACTTGTTGACATGGGCTTAGATGTGCACATGTTACAGCAGACAAGATCTTTTATGCGACGTTAAGGAGGTGAATTCCTTGTAATTGACAAAATTATGACGGTCTTTCTATTCTAGGATCCATCCATCAGGCACGCTTTCTTCCAACCGTATCATGCAGATCAGCTAGGGCATATGCTCATATCCAACTGATCTCCAGCTGCTTTGTAAAGCTTCTCGTCAAGACTATTCGCCCTTGCAGTTTTACTTGATTTAAGTTTGCCTATGGCAAGCTTAGCTTCTTCTTGATCGTAGTTCAAGTTGAATGGGGCAATTTGTGGCTTCATCGCTGTTAAGCAGTATGTAGAAGTCCTTTTTTCAGGTCATTATTAGAGACTGCAGTTCAATCACTTTTTCTTTCCCTACTGGCCCTTAGAGTCTTCTTCAGTTCGGAGTTTGCAATCATAGCATGATCTTTTTACCTTTTGGTTAGACTTTCGAATCTCATTCTTATCATGACATCTCTCAATTTCATTACTTCTTCGTTTTTTTCTTCTTGAAAATTTTCTTTTACTGGTCACAGCTCACAGTCAGCCCTCTAGTTTACTTTCGTATCAAAATTTGTCGCTGTTTTTGTTTGGCTTCATTTGCAGGCCTACATTCGTCATCGAACCATTGGTTTTGTTTTGGAGGCCCAGTAAAACCAAGTTTTCTAGCATTGTTGCCATTGGTAATCAATACTTAATCCTGGTAGAATTGGGTTCAGGAATAGTTGGTAACATACTCGGTTGGAAAAGCCATTGGCTACCCGTTTTAACTGTTTTGATTGCATCTTTCCGAAGTCGTTTCGTTTCACAGCGTTATAGTTCATGTGAGTCGTGATATTTGTAACTTGGCTACAGCAAAGGCAGATGTCCGAGTCAAAGTTGAATAATTGACGAAAGAGAGCGCTTATTTCCTTTTTTTTCATTTTCAGATATGAGTTTTAGGTGAAAAATAAGTTAGGTTAGGTAGAATGGGCTGACGGTTTGTCTTATTTCCGCCACACTTAGATCAATGTAGATCGACTGTGATACCAAGGAGTATTGGTATGTCCTAAAAACCTATGAGTTTATGGTTGGTCATTTTTTAACCATTTTGTGGCCTTAATGGAATTGAACAGGCTGTGGGAGTCTCTGATAATTCTTTTAGTTCGTTGAAGAAGTAGTTGCCTAGAAGTTTTTTCCTGGTTTGGCAGATTGCCGGGCAGTGACAAAGGAAGTGAGTGGTATCCTCATGTTCATCTTCGTCATTGCATCCTCTGCACAAGTCGTCGGTGCAAAGACCCATTTTCTTTTTGTGATAGCCTAGGTTGTGTCCTGTTATAAAAACTGATAAGCGATCGTAATGAAGGCCTATTCAAGGATAGTTGCTTTTCAGACCCGTTCTTATCGTATTTTGGCCATAGTTTCGTGGAAGTGACACAAGAGTTTAGGCATTCTCATCTTTCATTGGATGGTCGTATTATTTTGTTACCAATGATCTACTTAATTTCACAAGGGGGGGACCCTGATTGATTGAGAAATGAGAGAAGTTCAAGTGCTGCTGATCCTTTGCTCGCTAATTCGTCCGCTTTTTTGTTTCCCAGTATGCCACTGTGACCGGGAACCCAGCAGAGTCTAATGTTATGCTGTGTACCAAGAACCCTTAGCTCTTCGCGACAGAAAGAAACAAGCTTTGATTTGACAAGAGTGGCAGAAATCGCTTTTATTGCTGCGTGGATATCATTGAAAAAAGTGATATCAGCATGTGATAGCGCCATCACGCACACCCCTGTTTTGCAGCGTTTGTAACTGCCAAGATCTCGAGAAAATAGAAGAGCAATGAACAGAGTAAATTCCACAAAACTTATTTTCTGTGTGAATCAACGAAAGTGATTAATTTTTATACTTTGTCTTGCGTCGATTCCGAAATGGTTAATTTGGTTGATTTGTACCAGGTACCACTACCGTTAAAATAAGCTGTTTTCTTCAAGAACCGTTAAGTTTAGTTTTCAAACACATACAATACTAAGTGACTGCACACCTCTAGCTGATTTTTTTGATTGCCACCTAGTGTTTCACTACAAAACTTAAATGGACCACATCCCAGACAAGAACCATAAGTAGCAAAACGAAGAATTGGAGTCCACAATAGTTTACAAAAACAAATTCCACTTCACAGATGATTTTGACATTTCGCCAATTCTCTTTTCGTCCTCGGAAAATCGACTGTGCAGAAAAAGTGATTTGGTCTTTCTTGTTTTATTCAAATTATCGCTTGCATTTAGTCGTTATTTCGTTTAAGCCAAATTAAAGTTATTTTGTAGTTTTCCCCTTAAGTTTAGCCAAGGTATGTAAACATAAACAATAAACACTATTACTCAAAAAAGAAAACTAAATAGTGAAAGCTTCTTCATAGTTCATACAAAGCCCATCATCAATCGATCCACTAGAGTTATAAATAAAAAATGCTTTTTTTTATTGATTAAACAGGAAAAGAAATTTTGTTTGGGTCTATTTTCTGAGAATAGGCAATTGAAATAATGTTCTTTGTCATGAATTTTTTCTTGTTATTCTACGTGCGTGAAAGCGATACGCTCCTAGTTTGCGATTGCTTTTCAAAGAAAGATTAATTTTCGTGATTATAAAAAAAGTACCTACCTACATGTATGTATTTAGGTACATGTAGGTACTTGCAGATTGTCGTAGGTCTCTTCGATGACCTAGAATTAGCAACAATCGACCAAAACCGTGAAATTTTTTTCAAGGATTTGGATAAAAGAAATTTCCACTCAGAATGCATTCAACAGATGATTTTTGTTTTATTCAAACAGAAAAAACGTGTCGAAAAGATAGTTATAAAAAGAAATTCAAATGTTTGAAGAGATGTAGTAAAGAGGTGTTAAGTAATTTTATTGTTGTACATAAAAGACATCGTATTGCAGATTGCCGACTAATATAAAGTTTTACAGGTTCAGTGCAAAGACAATTTTGATGTTACTATGAAACTGGATGAAGTCGTTACATGGTAAGTTGTTTTTATTTGGTTGATTGTGAGAATCTTGTAAACAAAATTTATTATCTTAGGTATCAGAAAAAAATTGGCACGTATGACAAACAAGAATGGGAAAAGACAGTGGAACAGAAAATATTGGATGGATTCACCAGTTTTACGCTTAAAAACGGGAAACTTAAAACAGAATTCATTGATGTTGACTTAGTAAGAGGTAAGAAGAAGAAACACTTGTTTCATAATCAAATTCTGTTTTCCCAGTTATCGCTCATAGGTAGTATCTTCCTTCGATTCAATTTTCCTATTTTAACTCATACTTAATCCTACTTTCCAGCTTTGAAGAGCAGGTACTGTTTGCTTTGTCTTCCTTCGTTTTGATTAAATTTAGGTAAATTAAGGAAACTATTGGCTCTTTCGTAAATAGGTACGTTATTGCCTCGTTTGCCAAACTTCAAAGAACAGTTTGTCTTGGTGTTACTGGGGCCTTCCCCAGCACACCGGGAGCTGCTCTCGACGCACTGCTGACGACATACGACTGCACTCATCTTTGAGATCATACGCATCCGTTTTCCCAGCGGAGGCTTATGCTATCCTAATGGCCTTGAGCCACGTAACGAACAATGGATGGACGGGGAAAAGTATCTTTGTTTGCAGCGACAGCCAAGCTGTGCTTAAAGCCCTTCTCAACCCTCTAACCACTTCGAAAGTGATCCAGGAATGCAAGAGCTCTCTGAATGCGGTCGGAAGATTAAATTCCTTGAGTCTCATTTGGGTTCCGGGCCATCACGGTATCACTGGAAATGAGATCGCTGATGAACTTGCTAGGCAAGGATCTCAGAGAGCTTTCTCAGAACCTGAACTGTCGCTAGGTCTACCAGCGTCCTCAGTGAGGGCTTCAATCAACGATTGGATATGTGAAGAGCACAACCGTAGATGGCATGCCTCCATTGAATGCAGGCAAACCAAGCGTATGCTCCCCAACGTTAAGGCCCCGACCCATAGAATCCGTTGCGTCCGTTCGCTGCCGGATTCAACTGACAGCTCGATTAAATACACACGATCTTATGAGAGGTGACCCATAACCATCGGATGCAACGGACGCAACGCAAAAAGTAGCCCAACTTTTAACGATTGCGTCCGGCAGAACTGATGACATGCGCAGTCAAAACAAATTTGAAGTTTTCTCTTCACACCGCAACGGATTCTATGGGTCACCCCAATCCGTTGTGTCCGGTAAAACTCACTGCTATCAGTTGAATCCGGCAGCGAACGTACGCAACGGATTCTATGGGTCGAGGCCTTTAGTAAGAAGACTGCAACATTTTTGCTAGCTCGTAGCAGAAAAGACTGTAGAAAGCTTATTGGCGTTGCCAACGGGCACTTCTCTTTTGCCAAGCATTTAAAAGTGTTAGGCTTAAGTGATACCACACTCTGTGAATCTTGTGGAGAAGATGAGGACACCGCAGAGCACTTCCTCTGTGAATGTCCTGCTTTTTCTCGCATCAGGTTACAGATACTCGGCGCAGACATGGTGAGAGCTTGTAACTTAGGCTCCTTAGGCGCTTTTCTCCGAACATCTGGAAAGCTATAACAAATAGAAAGTTGCTAACTGGTAGTACAATGGACCGGTATTTAGGTCTGAGTGCTCCAGCTGGTATTTTAAAAAGCTCCAACAGAAAAAAAAAAAAATTGGCTCTTTCACATACTTCGGTTTTTGGATATCATCCTTGTTTGTCAGCTTGTTGTCGAATCAGCATTTTCAAAAGCTTAGGCTAGGATTTGTGGTTTATATTTAATGTTGAATTCTAACCTGTACTTTGTGATAGCTCTATTTTCCTGATTAACAATTCCTGTCCTTACTTCTAATCCTATTCCTGGGTACACTCCGCTCTTATGCCTAATGCATCCCTTCAAGTAAGGCGTTGAGTTTGTTCACTAAAAATATGCATCACTTCTGTGAGCCATTTAAACGATTTCTATTTGTGCTTATGTCTTCCACAGGCTCTACATTTCCAAAGGCCAAGCCGAAACAATCCCTTTCGACTGTGATACGATTGGCTATACTACGTTACTTCCTCCTTCCAGTATATGCAAAATGGTGGGTCCAACAGACGTCTCACAAAGTCTTTGCTATGCTTTTGTTTTTGTACGTCACTCAAATGATAAGTTGGGCTGTTTACACTTTCAATATTCATCGTTTGGATAACGAAGTCGAGGTTAGAAATAAAAAGAAAATATTTTTAAAACTTAACTTAAATTCTCACCAACTCATACCAGCACATCGTTTCGATATCCGAACTGCTCATCCCTATGGCCTTAAGTTTAATTTTAAGTTTTATTCATTCGCAAATTGTGGCAACTAGTTCGGGAAGCGGCATCACATCCAAGCGAAAGAGGTACTCTAATGCCTCGGGCAAGCCAAGAGAGCGGGTGAGACGTCGAAAGAAACTTGTTAAGTGAGTACTTCAGCAGCAGTTTTTCATTTGTCTTCTTTTCAAATTGACGTAATATGTTCTCTCTTTGCAGAATACGAAGCTTTGAAACTGAATGTCCTACTAACCATACAGTAGCTGGTAAGCTTCCCCGAAGCCGTGCTACAACTCCTCAAGACAACACCACAAGTATTCACAACAAAACCACGTTTGTTCCTTTAAAAGATAGCATGTTGTGCATGAAGTCTCTAAAGACTTCATTAGAATTGCAAACACTATCTGAAACTAGCTTGGCACTAGATCTCTCGGGTTTGAGTACATCAACCCATCTCCCAGCTGCCAGTTGCATTATGAATCATGAATGCAAGAAACGTAACGTCAATTGGGACACACCTATTCATAATTTTGCAGCAGAAGCTCAAATTGAAAGTCCTCAGTCAATTGACGTTGTAGCTCAAACTGTTACCACAAGTAATAGCAGTTCCGAGTGTTCCCCACAAAAGCCAAAGGAAATTTTAGAAAAACCCAACGACCAAGAATGTGAAGAAAATGTGATAGAATTAGAGGATATCCCCGAAGATGCTGGAGCTGCTAAAAGGAGTGTTGGAGAAGACGATGGTTTTGAGAGTTTGAATGGTAAAAGCTCAAGTGGGGAGGAAAACATTCTTCCGGTTCCTAATGCACTGAATTTACAGCCCATTGAAAAGAATCAATTGCGGCTGCGACTGAATGAAAACATCTCAAAGGCTAATGAAGAAAATCCTGGCACTGAAGACGTGTTTAATGCTACTGGTCCAGTGTTACCTGTATTTCGACGAAAGTATCCGCTTTCCTCTGAATCAGATGTAGACAGGTCAGCGAAAACTGTTACATCAAAATCATCCCCTAGTGATAACATTTCGAAGAAACCACTTAAACAAACCCAAAGCAGCGACACAGACGAAGAAGGTGACGAAGGAGAGGTGGTTTCAAGTCCGGCTTCACTTGGTACATCTAACTATACAGAGTGTACTACCTCTGCAACGGAATGGTTAGGTGTTACCACTAATAGTAGGTTGCGAGCTCAAAATCCGAATGAGTTTAAAGTTTTTTTTTTATTTTCATTATTTTAGGTGAGGAATGCAGTTACAGCTCGGAATTGGACAATTCAGATTACAAACAGTTATCCGAAGATGAAGGATATGACATGGATTTCACTCCGACGACTATACTCAATCCTCATGGAAACACCGATAGAAGTAAGTAATTCCCGAACAGCAAATGAAATTAGCAAAGTTAATGGATTTGTTTTTAGTCAGCTGCACCGTTTGGGAGCACAGGGAAGTAAAAAAGGCCCAAATGTCAGTTTTGGATATATCTTCGTGTATTATTGAACGTGTAGAAGCAATGCCCGAAACATGTGATTACATATATTTTGGTGTTTGTTTTTCGATCCTACTCTCGACGATTCCTTCTGTGGGCCGCTTGTGTGAGGTACCGAAAGCAAGTTCAGTTTGCAAGATCTTTTTCTAACCGTTATTTGTTTTTAGAAAACAATTGATTCCGAAGACACAGAAATCAACTATTTGGATTTACCAATGTTGCTTTGGGAAAAAGCTTCGTTTTCCTTTGTTGCAATTCTACGCTTTGCTTTTGGCAATTCTCAATGGGAGCGAGCACTATTAGTTATTGGTTTTATGCAGCGTTTGCTTCTAACTTTGATATTTTTTATGCTGTTTGCTGTGGCCGAGAGGACTTTCAAGCAGAGGTAAGTTGTCAATCACTAATAATAATATTTTTATTCCTTCTAATAATTTGCTTGTGATGTCATCTTTCTCAAGGTTTCTGTATGCCAAGCTCTTCTCTCATTTGACGTCTTCAAGGCGTGCACGAAAGTCAGACCTGCCTCATTTTCGATTGAATAAAGTTCGCAACATCAAAACATGGCTTAGTGTGAGGTCCTACTTAAAGGTAAATTCAATCAGTTTTTCTTTTGGTGTGAAACAATCAGTAACTTTTTTCTTAAATCAAGAAACGCGGACCTCAACGCTCCGTAGACGTGATCGTTTCTGCAGCTTTTCTACTAACACTTCTTTTGTTAGCATTTTTGAGTGTAGAATGGTTAAAGGACTCAGTTCACTTGCATTCGCATCTGAATCTAGAAGCCCTAACGTGGTCTACATTTATGGGTATTTTTTTGTTGAGATTCATGACACTGGGAAATAAAATCAACAGGAAGTATAGAAGTGTTTCCGTTTTGATAACCGAACAGATAAATCTATACTTGCAGGTGAGCTAACGATTATTTATCCCGGAAGATCTTGCATACTAATAACAAATTCTTGTTCTTTTTAAAAAAAAAACAGATTGAGCAAAAACCTAAGAAGAAAGACGAGCTTATGGTGTCAAATAGCGTTTTGAAGCTAGCTGCAGATTTGCTAAAGGAACTGGAGTCACCCTTTAAAATTTCGGGACTAAGTGCAAATCCTTACTTGTATACTACAATAAAGGTTGTTATTTTGTCAGCTCTGTCAGGGGTTCTAAGTGAGATGCTAGGATTTAAATTAAAATTACATAAAATTAAAATCAAATAGATTTGCTAGTACAAAATTATTGATGTATAATGAATGTTAGAAAGTTTATTAAAAATCAATTTATTTATAGGTGTATAAATAATGTTGTTTTAAGTATTTAACAGTTAGCCCTGTGGATAACTTAACTATCACTACGTACTTCATATATCCCCAAACAAACCACTTCTTGGCCAGAAATTGAAGATTTCTATACAAAATTTGTGATAACCCAAAATTGTATACTTTGAGTGACAATATCTGAAAAAATTTGAATAAGTTGGACGACACGAACCTTTATCGAGAGGGACATGGGACATCTAGGAAAACAATAATTTCAATGAAGACGGAATTAGAAACCCCTTGGAATCTCTTTATTCTATAGGTGATTGTTAACTGTGCTTTTTTTTGTCGCATTTGATACTAAACTTTCATTTGTATTTAGTATTTAGCATGTATGGCATTATTGTCTTGACTTTGATTTAGAATGGACAAAAGTTTTTTCTAATCAAACACTTTTTATTTAACACTTCTGCACTGTTGTACTGTTGAATTCAACAGGGGGGTTTACATGAACGATGATGGTTGTTTGGTCATGTAAACAGCACTAAACTTTACGAAAGAGGATGTTTACAACATTTTCGACAGCCATCAATGTTGAACCATCTTAACGTGATCTTAACGAAGAAATAACTGCTGGAATGAAAAGTTGGATCGACTACAACAAAATTTTGTATATCCAACCGTTTAGCGTTTCTAAATTGTTCCTTTCGTTTTGTTTCTAGTTTAAAAAATTGCGGCCAAAACTTATTTCGCCATCATGCGTAGTTCTTTTCGTAAATTTGAAAATACTGGGGCCGAATTGCCGCACACGTGATCTAGTCTTTCATCAGTATTTGAACGAATTGAAGTCCATAAATGAACAGCGGGTAGATGTTGTGTAATAAAGACCGAACTTTGAAAGTGCCTGTCCAGACGGGTTATGCTGTTAACGTTATGCTGTTAACACCTAGTGTCCAGACGTTGTTATAATTCCTCACACAAATTCTCCATTTTGTGTTGGAAATTGTATTGAAAAAAGCATAACGTTATGAGCATAACTCGTCTGGACACGACAAGTGTACTGCTTATAATTTCATTTTGCGCATCCAGCTTCTTTCTTCCTCACCCCTTTTGCCCAGAAACGACCGATATAACGTTATTGGAATAACACGTGTGGACAGGGACAAAGAAAAATAGTACTCACTCGATCACTGATGCGGTAGCTCGAACCCTGATGTTGGATATCAGTATCGTTGTCCATGGGAACGCAAAGATGTGCGAACAGTAATTTTTTCATACGAGCCATGTTGTTGAGCATGTTGGTCCGTGTAAGCCACGTGTAAACCCTCTATTGCAAAACCTATGTAAATAGCTGTCGCTCGAAGAAGGCGATAGGGTCACTCAACGCATTTAGTTTCAGAAGGTTTAACTTTTTTCGGCAGAAGTTAATCATGCTTATTTTGACATTCTATTCGAATGAAAGTTTAGTCGAATTCTAAAGAAGTGCATTTTGAGACTCGAATGATTCGAAATTTTACCAGCCTTATTTATAAACCCATAATAGGGAGTGAATAGCGCTATGTTCCTCTTATAATATCTCTGAACAGAAAAACGTATTTATAAAACTTTTTGAACGTAACATAGAGGTAGAATATGCTGAACGCCGATTTAGGTAGTATAGCGACTGAATAGGTTTTTGTCATCGCTACTGTGAAATGACAAGGGAATGTTAGTACGCCGGCGGATACATAGATGGCTTTCAGAGAATTATATTATAGATTATAGATAGGTAAGATATACTCATCATAACTATAATGGTTTATAAATAAGAATTTATTCAACGAAGAATAGAGTGCTACTCACTACATAACTAGACCCCCGTCAACTTGGCAGCGCTATAACACGAAATTCGATTTTTTTTATGCAAATAATTTGGAAAACATTTGGAAAAATTTGGAAAATGGTTTTCACAATTTGGAAAAGTCCCAAAAAAAAGTTATTAACAATTTAAAATTTGGCGTATACTTGGCAGCGCTAGCAATGAAATTCAGAAATGTTGGTGTCAATCGATCGGGGACAATTTGGAAAAATTTGGAAAACACTTTTCCGAATTTGGAAAACGGTAGTTTTGCTAAAAAATGCAAAAAACATAATACTGGTGAGCCGCTGTACCTTTTTTTATAGGAAAATTGAGTTTTTACAACTAAAACGCTAACAACTTTTCCTCTATACTTTTCTAAATTACAAAACTAGTTTTTTTAGTTTGCAAAAAGCTTGATTGAATTTAGGAAACCAAATCAGTTCATGAAATCTGTGATTTTGGTACTATTTTAAGTCAAAAATATTTTGTAATGCGTTTTCTAATGGAAAATTGAATCTTTACAACTAAAATGCTAATAACTTTTTTTCTATACTTTCCCAAATTACAAAATTAGTTTTTTTAGTTCGAAAAGAGCTTGATTGAATTAAGAAAATCAAAACAGTTCATGAATTCTGTGACTTTGGTACTATATTTTAGTCAAAAATATTTTTAATGCGTTTTTTTAATGGAAAATTGAATGAAATCTGTTACTTTTGACTAAAAAAGTACCAAAATCACAGATTTCATGAACTGTTTTGATTTCCTAAATTCAGTCGAGCTCTTTTCGAACTAAAAAAACTAATTTTGTAATTTGGGAAGGTATAGAAAAAAAGTTATTAGCATTTTAGTGGTAAGGATTCAATTTTCCATTAAAAAACGCATTACAAAATATTTTTTACTAAAATAGTACCAAAATCACGGATTTCATGAACTGCTTTGGTTTTCTTAATTCAATCAAGCTCTTTTCGAACTAAAAAAACTAATTTTGTAATTTGGGAAAGTATAGAAAAAAAGTTATTAGCATTTTAGTTGTAAAGATTCAATTTCCCATTAAAAAACGCATTACAAAATATTTTTTACTAAAATTAAAGATTTCATGAAATGTTTTGGTTTTCCAAATTCAATCGAGCTCTTTCTGAACTAAAAAAACTAATTTTGTAATTTGGGAAAGTATAGAAAAAAAGTTATTAGCATTTTAGTGGTAAAGATTCAATTTTCCATTAAAAAACGCATTACAAAATATTTTTTACTAAAATAGTACCAAAATCACGGATTTCATGAACTGTTTTGGTTTTCCAAATTCAATCGAGCTCTTTCTGAACTAAAAAAACTAATTTTGTAATTTGGGAAAGTATAGAAAAAAAGTTATGAGCATTTTAGTGGTAAAGATTCAGTTTTCCATTAAAAAACGCATTACAAAATATTTTTTACTAAAATAGTACCAAAATCACAGATTTCATGAACTGTTTTGGTTTCCTAAATTCAATAGAGCTCTTTTCGAACTAAAAAAATTAGTTTTGTAGTTTGGGAAAGTATAGAGAAAAAGTTATTAGCATTTTAGTGGTAAAGATTCAATTTTCCATTAAAAAACGCATTACAAAATATTTTTGACTAAAATATAGTACCAAAGTCACAGAATTCATGAACTGTTTTGATTTTCTTAATTCAATCAAGCTCTTTTCGAACTAAAAAACTAATTTTGTAATTTGGGAAAGTATAGAAAAAAAGTTATTAGCATTTTAGTTGTAAAGATTCAATTTCCCATTAAAAAACGCATTACAAAATATTTTTTACTAAAATAGTACCAAAATCACGGATTTCATGAACTGTTTTGCTTTTCCAAATTCAATCGAGCTCTTTCTGAACTAAAAAAACTAATTTTGTAATTTGGGAAAGTATAGAAAAAAAGTTATTAGCATTTTAGTGGTAAAGATTCAATTTTCCATTAAAAAACGCATTACAAAATATTTTTTACTAAAATAGTACCAAAATCACAGATTTCATCAACTGTTTTGGTTTCCTAAATTCAATAGAGCTCTTTTCGAACTAAAAAAATTAGTTTTGTAGTTTGGGAAAGTATAGAGAAAAAGTTATTAGCATTTTAGTTGTAAAGATTCAATTTTCCATTAAAAAACGCATTACAAAATATTTTTTACTAAAATAGTACCAAAGTCACAGAATTCATGAACTGTTTTGATTTTCTTAATTCAATCAAGCTCTTTTCGAACTAAAAAAACTAATTTTGTAATTTGGGAAAGTATAGAAAAAAAGTTATTAGCATTTTAGTTGTAAAGATTCAATATTCCATTAGAAAACGCATTACAAAATATTTTTGATTTAAAATAGTACCAAAATCACAGATTTCATGAACTGATTTGGTTTCCTAAATTCAATCAAGCTTTTTGCAAACTAAAAAAACTAGTTTTGTAATTTAGAAAAGTATAGAGGAAAAGTTGTTAGCGTTTTAGTTATAAAAACTCAATTTTCCTATAAAAAAAGGTACAGCGGCTCACCAGTATTATGTTTTTTGCATTTTTTAGCAAAACTACCGTTTTCCAAATTCGGAAAAGTGTTTTCCAAATTTTTCCAAATTTTCCCCGATCGATTGACACCAACATTTCTGAATTTCATTGCTAGCGCTGCCAAGTATACGCCAAATTTTAAATTGTTAATAGGGGTATTCATGCATCAGCGTAAAACCCGCGTAAACCGTGTAGTCTGTGTAAGTTTACCAGATGGTAAAAGAACTGTAAAATTTTGTATGGAAAATGTTTTACACAAATTTGGTAAAACTACGCAACGAATTCAATGCGGAAACGAGATGGTAAAACGTGTAAAACTACACAAAAGTCTTTTTTGACATTTCGAAAGAAACGTTTCAGTTAAGTTGAACATAGAAGTAGGTACTTTTTATCAAACAAAAAATAAAATATAAAAGTATTACAAATAAATATGGAAATGAGCGGAGTAAGTAATTAAAAACAAAGTTTTGAAGTTTCTTACACCACTTACACAAAGTAGCTTAAAGGGGTACTCATGCAAAGTCTCGCGTAAAGTTACATACTTACACAAAACGTGATCTTACGCCGAAGCATGAATACCCTTAATAACTTTTTTTTGGGACTTTTCCAAATTGTGAAAACCATTTTCCAAATTTTTCCAAATGTTTTCCAAATTATTTGCATAAAAAAAATCGAATTTCGTGTTATAGCGCTGCCAAGTTGACGGGGGTGTAGTGAGCAACTTTATTCCATAAACTCCATTTACCAGCCATCCCTGTTGTTCACTTCTGAAAGTGATTTATCGTTGTTCATTAATCGTTGTTTTTTCCCTTGTGCGATGTCTTGCGATGTTTTGCTAAAGTGAGTATAAGCCGCGTTTTATTGAAAATTTTCTATGTGCACTTATGTACACTTTCAATAAAACGATTTTTTGGTTTATATTCACTTCGGACGTCACTTTCAATTTTCACTTTCAGTGTTGGCACCCTTTGCAATTGTTCTAAGGATAAGAAACATTAAAAATTTGCATTCTAAGGATATAAATGCATACCTTTTACTTTCCATTTGTATTTTTCTCTATTTAATTCTCGATTCTCAATTTATTTGCCGCATTTCAACTTTTTACTTTCGAGGTAAACAAACAAATGTCACTTTAATTTTTTTTCGCAATGGCTGTGTTCAATTATGTCGTTTTCCATTGGTCGTTCGGAAGCCTTCTGAACGCTTCTCAAACCGTTCCATTGGCATCAAATGACAGTTCCTCTCCTCGAAAAAAGAGAAATTTGATTCTTGATTTGAAGAAGGAAGCGAAGCCAGAAGCACTCACACTGAAACACTGTTGACGTCAAAATTGACAAATATCATTTGACACCTCTAAAAATTGAAAAAAAGTGACCTGAAAACAATTATTAATTAATTAATTTTGTGAGATGAGTTCTAAAAACATATTAAGACATATTCCTGTGGTTTTAAGTGAATTATGAAAAAAATTAAAAAAGTGAATGAAAAAAAAATAGCGCTCGACGTTTCACACCGATACACAATACAAGCAACGAAACATCAAAACAAATAAAAGTGTTACTTTGGCATCCCGGATCGGAGAGTTTTTCCGGATTACCAATGGAAAACGACATTAGATTCATTTTGTGACTCATGTTTTTGGTTGCCTTGGTTCTGATGTTCTTATGTGTTCTGTCTGATGTTCTTTTTTTCTGACCGATTGCGAAACTTCCCTTGTGTGTGTGTGTGTGTGTGTGTGTTAGTAACTGCGTGTCTATTTATGTCCCCACTAAGTCACCACCTGACTCTTCTATTAGCCATTAGGTGTGTTTCTTTACTGAAAATTCGCACGAAATGCACCGAAATTCGGCGAAAGTCAGTCTAATCCCGTTCCGATTTTTCGTAGCAGTGCACAAAAAAGAGAGTGCTCTCGAGAGAATAAAAAAATTTCCCCGTCCTGCGAATTTCCGGCACCAAAATTTCTGTGGACAGAAATCGTGCACAGCCAAAACAAATACAAAAACTGTCAAACAGACGTTTTTCCAAGTGTTGCATTGCTGCGAATGGTTTGTTCAAGGCGTTTCTTTACTTTTAAGACAATTACGCTCTTTAATAGATTTTCTGAAAGAATTTTACAACCACTCCTTAAAAAAAAAATTTCTGTGCACAAAAAGTAAAGAAACAGACTTATTCAATCTGTTGTCGAAAATCAGAAATATGAACGAACACAACCCAAAGACTGCCAACCTCTGGGTGCCAAAAAAAGAAATTTACCAACCATCCCTGTGTGCAGTTAGCTTACTGCGATATTTATGTGCACTTAGGCTGTTGACATAAGGAGTTGTTGTTTTCCCATGAGCGATGTTTTACTGAAGTGTACATAAGTGCACATAGAATTTCGATAAAACGCGCCTATAGATTCCCAACAAAACTCGACTGATTGTGTTTGTTTTTCTTCAAAATTATTAGTCAAAGTGGCAATACCCTACCGCAATACATCCCTGTATTACCAACTCTGAATTTTAACTATTATCACCCGCCCTTATAAGGTTTGGCATTACTTTTCATTGGATTGACAGCACTGAAAAATTTGACAGTTTAAAAAATAGCAATCGACATGCTTGCTATCTCTTTCAAACATTATCATCATTCCGGCTAGCGTTGAAATAAAAAATACGAAATCCAAAATTTGTTTTTGTTCGCCGTGTTGTTTTTTCAATCATCTTCTTCAACAGTCGAGCCTTTTATATCGAAGTGGAACGTCGGTGGATGTTGCCGCGACCGTAACTACAAAAGTTGAAAGAAAATATAAGAAAAAGAATAATCAAATAAGTTCCAAATTTAATTGTCTGAACGTTCAAATGAATTAAGCTAAGACGGAAATCACGATATAAGTAGAAAGCATCCTTCGCTGGCGTTGTACGCAATCAAGTGTTGTGCAAAGCAAAATAAGAAGAAGAGCAAAAGTCTCGCCACAAAACCCATTTTTTTTAACGACCAGCGTTTAGTGAGTCCTTCATTCGGATAAGGATAGCTAACGAAGATCGAGGTGTTTTTTCTTTTATCTGTATGTGGTTTGTGTAGTGTCAAATTTGTACACTTGTCGCTTGTCGGTCCCAAGTTTTTCTGAAAACTTTTGCAGGTATCGAGTCATTGTTTCATCATTCAACAAATATGCTTGAGGAGCTTGAGGATTATTCTCCAGCTGAGGAGCACACCTACTACGATGGCAGTCGGGCTTTCACATGGTTAGCTGACCTATGTGGACTTTCAGTAGATCTGGTAAGTGCAGTCTAAATTGTGTACATATACGATGCGCCTTAGTTGCCAAATAAAAAAGAAAAAATTGATTTCACTGCTAAGACCACATCTCTCTCCTTAATTGGGGTGGAGGCCCCCGCGCCCGTCCAAAGGTGGTTGCTGAAGCAACACCATCATGCCGCATAATTTGACATATATTATCTCGCCACCACAAAATACATGACGCTGCAAATCGTCCGATTGGCGTTGTTCACATTTCTTCCTCCATCTCCCTGTACAATTGTAAAAGATGTCCGCGACCGAATAGCCATGTTTGATTTGAAGTGTAGGCGTATCGGTAGCAATGGCAAGCAAAATGACGGACGATTATATTTATTTTCGTAGGCATCCGTGCCAAAGATAGTTTAATTCAAAACAAAAAGTTTTAAACAAGAATCAGATGGAGTGATTTTTTGGCAAACAAAGGGCAACCTTGCAGTGTGGGCCTGCTGGTGGGTCAACAATAGATAGGGAGATGATTTGGGTCATTCACATAAACGTCGATGAAAAATCGCTGACATCATGATCGCAATCGTTTTGTGCTATTCTGGTTCGTCTTTGTTTTGCTCTATGAGAATACCTCTGTGCATTGGTTTTGGTGGAGTCGCACATTTTTATTGAAATTGGAAAGAAGAAGAAAAAACAAAATAAAATGTTCAACTGTATGTGTTGTGGAAGAACGGGAAGGTCGGAGGCAGCATGGCGCGTGGTGATCTCTGATACTTTTTCAATTAAGACGATGATGAATAAAAAAATTAGTAAGTAGGTAGGTATATACTTTTTCGTTTGCATGTGATGCCAATTGAGATTTGCGACGTTTGGTTTGGGGCTTCGTTACGCAAGCAAATCGATTGATTAAATTGAATAAATCAATTTCGGGTGATCTAGAGCCAAACACTGGCATTTGAATGTGAGCATCATCAATTATAGTACAGATTCATGTAGACCTTCAGCTATGTAGTAGTGAGTAGCTATTGTGATGATGATGAAAGGAATGAAAAGAAGCGAGTTCCACTGGTATTTTAGAAGAGATGGCATTTTGACTATGAGTTTTGATCATCAACCTTATGAATACCAATTAGGTACCTACCTATCTACCTGTCAGACTAAAGCTCACATCAAATTTTTGACTGTGATAGCTGGTGGTGAAAGGCCTGTTTCTTAAGTTTTTAAATTGTTGTTGTGCAAATGATTCAAAATAGTATGGTTGTTAAAAAGGAATGCCACTTACAAAGAATTCTGTGAAAGTATAGAAACACTCAGTGAAACTAGTCGACTTGCCAAAGCCCTTCAAAGGAGCAAGGTAAACAAACTAGAAACACTCAGGAAATCAGACGGTTCCTATACCGAGTCTAAAGCAGAGACACTCAGTCTTATGCTGGAAATTTATTTTCCAGGAAACCAGGTATCAATCGGACCACAACAATCTATTTCCCGTAGACCAGGTGAATCCGATAAATCCACTTGACGTAGCTGGTACACGTCATCGTTGGTTGTCACTGACGAGGCCATCAAATATGCCGTGGTATCTTTTAACAGCTTCAAGAATTTTGCAGGAAAGTATAAACCTTTTGCTTCCTAATTTGAAAAATTCCATGGTAGTTTAGCTCTAGCGTATATACCAACTCCATGGCAAAGTGTTAGAGTCGCTTTCATACCAAAAATTAGTAGGCAAGACTACTCACTCTCCAAGAGCCTTAGACCCATCAGTCTTACCTACTTCCTGCTTAAAACGCTGGAAAGAATGGTTGAGATTTACATTCGTAAAACATCACTCCAAATACACCCTCTGTCGCATAACGGGGAATATCGCACTCTCTAATTAGAAAAAGATTTTGGTGTCATTTTTATTTCTAATACGGCGATGGCTAGTGTGAAGCAGATAATTAAGAGCGCTATGATCCCTTCGAGATCACTATGCTCGTTACGCTGGACAAGTGAACAAGATTTATTTGTTCATAAAGTTGAGCCACATAACGATACTTATTGTCGAGGCGATTCATATTTATCTGATGTTTATGATCCATCTAAAAGCACCGTAAACTTGTTTCTCCTCTGAAATAGAAATACACCATAAGTAAAGCCTCTGCTCATATCACACAATTGTATCATGTCTGTAAATTCCCTGAGTCAAAAATACAGTTTTAGTGAAAAACTCAAAAGGAACCGCTTAGCAGCAAAAAAGTCTACTGGGACGGTCGCAATACTTTGTTAACAATTTAACTGACCGCTATGGTTCCTTGATAATAACCTAAACTTCTGTATAGATCTATCTGATAACAAATATAAAGCTTGATCTTTCAAGTCCTGGGAATACCCAGTGGCTGTCACATAGAGCTCTTTTTTTTTTTTTTTTTTAAATGCCTTAACTTAACCTGAATATCAAACCGAGTGTTTTAAGCTCTGGGATTACCCTCACCTCGCCCTTCCATATTAGCGGCGAGTCGAGTAACCGCTACTGCCAGCCGCTGATCAGCTTTGTGTGAGCACGAAATTCACCACACTCGCTGGCAGCTGGCGAGCAATTAGCAGCGGCTGGTAAAGTTGAATGTGTTCAACTTCTGGCTGCTAGCAGGCTGGCAAAATAGAAAAGTACTAGGTCTGTTTCTTTACTTTCTGTGTAAAGTTTGGGAAAAAGCCCGGGAAAAGTTTGGACTCGAGCTTTTTGATGTTGTTTTTGTAATCTCCATCCGAAAATGAAAAGTAAAGATACGCATTTGGGATGTGAGTAAAGATACAGACCTAATTTGTGCATATTGAGTAAAACCAACGGCTGTGTTTTTTTATGTATTCATACAACAAGAACTAAGAAGTGACTTGCAAAAAGTATTGATAATCCAAAAGAAAAATCAACTCCAACGGGTTATTGAGTTTCCTCATAGCTTGAATCTATATTTTGCTAGAGTTCTAGCAACATTTTTGTTATTCCACATCTTGTCTCTTTCTCATTGAGCAAAGATTTATAATGAATTTTAGTGATCCTTTGAAATCCCTTTGATTTCCTTCGAATCGAGAAGAAAAAGAAGATATCTTAGGTTTGTTCGTTGAAGCCCTAGGGTCGCCCTGGGGTCGCCACTAAGCGTTTTTTGAGAAACCTAAAGTCGCCCGGAATGTCAAATAGAGTGTTTTTTGAGTCCTAGGATTGACATAGGTTTCCCATCAACTCTAGCTTTTTGCTGTGGCGAGTTGAGGGCTGTCAAATGGCATGTATTTTTTTTAATGACAGGGATGTGTGGTGATTTGTGGTTTAGCGTTTTTTGAGGACTGGAAAACCTGGGTCAACCCTGGGGAAAGTTCAACGGACGGACCTCTTGTAGCCCACTTAGAAGATATCGGGTATCAGGTTTTTCAATAAGAGCGGTTTTGGATATCAATGAAATTCTTTATTCTTGTGAAAGTACGTTCGATGCCATTATGTTTGGAACTCGATTTTTTTTTTTGCATGACCGCCACGGGCACGCTTGCAGAAGTCCAGACGCTGAACTCAATTTTCGACGGTTTTAAAGCATAAATCGGCCGTTTCTGCTGCAGTTTCACGTTCGATATTCGTACGAAGTTCATCAATCTTCGCTGGCTTGTTGGCATAAACCATAGACTTGACGTAGCCCCACAGGAAATAATCTAACGGCGTCAAATCGCACGACCGTGAGATAACACGTTCTCCAAACTTGGTTTCCAATAAATTGATTGTGACATTCGCTGTGTGGCTTGTGGCGCCGTCCTGTTGGAACCACATGTCCTCCAAGTCCATATCATCCAATTGGGGCCAAAAATATTCGGTTATCATAGAGAGGTTGCGATCCCCATTCACAGTAACGTGCCGGTCTTGATCATCACGGAAGAAGTACGGCCCAATAACGCCGCCGCCGCGCCGCGCCGGCCCATAAACCACACCAAACCGTAATTTTTTCGGGATGCAATGATGACTCATGGAGTATATGTGGATTGCTGCCTGACCAATACCGCATATTTTGTTTATTGACGAAGCCATTCAGCCAGAAATGAGTCTCTCATCGCTGAAGATGATTTTTCGATGAAAATCCGAATCATTTTCAAGTTGTTGCTCAGCCCAATTCTCGAACATACGACGCTTCTGGTGGTCAAGCGGTTTCAGTTCTTGTGTCAATGTAATCTTGTAAAGATGTAGGCCAAGATCTTTTCGCAAAGCCACAACGACGTCACAAAGATACCCAATGCTTGAGAACGACGTGTGAGAGACACATTTGGGCTTTCTGCAACTGAAGCCTCAGCGGCAGCAATATTCTCGACACTCCGGGCACTTCTTTGTCTCACTGGCACGAAAACATTTTGTACTGTGCCTGTGGACTCAAATTTTTCCAATTGACGCTCAGTTGTTGATCTGCTAGGATGATTAGAACGACCATAAATTGGACGTAGCGCTCTTGACGTTGAGGCAACTGTCTCCGAATTTCGGTAGTAAATTTTAATAATTTCGAACCGGTTTTGGCTCGAATATATTTCCATGGCAAATCTTACTGAAGAGAAATGTCAAAAAAAGCGACAAGAAATATGGTGTCGTTTGCTGTCCCTGTCGGTCTACTTTTGTAGCGTCCCTGTTAAAAAACCCTTTACTTACCTGTACCTGGAGTCGAATTACAGCATCAGTGATCGAATGAGTAAGTACTATTTTTGTTTCATCTGTCTGCTATTCATTTATCGATTTCAGTTTGTTCAAATACTGATGAAGTAATGCCAAAAACACATTATTCAGTCACGTATTACTCGGTCACGTGTGCTATAATTTTGCGAATTTTTACTGACGACACACTTAGTATCTATTTATTAAAATTAATGCTACTTTAAAATATAGAAAAATACGGGAATGGCAGCAATTCTTTGGAAGCATCTCGAAGAAAAATCAATTTGCTGTGTCTTCATAGTTCAGTACTGGATTCGCTCCCACAAGGATGAAATATAGTCTAAGTTACTGAAAGAAAATGTAGCATCCAAACGCTGAAAGAATTTTTGAAGTATGTCCAGTAGTTTTTTACTTCCCGTCGTTCCTGTAGGAATATGAGGATGTAGTATAACCTTTAGCCTATTCCAGGCTCCAGAGTATCTCTGTACTATAGTTCATTTAAATCGGTTCAGTAGTTTAGGCGTGATGGCGTAACAAACAAGCTTACTTTCTTTATCATATATATAAAATTCTCGTGTCACGGTGTTCGAACTTGAACTCCTCCGAAACGGCTTTACCGATTTTTACCAAATTTTATATGCGTATTCAGTAAGTCTGAGAATCGGCTACTATCTATTTTTCATACCCGTAAGTGATAAGGGCCATCTACCCTTAACATTGTTTTTTTAATTTACACTGTGACACGAGAATTTTTTATTTTTTTTTCTAGCTTTCTGTGGGAACAACGCTTTGAATAAGTTTGACCCGAGCAACGCCGGGCGGGTCAGCTAGTCATCTATAATATTATGTGATTATATTATACCTAATTATAGTAATGATTTGAAAAAAGTTACCTTGTAAATAATATACAGAAATAGTGTTCAAAATTTCAAAAGGATCGGTGCAGTAGTTTTGAAGTTAGGAGGGTCAATCGGTGAAAAAGTAAGTTTTAGAAAAAACGCTTTATACCTGCCAGGTTACAACAGCATGTTCAGGTTGAGCCGGTATAGAAATATTCATAACGGCATCAATTTGGCTCCGATCGCCTTGAAACTTTTACACAATTATCTTGATACATTATGCCTTAATTTAAAAAATAGAAAAAAAGCAAAAATATTCTCATATTTCCATTTTCGTCATCCATCAGTGAGTTCTTCATCTCTCGAATGAAATTCCGCTCGATTACTGATGAGCAAATGTCCGATCGTATGAGTCAGGTAATTCAGTCGCATATCACTCAGTAACTGATGTTCGGCCTCTGATATAAAAAAAAATATAAATTGTAAAATAGTGCGTCGCAAAAAAGCTATGGAAAACCTCGGGCGTAACGCATTTCAACAATATACAATTTTATGTCAATTTCTATTGCTCTTGCAGGACTTGTCAATTCCTTGCGAAAAGAAGGTACCCGTGAAAAAACATTTCTTTGCTGATGATTCTGGGAATCGAAACACGAACCTCCCACACGTTACAGGCAGACATGCCAACCATTACGCTACGGCCACGGTTTCCACTTACCAAAAAAATATGTGTCCAAAAATGAAAATAAAAATGACCAAACGTAGCTTGAAATTACCAAAACTATGTTTGATTCCTATGAAGAAAGAAAAGAAGCGCTTGTTTAAGGAAATATATAAATTTCATGACAGTATAAGCTTCAGAGTTTGCACCAAAAGTTAAAAAAATTCATGTACGGGTGGAAAACCAAGTAAAGACCACCAAGCAAAACTTAGCAATAGAACCGCACTCATTTCTGAGGATCTAGAAAAGTTACTTACATATCTAGACTCAACTTAGACGATTATAAGGAATATCATAATTTTGATCAGAAGAAATTAGGGTCGCAAACTCGTATGTTAGCTCAAATAAAAAAAAAACTGAATTTGCAGACGGTCTCGACCCCAAAATTTTTTTGGAAGCTAGAGATTAGCTTGAAAGGAGAGTGCACCAGCTGCATGATTTAGTCGGGAGAAAGCATGTTCAATGAATGGAAAATCTATCAATTGCCCTAACTATAGAGGAATACTCCTCTTTAACATCAGATGCAATGTCTTGTCTATGTGAACGTCTGGAAACTCCCCACGTCAACAAATTCCTACAGCACACGAAAGATCTTGGAAAAAACCTGCATATGACAGTATAGACAGAAACAAGCTGTGCAGCATTATGTCTAGCTTCCAAAAAATCTTAGTTTTCGGTTCAGATTTAGTCACAACAGATTTGAAGAAAAGCACGTGAAATTTGAAATCATGCTACCTGAATTCTCCCCATCAAAATCCTAGTTCTACTTCAGGGCGAGCCCAGAACTCAAAAAACACTTAGCTAAGGATAAACTGAGGTTTTTCAAGAGAACTCATTGCGGCTACCCCAGAGCAATCGGTGGGTTTGAACGAACGAACTTATTGATGCACTTTTTACATAATTCGATAAGATAACTGATGTCGTATACATTTCATTTTTAAGAACCTAAAAACTGAAGCGTTTCTCTTATTTCATTTTGTTGACAAAATGACCAAATGGAATAAAAAGTGACCGTGTGACCAAGTGAAAAAATAATGACCAAATTTGGACATAAATGACCAAACTGGCAACCGTGGCTACGGCACAATTTAAAGAAAATGGACTTGTGATTTTAAGAAATATATCAATCAAGATCGTGCGACCCAGTTGGGTACCTTATTCTATTTATAGCAGTGTTTATAAATTTTCTGAATCACGTGTTTTTTTGTCAAGTTTGGATGATACAATCTAAAATCCAACTAAAAACAATTACTCACGAAATCTACACGAGTAAATAGCTAGACAAACTCAATGCCGAATCGAGATCAACAATAAACAAGCTAAATCAATAAATTGTGATCCGTCACTTATTTGGAATTTCATTAAAATTTTCTATTCGGTTTGACTACAGCCATGTTTTTGCCCTGAGAGAGTGTAGGTTCAGATCGAGTAATAACAAACCGAAATGCTCATAGACCAAAGATATTTAAAACAAAAAAAATAAAATAAAAACCGGCTCACCTTATTCTGCGCTTTAACTCAGTTCAAGCGGTTTGGTGCACGATTTTTATATTGATTCATCACTGATCGAGTTTGAGGCAAACGTAATCCAGCACACGTGTGTCTAGCTCTTGTACTAATTTGCCTTTGTTTAGGTTTTTGTTGTGGATGTAATTGAGAAATCACGACAAAAGAGAAAAACCTTTGCCACACGGCATCTATCCAGATAAGCTGATTCTACAAGCACAACTTTATATTCGGATTTGAAAATCCAGTTTTGAGATACGAAAATAGAGTGGTGTTTGCGATTTCTCAAGCACAACACACAGATAAATATGCTGTGACGATGTAAACAGGAGGAAATTGCAAGACAAGAATAAAAATGTTTGGCTTTTTTTTATAGTTACTATATGGTTGATATATTATATTATGTCTGGTGGACTGTTATTTTCAAACGAACGTTCGATTTAAACAAATCATTAAAAAAGAAAGAAAGTGTTCAATCCCTTTCCAGCAACTTGGGGAAATAAGGTTATATGGTTAACAATTGTCGTTTCTGGTAAGCGGCACATGACACAGACAAATTTGAAACTCTCATCTTAGCATAAAAACACGCAACTACATAAAAAGGGGAAAAACATTTCACTTCATTCATAACCAGAACCACAGACAGAAACAAGCTCAAAACCAAGGTTATTACTCCTTCTTGTTTGGTTTATTAGCACATGTCTTGTCTAGAAGCTAAATAACTCTAAAAGAAAACAATCTCAAAGAGCTTTTATACTTAATAGTAGGCTTTTGCAAAAACTAATAGGATTTTAAATATCAAAAGCAACTTGACAAAAACAATCCACTTAAGATATATTGCAGCGCCCTCTAAACTCATAAATTCTTTTTATTGTTTAGTCAGAGGTGATTTTGAATGTGTCTCACCCTGTTGATGATTTAAAAGTTTTATATTTTAATGATAAGAACATTTGTCGTTTAAATTGCAAACAGTCTAGGGTATACCTCATTGCCATTGTAAAAAACAAAAGTGGTTAAGGTCAAGAAAATTGTACTCTAACTCAATTAGGAAGGAGACGATCAAGACGAGTTACGTATGCTTTGTCAAACACTTGCGATATCGTTAATCAAGGCTTTTGCGTCTTGTGTTATAAAGTGGTTCTCTTATATTGTTCATACTGTCGTTATTTTTTTATTTTTTTATTATAAGTCAAGAAAAACATAAAAGTTCCACCCCTGGTTTGAGGTTGAGGGTTATTAATGCATTCAAATAGCTTGTTCTTAAAAGTTATTTGTGTTGGAAGACAATAAATATTTCGGCTAAAAGAAATAGAAAATAGCCGTGTTTTTTTTTGAAACGCAGCCAAGTTGGATTTAATTGCTATTACTAAAACAAAAACAAGATTTGTCTGCTGATGAAAGGTAAAGGAAAATGCTGTTGTGGATAGGCTTTTCGGGTATCTAATGTTGTTTTAGTTATTTTTTTCTATAAATCTTAGTATGACTGATGGCTTTCATGTGTTGGGAATCACAGTTGGGGTGAACCTGGGCTTCAACCAACATCGTTCGATGATTACTTCGATTTTTCCAGTTTTGCACTCTAAGTCGGTTGAGGTCTTCTTCCACTTAATTGGGCCTCCTATGACGAGGTCTTTCCCTTCCGCGATTTTCCTGCAATATGCTTTCGAAAACCTGTCGAGCCGGAACTTTGATGTCCATCCGCTCTTTGCGTGTCCCAGCCATCGTAGTCCTAGTCACCCTTCTAGCTATGCCTTTGTCGCGGTGGAGCTCGTACAGCTCGTTGTTGTATATTCTTTTTCACAGATTGTCCTCAAAGATCACTTGGAATATTTTTCTGGAATGATCAAGGGTTTCCTCATCCGCTTTCGATAAGGCCCATGCTGTAAAGCACAGAACTGATAGAACAAGGACTTATAAAAGGTTACTATGGTTTTTTAAGAGATGTTTTTGTTTTTCAGTTGCGTTCTTAACCCAAAGAAGCTAGGTAGACGAAGTTCTGTACTCCCTCGAAATTATGTCTGAGAAGTTTTGTCCAAATCGTAAACGTTCTCTATTCTTGCTTCATGACAGAATATACTTCGTTTTGCCCTCATTACATTATATTAATTGAATTAAAAAATTGAATTGCCGTTTAAGATCATATACGCCTTTTGAAATCATATCGTTGAGGAGGCTTATTTTTCTATAATTGGCGCAATTATGATGGTCTCCCTTTTTTAGGATCGGGCATACGATACTGAGGTTCCAGCATTCATCGGGCATGCCTTTTCCCGACCGTATCATGTAGAATAGCTGGTACATGCTCCTTTCCAACTGATCTCCATCTGCTTTGAAAATTTGGCTTTCATGTATTTCGAACAAAAATCATTGCATTTCGAAGGCTTTGTTGGCAGTGTAGTAAAAGGAAGTGATTGTTTGATTTTTTGCTATATGGTAGAACGATTGTTGTGAGAAGTGGCAGTTTGACTTAACCATAACTTTCGATATACAAATTCAAATTAAAATGAAATAAAACACCTTAAAATAAGTTTCATTATCATGCTATTGGTTTTAAATAAAAGCTGTTCTCATGCCAGTGTTTGTGATGTGCTTTTTTCTCTAGAACTGGGGTATGCTCGTCGGGTCCAGGCTCCAGGGTGCAGGGTCGACCAAAGAAAACACGTAAAACTTCGGTTACGAAAGTCCAATCCTTTTATTGGTCTTAACCTATACTCTAAATTGGTACTTCTCCAACACGGGCTGAGGGCTGAATTCTCATTTCTCGTATTTTTCAGGATGCCTTATAAAATTATCTACACCTAGTGCGTGTGAGTTCTATGGCATGAATGAAAAATATCATGTGACAACAATGGTGTGTGTTTTGGCTGGCGGTAGGGTGTGTATTTGTAACTTCGTTACATGTTTAAAAACGATTTCGGGCTTTTGAGCTTCACAGCTGGTTCGAATGTAGCCTAGTTGGGAGTTGCAATTTTCGACTACAAGCAACTGGGGCGTATATCGACAGTAAGAATTTGTAAGGTTTTTCATTTCAAAATGGCAAAACGTACTGCCCTTAAATATTTCACCAATTGTCAAATTGACAGTTACTGGAAACAAAAAACTCACTTAATGATGTACGCCGATGACCTAGTTGCTCACTGAAAAGGTCCAGAATCCAAGTCAGATAATTCTTTTCCAGTCGCTCGTTCTCAGATGTAGTTATTTAAGTGTTTAAAAAAAGGATAGAGGTGAACACATGTGCAAACAAAATTACATTATAAAGATTATTACCAAAAGTACGCATGCCTACCTCCAAAAAAAATTAGAAAAAGGCCAATTCAATTTCTAGAGCCCCGTACCGACAAACAACCAATTTTAAATCATCATTCATATATTTCAGTACTTCAGTACCGATTATTTATAATTTGCGATATCAACTATCACGCGTATAAATTCACAAACTAATTAAAATCAAGACAAAGAATACCGATCTATCGAATGTCCGTTTGTAGGTTGTTTCCTGATACCGCGATCAATAATCCTCATTTGTTTTGCAAAGAGCTGAAGTTCACTAACACCCCGCATTGATAAAGTAGGCTCCCTAAAACGTGTCAATATGCCATGCTTAACCCATCGATAAAGAAATTAAAAATACTTGAACCTTAAGGTTACTGCTCTCACTAAAGTATAGATCCCTCTATGCTTAACGACGAGTCACACCGCTAACAACTGATGGCGATAACAATTATTTTGTTATTTTCTTCTTATCACTTTTGTTTTTGTTTATTTTTTAATTGATTTCATTAAAATTTAATTAATTTTAAGATGAGAAGGTCTGCTCCACACATTGCTGACAGTACGTATTCAATCTCTACTAAAGTTTTATTTGTCCTATAGATGCTCTTATGTCACTTCAAAGTCTTTATTCAACGATGCGAAGCCGGCCCGAGTTCTTGATAGAAAGTTGCGTGGGTCTAGCTTTTAGATGTTAGGCTGTGTTCTTCTTTTTGGTAGGTAAAGTTTTAGAAGGAAAGAGGGAAATCTTTTGATTTTTTCGTGTCCAATCGCTTACTGATAGACTAGCGTCTTCCGGATACTGTTGGCCTCTTTGTTCTCGCACTCCATTTCCTTGGAGCCTTTTGAGGATGTCAGCGATACAAAGAGGGCAACATCTTCCTCTTTCTTTCATATATTCATCATATCCCCAGAATCCTTATTTCCTTGATTTCTGTACAAACACTGACTGCGTCGTTTCCCTATCTTTTTTGATAGTCTTTATTTCGTTAGCGTTCGGTTTTGTTTTCTTAGAACAAAATTTAAAACTGAGCAACAGATAGATTCCGCTCAATTAGAGCGGGGCGTGCCCTTAGGCTACTGAAAAATTCGTCTTCAGTGTGCGTAGTACCGAATAGTAAATACCTATTATAAATTTCGATGACTTTCTATTTTCCTTTTTCATATTAGCGAAGAAGGGTGCCCTGGGGGCTTTTCACAAACGAAGAATACTTCAGTCAGCGTTTTCCAACCTTGCTCATAGTTCATTAATTGATAAATGGGACGACACAGTTCCGTTGTGATCCATGAACTATTCACCCCAATACAGAGCCTATCCACGTCGTAAGAATTACTGATTATGAATGCCTTTTGCCTAAAAAATAGGCAAAAGGCGCGGTTTTATGCATTATTATTCATATTAATAGAAGTTCATGGTAATACTCCCAACAATTCATTGATTCATGTTCTTGCTCAACTTCCTCTACTAAAGCACCTTTTTTCCCCAACAATGGCTTGGTAAAAGACCTGTTACGCGGGAATTTCGTGTTTCGGATGCCAACAGAAAACAAAAAATGTTTTTCCACGGGTATCGCCTTTCGTGAGGAAGTGGCAGTTCCCCCCTATAGTAAATCCATTGCCATGAAAAGCGCTTTCTCGATTAGCCGTTCTGAATCGACAAAAAAAAACTGTAGGCTCCCTCCATTCTCTCACAAGTCATGGTTGCGAGAATTGAGATATGCCTGGTGTTTTTTTTAAACTAATTGATCTTTTGTTAAGAAATTTCGACATTTTGTGTTAAAAACTAACATTTCCTCGAACACGCGATGGCGAATTCTTTTGTCTAGCATTTAAATTTTATAAAAAACTATCTATCATTTAACTGGTATCACTGGTTACTGATACCAGTAATACCAGTTGATGTCGTATGCTATCAAAAATAACTCGGAATCCTCTATGATTAAATTGTAAAAAAAACGTGCCTGTTATTCACCCTTTATGACAACCCTAAGCTAGAACTTATCAATCAAAAGCAATGTTTGTTGAAGATAAGAAAGATAAGTGAACACATCGTCTATCGAAGTATCTGCACTATAATGATATTAAATTATCTACAACTGGCAAGATATCTTCTTACCAACACACTTTGAAGCACTTGCAAACAAATAATTTTGAATTTGGCATATTAATACTACGTTATCTTGTTGAGTGTAGTATTTCCAGATGTTTTCATTTTTGTTTGGTTAGGTAACTCTTAAATTTGATAAACTGAGTCAGAGGCACTACTCACGCCACTAAAATGATGATTTCACAGTTAAACATACTATTTTTTTTTTTTATGAATGAATGGTAGCGATAGTAAACGGGCAGCTGAATTCGGTAACGCATAGCCCTTTGCATAGCTATATGCGCTTTTTATAATACCTCTGAACAGACAGACGTTGTTTAAACTAAGTCTTGGTTTATTTTCATGATTACGTCTTCAACAAGTCCAAGAGGAAAACTGCAATATAGTTGAATGTCATCTGTGTGTATATGATATTTACAATGTTTCACTGTGTTGGGAAGATCATTTATAAACTAAGGGAAAAACAGAGGCCCAAGTATCGAACCCTGTGGTACTCCACTCTTTGAGTTTGAAAATCTCGAAAATTTATCTTTTTGAAAAACAGTCTGTGATCTGCGAAGATACGAAAAAATAAGCTTGTTGAGGAAATTTAGAACTTTGTTACATAAAATTGTGGATTCAACAAAACCGAAAACCTTTGAAAAGTCGAAAAGAACCAAAAGCGTTACTTTGGATTCTTCTAAGACAAGACGAATACCTTCGGGGACTTTTAATAGCGCCGTTGTGCAGGCGTTGTTTTTTCCAAAGTAGGATTGAAGTGGATTTAGTAGATTCAATTTGTTTTGATAGTTTTTCATTTAGTTAATTGCAATAACTTCAAAATCTTTGGATAGAAAGGCAAGAATCGCAATTGGTATATGTTCGGTGTTCTTGTTGGAGTTTTTCGGTATTATTTGAACACGTTGCCACTCCATGGGGTACAGCTAAGTGCTGATAATTGTATTGAAATAAACAAACGTCTCCCATAAAACAAACAAATTTTTCTTTCTCACTTAGTCGTTTGGAATCGGCAAAAAGTTGTAGGTCGTCATTATATGGTTGAGAGAAATGCGAAAGGCTCGAAGGCTGCCCAAGGTCTAATGCCTATTCGTCTTGTGTACTTTTATTTCAAGAAAAGAATTTATAAATAAGAATTAATGCCAAAATACACAAGAGTCTATTCACTCACCCGTTCAGATTCAATAAATGCGACAGTAGCTGTACATTAAGCTTAAAATTCTATGAAGGAAAAAATGTTTTATTTTGTGGAATGGTTCCTTCAGGAAAAGCAGCACTTAAAATTAAGAATTAATGTGCCTACTTGAGCACATGTTTTTTGTCGAGTATAAACAAAAACGGGTTCATAGCCGCCATCAAGATCAAAGAAAAGCGACTTATGACAGCATTGGAGTAATTACACACGCTAATTGTCTAATTGTACCCACACGCTAGCTGTCTATTTGTTTGGGTTGGTCTTTTTGTCTTTTATACCCATTCATGCTCTCCAAGATTACTTAATTAGGCAAATATATATGTACGCAAATACAGTTCTAGTAAATTAGAACAAAAATCAAAGGGAATATTTTTGAAGACTGCCAAAGTCATTGTTACTAATTAATAAGATAACTTTACTGGGTGCTTTTTTATTGAGTCACAATCACAAATGTGTAAATAAAATCGAGGTACTCCTCCGTACTAAAACAAATACTACGCAAAAAACCTAACCTCCTGATGAAACAGACAAATTTGACTGACGTAAGATATCAACATAACAATAAATCGAAAATCTCATTTCCCGACCTTTGGCTTTAATATTTTGACTGCGCAGATAGTTTTAATTTTGTTGTGAATCAAATTATAGTGATTAGTCATCGAATTTGATCGTACGTTCATGTGAACATTTGTGATGTGTTAAGAAAAAACTAGATAAGGTTTCCACATTTCTATGCTTCACTTGTTCTAACACAAAACAAATTTTTTTCACACACAAAATTACATTGTCTGTGGTTTTTTATTTGCACTGCTTTTTGTGAGAATGTTGATTGAGTAAGACGACAAAGTATAACAATAATGTCACATGTTTTTCTTGAGGACCTTTCGAAATTTTTTTTAATTGGTGTAAAGCTTTGGAAGCTACTGGCTTTGGTTTTTACATTTATGTATAAATATTTTAATAAATAATAATAATTTTGAATTTTCGCATAGGGTTTATCTCAAAAAATGATGATTCAAGTTTTTCTTTGGACAGATTCATGGAAGTGTTTTTTTCCTTATCGTTTGAATACATGGACCGTGAACCGTGAATTTTGAAGTTCAATCCCTTTATATCCAAAATGTTTTTTTTTTGGAATGAGCGATGTTAGTGACAAGATGGGGTATCGTCTTGTACAATTGCGTGCTGTTGTAATGTGTTATTTGTTCTGTGTAGTAATATTGTGGTGTATCAGCCAAATGGTCTTTGCCGCCCGGCTACGATGTATTTACATAATTTGCTTTTGAAAAATTTAGGTAAACTCCATTTTTGTTTTGAAAAAAATGTAAACAAAGCTCTACGTAGATTTTGTTGAGGGGATGATAAATTGTTTAACTTAAATTTTCATTGAATTATGAGTGGTCTTCGATATTTTATTGTTTGAAACTAACGCACATTCTTGATTAAGAGCTTAATTTGTGCTTTTGTGGAAATTTTAATTCATATTTTTCAACTTAAAATTTTGTTTTTGTTTTATTTTTAAACAATTTTGTTGGAAAAGTGGCAATTTCCATACAAAATCCACTTGTTGTGCCCCAGCTTAATTCTACTTTTAGCCGCTACGCGTCGTGATGGCCAGTCCCAGTAAGCTATATTTTTTATGAAACACTCATTAAAAAATTGTCAGTGTCTAACGCCTGTGGAACATATGTGATGGTATAAACATCACATATTAGAAAACAGCGTTTTAGTAAATTAGGAAGATGGATGCGCTCAGTATCTTGCTCAAGGTTCGTTCGGAAAGTATTTTTTTACCAAAACAAATACCCAACGAGAGTAAGATAATGCTGAATGAAAGAAGAAATACTCTTACGTTTATGACGACTCAATTTTCTATTTAGAACTAATAAAGAAAAGCTCTCAAACCATACTTGAGCACCTTCTTAAACTAAGGGGTAAGGGCTAAGCCACCTTCTGAACGTGGCTTGAAATAAAAGTTACTATAAGTTATGTATATGTTGTTGAGTAGTAGAATTGAGATCTACTCAATGTATGACGTAGATGTAAAAAAAGTTAGCTGTCATTTTTTCGTGAAGTGTTGAACAAAAATTTTCTGCGTTTCGCCCAGGTACGGCAGTGGGCTCATCAGTTAGATGCTGCACGTACCCTTCTAAGACGCGAATTGGTTTGGCTTACACCGAAACACTTATAAAGGGTACGTGCAGCATCTAATTGATGAGCCCACTGCCGTACCTGGGCGAAACGCAAACAATTTTTAAGAGTTGTGGTCTTGGATCTTTGATCCTTCCATGTCTTTTGACTTAAATTCAACTCAAAAAACTTTTGACAATAACAAATTCTTTGTTATTGTATTTCTTAAAAAATTTTCTATTTGCGGCTCATAGTTAAATTACCAGCTCTTCACTAGTTTATTTTGAAAAATTGTGTCATATATGTTTTTCAAGTAAGCATGCAATAAATAAAAAAATATTTGTTCAAATTCGTTTAGTGGTGTGATGAGGAAATGGACATTTGCGAAGCTACAGTTTCGGCGAAGGGACATAAGTCCCAACATTAATTTTTAAGACTTATTACCCATTTAAGTGAGACAAAAGTCCATTTATATTCCACATCATCGGGACATAAGTGCGGAATTTTTTTGCCAAAAATTGGACATGTTATTTTCAAAAGCAATGGTCAGCAAAACCTTTTTGGGTTTCCATTAGGCATCTAAATCCTTTTGTAGATTGTAGATCCTTGATACCATTCTCCTAAGTGAGCTTTTTGAATTCTGTTTCGAAGAGTGTTACCAATTTATATTGATTTGTAAAAGGAGCGGCGCGAAAGCGGAAAATGTTTACTTCAATAAATTGAAACATTTTTGCAGATATTTCCTCTGACTTACTATACATTAGCGAGTATGTAGGGGAAGGAATACATTTGAATTTGGAGATTTTACTTCTTATTTCTTTTGCTTGCGACAAAAATTAAAAAATTATTTGTTTTTAAGAATTTGTTTTGAGTGCTTATAAACTACTGGTTTATCGAAAAATTGTTGAGAACAGCCGGAAAGTCACAATATAGCTACAAGAGCTTTTATTTTATTTAAAAAGTTTTATATGACACAATTTGTGGAAGACTTTATTGAAAATGAGATCAATAACTTCTTTTCTGGGTTAGAAAGCATCAACAAAGCAAAGAGAAATAAAGTGAAGCAAATTTTTAAACTTCTTAATTTTCTGCCTCAAATGTTCCATAATTTAAGCAACCAGTTCTCAACCTATCCTTTTTTTCATTATTGTCCCTGTTTTCGTTACATTTTGCATTGGTGTTAACCAGCCAGTGTCTTCTAAAATACAAAATCTCTGAGATAGTTTTGAATACTTATAAACGATGTGTCCTTACATGTAGGTAAGAATCTTCTGCACAGCCTGTGTGACATGGATGTCTCTACGGATCTTATCTTTCGCAGATCGAAAGTTGATATAGTTCACAGGATCATTGATGAAGGACAGACAACCAGTAGCTTTACCATTTTTTCTAGTTAAACCTCTACCGAATTATTGTGATTTGAAACTCGATGAAACGAAAATGCGTCACGATAAAGAAACAAATTCATATAAATGTGTAGGATTAAAGCGGCAGGGGTATGGGATAGCATGTCTATATCTAGTCAAACCTCATTATAAGAAATTTCTCTCTCTAAGTTATCGCGACGTCTGGCATGTTAAAAAATATTGCAAATGGTCTTCATTTTCATTCATTTGCTTGCGCTTACATTATACAGAGCCTTAGCATAAAGCACGTTTTGTGTTTTTTGTGTAGTTTTATTTATTTAAGTCGAAGTTTTCTAATCTTTCAGGATGAAGTTTCATCTCTGCCTTGAGTGAATTGTACACAAAAAGTGTGTTTTTTTTTTTAATGTGGATGCTTCCTTAACATCTTTTAAAATTATGTCACATTTACTGGAAAGTCTGGAAACATAAATTCGTGCAGGAAAATTCGAAAAGGATTGAATTATTTGTTTTTATCTAAAAAAAGCATACAAACAAACTGTCATTGAGCTCTGAAGAATTGTTCATCAAAATGTTTAAAACGTGCCTGAAAAGTTGGGTCATTAAACACAGTAATCAAAAGACGACAAACAATGAAACAAGGTAATGAAGCGCAGAACGTTTTGTTAAAGAGAGCTTATAGCAAAATGTCTATTATCAAAATAATTATTGCTTTATAATGAGAAATGTTTATTGGGATAATAATTGAGATTATGGTCAGTCATAATCATGGTGAACTAGATGTGTGGTGAGCTCTTTAAATGTCAATGCTTGGTTGTTGGTGATTTTTATTTATCATCAGCTTCCCATAGTCCACTGAAGGGAAGGAAGGCGGAATGAATGGCGTTCTATTTTATACCTTGAGTATTTATTCATTCGCAGCTACTTCTTTCAAGTTTTGATTCGCATTCTTATCATTTCCTATGAACTAAAATAAATTTTGCTACTAAAATTTTATACCTAATCTTTCGTCAATGGTAAGAATAATGATGTTTAAAAATTTTGAACCTCATCATTAGGGAAGACCTAAAAATGCTTAACTTTAAATTGTGGTAGGTCTAAAAACGCTCTACAAGTTTGATAATAAACACTTTTTCGATATTTATTACGATAAAAGAGAAAATATAAAAAAACCATATAAATATAAAAGATCATAAATTTTTGCCTCTTTCGATTGATATCTCAATAACGATGAACGATAGGTAAATGTAGTTGCTGACCTTATTTGTAGATCTTACAAAGAACAACAGAAAAGTATAACCTAGAAATTTTCGTAACTCAATGGAGAACCGAGTTATTGTTAAAAATCTGAATTCTACTTTTTTCAAGATGGAGGAAAACTCACATAGGAAATTTTCGAAATTCTTCGTCGACAACTTGAAGTTAGGCTTTTCTAGGCTTCAACCACGTCATATCCAAAATTCACCTTTCTCAATTCATTTGCATATTTTAGATGTTTTTTACCATCGTAATGACTGGACTATATGCCGATAGATTCAATCTCAATTTACGCAATTTAATTCATTCCTTGTTTACTACAAAAAATGATACGTTATTTATTTTGAACTAAGCAATTTTTACAAATTAATTTTGATATTAAGTGTGCTTGTATTTACTTGTACATAGACATTAAAGCAATGAAAAACTATTCCAAATCCCTGCAACTGAGTATGAGCCAATATTTGCTAATTGAAAACATTTAATTGGAATTTCGTGTGCCAACTAGAAACAAATTTATTTGCTTTTTGAGCAAAGCTGCATTGGTTGGATTTTTTTTTTTTGTGGTTTTGTGGTGTTATTGTAATGCTTCTATGTCTTCAACCGTATGATGAGAGTGGCCTGACTTGTAAATTTAATTCAAATGGTGATCATTCGGTCAGATTTCGTTATCAAAAATATAAAAAATGAACTTGTTGCTCTTCATTTGAGTAAGAGTTTCAATATAAATCCAATGAAGGCAGTGAGCAACATTTTCTAAAAAAATGTTACTAAAGCAACCTGTTTGTTTTCTTTTAATTCTATTGTTTGTTGAATGAAGCATTTGCGTGAATATTTTTCCCACACTATTTAGTTTCAACTCGAATTATTTTTACTAGGCTGTAGGCTTTTTCGTAATATGAACGTTGAGATGAAAGATGTGTCCTCAAATGTGAACCAAAATCAGTATCCCAGAGCAAAAAGAAAAGACCAATGTTGATAAGTGTTTGGGGGTGGTGTTTGTTTTTTGTTTTTGCTTTTGCTTTTGCTTTCGCCAAGCCACGTACCAAACCAATTTTCATGCGTGGTAGTGTGTAGGGGAGGTTTTACCCGCAACAGGTCTGCCCATATATTCAAAGGTCAAAGTGTAGTGATAATCTAAAATTATGTAGTTAACTTTACGTATGGTTCGTCAACTTCCCATTTCCCCATTAGGGTTGGTTGAATAGGATAAGGATCATTGGTATTGAGATAAGAGATAAGCAACCGATACAAATTACATACAGTTGATTTGTTATAAATTTATATATTGTTTGTAGAGGAGACAGGTTTGAAATTTGTTTTTTTTTTTTGCTCTCTACACCCGGCATTTTCATGTGGTTTTCTCAGTCTACAATGCCCAGTTGTTACTTTATTGTAACTTGTTGCTTAGGATGTCGAGGTATTCACAGCTAAAAATGTCAGAGCTTAAGACTTTGTTTGCAACTTCCTTGTATGTCATTATTGTGAATAAAGAAATTGCAAAACAGACCTCGGGGAGCACTGGGGCCCAGCGCATTTCTCTCTACCATACCTTGTTAGGAAGGAGATCTATACACTTTCTCCGATTCCGAACGGCTAATAAATTTTATTGGTAGTAAAACTCGCTGTAGATTCGAGTAATATCGGTAATTTTGAAACATAAATTTCTCACCGCACACCCTTTTCTTAAAGTGAACTGACTGAACTGAAAAGTGAACTGAATTCTTGAAGAATAAGCCTAGCAGCATTTTGCCGATGTTAAAGAAATTGTTTCTTTTATGTAAAGCTTAAGCAGTGTTCACTATTCGTAGTTTTGAATTGTTCATGCAAGTAAAAAAAGTTCATACATGACTTTTTATTGCTGTACCAAATGATTGAAAATTTATCATACATTAGCTGACCCACCCACGGGCCGGCGGCGTTCTTCGGATCTAACTTAATCAAAGCGTTGTCAGGGTCATCCGCTGTGCCTCAACTGCCTCACAGTTTTTAGTTCTTTGACTCGTTGCCATGGGAATATGGAGATGAATCATTGTCTGTGTTACTCGCCGGAGGTAATACAACATTCTAATAGTAAAATAATTTTTGAAATCGATCTAGTTGTTTCTAAGTTCCCGTTCCCATGGGATTATTGAAATGAATTCTTGTCTTTGTTACTCGGGGATAATGTAGCATTCTGACGTTGTAAGAATTTTTGAAATCTGTTTAGTAATTTCCAAGTTCCCGTTTGCGTTCCGATAAGAATATGGGGATGAAATATAGCCTAAGCTTTTTCAGGCTCTCGATTATCTGTACCAAATTTCCTTTAAAACGGTTCAGTAGTTTAGGCGTGAAAGAAGCGGATTTTTATAGATACTCTGATATGGTGCCTATAATTATGAGTTGTATAACCGCACTTCTATTGCTGCTTCTATACGCTGCTATTTCTTGCAACGAGATTGTGCTCGATTTCTTACCATCAGGGGGCAAAAATGTTTTTCCACGGGTATCACATTTCACGAGTTATTGGCAAGTTCTTCGATAGTTAATTCGTTGCTATTAAAGTCGCTTTCTCGATTTGCCGTTCGGAATCGGCAAAAAATTGTAGGTCCCCTCCATTGCCTCCCGAGGTATGGTTGTGATAAAATGCGCTAGGCCCGGGGCTTATCGCAAACCTACGTATATATTGATTTTCTTTTTAAAAAATAAAAACAAAACTATTTTACCATAGGTGTTTTCCTTTTTTGTCCAGAACATGGCACTTAACTGAGGCTGAACACCGCCAACGTATACTAAATTGAGCGTGTTAATTTAGCTGCGCCTAAACGTAGCGACAAAGACCCTTCCCTCACATACGATTTTTTTCTTGGCTCTACTTATCCGAATCCCTCCTGGGCTTTTTATTTTATTCAAAACACCCTGTATTACAGTTAAGTTCATGCATTCTTTTGTGGTTATGCTTAAATACTTGAAAACCTTATGAATTATGAGGCGTGATCAAATGTGAATTAAGGGCATTGTAGCACCTGGAACGTCGAAAAAATCGTGAATTTTTTGTAGGAAAATATGGAATGGATTCAAACGAAATTTTGTAAACATATTAAATGTATTAAATGTTTGAACAATATTTTGTAATCTTCCCTACATCAAAATATTCATTAAAACTAAACAAAGTAAGGGCATATTAAAATTTTTTTTTTTTTTTGAAACAAAAAATTGAAAAAGATATCGTTCGATAACATCTTTTTCTGGTGCTTAATCGCTGGGTTTTCAAAAATTTTGATTTTGGAATTTTTGATGACTATTTTTAAAAAAAGGTCCGATTTTAACCAACAAATCGGTTCTATTGAGAAAAAATAAAAACCCATGATTAAGTATGTATTTTGTTTTTGTATTAACAATAAATCTGAAAAATTTGAGGATGATCGGTTGAACCGTTTTTGAGTTAACGCGGTCACCGACTTAAAAAAAGTGGTTTTGAGATAATCGCATTAAAAGTTTCAAGGTTATAAACGCACGCTGTGAATGTACTACCGTTAAATGTCGCCATTATAATACATTATGCTGCTTACAACTCGAACCACAGTAACTCTGAGACTATTCGTCAGATTGACTTGAAAATTTCAGGAGATCTTCTTCTTTCCATTTCCGGCGTTACGAGTAGTGATCTTGAAGCGATCACAACTCTCCCACTTCTCTGCTTCACACTAGTGATCCGCCAGTGGGGTACGCCGCTTCAGGAGATACTCTCTAGATGTTGTACTTTAATATATTTTTTACTTAAATCGATTTTTTCGACTCTTCAGGAGCGACAATGCCTTTAAACAGCGACTTGGCTCAGAACACATGTCCTATTCGCCAATATATTGAAAAATAAGGTTTACATCACGCCGTGCGACTTAACATTTTTTATTTTTAACGATTTTACTAACCTGTAAAGTAGAAAACGCAATACAATTTGAAGTTTGTTCATAAAAATGTATACTCATTGCATTTACCTTATCCAATACTACGAATTACGTAATTTCCATTGAGATCGTTATTGTTAGTTTATTAATTGTATAGTGTTGCTTCCATCCGGATATCGTCAGTTTTTGGTCAAACCTACGTTTTTACATCTTTTATTTTTTTTTTTTATTACTATAATTTTGTTGATTTTTAAGGGAGGTAAAGCCCTACAGTAAAATACTTCATTTTAAAAGCAATGAACTTAGAAGTAGATAACGAGTAACAAAAAATTACACTTGAGTATATCTTCGTTAAGTTTCCATCATCGTCCTTTTTTCTTTTCCCATTAATAAATTCACAACAAAATCAAACAGTGTTAGCTTAAAAGGAAAACATAGTTGAAAGAACATAACAGCAATAGCGTACCTACCTTAAGAGAACAAAAATAATGAATTCAGATTAGCAAACCATAACCACATTTTAGTCACATCAGAGTAAAACTGGTTTTATTCATGCGAATGCCAATGAAACAGCGTTCACTAATTTACTCGCAATGGAATTTCGCTCACCAACCGGTGCCGGCAAGTAGCATTAGCCAATCCTACTAAACTAGTTTTATTTAACGTTTTATGTTTGGAGTCCATACTCTCGTCATAAACGGGTTATAGTTAAAGTAGTGGCTTTCATAGACATTTCTTTTTGAAATAAAACTTGTGCAACACTTGCAGCGCAGTTCAATGTCAAATTTGCACTCTTCTGGTTTTCATTAGCTTTTTTTTATCTATAAATGAACATATCTACATATGTGTTGCATAGTCGTAGGGTTCGAAGTAAACAATAAAATCGGCTCTTTGTTTTCAATATGCTTGTTAAGAGAAACCTTAACAATCACTTCGACCCAGTTTCATCCACGCTAAGGGGATAAGTTGCATTCAGATAACCATCCTCTTTTGTTTTGAAAATTTACTATACACTCACCGCATAGTAATTTTTTTTTTTTTATTTTCTGACAATGCCTGGTTGAGATTTAAACCAATCGTTATCACGATAGAACGTACGGTTTGAAATGCTATTGTCTTCGTTTTATCCAAATAAATCCGATCTTATTTTATAGCAATGAAGTACTTTTACAAGGTCATATTCGTGGGAACATGATTGAGTCGTGGATATTTCCTTTTTTCTTTGTGTTGTCTTGATGCGGACAAAGAAGTTTTGAAGCTCTACGCAATAAAAAACATTTTACACTGAATTGTTTAGATGAGTTCACTTATGTATGTTTCGGATGAAACTGTTTTTTAAACATCGTAAGCCGTAAGTGTGCAAGACGAGCTGTCTCCAGTTTCAAACTTAAAGTTGATCGAAATCTAATTTCCATCTATGAGCTATGGCAAAGTCCTTAAAAAGTTATCTACCTTCTGCGATTCCCTGTAAGGTGTTTTCAAAGACTCATCGTTGGTGTGCATTCGTTGTTCATGTCTCAGCCATTTCTATACGTACTCTTCTAGCTGGGTTTATGTTAACGCAAAGCCTTTTCTACTTTTCGTTTACTTACATACCTCGTCTACCTTTATACATCGTTTTCGTAGGGTTCTTCAGTTTAGTTTAGTTTATTCATCAATGGTTTGTGCAAGGATCACTCGAAGAATTTTTTCGAAACGATCTAGGGCTTCCTCATCTGCTTTAGAAAAAGTCGCTTTGTTACCCTAAGAAACAGTACCATTTGATACCTACGATGCTTTTTTTCATGTTGATAGCGAAGTTTTTGTTGTCCTAGTGTAAGCAAACGATCGGTATCTTTCTGCTGTTCGGCGCGGCGGCTAGCTCAAGTGTGATTGGTTAAAACCCGACCACTTCGACCGGGTGAAGTTAGTGGTTGAAGGAAATTCCCATTAAACACTAGACTGTCTATTGTGATGTATTGACCTATGTTCTCTTTCATTATTATTTGATGCTCTCGCTTTTGTTTCAATCATCGAGAACCCATCTGCAATTTTAGGTTAACTTCTTTACAGCAGCTTGTTTTTGACATGACTTTTGAGAGATGTTGAAAATTTTTTTGAGTATGATGTTAAATGAATAACATGAAAGTGGATCGCAATGACAAAAACTTTTGTCGATATAGAAGACCACGATGAGTTTTCTATTTTATGCGTTTGTTTTCCCAAGTTACTGTGAAAACTTACAACGGCCTTGCACAGCTAGTCTAGCTGTAGATACTATCATACGCGTAGATAAAAAGATTGACGTTAAACTCCTAAATTTTTTAACAATCTGCCGTCGCAGTTGTAGATTTTCCTGGTCTGAAACATTTAAATGGATTTGTAGACGAAAAGCTTACTACTGATTTACAACCTGACTCGATATAAAAAGATATAAAAGATTGTTGACCATTTATCAAGAACCTGATTGTCTGAGGGTAGTGTAGAAGAGATAATCATGGACGAGGGGTAAAACAGTTAAATATGTATGTACATATATTTTTAAAAATGTAACAACTCTATTCGAAATTTTTACTAGATTTCAATGTATGGCCCTGCAGGTTCTATATGCTACCTTCGAAGGACCAGAAGTCTTACGAAAGACTCTAAGAATTATGCTTTTGAATTATTTTAAATTATTTGTCTTCTGTTGGGCTTACATGTCTAGAGTTGAGATATTAGCAGTGAACAAATGTGGATATTTGAAATACCGATTTAAGGGGGAACATTTGTGTAGAAGAATGCTTTTTAGACATTATTTAAAAAAAAAAACTGAAAGTATTTATTGATTTTAAAAAATTACATCTGTTTATTGACATCAACAATTTTTTTTGGAGACTTGGTGGCTGTGCAGCAATTCAAAGTACGCTTCTAGTTTGGCCCGTGTAAACAACCCCAGGTTCAGGAAATGATCTGGAATAAAGGAGTAAATTTTTTTTCATTAAAATATGTTATCGTACTTTTACCTCTAAAATATCTGAACTTCTCGTTGTTGAATGTTCAGGAAACGGCTTAGTTGTTATCTTCCCCTTAGCACAGATAACACAATCTAGGTCATTTATGGGGTTGATTTTGTCGATTCCCACCACCATGCTGTGAGAATACATTTCCTTTAAGCTTGAAATGTTGAGATGACCAAACCGAGAATGCCATTTCACTAAAGAAGGCTCAGTTGATTTCATCGCCGCAACAACAGCTTTTGGTTTTACTACGTAAACATATCCGACCTGCGTAGCTTTCATAACAATTTCGTTCTTGATGAAAGAGTTTGCACCAACAAACTCAACGGTGTGATTTCTTGCACCAATCTTTGGCACCGATAAAAAGTTTCCCTGCAGTTGTGGAACATAGATTACATTAAGCAATTCAACACAACCCGTCTCTAATTCCAGAAGCACAGTCCCTATGCCACTTGCCATAAGAAATTTGTCGTCGGCAAAATAAATTTTCTGTGAAAATTTTTGATTCAATTTAGAGAACATATCTTTTTCTGAACACATGTGCGACGTTGCACCGCTGTCAAGGCACCATTCACCAAGGTTGACAATTCTGGACTCCTTAAGATTAAAAAGACCAAACGAAGACGCTGATTTTTGCTGGTATCGTCCACCATTTTGAAGAAAAATGGCAAATTTTTCCGCACGAAAAACATTTTACACTTTTCTTGTCTTTCGATGATTTGAAGTTTCGCTTATTATGAGCCATTAAAACATGGCTATCACCGCTTTCCGATTCTTTTTGAAGTTTTCTTGAATCTTCTTGAAGAAGTTTTGTCATAAGCACCGAAAGTGATGGCATCTCGTCTCTACTTTCCACAGCAACAACAAAATATACATAATTTATAAAATTTCCTCCGGAACATCATTCCCTTAACTTTTCCGAAACGCTGTAAAAATCCTTCAAATAGTCCGACATTGACATAGTTCCAGTCATTTTAACTGTTAATAGTTTCTTAAATAGACTTGTTTTGCTGCGGGTTGAAAAATTTCATTTAATCGAAGCCACGCCTGTCTTGAAGTCTTGCAGTTTTTCACATGAATCAATTCGGTCGATTTCATGCTAAAAAAAAAATCAAAGAAAGCGCCTTTTCATCCACATTGGACCATTTTACAGCTTCAGCTTCGTCATCAGGCTTCAACTTTTCCCCAGAAACGTACATACGGCCATAATTCTTGAAAAATCAAAATGCTCCTCATATGAATTTTCCAGCTTGTGTAATTGTTTCCATCAAGCTTTTTAATGTTCAACATCGACGCAGCCATACTAAACGAAAAATATTTTTATTTTACTTGAAAAGAAAAAAATACTTCAATTAATTTTCTGGAACTTTCCAATTCAGGAAGCCTGGGCCCATAACCTTTTAGAAGTAAAACTATTTCTTCAACGTTTACTGAACAAAGAAATTTTATTGATTAAAAAGTATTACAAACATCGTATCATAAAAACACAGAAAATGAAGGTACTTTGATTTGATCAAAATAAAATAATTTACAACAAGTGAATATGAACAAAGTGTTTTTGGTCTACGTAAGAATTATTTTATCTAAAACAAATAATTTAATTTTGAAATTTCATATTATAATTGACCATTCGCTCAAATTACGTTTGCTTCAAATGTCCAAAAAATTTAATTTTCTATTTTGCTATATTGACAATACCGTCACTCTCGAAGTTTGCTGTAATAATTGCATCTAGGCGAATACTCGATTCATTATTCACCATAAGGCCCTCCAGGCTGTTAAATAGTTGCCACATATTTTTGAAAGATTTTTAAAATTCTTCACCCCCTCTAGCCTCTTCCACTCTGCTTTTTGATAATCATGCTCTCATTTACCGCATAGTAATCGAATTATTTTCAGTTTACAATGTTCTCTTAAAAAACAGTTGAAAACCCTTTACCTAGAAGGCGTTGAACACAAACCAAAGATATTACTTTGGCCTACTTTTTGAACATATCCCTTTTGGCTTGTGTATTTTTGTTTAGAAAAGAAGTAAGTAAAAAAATTCTTTAAAAATAATTGATTTTGTTCTAATTTATTTGTAAAAAATTATATTTTTTATAATTTTGGTCTTGTAAACAAAGCTTTATTTGCTCTGGACAACAAATCAAAAATATTTACTTCTTAATAAAAAATACAGGCTTTCGGCGATACATGCTTTTGGGAAATTTTACCGCACCTCTAGCCAATTGACAACTAATCGGGAATATTTTTTAATTTGAGTTTAAGAATTGCTTTCTTAATAATATCAGACGTTTACGCTCGGTGTAATTCATTATTTTTACCAACTCTCTTTTTTCGTCTAGTTTGATATTTGATGTCTAATTTCACGAAAAAAAAGTGCGCATACGCCACAGTCAGTGGCTTGAAAATTAAATGAGTGAAACTCTGCGTTGCTCGCAAAAAAAAGCATATTAGTTTATATAATTAAATATTTCAATATTAAAATACTGTTATAGTCAAAGTTTTTCTATCACCACATCTGAAAAGCTTTATAGACGTTATATGCTTTTGAATGATGTATTATACAAACCACACTCAAACTTTACGACGGGAAAATTAGTTTTTGCTATCCCTACACACGACTACGAGCGAATTTTGTAAATTTATCATAGCTTTTCCCCATAGCAACATGAAAAGTTGAAATAACTTATAATTTTGAAACAGGTATATATACTTTTTTATGTGGATCTTTCCATGAGCATCTATTCACTTCCATATAATTGAAAAACTTACCTGATTGAAACGTGCAAGCGACTACTACCTGGTTCAAATGAATTGATTCCAACTAAACAAATGCTATCAACGGTATGGTTTTGGAAACTCCGAGAAACTATAAAAAGTTATTTAATTGTATTAAAATTGGATATCCGGTCGAGTTGTTTATAACATTCAAAATTTCAAAGCAATGAGCTCGCAATTTTTTTCTAACACCATCTATCAAGAGCTTTCAAGAACAGTAATTAAACTGTCAGCCCATTTCTGTGCTTAGTTGCGTCACTCCTCGCCGATTTAAATTACACATTCACACCTGAGAAACTCCCACATTTGTTAAACAAAATCGCATTCAATCTAATTTTTTTTAGTGCTAACTTATAAACACTATTTCGTGTTTTGTTCTCGTTAGATAATAATTTTTTTTTTCCTTCAAAATTAACACATTAACAGGCGAATAAATCATTACATCAAAATGTTCAGTGTGTCCCAATTCTTGAAGTGAATTTGTCCCTTAGTCAAAGCATGATACGTACGCTTTTGGATGTGAGGGAGCTTTGTTTTTTAATGCATTTACCTCATCCGCCCAAAAATTCATTTAGGTTTTAAGTCGGAATACCAAAAAAAAAACCCCAAGGGAATCATTGTGACTACACATTGTTTGGTAATTTGGGTGGCCTTGTATGGAGGAGTATGAGTAAACATGAAACATATGAGTAAAAAAGTAATTGAGATCACGCCTTTGTTTACCACATCATACATAATGTTAAAAAATTAAGCGTTCAAGAATAAAATAAGTACAAAATTCCGGTAATCGTTTTATTTTTTCAAAACGAAAAGCAAACTTCTCTTCATTGTAAAGGGTGGGCCAAATTTAAGTAGAAAAGTGAATAACATAAATTTTTTTTTCATGTAATATGGCTTTATTAGTAAGAGCAAATATTCCTATCAGTTATGAAATACAATGACATTGAAGTGGCTGACTCGGCTGTCGTCGAAGTAGCGCATTCTGTCGCTCCAATCTTCCAAGACCTTGACCTTGATGGGGTCAGGCTGTAGTTCTCGGATTGCTTGGATGATATTGGCCTTGAGTGTGCTTAAATAGTTTCAAATATATTCAAAAATATTTTTCCAAAAAAGTTTGAAGTGGTGGAATCGCAGCTCAAAAGCGGCCAATCGACATCGCCATGACGGCTGATAATATAATTTTAGAATTTTTTGGTTCGCAATATATTGATTGTGGCATGGACTGTTTGATACAGCGGGTCATCCTGTATAACCAAAGGTCGTCCAAATCTATGTTATCAACTTTTTTGGGAAAAGAATGTCGGCTTACATGGATCTGTAACGCCCATCGTGACGTTGATGTTCGTGGATTGAATGTCGCATTTTCAGCTTCAGCAGGCATGTTCAAATTTGCATACCACAAGAGCGGCGGGTGCATCATTTCGACCAAAACTTCTTATCAAAAAACGTGGTGTTTGGCAACACAGTTCTCACTTTGGAAATAAGTTTTTTATATTTCCCAATGCTTTTACTCAATTGTAGAGCAAATCATTTCGTTTCGTGGAGGTATGATATTGACTTTATGCAAAGATTTCGAGACTCAAACAGCCGTCAGTGTCAAAATAACTTGTGATTTAAAAAGAAACCGCTAGATAGGTGATATCGAAATTCAAAAGCAACTTTCAATGTTGTTATTTTGAGTATTTTTACTATCAGTACAATACAGAAGTTGTTATAATGAAATAAGCATCAAGCCAAATGTATTCTGCTTGTCAAACACCAAATACAACACACCAACATTTTCAGATCATAAATCACATACAATTTTCTGTTCCACAGATTCGATTAGGGGATGTTCACACTACACTGGTTGAATTGCATGCTAAAAGGTCAGAAGGAGTTGTTTGAATTGACACCAGGTTGAGACGGAAGGGCAGAAATCGATTTCAAATGAAGTAAATATTATTTAAAACCAGTGGAAGCATATGTACATTGATGCATAGCTTAAACTCTGTTCTTTATTTATGTTTTTCGAATAAAGTTGTCTGATACCGCTCGCAACTGTCGATCGTCTCTCATAGAAAAGTTTAACATTTGCCTTTTCTTGAAGACGGCGCACAGAGACAATGTGGGTGGCTGCGAAACCGATGAACTCGGCAGAAATCAACTGCCATTCGAAGTCCACCCAACAGGATGAGCACTGGCATATCTATCTCTACGTGCAAACTGATGCTAAAGAAAGATGCCACGAGGAAAAGAAACGTCACCGCATGTCTGGTTACCAAAAGGATCTGACAAAAAGTCTGGATCCAAAACATATCATGTTTGTTGTCCCTTGGAAGACGGCACCTAAGGTCTGTAAACTGTAATCGATGTTATAGCTGGACGACTTCGATTTCGGGCGAGCTCTCTCCAGTTTCGCACTCTAAGTCGGTTGAGGTCTTCATCCATTTGATTGCGCCACCTAAGACGAGGTCTTCCCCTTCCGGGATTTCCCTGCAATGTGCTTTCGAAAACCCGTCGAGCCGGAGCGTTTGGGTCCATCCGCTCTACATGGTCCAACCATCGTAGCCTCGCGATGTGTACTCTTCTGGCTATGCCCATGTCGCGGTACAGCTCATACAGCTCGTTGTTGTATCTTCTTCTCCATACATTATTTTCGCATACGGGACCAAAGATCACTCGGTGTATTTTTTTTTTTGAAAACGACCAAGGGTTTCCCATTCGCTTTCGATAAAGTCTACGCTTCCGCGCCGTAAAGCAGGACTGGGATGATTGAGGTCTTATAAAGGGTTACCTTGATTTTTCTAGAGAGGTTTTTGTTTCTCAATTGCCTTCTTAACCCAAAGAGGCAACGGTTGGCAAGAGTTAATCTCCATTTGATCTCCACACTGATGTTGTTTTCCGTGTCTATAGCGAATCCTAGGTATAGACGAAGTTCTGTACTACCTCGAAGTTATGTCTGTCTATTATGAAGTTTTGTCAAATTCGTCGATGTTCGGTATCCTTGTTTGATGACAGCATATACTTTGTTTTACTCTCGTTAACCATCAAACCCATTTGCCGCTTCTGTTTCAATGCTCGTAAAAGCACCTATAAAATCACGCTTCCTTCTTCGCATTACGTCGATATCGTCTGCGTAGGCGAGTAATTGTACAGACTTTTGAAAAATGGTTCCTCTGGTGTTGACGTTTGAGTTTTGTACAATCTTTTCAAGTATGATGCTAAAGAAATTGCATGACAGTTTGTCGCTTTGCCTAAAGCCTTTTTCGACATCAAAAGTCTCAGTGAGTTCTTTACTGACCTTGACGGAGTAGCGTGAATTCTCCAAAGTCATCCTGCATAGTCGTACGAGCTTTCCAGGGATGCCGAAACTAGACGTGGCTCTGTACAGCTCGTCTCTGTAAATACTGTCATACGCGGGCTTGAAATCGATAAAAAGATGGTGTATATCGATATTATAGTCCCGGGTTTTTTCCAAGATCTGCCGTAATGTGAAAATTTGGTCTATTGTGGGCTTTTCTGGTCTAAAACCACATTTATAAGGATCTCACCTACACCAGAATACCACCTTGAATATTTTAGTTAAATTATAAATCAGTTCTGGTAGATTGTTCTTTTTTTCCTGTTGTTCATTTAACTTATAAAAAGAAAAACCAAGAAATGTGTTGTCTAAGAAAAAAGTACTTTCAGTTTTGTTTTACTTCTTTTGACTTGACTTTTTTTCTACTTAGTGAAGGGCCGTAAGCTTTTTACCTAGGAATCCAGGGCCAGTCCATGGATTTTCATGAAAATTTCGGAAATGTGTTTTGAATGGCGTATAGAAAAAAGTTAAAAAAAAAAATTTCACCGCTCTCAATTTTTTAATTATTTTTAAAATTAATTATTAACTTTTAGAATTTTATTTTATTTATTCTGGGTGTTTTAGATACGGTTTTCCAAAGGCTCAGGATGGATAGATTTGGTCAAGACAAAAAAAAAGTTGTATGAGAGGGGGGTTCTATATCCCTCTGTGTAGGCGCGAGGAACAATTTTATATGAAATTTGCTCCATTTTTTAAAAAATTATTAAAAATCAACTAAGCCACTTACTTTCTCATAATTCAGTGTTTTTGAAAACTATTGCTTTGTTCTTTAATAAAAATTTGAATTTGAGTTTACTTAATGAACAGTTTTAGAGAAATCAAGCCTCAAAGTCAAAATTTTGAAAAAAGAAAATATTTTTTGCACAATAAATTTTTTTTTACATATTTTTGCCCCATTAAGCGCCATTTTTTCTTTTCATATTCAATGCTTTTATTAATTTTTATTTAAAAGCAGAAACCAAACAAAAAAATTTTTCTTGGTTTAAGAGAAATTAAAAAAAAAACGAAAGGTACTTTTTTCCAGCAAACAAAATGTCGTTAATTTCCCGCTAATTGAACTTTTTTCCTTTAAGTGAAATATGAAATGTGTCTTAAATAGCATATAAAAAAAAGATAAAAAAAATATTTTTGTATGATCTTAATTTTAATATAAATTATAAGTAATTATTATAATTATAAAATTTTTTTTTTTTTTTTTTTTCATTTAAAATCTGTGGCACTTCGCGGCTAAACGCCCTCCCATCCGACTTTGTTGTTCGGTTTTCCTATATTTTTGATATTTTCACTTGATCAAGTTTTTCGAACAAGTCGTCTAGTTTTATGACATTTCATTTAAATAAAAACCAGCAAAATACTAAAAATTACATATCCAAATAAAAAACTATATGTATATGTTTCGTGGCCAATTTGAAAAATTCCTCGTCCCTCGTATAAATATGAATTGTCATGAGCGGTAGTGTCTCACTTACGCACACAAATTCAATGTGAAAGACGTTTATTTTAAATACATTCTCTGTGGAAACGATAAAAATACAAACAAACACCTCAAAGTCAACGTTCTTCATGCAAGTCATTCTAAAAGTTGGAACTACATAACCTATTTTATTATTATCTTTGTCTCTTTAGAAAATAACACGAAGTATTGTCATGAACTCTGTGATATATACACCCGTAACCCATATTTCAATGTTCATCTCCATTCGAAGAAGACAAAAGCAATCACAAATTAAATTTATGATTTATTCAGTCCTCGCAAGGATATTGACACTGTGAACTATTTGTGTAGGAGGATGGTTAAGAGTGTGGATTCGTTGCATTTTTTACAACTTTTCGGATGTTGATTTTGTTTCACTACTTGCGGTTATATGATTCGACGCTACAGGTTGACTTGTGTTGGGTTGACGTAATTTGTATTAAAATCAATACAATATTTTTTACTTGCGGTTATAGGTAACTAAATATAAGTGTAAAGCTATTTATGATCCGTGCTAAAGGAAAGTGATAAATATCGACCATACCCAACTTCGATCTAAGTTATTTCTATCTGGATGATTTTTGGCACACACCTTTGTAGTGTCATAATAGAACAAGAAAAGTTCTCATCGATTTGAGTGGAGTCGTCATCTAATGCTATGTCCGCAGTCCGCACCTGAAGTTAAACTGGGTTTCATTCCACGATTCCAACTCCAAGTAGTGTCCGCATATGAAAAAAGGTTTTGAGTTTATCTTTTTGTCTTAAGTTAAAAAGAGACAGACATAAAGTGTGAGCAGAACGTCAACGACGTATGAGAGAATTCATTCTCTCTCCACTCACTTCCACTCTCTTAAATGTCAAATTCAAAGGAATATTGGAAATAGTGCATTCAGCGCACTTGGTTTCGAATAGGTTATCACGAAACCCAGTGACTAAAAAGTTTTCATTTTCTATGGCAAACCACTTGGTTATCATGTTCGTTTGGGATTGTTTTGAGTTAAACATGTTTAAGTCTCAGGTGCGGACATAGCATAAGGCAACTGTCGAAAACATTCATTTTTCTTTTGTCTCCAACAACTTTGAGGTAAAGAATTTTGGACATTTTAGGGTGTACGTTCCTCATGTTCTAGCCATCGTAAAATCGCTACTCTTCCTAGCTATGCTCATGTTGCGATACAGCTTAAGCAGGTCTTCACAAACGGGACCAAAGATCAAAATAAACAAATAAATAGGATGGCGCAACAGAGCGAGAAGCTCCAGGGTCTAGCGCATTTCTCACAACCATACCTTGAGAGGGAATGGAGGGACCTACAATTTTCTGCCGGTTCGAGAAAGCGCTTTTCATGGCAGTGAATTTACTATCCGAGGACTTGTTAATTCCTCGCGAAAGGCGATACCCTTGTAAAAACATTTTTGCTTCTGTTGGAAATACGAACTACGAACCTCCCGATTAACAGGCAAACATGCTTAGCATCTCGTCCAGGGGTGCGCCAAAGATCACTGGGAGTATTTTCCCTTGAAACGGCTAAGAGTTTCCTTATCCGCTTGAAGTAGGTCCTACCTGTTTTTGGCCGTATAGTAAGACTTGTATGATTAGGACTTGTAAAGGGTTATCTGGTATTTCGGTCTTTCGAGAAAGGTTTTTATTTCTCAATTACATTCTTAGCCCAAAGTAACAGCGATTGAATGAAGTAATTCTCTGTTAGATCTTCGCGGTGATGTTATTTGTCCAAAATAACTAGGTAGACGAAGTTCTGCAGCGTCGGAGTACTGATTCATAAATTATTGAATTCATTCTTGAGTCTTTATACCCTTATAGTTTTGTTAACCACTAATTACCTTCCCTTTCAATTCTCGCAAACGTACGCTTGTTACCACCCTTCTTTCTTTTATTATGGTGTTAAGCGACTGTATAACTAAATTGTATATATTTTAAAAAATGACATCTCTAGTTTTAAGGTTTGAGTTTTCTACAATCCCTTCCAGTATGAAGTTTAAAAAAACGAATGTCGCCTTATCGAAAACCTTTTTTGGCATTTAACATAGCTGTTAGTTCTTTACCGACCTTGATGAAGCAGCGCGCCTTCTCCTCAGTCATTATGTAAAATTGAACGAATTTTAATTTTTAAAATAAAATAGAAGATTGAAACCCAAACAAAGTTACTTTTCCTTATAGAGCTCATAATATTTCTCTAGTTTATTATTCACCATCAATTTGCTAAGCTATTAAAACATCTGAACTCCTGACATTGAGCACTGAAGCTCACCAGGTGTAATAGTAAAAATATTCGATTCAAATCAGGCATAATTGATATGACTTTTAATTTATTCAATTTACCCTTTCAATCTCTACACACGTGGCTGGAAATCAAATGATAAATGAACATAAATTTCGAGTAGAAAAGAATTTCGTACACATTTGTATAGGTATGTATAGGTATTTTAAAAATGTTCTTTATTTCAAATGCAAAATTGATGATCTATAAATAAGCAAGCCGGCACACACACTTGGTGTCTTTTCAGCAAACAAATGCGAAGTGGAACAAACTTTGAAGGAGTAGTCTAGTGTAGTATTCGAATTTTTATCTTTGGCAGTGTGGTGTGGAGGATAGGAAATCCCAAAGACGAGTAAATATGTTTTTTTTTTTTTTTGATTTATGTGGAATTTGGGCATTGTGCGCATCTCCATCAAATAACAGTACATATATATTAAATTATATGGCCGTTTGTAGAGTTTAGGAGAAAAGATTAATTTGTGTGCAACAGGGACAAAGATAATATCTCACTGGGTTATGAAGCTGCCTCTTTTTGAATGGGTTAATTAAGCCTCATTAAGTAGTTGGAGTCCTCTGGGTGGCCTGCGATATTCTTTTGAACTTTTGAAAAAGTTATGTGTTTGGGTTATCAGAAGGCATATAGATAATAATGAAATAGACACACTGAGAAGGGAAAATAGGACTGCTCTTAAATATCTGGCCGAAAAAAAAACTATAAGCAACAAGTGGAAACTTTGTGCAGACATAGCAAAAGAATGGAAAAAAAAATGATAGTCGGTAGTTAAATAAACGTGGCAGTAATTGATTTAAACTGCTTATATTTAAATAGAAGAAGTAAATTAATTTGATTGTAAAAGTGGTAAAAAAAAACTTGAAAAGGCCTTATTCGTATATTACTGATTTAACAAAGCTGACAATGAATACAAAAGATTGCATCAAATGCAACAACCACAACAAAGACACAAACTACTGGTGTATATGTGGTTAGCGAAACAAAGCTTAGTTAGCATTACAACTCGAAGAACAATTACATTGTCCTAAAAGGAAACTAACTGAAAATAGAGTTTCGTTTGTGAGGTCGGTAGCCTTGATACAAGTTACTGCTTGTAAAGTAACATATAGTAGTGATTGCAAGACACGCGTTTCGTATATTCAATCGGTTTGTATATGAGGCGTTCCAATGTAATAGCGATCTATGTGCCCCGACGGAAGCATCTCAGCCGTCGTTTAGATAAAAAATAAAATAAATAGAATGGCGCAACAGATTGAGGAGTCAAGGTAGCGCATTTCTCACAACCATGCCTTTGTGATGGAATGGAGGGACCTCCATTCGGAACGGTTAATTGAGAAAGCGCTTTTAATGGAAAAGAATTTTCTAACGGAAGTCTTGCCAATTCCTCGCGAAATGTGATACCCGCAAAAAATCATTTTTGCCTCTTTTGGGATTCGAACCATGAACCTCTGAGTTAATAGTCCGACATCCTAACCATCACGCCGCGGGTACCACTAAGATGTCTGAATGAAACCTAGTAGGCCAGTCCATGTGGTGTTTCAGAACAATTCTCCTTTTCGGAAAAGTGCTGGAGATTTTCTAATAATGTGCAGAGATGTTTCTTCATTCTCGAAGCATAGTCTGAAGATGGTGTCTGCTAACTCATTTAATGGTTTTCCTATTGAGGTTCAGTGGGATTGTTGATGTTTTTTCAGTATATGTTGGCATAAAAAGTTTTAAACAGTTTTGACTAGATGAGGTGTGCCAACCTTTTTTTGGACTCTTCCAGTTGGATGTTATTTGCTGTGTGTTTGAAGATGTTTTAATTTACACCTCAGAAGGTTTCAGGACCGACGAATGGTTTAAATGCACCTTCTTTAACTAGAATGTCTGCCTTCTCGTCACAGCCTTTGAGTGCTGCGGGCCAGCGGAGGATGAAAAAGGTTTTCCTTGATATAATTGACTCCTGAACTAGTTTGGATCTTAAGAGAGCTAAGCTTAGTGCCTTTAGGGCAGCTGGGCTGTCTGAGAAAATGAAGATTGTTTTATTTTTCGTGGTAAATGGACTTATTTTTCTAAAACATTGGTTATTAGCAAAGACTTCAGCTTGGAAAATGAACTACCAAGATTTACTGGAAAGTTCGTTTTATAAAAGTCACTGCAAATGCCGGAACCTGTACCCGTGGCAATTTTTGAGCCGTGAGTATACCAGACCTTATTGCCTTTTTGAAATATAATTATACATTATAATCTTTTTGAAGACTAGGCTCTTAAGTGCGCATTTAGAACCGAAAAGCTTGTACAGTTCCAAAATCAAATTAAAATTTAAAAATTCTTTTACTATAGAAAAGCATAAGACCGTAATGGTAACCCTGAGGTAGGCCTGACGTAATATCAAAAATATCATTGCTTGTTACTCTCTGCACCACTTGTTTGAAAAGATAAGTACGAATATATCACCAATTACCGTATTAGTAAACCATCCATTCAACTATTAAAATGGAGAAGCATTCTTTCTACTAAAGACAGGAATACGAATTCGATTCTTCCATGGCCTACTAGTTGCGTTCATTTTCGAACAACCTTCAAGCTTCGAGGGCATATATGATGGCAGTCGTCGAAGTCATTTGACAAACATACGTAAACTGTTGCTTAGCTTTGAAACTGCGACACCTGTTATCAAAGACCTACGCCAACAGCCGTATGTCAACAATTTGCTTTAGAATCCTTGCAGAACGGTTTATGAAAACATATGGGACAGAAAAATAAAAAAACCTTTGTTTATAAATTACAGTAAATAGCCTTATTTGTTGAAACTTCCTCTACGCTCTACCCCAAATAATTTTCCTATTCTTGCGCAGATTCTCAAACTTATGCTTGCATCCAGGTCTTGGCAATAACTTAACAAAATCTTATTAGATTTGAAGGAAAGACTTAGAGAAACAATCAAAAGATAATTTTTAGTGGTAATAACGAAAATATATAAGGAATTAAAAAAATTTTTTACGAAGTTGTAACTCATCTGTTCCAAGAATTATTAGGGTGGGGCTTTTTGTTCTTTGTCTTCCCTAGAGGGGATGACGGAGAAGTTGGGTTTAAAGTTGTACACGGGAATAGTAGCATCCAAGAACATACTAAAAGGGTTGAGTTTTTCTAGGCCGGTTTGGTTTCGATTTGATTTGTCCGTGATGGAGGGGACAGTGGGTTTCCAATCTTACTTCTAATTTGAAAAAAGGTGAGTTGATGGTAGTTTCATAACTAACGATATTTAGAACGTATGTAAGAGTTGTTCGCATACATTTAGTAATGCATGTTGATTAGACTGGTTCAAAAAAAGTGACTATTTTTTTTCGAAACAATTCCATTTATACCTTCGAGGAGGAGGTGTAGAAAGAAGTCTGTTAAAAGGAGAGCTCTAAATATTAATATTTAGAGGTCGCTAATCGCAGATTTCCATTTCCCATAGAAATAAGACTGAAAAAAAACTTTTAAACTTTAGAATATATATATTTCGGTCTAGAATCAAAGTGCCGGGATGAGCAATACATATTTTTATAGAAAATTAGATGTTCTACAAAAAATGTCCAAAAGTTATACAAAGTTAAAGTTTAATTTAGAGAAAATTTAAGTTTTTTTTTCTTGATTTCTGACAAAATGTTAAAACTTATCACTTTTAAAACCATAAAATCATTTATGAAATTAGTTGCTCTACAAAAATGGTTTCTTATCATTTTTCGACAAATTCACTCCTTCAAAAGTTATTCAAGGTTAAAGTTTTGTCAGAAATCAAGATAAAAAAACTTAAAAACTTGTTGTTGGTCTGGCTACCAACGTATAAAGGTTATTCATCATTTAAGGTTTTAGACGCCAGTTTTTTTGCATATGCTGTGAAAAAGTCCATAGGGACTTAGTTGCGTGATTTGTGAATTCCATTGCATTTTGCCGTCTAGAATGATCCCAAGGCATTTTGATTCTTTTGAGAATGGTATTGTTTCCCCTTAGACAGAGAGAGAGGGGTATTAGAAGAACTATTTTTTTTTCTTTTTGTGAATAGGACAGTGACTGTCTTATGGGAGTTGACGGAGAGGCCTTCATCTAAGCACCAGCTTTGTACTGTATTCAGAGCTGACTGAAGCCTTCTTGATACATATTAGTATTTCTGATGAACCTTGTTTGACAATTTCTACATCGTCTGCAAAGCCCCTGCATGAATGCCTTGGGTTGCAAGTAATCTTACAACCACCACTCATTTTGTTCTGTTTTTTGTTACAAACGAGTTGAAAAAATTCGTTTGTCAAAAATGTGATTTAAGAAAAATGTCTGTGAAAAGTTGTTAGGTTTTTAGAATTCTTGCTAGTATCACGTGACTTTACTTGTTTCTATGAAAACACAACCATATGTTGCATCTTCTTTTTCAATGCCACACTTTTTGTAGCATTCTGTTGAATTGCTTGCCAAATATATTCCATATGTCCTTTATCCAGCTGCCACGTTTTTCGTGTGCCATAATAAATTAAATATTAACAAGCCAAAAGCATTCCTCCATAGATTTTTTAACTCCAATGTTTCCCCCAAATAAGATTTAATTCCAGTTTTCGGGTTGAAATACATAATAATAAATTTAAAACACTTTTCCAACTTTGATGTGCTTCCCACTGGAACGATTTACTGTCTTAAAGTACTCGTTTTGGATTTTCGGCACGTGTTGAAAATTGTTGTCATTTTTACTTTTCTTTGTGGATTCGTTAACGGCATAAGCAAAAGTCTTCATAGCAGACAAACACCATTTACACAAACAATTATTGTTTGTTTTCCTCGTAGTAAAGATATATCGCTTAGTAGTTTGTTGAATCGTATTGGCCAAGGCTACCAAAAGTCCAAGCATATATGTACATCTATATGCTAATGAAAATTGGTAAGTCTTTTTACTGAGTGTCTGTTGTTTTTTGAATTTTAATTGTATCATTAGAGTAGGTCCTAGCACGTGATGGGACATGTGTTATTTATTTTCATTTGTCTGTTTTATTGTCTTGTTTGTTTTAGAGTTGGATAGTAACCAAAATTTGCTTAGAAAATATACGATGAAGTCATGAACACAACATCGACTTCATGCCGTGGGAAAGGTGCTTCTGCTTGGACTAAAATCTAAATCAGTTTTAAGCTTACGGATATGTTTTGTTATCCTCGTCGTTCTACTGATTCTCATATATTTTTGTTTGAATTCAGAATAATTCGGGTGTACCGAGTTTGGTTATTGAATACACCCACAAGCACGACACACACATATGTACGTCGGAATAGGATTCCATATACAATAGAGGTTACAGCGCGAATTTATGTTGCGAAGTGTTAAAAATGTTATATGTAGCCGTTCTTCTTCTAAACTCAGAACGTATTCATTGGCATTTGAATTTTTAAATTTCTCTCACCCGGAGCCTTTTTTAAAAAAAGAAACCCATCGGTTTACGAATTTACACTCATTCTCTCCTTCGGCACTGAAAATTGCGATACGTTTTTTTCTAAGCCTCAGAACGAATTTTGTTTTTTATTTTTGTTTATATGAAGCAAATTATAAATACTTTACACATGAACTAACATTGAGGTAGACTAACAAACAAATGTTTTTAATCGCCCAACCTGGCTTACATCTTATATACACATACAACCATGCAGCTGTTGATACCCCGATATGATTATCCAAGGCCATTCAGAGAGACATTCAATTTGATTGTTTAGACTCTTCTTCTAAGGTTATTTGAACAACCGTTGGCAAAAAATTTGTTAAGAGTATGTATATAATAAATAATTTGTGTTTCTCAAAAGAAAATCAGAGCTTGTTGAAATATAGTCGTATGTAGTATAGAGCTTTGTTGGGCATTACTTATGAATGATCTGAGATTTTATTTACACCTTTGGTTGCTTCTTTAAATTGAGGGGAGATTATGTTATACAAATATTAGTTCTTTTCAACGATGTTTACACACGGGTAAAGAGTTTTCTTCAAAACATAACCAAAAAATATGTTGGCCATGACCATGCGGTCAATATTTGAAGGTTGACTAAAACGCGTCAAGGAAATAGCAAACAATCCCCTGATTTCTTATAACCATGCCTTGTAAGGGCATGAGGGGACCTACAATTTTCTGCCTGTTCCGAACGGCTAAGCGGATAATTTACTATCGTTGGACTTGCCAATTCCTCACGAAAGGTGATACCCAAGGAAAAACATTTTTTAGTTTTTGTTGGGATTCGAACCACGAACCTCCCGCGCAACAAGCTAATCATTACGCCACGGTCGCCACTATTTTCATATTGCATGAAGATTATTGCTAGTCTGTTGTAACGGGTGTTTTTTAAGAGGTATAGAACTTTAAGTTGGCAACACTTTTTTAACTGGCGTCCATTTTGTCAGCTGTCAAGTGATTTATGTTTAGTTTGGTTTGGCATTTCAACATGAATAGACTGACGCCTGAACAACGCTTCCAAATTGTGCAAATTTATTTTGAAAATCATAGCCGTCGATCCCGATTTTCAAAAGCGAATTTTGTTTAACGATAAAACTCACTTTTGGTTGAATGGATACGTGAATAAACAAAACAGCCGAATTTGTAGTAATGATAATCCTCAAGTGTATGTTGAGACACCGTTACATCCAGAAAAACTGACTGCGTGGTGTGCTTTATGAGCTGGTGGAATAATTGGTCCGTACTCCGTACTTCTTTAAAAATGATGCTGGTCAGAACGTTACAGTCAATGGTGACCGCTATAGAGCTATGATTACTGACTTTTTCTTTCATCAATTGAACAACCATGATGTGCAGGAGTTGTGGTTTCAACAAGACGGCGCAACATGTCACACAGCTCGTGCCACAATTGATTTATTGAACGAAACGTTTGGTGACCGCTTAGTTTCAAGTTTCGGACCCGTGAATTGGCCTCCAAGATCATGCGATTTAACGCCACTTGACTATTTTCTGTGAGGATATGTGAAGTCGCTAGTCTACGTCGAAAAGCCCGAAGCGATTGACCACTTGGAGGACTATATTCGGCACGTTATTGCCGATATACGGCCACAAATGTTGGAAAAAGTCATCGAAAATTAGACCTCCAGATTAGACTACGTCCGAGCCAGCCGTGGCGGTTATATGCCAGGAATCATTTTTAAATTATAATACCAGAAGATTGTCTTCCGAATGAAGTAAATTTCATATCAATAAAAATAATCGTCTTAATTTATTTCATTTCAAAGTTCTATGCCTCTAAAAAGGTCTATTGTATCATGGGCTGTTGAGAATTTAGGGCGCAAAAGATCGATTGTCGCATGGGCTTGTGTGGCTTGTTCTCAAAATCCATGTCATCAATTTCATTAAAATCGGTTAAGATACCTCTGTGACTCCCACCGCGTTGACCGAAACGTTGTTCCCAGCCCTATTTTCGACGAAAAATGTTCCAATATACCACCACTCTACAATCCGCGCCAAGCTGTCACTCTCTGTGAATTCATCGGCTTCTCGACAGTAACGTTAGGGTTTCCTGAACCCCAGATGCAGCAATTTAGTTTGTTAACGTATCCCTCGTAATGAAAATGCGCCTCGCCTAAGAAAATGCGCCTCGCTAAAGATAATTTTTTGAATAAAATCATTGTTCAATTCAAGGTGCTCTGAGGCTTAAACTGCGAAGCGATCGGAGGAAAGTGCGACTTTGCCAAGTTAATTTTCCGAGTCCAAGATCTTTGTGCAGAATTCTCCTGGGGCTGCTAGTGCGTGAAATGAGGAGTTGCTGTTTGTGAATTGAGTCCTACACTTTCGGCTACAGCAGCCACATTTTCGTCTAAAAGTACTATACAAAGACGGGGGCCATCAGTGTTGTCCAATAGCATTCCAATCTAACGAACTTTTTGCACAAGCTTGCGGACAGCAGGATCGGTGGGTGCTTTATTTTCGGCTAAGATTTCTTTTCAAAAAACCGACTTTTTTTGGAAATGAGTTTTTCCCAAAGTGGTTCGATCGTAAAGTCTTATTTCGTTTTGCGGAGGTAAGATACTGATATTCTGTTAAGATTTTGAACGGGCAACAGCTGTCAGTGTGAAAATAACCTCTGATTCAAATGGAAACTACTAGATGGCGCCCTCTTTTTATGTTCCTGCTACGAAAACTAAGCTCTGAAGGCTCTTGTAAATCTGTTAACTTCACAATCCACCAAGACTCCTTTGAATGCCGTTGGTAGACTGAATTCTTTGAGTATTGTTTGTGTTCGAGTCAATCATGACATCACAGTCAATCTGGCAATGCAATAATGGTTCTGACCTGAACCAGCGTTTATTCTGTTATTTTCCTTAATGAGGTCTTCTACCGACAGGTTGTTTTGTTAGAGAATGACACACCTCCATAGCATGAAGACAAACTATCCCATTATGTTGTCCCTTAGCAAAAAAGGTTGGGGAAGATTTGTTGGCGTTGCTACGAATGCTTTTACTGTTCCAAGCATTCAAACGTTCTAGGTTTAAATGATATAGCCCTCTGTTAATCCTGATGTGGGTCTAGAGAAAGATAATTTAAAGTTTTTTAACTGTGAGATAAAACAATGTAATTAGATTTAAGCGCTCCCAGCATGCAATTCAAAACTTCTAAATTTCTGACAAAGCTTATGACAAAATAAGCGCCCAGACGATGTAATTCCAACCGCGTCGTCATTTACAAAATTCAATATATAAAATATACGAGTATAATATATTTCTTAATTTTTGTGCAGATTACCTTTTTCCCTGCTGGCATTTGTACACTACATGTACATACATCAAAAAAATAATACAGGGTGCTACATACTTTAGAATGTGATTCTGGGTCATATATTCTAAGAAAAATATTGTTCTACAGCGAAGTCCGTTTCTCAACTTTGACATCACTTTTTGATAATTTAAAAAAAGGCTAACTTTGGTGTACCCTGACCCGTGTTGCTGGATGAAAAAATTGAAAAATGAAAATCTGGCAACCGTAAACCTATAGGAGTCCAATTTAAATACAGTTTTAAAGATTAATTAATCATTTTTCCAAAAAATTAAGTTTAAAATTAGGTCTCTACCATCAGCATTGACAGAGAAATCGAATTTAACACAGGTCAGGATACACCAAAGTTAGCCTTTTTTTAAATTGTCAAAAAGTGATGTCAAAGTTGAGAAACGGACTTTTCTATAGAAATTTTTTTTTTTAAATATGACCAAGAATCACATCCCAAAGTATGTAACATGAATTACTGGACACCCTGTATAGATGAACTTAGGATATTTATACCTACACAAAAACAAAACTTTCAATTTAAGTGCCATCTGAAAGCAATAGATTCGCCCATAAACGGTGTCAGTCAGCTTGTGCGAAGCCTTATGCACATTTTGTCTCTGACCATGCATATCTTTTTATGTATAATTTTTTTTTTTTTTAATAAATTGCTCGCAATACATTTAACCCAGTTTGAGATTTATGATTCCGTGTGGAGCGTAGTCATGCACTTCATCGACTTCTTTAGTTCCTTGCTATGAATATAACAAGTAGGTAACTGCAAGTAGATAGCTTGGTCTTAACTGAACCTAATTAAAGCTTCCAAACACTTTTTTTTTTTTTTATTCTAATGGAAATCGACATAACGTCACGTCCGAAGCCTACACTGCGAAATCAAACACAGATACTAGTCATATTTATTTGACTCGACTGATGTAAGACTCTGAACATTTTATTTTGAGTCACGATCTTGTAACATCCACATGACTTTGGCAATGAGTTGAAAAATGTGTGCATTGGATTGTTGAAAGTCTTACCTATTAATTAAAGCCAATTTATTAATACTGAAGTGATAATCAATCAAGCATTGTTGTAGGTAGTGTTACTTAGGAAAAATAACTAATAACCACAATGAAAACGCTACTAATGGGTGGAATGGCTTAAAAAAATTTAATGTAATGTAAATGTCCATTTAAAACTGGGATTTTTTGTTTGTTTGAAGCTCTAAAGGAGTTATGACTATCCTACCGAATCAATTTGATATCAAAATGAGTGGAAGCACTGTTGTTCTAAGCTATTTTCGAAAAAAGAGTTGAAAATTTCTACTAGTTTATTACGAGTTTATCTTAACAAAAGAAACACACTTTTCCACTTTTCAAATGTAAGTAAGTCTTCATTTTTATTTCGTCCTCCATATAACCTCGGGAATATATATATAACCTTTATGTACAATGTTTACATAAAATATTTAACGAGAAATGGCAGCGTTCAATATAGGTTGTGGGCGGCAGCATCCAACATTCTCCCCCCCCCCAGTGACGAAGTAAGCGATCGTGTCCTTGTGGTCCAGCTCAATTTCTTCCACTACATACATACATCCAGACCTTCGTATCTCACATGGAAAGAGAAAATTTATTTAGTACTGTTTTCGAAAACTAATATAAATCAATCAAATAACAAGATTTATGATTTGTGCCCAAATTGTAGCCCAATCGCATATGTTCAATTTTGTGAACCTCAATGAACATGACCTGAGCTATTTTGAAGTGAGCGCATTCTTAAATGTCAAACGTCAAGTCGATTCTCGTTGTTTGCTTCGACTATCGAATTTATTTTGACATTTGAAATTTGATGTTTGTATTTCGTTTCGGCAACGAGTTTTATTTTATTAATATCCATTTCATTTCATTTATTTGTTATTAGTTATTAGTTATTATCTGTTGTTTTGAATCGTTTTTTTTTTGTTTGATGTGTCGACAAATTATCCTATGCACTGAATGCATCGCTGGACATAGCAATGGATGTGGTACATAGCAATGGATGTGGTACTTAGCAATGGATGTGGTACTTTGATTTTCGTTTTCATCCTTCAACTGGGTGACTATGTTTTGTTTAATATGTTTAAATTATATTCGTTTCCTTTTTTGTATAACTTGTATTATAGTTTTATTATTCTTCATTTAAATATTCCTTTTAACGTTTCCTTACATTCTTATATACATATGTACATTGATTTACTTCCCTTCCCGATCTCCCAGTTTATTGTCTAAATTCACGGCACTTAGAATTTGTATGCCGCGTATAAACATACCTATGTGGTAAATGGTTGAACGAATTGACCAGCTGACTGGGGTCGTTGCCCTTAATTGGTTCAGTTGTCGGTTTGTTTTATTAATTATATCGTGTAAATCATATTTGATTATTTTGCATCAAAAGGATATATGTTTTTATGGTTGAGGGTCGCCCGATTAGCACTGTATTGAATGCTACTGGGGGTGTGGGTTTGGGGTGTGATTCCACCCATAAGATTCTTGTCCTGGCACTTCTATAACTAGGAGTGCCTGAAAATTAGTATTATTCGAATACGTTCCGTATCGGTTTTTTTTTTTTTTTTTTTAAGTACGATAATTTTAGATTTGATGTACTGAGTGGGGTTTAATGTTTTTAAAGATGTGAAGTGAGAGTGTTGTATGTATGATTTTGAAAATTCGAACGATGTATATTATGAGTGAGTGATCCAAAGTATGATTTCAAATCCGAATGATTTTTGTTATGAGTGGGTGATTTAGTTCTTGAAGTGTTTGGTTGAAAATTCTGGATCGGTGAGTTGATTGATGAGTGAAGTTTCCCTTGAAAGATCCATGGGCTGCGTTGATGTTGAAACGGCAATGTCGTGTAGAATTTAGTTTTACCCGTAGGCAGTTAATAAATGGGTTTGGGTTGGATCTCATTGAGTATTTCGTGTATTCTTATTATGTAGTTGTATATTGTGGTATTGTGTTATATTGTAATGTTATGTGGATAGACTCCGGAAACGCTTATGGGTGAGTTGGTTTAATATATGTGTTATATATTTATGTATTTATTAACCATTAGATTTTTTTTTTTTTTTTTCAGGTTTTGTGTGGGGTTTGGGATGCCGAACAGTGTCATCGAATGGGATACCTCTGCCTAATTCTGGTATACCCTTTTTTTTATAATGATTTCATTATATATTTTTATATTCATATTTTGATTTTTGATTTATATTTTTCAATCATTTCTTATTGATTTTTTTTTTTTTTTTTTTTAATGAATTTAATTGAGGTTGTCTATGAGTGATTGATTGAATTGAATGTGTGTTGAGTTTTAGTGGACTGTATGGGTTGTTTACTTTTGAGTTTTGTATTCTTTCTTTCATTTCTACTCTTGATGAGCATTATTGGATGGAAGTGGACATATCTTTGTGATGGGCCTCTTAAATTCATTGTTTGGTGTTCTTACTTTTACAACACGGATAAGATCATCTTTTCCTGGGTAGGTTGCCACTATTCTTGCCATAGGCCATTTTGACGGTGGAAGTCTCTCATCCCGTAGCAAGACTAAATCTCCGATCTTGGGTTGATCTTCAATTTTAAGCCACTTTGGTCGATTTTGAAGCCTTGTGAGGTATTCTCCGCTCCATTCCTTCCAGAAGGTCTGTAGTGATGCTTGTAGGCGTTTCCATCTATCCAGGTATCCAATCTTTTCTATTGCAAGGTCCGCTTCGGGAACTATATTAGCTGATGTGCCGATTAAAAAATGAGCTGGTGTTAAAGCATTAAAGTCTTCCAAGCTGTCTGTCACCGGACATAGGGGTCTCGAGTTAAGGCAAGCTTCTATTTGTGCTAGAAGTGTACTGAGCTCCTCGAACGTCAGTGCTTGGTTTCGGGCAACACGACGCAAATGGTATTTCACCGATTTCACTCCTGCTTCCCATAAACCTCCGAAGTGAGGAGAAGCGGGAGGAATAAAATTCCAATTGGTACCCAATTTACTCAGTGAGTCGGCAATCTCGATATAGTTGAGTTTAGCAGCCTTTAGCATTTTTTGTAGTTCCACATTAGCGCCCTTAAAGTTGGTTCCACAGTCACTATATATGTTTGCACATATTCCTCTGCGAGATGTAAATCTTCGAAACGCGGCAATAAAGGCTTGAGTCGTTAAATCTGTGACAGCTTCAAGATGGATTGCCTTTGTTGAAAGACAAATAAAAATGGCAAAATAGCCTTTGAATTTCTTTGCACCTCGTCCTTTCCACGCCTTCACTTCTATCGGTCCCGCATAGTCGACACCAGTGTGTGTAAACGGTCGTGAAACATTGACTCTTGGTGCTGGAAGGCTTCCCATGAGTTGTTGCATTGGCTTAGGTTTATTTTTGAAACACGTAAAGCATCTATTTATGTATTTTTTGACCGTTCTCTTCATGTTGAAGATCCAAAAACGATTTCGAATGTGTGCAATCACTTGGTGAATTCCACCATGTAAAGTTTTCTCATGAGCATCTTCAATTATGAGTCTGGAAAAATTATGATCTGGTTTTAACACGATTGGATGCTTTTGATCATAGGTTAAGTTTGCATTTTGAAGTCTACCTCCGATTCTTAACATTCCACTTTCATCAATAAAAAGATTGAGAGATTTATTGAGTTTAGTCCTCTTCGTCCTCTGTAGTTCATTTATGGCATCATGAAACATGGATTTTTGAACACTTTTGATTGCTGTACGCATAGCAAAATCGAGTTCGATTGGTGTCAGAACCGATTTTCTTCGATACGATTTATCTTTTCTAACATTATAGATGAATCTGTTAACATGGGCTATAATTCGTAATGCTTTTGTGAGTTTGGATTGTTTACAAACTACATCTAAAATTCCATCGGTATCTTCTATCGCGACATGAACTTTGATTTCAAGTTCTTCTTCATCTGTTTCACATTGGGTGGGTTGTTCTGGGATTGAGAAATCCCATATCTCTTGAAGAAAGGGTGGTCCCTTCCACCAAAGAACGTTATTCTTCAGCTTAGATGGAAGAATACCCCGTGATGCAAGATCTGCTGGGTTTAACTTGGTTGGAATGTGTTTCCACATGCTAACATTCGTCAATCGTTGGATTTCGGTAACTCGATTGGCAATAAATGTCTTCCACCTTGACGGCATTCCAGAAATCCAACAAAGGGTAATTGTCGAATCAGTCCAAGCAAAAGTTGATAAATTTCTAAACGGAAGGACTGATTTCGTATAACTTAGTAGTTTTGCTAACATTACAGCTCCGCAAAGCTCCAATCTTGGCAAAGAGACAGTACTCACTGGAGCAACTTTTGTTTTAGCTATCAGTAAATGGGTGTGAATGCTGTTGTTCTTGTCTAAAACTCGGAGGTACACTACGGCTCCATATGCTTTGGTAGATGCGTCACTGAATCCATGGAGTTCGAGCTGTTGAGTACCATCCTCTATATTTACCCATCTCGGTAGATGGATATCTTCTAAGATGTCTAACTCTTCTTGAAAAGAGAGCCATTCATGAAGTAATTCTACTGGAATGGTCTCGTCCCACGAAAGACCTTTTAACCACAATTGCTGCATTATAATTTTTGCTTTAACGATACATGGTGCTATCCATCCAAGCGGATCAAAGAGACGAGCAATTGTTGAAAGTATTGTTCTTTTTGAAACCATATCATCGACGGTGATTTTTTGAAATGAGAAGGAATCATTAGATGGGAACCAACTGATTCCAAGTGTTTTCATATGATCCAAAACTCCGAATGTCAATGACACATTTGTTTCTTGATCGGCTTGTGGTATTGAGTCAAGAAACTCTTTATTATTACTCATCCACTTGCGCAGATGAAATCCAGCAGATGATAAAAGCTTTGAGATTTGTTGATACTTTTCTTTTGCTGCTTCTACTGAATCTGCACCCGATACCAAATCATCAATATACATGTCTTCCCTAATCATTTGAGCGGCTGATGGGTATGACAGTTCTTCATCTGAAGCCAGTTTCTTTAAAGTCCGATTTGCTAAATATGGGGCGGGGGCAGTACCAAACATTAAGACTTTTATTTTATAAAGTTTTACTGGGCTTGTTGGACTTTCACGCCAAAAAAGTAACTGGTAGTACGCGTCCTCTGGGTGAACTAGGATCTGCCGGTACATCTTTTCTATATCGGATGTGAAAGCAACTTTGTGTGTTCTCCACCTTAGAACAATTGCTAATATGTCTGTTTGGGTTTTAGGTCCAGTCATCAGATGGTCGTTCAAAGAACTACCGTCCGACGTTTGAAATGCCGCATTAAAAACAACACGTAACTTCGTTGTTGTACTGGACTCTTTTACAACGGCATGATGAGGTACAACATAATGATATGGTGAATTAAATGTTCTGTCTAAGTTGATGTCTACTTCTTCCATTTGGTTGAGTAGAAGATATTCTTTTAAACAATCATTATAGTCTTTATGTAATGATGGGTTGTTTAATAATTTCTTTTCTTGTTTATAAAACATCATTAAGGCCTTTTGTTTTGTTGACATAAGCCTTGGTCGATGAAGTTCTTTGAAGGGTAGTGACACTTCAAAGCGCCCTCCCGGCACCCGCTTGATGTTTTGTAGAAAGTGCTTTTCGCACACGACATCTTCTTCATTTACAGCTTTTTCATATGGAGTTTCTTCAATTTCCCAAAAAGCACGCATTTGTGTGTCGATGTCTACATATTGTGTATAAACTTGAAGAGACAAGGGCCTTACCAGAGGAACTTTCCCCAAAATGATCCAGCCCAATCTTGTTTTTTGGGCTATTGGAGCGATTTGTTCTTCATCTCGGATAACTTCTTCTAATATTATTTCGCAATATATTTCATTTCCTAATAATATATCAATGTTACCAGGGCGATTAAATGAAGGATCTGCTAATTTCAGTCCTTGTAAATGCTTCCATCTGCTAGCAAAGACTTCCTCATTTGGTAAAAGCCCTGTAAGCGTTTTATAAATGTAACCTCTTGTCGACGTAACAAAATCTGAACAATTAGAACTCAGATTCAACTTTACAAAGTGTTGACAAGAGCCAGTTTTGTTTTGTCCTAAGACCGAAACGTCAAAGGAAGTTGGAACCTTCTTAAGACCCAAAAGTTGAGCTGCCGATTCAGTTATAAAAGTAGCTTGAGACCCAGAATCAATCAAAGCTCTCAACTGAACAAAGTCTCCTTGGGCTGATTTGACCTTTATAATTGCTGTTGCCAATAAAACTTGGGTTCTTTGAAATTCATTTAAATGAAAACAGTTTGAAGATGATGCAGGCGGTAAGTCGTAGGGTTGAAAATTTGGAGCATTTGGGTTGAACTCCGTTGTTACATGGTGCGTTTGTGAGCGATTTGTATTCAGGGTGTTTGTATTTGGGTGAGTGAATGAGTTTTTATTAATGTTTTGATGAGTGGGTGTATATGAGTTTGATTGTACTTGAGAACCTGTTTGTTGATTGTATGCGTTTGGAAAAGTGTTTGGTTGCGGGCGTGGTTGTTGATTTGTGTTGTACATGTTTGAGTTGTTGCTGAAATGTAGTAGTGAGTTGTGTTTTTTCTGGCAAAAATGACACGATTTATGGCTTGGGCAATTATTTGTTCGGTGACTGTAGGCTAAACAATTGAAACAATTGCCAAATTGTTTAACGACTCGTTGTCTAGCACTTACATCCATTTTTAAAAATTTCGAACATGTTCGTAAGGAATGTGCTCCTTTATGACACACCTTACACGAAAAACTCTCTGTCAACTCAGTATTGAGATGAAAAACATTTTTTGTTTGTTTCTTGTGTGTAATTGTTGTATTTGTTTGGTGCTGTTGATCCATCATCTCTAATGTTCGGAACCTCGTTTCTAAAAAATCAGAGAACTCTTTAAATGTAGGGATCTCTTTTTTAGTTCCCAGAGTTGTTTCCCACTTCGATTGCACCGTAGTCGGTAGCTTTTTTAGAAGCAAAAATATTATAATTGCGTCCCAGTGATGGACAGGCAATTGCAAATTCTTTAGGGCGTGTAGAATTTTTGTTGAATTATCTAATAATTCTCTTATGCCCCTTGCATTCTCCTCTTTTACTACATTTAATTCGTAAAACAACTTAAGTTCGTTGTTAACGAGAATTCTTTTAAAATCGTATCTCGTTGTTAAAAGCTCCCAAGCTTTATCATAGCTCGCATCATCTACACTGATGTGTTCCAGTAAGATACCAGCACCTTCTTTGCAACTAGCCTTCAGATAATGTAATTTTTCTATCTTTTTAAGTGTTGTATTGTTATGAACCAGTGAAACAAACTGATCATGAAAAGAACGCCAATTCTGATATTCTCCCGTGAATGTCGGAGGGTGAATTTTTGGCAAACGAACATCGTGTGGTTTATCATTGGTCGACTTTTGCATCAAAGTCGTAGCAGATGACGTATCTTTTGCTCTAGCTGCTTCTTCTAGTGTTGCAAATTTATCTAGTTCATCTAGTAACAGAGATTTGTAAATTGTATATATTTCACCTGCCTCAGTAAAAAACTCTTCGGTCGAAGTTAGGTCTTCTTCGCTGCAAACAGCGATTTGATGTTTTTCAACAATAGTTTGCCAATTGCTAATAAGTGTTTCAAGTCGCGTAGAGACATAGTTTTTTGTCCTACGACTTGCAGAAGTTGTTTTCTTAAAATTTTCATAATCTTTTGAGATTTGAGTACAAACGTTTTTCATTATTTTTACTGCATCCATTTTATTTTATTTAGTTTACTTTTTTATATATATATATGTGTATAAAATACAAAAGTAAGCAAATTTTACTCACTGCGTTTTACTCTCAGTGTTGATAGTGGATGGCTAGCTGGATGGAACTCCCTCAAATGATGAAAAGATGGCAAATACGATCGCAATGGCGGTGATAATGGCGATGGCAATGGGGTTGACGATGGCGGTGATGGTGGCGATGGCAATGGAGATGACGATGGCGATGATGGTGGCGATGGGAATAGAGATGACGATGGCGGGATACTTGTTGCAACAATATATCTTTATTTGTATTTGTATTAGGTATACAAATTTTATATTTAATATTTCATAAAATTGAACTTTGAAACACGACAAAATGTCGGCACACTGTCTTTTTATTTTAATTCAATTGAAAATATTAAACTGGGTGGTTCGTTTAATAGGCTCTTGAAGGACCAAAATGTTCTAAGCTATTTTCGAAAAAAGAGTTGAAAATTTCTACTAGTTTATTACGAGTTTATCTTAACAAAAGAAACACACTTTTCCACTTTTCAAATGTAAGTAAGTCTTCATTTTTATTTCGTCCTCCATATAACCTCGGGAATATATATATAACCTTTATGTACAATGTTTACATAAAATATTTAACGAGAAATGGCAGCGTTCAATATAGGTTGTGGGCGGCAGCATCCAACAACTGTAAAGCATTCCACATTCTTGTATTGTTCAGCTGAAGAAAGATTTATCTATGCTTGGCAGTAGTTTATTTCTGCCTCTGTGCGGCTCAAAAATGAAGCAGCGAGTGGTGATGTATTAAGGCCTTAAGGGGGTATTATGGTGTAGAGACATAACTTTCAGGTAATTTTTGAAGTGTCGTTAAAAAAGCAGTAAATATTTTCACTATTAATTTTTTTTATTTGTTATTTATTAACATTTGTTAACATTTAGGAAACACTGAAAAAATTCAAAGTTAAAAAAAAATTGGCATATATATTGATTCTTTTTTTACGACACTCCAAAAAATTACGTGAAGTTCATGCCTCTACACCTTTAACACAAAGCTACAAGTCTACAAGTCAATAACCACTTTTAGGACTATGTTTATCTTTCCTTCTTTCGAAGGTCATGGAAACGTTGATAAGTCGTCAACTCATGAAATATCTTGAAGAACGAAAGCTTTTCATTGACCGACATTACGGACATTGTTTTGGAGAAAGTAAGATTATTGCGCTTGATATTTCTAAGGCATTTGACAGAGTTTGGCATCAAGCTCTCTTATCGAAAATGTGGGCTTTTGGTATCGATGAGTCTCTTCTTCGTTGGACTAGAAACTACCTTTCGGACCGTTCAATACAAGTTGTGTTGGATGGATTCAAGTCTGATGATACCCACTTTATAAATGCTGGTGTGCCCCAGGGCTCCGTTTTGTCTCCTACTCTCTTCCTTATTTTCATAAATGATCTCTTGTCTGAAACTTCTAATCCTCCCAATTGTTTTGATGACAACTCAACCCTTAGCTTTTCATATTCGTATCCAAATTGACGACCTTGCTCTTCGGATGTGAAGTCATACGGTTGCGTATGATTAGCTCATTGAATTCCGACCTTGACAGCATTATTACATGGGGTAATAAAACCCGAGTAGAATTCAATGCTTCGAAAACTCAATGCTGTCTCTTGTCGTTGAAGCTTAACATTCCCCCATTGCCATTATCTATGAATGGTACCTACATCCAAGAAACTGAAAATCTGTCAGTACTTGGTATGTGTGTAAACGATGATCTTCGTTGGAATGACCACATATTTGAAGTCGCCAAAAAAGCTGCTAAATGCTTGGATTTTCTAAGACGATGCAGGGAATTCTTCACCTCTTCTGATCTGGCTAAAATTTATAAAACATACATTCGCCCAAAACTAGAGTACAATTCCCACATCCGGTCTGGTGCCTCTTAAACATCTTTGCACCTACTTGATAGGGTACAAAATAGAGCCTTGAAATTGATAGGTGAAAGTTCAATAGTAGAATCGATTGATTCTCTTGGAAGATTTGGATCGTCGAAAAGTCACCTGTCTCTCTCTCTTTTATCGCTTTTTCTACGAACAGTGCTCCAATGAAATAGCCAGCTGCATACCTCCCCTGAAACAATTTAGACGCAACACCCGCCTCGCTAGGAATGCTCATCAGTTTTACCTCGAACCCAACTTCGGACGTACGGTAAAGTATAGAGATTCATATTTTAGTCGCACCACCCGAATGTGGAATGCTTTACCTGACCCTGTTTTTCCCTCACATCCCGACTCACGAAAATTAAAAAGCAAAGCATCGGTGTCTCCTATTAAATTCTCTCCTATTCTACTAAATGCTCGAACTGTGTTTAACATTATAAGGGTATAAGTAACCCCTTGATGTGCGCTCTAAATATAAAAAAACATGTCCATTACGCTTGGTAGAAGATCAAGCAAACATGTAGCTTTGTGTTACAGAAATTTCTTACGCTTGTCATAGTAAGTACTTGTATTACAAGTATGTACTTCTAGTTTTGTATTACAGACCCCAGAATACCCCTTTAAACTGTCTTAGGAGTTGACGTTGCCTTAACTGTTTTGGGAATCAACTATCTCCACACTATAGCCGTTTATTTTCAAGCCAGTAGCCTGTGCAGTATTCCAGGTGAAAAAAAAACAAGGCCGAACAGAGTTCGAAGTTCGTTGAGAAAAAAAGGAATAAATGAACTTTCCATCCTAAATATTTGTTTAAAGGACATGAGGCAAACTCATGAGTATAGTAACATGATCTAAGACACTCGTCTTTGACTAGAAAACCATTCTCTAAACTATAAGTTTTCACGTTCACTATCATCACAATGATTGGTTTTAGTGATCTACTGATATAAATACTCCGCATCAATAAAAATAAATTACGCCGTTGGTTGGTTCAAGTGCGGCCAATTATATATTTGTAAATAGACTTCGGTCCATGTTTAAATGACAATGGCACTTGAAACAGGCGCATTCAAGACCACTAACCATAACCATACCCACCAATGTCTCTGAAAATATTTACTTATTGAACTATGCCGTCTGTTAAGTTTCTTATTTATAAATTGAAAAACTTATTCAAATGACATTACCGAAATGCATGATTTGTTTGGTGATCTTTACAAAACAAAATTATTTCTTTATTCTTTTTGCTGCGGCGTGAAATATAATTTTTTCTTCAGTGGGATGTGGGATAACAACTTGTTTCATAATCAATTACATTCTCAAAGTGTTTTATTAGATTAACTGAATTTATCTTATAAAAGTAGTTTCTTATGCGTGGGTAGTTCATATTTGATTTCTACGCTGTTAACATGCGTTGTTCCATTCTACAAACCATAGTATAATGTTTACAAGAAAAGAAGATTCCAATACACACACATGATGAAAGCATGAACAAAAATTCTAATTCTAATTGTATGGCGTTTTACATTGGCTGGCAATGCGGAAGAATTTTTCGATCCGGAGTGTAGAAGAAACAAGCAAACTAAACTTTTTTAATTTTGAAGGGCGACTCAATGCACATCATTGGCTGAAGATATGGACTGAACTGAAAATATTATGTTTGTTTATGCCTCAATCTTTATACCGATATGCTGCTTCTTTGGTTAAAATCGTCTGATAATTTTTATTAATACTGAAGCCAAACTATTTCCATTTCAAAAGAATTCTTGCAAATTATTAATTTTTGTTGTTATGAAACTTTTTTTCAAAAAAATTCTAATCATCAACTTTTCTATGATTTCAGATGAACTTTATTTTATGCCAACTAGCTGCTCTAGTGCTGGCTTCGCTCTTCCGTTCAGTTCTACATCCTTCCAGAGTGTCTTCCATCGTTCGACACACATTTGGTCTCGTTGTTGGCTTGTTTTTCGGTTATATTTGTTTCGGACAGCAAGCCATCCATATCGCAGGGCTTCCCGCAACATGCTACGTGGTAATACGCACACAGAATCCAGCCATAGTTCAAAGGTATTTTCAAATTCAAATGTTTCTTTGTTTCATTTTTTGAGCTTTTTTTGTTAAATATTCTTAGGGCCGTTATGATTGTAGCCATGGCCTATTTGCTCTGCATCCACTTGCATCGACAAATCTATGATTACGGCTCAGCTTCGATGGACATAACCGGGCCCTTGATGATAATAACTCAAAAAGTTACCAGTTTAGCATTCAGTATACATGACGGTTTTGTCAAAGAACAGAAGGTAATTTAAATTTTTGAATCAGATGAACTTTCAAAACATTAAGACTCTCAAAAAAAATCTGAAGGATATGACCAAGGCTCAGCAATACCACTCGTTGCAAAAACTTCCATCAGCACTCGAATACTTTTCGTATATGTTGAACTTCCAAGGAATATTGGCTGGTCCGCTAGTTTTCTACCGGGACTACATTGAATTCATCGAAGGATACAATCTGCTCAAAAGTCCCACATCTAACGTAAGTGTTAAATCATTCAAATTATTTTTTGGTTTCATTTGTAAATTTCAGGGCAATTTGGACAATGGAAACACAAAAGAAATCATCATTGAACCATCGCCAACGAAAGCTGTTATAAAAAAAGTCATTGGAAGTCTGGTGTGCGCTTTACTTTTTATGAAGTTCGTCAAAGTGTTTCCAATCAAAGCACTTAAAGACCCCGAATTTGTGGAAAACACTGGATTAGTTTATAAATTGTGGATTCTGATGATTACCACAACTATAGTACGTTTTAAGTATTATCATGCTTGGATGCTGGCTGATGCCATTTGTAACAATGCTGGTCTAGGATTTTCTGGTTACGATAAGGATGGGAACCCCAAGTGGGATCTCATTACGAATATTAATGTGCTTTCGTTTGAGGTAAGTCAAACTGGTTGAGAATGTTCATTGCCACCTTATAAAATGAAATTTCAATTAGTTCTTATTGCTTAGATGTCTTTAAGCCTCCTTTTGGCTATTTTGATTGGTTTGTTATCGGTTAGATTTCCAAGTGTTGAACCCATACTGTAGCATTTGTTTAGAACTTCCGTAGCTTTGTCTTGCAAGTAATCCAGACATGGCTATTCCAGGCATTCATATAAATAGAAATGTGTGCTGCCCAGTGTGAAAAGTTCAAATATCTGGGATCTTTAAGCAATAGTAAAACAACTTGCGATGGCGACAAAAATCATCCTATAAACATATAGTGGATGAAGTGGAGGGAAAACTCCGCTTTTTTGTGATCTCAAAATGCCATTAAGCTGAAGAAAGACTGTACACCATGGTTGTGCGAGCAGTATTCAAGTATGTATAACATGAAGATGCTTCATATGACAACAGGAGAGAGCTCAATCAAATAGCCACTTACCCTTATTGCAAAAAGCGTTTCACTTAAACTCCTGGAGAATAACTTTGCTCCAAAATAGACGATTTTTGTTTTGATAAAAATTAAAGTTCAACCTTTTTTCTGATAATAGTTGTTCTTAACATCATTTTACTTAAATGTCAATTGTGGCAGCTAGAGCTATGTCATTTTACTGGCGTTTTAATGAAAAAGATTGCAATAAGAGTGAACATCATACTGTGTTCAGAGACGACCGTAAAAAAAAAGCATTTGGTTGCCCTTTATTGAAATAACGCACCATGTTTCCTTTAAATCTAAGTCTTCTTCTTCTTCTTCTTCTTCTTCTTCTTCTTCTTCTTCTCCTTCTTCTTCTTCTTCTTCTTCTTCTTCTTCTTCTTCTTAGGTGGGCATTACAGTTCGGGGTAAAACTGGGCCTCAACAAACATCATACGCCAACAATTTCGATTTCGGGCGAGCTCTCTCCAGTTTTGCACTCTTAGTAGGTTGAGGTCTTCTTCCATTTGATTGCACCACCTAAGACGAGGTTTTCCCCTTCCGCGTTTTCCTTGTGCTTTCGAAAACCAGTCGAGCCGGAGTGTTTGGGTCCATCCGCTCTACATGGTCCAACCATCGTAGCCTCGCGATGTGTACTCTTCTGGCTATGCCCATGTCGCAGTACAGCTCATACAGCTCGTTGTTGTATCTTCTTCTCCACACATTGTCTTCGCATACGGGACCAAAGATCACTCGGAGTATTTTTTTCTTATACTACCAAGGGTTTCCTTATCCGCTTTCGATAAAGTCCACGCTTCCACGTAAAGCAGAACTGGGATGATTAAGGTCATATAAAGGGTTACCTTGGTTTTTCGTTTCTCAATAGCCTTCTTAACCCGAAGAAGCCTTGGTTGGCAAGAGTTATTCTCCGTTTGATCTCCGCACTGATGTTGTTTTCCGTGTCAATAGCACAGATCCTAGATAGACGAAGTCCTGTACTACCTTGAAGTTATGTCTGTCTATTGTGACATTTTGTCCAATTCGTCGATGTTCTGTGTCCCTGTTTGATGAGAGCATATACTTCGATTTGCCCTCATTAACCATCAAACCCATTTTTGCCGCTTCTGTTTCAATGCTCGCAAAAGCAATTATGACATCACGTTTCCTTTTTCCCCTTACGTCAATACCGTCTGCGTAGGCGAGTGATTGTACAGACTTTTGAAAGATGTTTCTTCTGGTGTTGACGTTTGAGTTGTGTACAATCTTTTCAAGTATGATGTTAAAGAAATCGCATGACAGTTTATCGCCCTGTCGAATGCCTTTTTCGACATCAAAAGTTTCGGTGAGTTCTCTACCAACCTTGACGGAGCAGCGTGAATGCTCCAAAGTCATCCTGCATAGTCATACGAGCTTTGCAGTGATGCTGAAACTAGACGTGGCTCTGTACAGCTCGTCTCTGTAAATACTGTCATACGCGGGGTTGAAATCGATAAAAAGATGGTGTATATCGATATTATAGTCCCGGGTTTTTTCCAAGATCTGCCGTAATGTGAAAATTTGGTCTATTGTCTACTTTTCTGGTCTAAAACCACATTGATAAGGACCAGATCTTGAGTAGCGACTGTGACTCTATTACTATGTTTCCCTGCTGGTCTTTACAGGCTTCAGTTCGGGGCTTGCCACCCGGGCAGGATCTTTTTACCTTTTGGTAAAACTTTCGAATCTGGTTCCTGTCATTGCATCTTTTATTTTCCCAAACGAGCGCTTCTTATGCTTTTTCTTTCTGAGAATTCGGTGTTCCTCCCTTCCTTCCTCCTTGTAAATCTCGTTATACTGATCGTAAGCAGCCCTCGTTCGTTTTTGCATTAACATCTGTCGTGCTTCTTGTTTGGCTGCATTTGCCTGCCTGCATTCTTCATCGATTTTCGTTTTTGGGGGCGGAGTGAAACCCAGAACCTCAGAGGCAGCGGTTCAGATGGCTTTTTGGCATTGCTGCCACTGGTCTTCAATGCTTGATGCTGGTGGCATAGAATTCAAGGAGAGTTGAAGAGACACTCGATTGGAAAAGGCACTGACAATCTCTTGCAATTGTAGCTTTCCGACATATCGCTTCACAGCGTTAGTTAAATCTAAATCATTCTATGTTTACTGTGTCTGCTCTTGTTTTTTTTTTCGAAATGTCTCTCACAAGTTATACCTTTGGTTCTCCATTCCCATGATCTTTGTTCGTTTTTCACCTATTCAAAAGGAGACCCTTTGTCAAAACGGCAAACTACGAGTTTCCTTCCGATTATTTCAGCAAGAACATTTTTGTCCAAGATGAAACTCTTTTCTGGTATCAACTATCTCTTCCATTGATAAATGTACTGTTTAAAAATATGGTTGATGGTCTTTGGCCTTCATGCAGATGATCGCCACCACTCCTTCACTATTGTAGCAATTAAAAGATATGTAAATAAAATTTATTTTCCGCTTTTAATTTCAGTTTTCATCAAACTTCCGCGAAGCTATTAACAACTGGAATATTGGAACGAATATTTGGCTCCGAACGATAGTTTATGACCGTGTTCCTAAAAAATATGGCACCATGCTTACATTCGCTTTAAGCGCTATCTGGCATGGTTTCTATCCTGGCTACTATTTAACATTTGCCGTTGGTGCAACATTTGTCACATCTGCAAGATTTGTGGGTTTATTATTTTCTGCTCAAATTATTCGTTTATATTGAAAATTGTTTTTTTCTTTTTTAGGCTAGACGAATGTTCCGTCACCGTTTCCAGAGGACCCAATTTACAAGAATGTTCTACGATATTCTAACATGTGTCACAACTCGTATTTTTATGGGTTATGCCACTTTTCCATTTGTTCTTCTTGAATTTATGGTAAGTTTGAGTATAATTTTGAAGTTGCCAAACTGACACATAATGAAATTACGTATGTTTTTCGTTTTCTTAATTGCAGATCAGTTTTAGATTGTACCTGAAACTATTTTTGTGCCTTCACATTATTGCAATTGCTACTTTCACTATTTTACCAAAATTCATTCGTGGCGATGTGCATTCAAAAATCTCATCTTCAGCTGTCAAGAATGGCAATATTAATCAAAATCACCACCATCATCAACTAAATAGTAATGATCTCAGCCAAAAACAGCTGTCTACAACAGTCTCGGTCGATTCAAACGGCAAAGATGTTGATACTTCAGTTGGGAATGCTACTAAAAAACGATTCAATATCGAACTCAACCGACAGATAAGTACGACCAGAGTACCAACTTCACTTGCTGCAATTATCGTTGCACATGACCAGTGCGAAATGGATAGCTTGTCAAGTAAGCTCAAAGAAAAGATCGATATAGAAACCAAAAACATTGAGGAATTTATTGATAAGACTGTAAACGAAACGGTGTCCGGCATCGTTGAGTTTAAAAACGATTTAATGCGCCACAGCGATAAGATATTCATATCACAAGATGGCATTCGTAAGCGTACCGCTGGGGCTAATGATAATAAAAGTTCCGAAGGTGTCGATGCATTCCTTAAAAAGGAAATCGATGCTATAAATGCTGTCGTTCAACAGGCTAACGTTTTGCCTGTTGTTCTTAGTAATGGTCATGCCAAATAGTATTTGCTTAAACATGACAATTTTTAAATACTGGTCGCCGCTGTTGAAAACATAATACACTAAATCACATAAGCCTTTTGCCACACAACACTATACATACATAATATACCCTTGAAAACGTAACCCAACAAAACACACAATTTACCCACGCACGAATATATTTATACATTAAAAAATAAGAATACAAGGATAAGGAACTTTCAAACTGATTTTATAGAAAATTGAGCGTCGTCGCAGCAATGTTCTTTTTATACGCAGACGGATTGAAACAAACAACACATATACACGGATGATATTAGTAATTTTTTTATCGTTTTAAAATTTTGTACAAATGTTTACTTATAGATATTTAAGCTATCGGAGGACGTATTTGATTAAACGAACAAAGTAAATTATTTATGAAGAATTGAATATTGTTGACCAAAAGGGGAATGGGGTAGAACCGCATAGAAATCTCGAGTTGAAATTATGCATAAAAAATATACAAACCTGCAGGGGATGTTGGTTTTACAGAAAAAAAAACTATCCATCTACCAAGGTATTTCTTCCATTTTGTTGTTTTGTTTTTGTGTTTGTGTTTTATTGCAACACATTTTCAAAAAGGAATCAAGCATCACAAGTTATTATTCATTAAAAAGGTGAATTTTATTCTTTATCCCCATTCCTCTATCTTTCTTGATACTTGATACTGTAGAGAAGTAACTAAAAGGTAAAAGAGTGAATATGTTAGGTAGGAACAAATCATGTTGGATAGCATTGGTGTGCTTGTGAAGTACTTGCAATGTTATTTTTATATAAAATAATATTTATACATGTTACAACTATTAATGTATAGTGATGTAACTAATGAATGTACACTTTGTTTTTGGGAAGCAATCATACTGAAAGGGTAAAACAAACTTTACTCCTAATTAAAGTTTAAATACAATAAAAACAAATAAATACATTCATTCATGGTTCATGGTAATTTGTTTCTAAAACAATTGACTGAAAATCGTTAAATTTATTCATAAAAATATATAAAATCTGTAGCTGTAATTTTTCAATTTGAATTTTGAAAGTCTAAAATCAAAGTCTGCGTGTGTCGGTTAAATATTTGTCAATGTATTTGAAGCTAATCCATTTATATAAGTTGTCCCAGTCTTTGAACTATATCGATGCTGATTTAACTCGAACAAATAACTGATTCTTAAAATTTTTGTAGTAATCAAAAAATTATTTTAAAAATGTACCAATTTGCCATTTTCTATTTGAACTTATTCGGTATGTATTTGTGTACCTATGTAATCGACAGCAGGTTTTAATTTTTAGAAACTTAACCTCGATTAATTGCTAGCTAAAGCTGAGTTCAATATGTAAAACCTATTTATTATTCGTGATCGAGAAAAGTCTTTTGTTTTTTCATAAGAACTCCTTAGCATTAAAGAAAACTTTACTCTTTTACCCTTTTTGAACGATTATTCATTAATATAAGTATTGTTGCAAAAATGTCAAGTGTAAACTAAACAAAAATAAATATTTTATTTTATGTGATTAATAATTAAAAAATAAAAAAAAAAATACAACTAAAGTGATAATAACATAATTATAAAAAGAAGAAAACAAGAATATATATATAAATAAAGCACTTAACATATTTTTGAAATCGCAACGTGATATTATTTATTATTTGAAGTTGAATTAGGTTGCACCACAAGATATGTGCAGAGATCCAGCTAATTTCACCTTCCGAATCTCGGCTATTGAAGTGAGAAGTGCGCCGCCCTAATAATTATATTTTTTTAGGTTGTATGCTCCTCTTTCGGAATTCAAACAAATATCTTTAAAAATATTAATGTATTGTAATGTGCATTCAGTGGAAGGCGTTGCGCAGAAAAATATAATTGAGGAGTATAACCGAAGGAGATAGTGTGTTGACCAATAGGTTCACACATATGATAATTGGGAGGATCTTTGCTATAAACGTATTTTATTTCACAGCTTTATAAAGAGTCGGAAGCTTATGATTCGAATTATCCTTTCTCAAGAATTTGATTCTTTTACCATACATCTTATTATCGTTAAAGAAATACTTTAAATATTTAATTTATGGTTTCATTATGTGGTTAGTTTATGATTGTTGTGTTTGACGACATATTTCATTAGATACTCGCATTTTTTTTTTTGTTATAAAGGATTTGGCACAGGTTAACAAGAAGATCAAGAACACTAAGTTTTGCTAGAAGCTACATTATCCGAGCAATATTCGATGTATTTTTTTTTTTTTTTTTTACTTTGGAGGATGTGAATGAAGTTGCTTCTGCAGTAACAAAAAATACAGCACTATAAATTTAAAAACTTCCTTCTTATTGTTTTTGTTTCTTCCGTAAAAAATCATTTATTCAACTGTTCGCGAATAAATGGTCATACTACACCACGTCGAAATTTGAAAAAAAAAGTATAAATTCTTCCTTTCTGGAAGCAACGCGTAATATTTGTTTGATTGTTTCGAAAGAATTACATGCTTTTATTTTTTGAATTTGTTTTCTATTTCGAGTGATAAAATAATAGATTTACTAACATTTTACTGTTACGGAACGAGCTACAGAGTAGATATCCTCTTACAACAATTACAGGTTTTGTTTCTGGAACTACAAGAGCTAGAAGAAATGATACTGCCTTAAAATAAACAATAAAATCATAGCCAGATGTTGAAAAGAGATTAAAATTATTGAACATTCATTCATCTATTGGTGCCCTGGGATTTCGTAACTTTTAAGAAGACTATGGTTTAAATTCTATGTACTAAAACAGGAATTTAAAAACTTGATTAATTTAAAGACTATAGTAAAGAAACTATTCTTCAACGGTTGGAAGTGATTTTACATGAAACAATCTAATAATATTAACCGCCTAAAAAGTTACGAAATCCAAGCCCTGTAGTTGTTTACTAGTTAAACATATCTCAACTTTTCCTGATGGTTTTTCGCGATCTCTATAGCTGGCCCATATTGCTTTTGATCAGTACCCATGGCCCATGTTCAGTAACTACATAATTTGAAATCAAACATGCTGTGTAATATGAAATTTGGCTATATCCGGCTGCAATTAAGTTTCATATACCTACCCGTGTTTTATTGGGAATTTTTATATTCCCTTCACTAATACGCTCAATAAAACGCTGTACTCACTAATGCAACTTTAGCCGAGTTTCATTGTATTCACTTCAGCAAAACATCGCACATGGGAAAACAACAATAGCCGCGTTTTATTGGGAATTTTCTATATTCAGTTATGTTCATTTAGAATAAAACGATTTTTTGGTTTATATTCATTTAGCACGTCACTTTCAGTTTTAACTTTCAAAGTTGGTACCCTTTGCACTTGTTCTAAGGATAAGAAACATTAAAAATTTGCATTCAGAAGGATATAAATGCATACCTTTTATTTTCCATTTCTATTTTTCCCTATTTAATTCTCGATTCTGAATTTATTTGCCGCATTCCAACTTTTTTACTTTCGAGGTAAACAAACAAATGTCACTTTAATTTTTTTCGCAATGGCTGTGTTCAATTAGATTCATTTTGTGACTCATGTTTTTGGTTGCCTTGGTTCTGATGTTCTTATGTGTTCTGTCTGATGTTCTTTTTTTCTGACCGATTGCGAAACTTTCCTTGTGTGTGCGTGTGTGTGTGTGTTAGTAACTGCGTGTCTATTTATGTCCCCACCAAGTCACCATCTGATTCTTCTATTAGCTATTAGGTGTGTTTCTTTACTGAAAATTCGCACGAAATGCACCGAAATTCGGCGAAAGTCAGTCTAATCCCGTTCCAATTTTTCGTAGCAGTGCACAAAAAAGAGAGTGCTCTCGAGAGAATAAAAAAATTTCCCCACCCTGCGAATTTCCGCCACCAAAATTTCTGTGGACAGAAATCGTGCACAGCCAAAACAAATACCACAACTGTCAAACAGACGTTTTTCCAAGCGTTGCTTTGCTGCGAATGTTTTGTTCAAGGCGTTTCTTTACTTTTAAGACAAATACGCTCTTTCAGAGAGTTTCTGAAAAAATTTTACAACCATTCCTTAAAAATAAAATTTCTGTGCACAAAAAGTAAAGAAACAGACTTATTCAATCTGTTGTCGAAAATCAGAAAATATGAACGAACACAACCCAAAGACTGCCAACCTCTGGGTGCCAAAAAAGAAATTTAACCAACCATCCCTGTTGTGCAGTTAGCTAACTGCGATATTTATGTTCATTTAGGCTATTGACATAAGGAGTTGTTGTTTTTCCATGAGCGATGTTTTACTGAAATGAACATAACTTCACATAGAATTTCGATAAAACGCGCCTAATAGGCGCGTTTTATCGAAATTCTATGTGCACTTATGTACACTTCAGTAAAACATCGCTCATGGGAAAACAACAACTCCTTATGTCAATTGGGACTGGGAACATAAGTTTGCACACCACCTGCCGGTCGTTTTGGAACTAAAGCGGGGGCACAAAGTGAAATGCTGTTTTGACCGCCCATACAAATTGTACTGAAAAAAGAAGAAATGGTGTCGGATTAAATAATTTAAATAAAATATAAAATCAAACAAAAGTGATTGAATTATATGCGTATTATCATCTTAAAATGTTAAAGCTTGAATAAAAAAGTGCACACGAGTGATTTGTGCCTTTCAAATGTATTTAATCTGCTTTTGAAAAATTTAAGAATACGCCATTTTTGTATGGGAAAAAATGTAAACAAAGCCCTACGTAGATTTTGTTGAGGGGATGATAAATTTTGCTTAACTTAAATTTTCATTGAATTATGAGTGGTCTTCGATATTGTATTGATTTAACTTAACGCACATTCTTGATTAAGAGCTTAATTTGTACTTTTGTGGAAATTTTAATTCATATTTTTCAACTTAAATTTTTGTTGAAAACCACAGCTCGTTTTTAAACTTGCATTTTGGACACTTCCAGACAACTTTTTGATTGTACTTTAATTTTATATTTTTCTTTACACTTTTATTAATCGATTTCAATAAGAATTTCGAATGCTCGACCGGCAAAACATTCTATTTTTAAACAATTTTGTTGGAAAAGTGGCAATTTCCATACAAAATATCACTTGTTGTGCCCCTGCTCATTTCTATTTTGGCCGCTACGCGTCGTGATGGCCAGTCCCAATAGCCTAAGTGCACATAAATATCGCAGTAAGCTAACTGCACACAGGGATGGTTGGTAAATTTCTTTTTTTGGCACCCAGAGGTTGGCAGTCTTTGGGTTGTGTTCGTTCATATTTCTGATTTTCGACAACAGATTGAATAAGTCTGTTTCTTTACTTTTTGTGCACAGAAATTTTTTTTTTAAGGAGTGGTTGTAAAATTCTTTCAGAAAATCTATTAAAGAGCGTAATTGTCTTAAAAGTAAAGAAACGCCTTGAACAAACCATTCGCAGCAACGCAACACTTGGAAAAACGTCTGTTTGACAGTTTTTGTATTTGTTTTGGCTGTGCACGATTTCTGTCCACAGAAATTTTGGTGCCGGAAATTCGAAGGAGGGGGATTTTTTTTTATTCTCTCGAGAGCACTCTCTTTTTTGTGCACTGCTACGAAAAATCGGAACGGGATTAGACTGACTTTCGCCGAATTTCGGTGCATTTCGTGCGAATTTTCAGTAAAGAAACACACCTAATGGCTAATAGAAGAGTCAGGTGGTGACTTAGTGGGGACATAAATAGACACGCAGTTACTAACACACACACACACACACACACAAGGGAAGTTTCGCAATCGGTCAGAAAAAAAGAACATCAGACAGAACACATAAGAACATCAGAACCAAGGCAACCAAAAACATGAGTCACAAAATGAATCTAATTGAACACAGCCATTGCGAAAAAAAATTAAAGTGACATTTGTTTGTTTACCTCGAAAGTAAAAAGTTGAAATGCGGCAAATAAATTGAGAATCGAGAATTAAATAGAGAAAAATACAAATGGAAAGTAAAAGGTATGCATTTATATCCTTAGAATGCAAATTTTTAATGTTTCTTATCCTTAGAACAATTGCAAAGGGTGCCAACACTGAAAGTGAAAATTGAAAGTGACGTCCGAAGTGAATATAAACCAAAAAATCGTTTTATTGAAAGTGTACATAAGTGCACATAGAAAATTTTCAATAAAACGCGGCTAATTAAAGTTAAGTGAACAAAAATAAGTCACTTGTAGAAGTGAAGCTATGTTTTGCTAAAGTGAATACATTGCCCCTGTTCTGTAACTATCGCCTCGATAAAAGCAGGCGATAGTTACAGAACAGGGGCACAGATTCCCAATAATAAAATCGGCTGTCGTTATTCACTAATCGTTGTTGTTTTCTTATGTGCGATGTTTTGTGATGTTTTGCAATCGTGAGTATAGATTCCCAATAAAACACGGCTATAATTTTAGTACTGAAAATCATATATTAGGATATATAAGTCGAGTTTTATTGGGAATCTGTATTCACTTTAGTAAAACATCGCACATGGAGAAACAACAACTATTAGTGAACAACGAACCAAAGCCGTGTTTCAGTGAGATTTTATATTCACTTCAGCAAAACATTGCAAAACATCGCTAATGGAAAAACAACAACTCTAAAGTGAACAACGTAAGTGGACAAAAATAACTCACTTGCAGAAGTGAACAACAGGGATGGCTGGTAAATGGCGTTTATGGAATAAAGTTGTGTAAGTGAGTACAGCGTTTTATTGAGCGTATTAGTGAAGTGAATATAAAAATTCCCAATAAAACACGGCTGTTATAAGGTATCAGAAAGAATAGATCACTTTTGAATAACTAATTTTGTTATCAATTCAGGAAATGAAATTCTATGACACTTTAGAAGAAAAAAATTGAATTACCACAGGTTAAAAAATCGTGTAACAAATATTTTTCCTGTTTCTATTCGTTCTTGTAAAAGTAGTGCCTTAGAACACAGACATAAAAATTAAACAGAATTATAAAATCAAACCAACCTAGTTGTCATTGGTTCTGTCATGTTTTCTAGTTTCAACTTTTCACAATTTTTTGTAAACAAATCATGGTGATTATTTCTGATAAAAATCTGATCAATCTGATAATAAAATACTAAATATTTTCAAAGTCAAACGCATTAGGCTAATTACAAATTCTTTAATTTCTTTAAATGGTTACTAATAAAATGCCTGGTGACGCTATTTACCATGAAAGGCAACGTCGTCAGCTATGTGCTCTTCATGCTCTCAACAATTTATTTCAATGTAAGTGGCGTCGTTAGAAGTCCCAGTGGCCTAGTCTCTATTAAATGTTTCGATTTGAATCCTTAGCCGATACATACACAAAAGCCCAGCTAGACGAGGTGTGTAAGAATCTCAGTCCTCAGGTGTGGATAAACCCACATCGGTCTGTCCTTGGCCTCGGTGACTATGACGTCAATGTTCTTATGACTGCACTACAAGAAAAGAACTGTGAAGCTATGTGGTTTGACAAACGAAAGTAAGTCAACAAATAATAAACAATCATCCAGTAAATAAAATCTCAAGATAAATTATTTACACAGGGATCCTTCATGTATAAACTTTGACGAAGTTGTCGGATTTATACTCAATATTCCCGCAGATTACAAATTCGGCTACGTAACACTTCCCATAAAGAAAAGACATTGGATAGCAGTAAGGAAAATCGATGACGGACAATACTACAATCTAGACTCTAAGCTAGATTCTCCCAACTGCATTGGTGACGAAAATAGTCTGCTTACTTACTTGCGAACACAACTCGAATCACTTGACCGTGAATTATTTGTGATAGTACAAAATGAAAATGCAAGCGCACAAAAATGGCTCAAGAACGTTGAACATTCAATTGAAACCAATATCGAAGAAGCAAAGCCTGAAGAACCCAAATCTGAAGAAACAAATTCCGTGGAACCTACAGCGCTGGAACCGGATGCGGTTTTATAATCGATATGGTAATTTGAAAAAAATGTTAGTTTTAAATTTCAAATTACTATTGCAATAACAAAATTTAACTGGATGCAGGAGAAAGCTCTAGTCTGAAATAAGTAAAAAAAGTAAAAGCAAATGTTTCAATTTAAAAGGTAGTTTAAGAGTTATAAATGTCGACTGCCTAAAGAATAAAGCCGTAATGTTAATTAATAAATCTTAACACAGACATTGAACAGAAAAAGAAAAAAATGATTTTCTGGTTTTCGTTAATATAATCACCCTTATCATAAGTCCCGTTAAAACAATCGCGTACTACGAATCCTAAAACATCAAGCCCTTCCCGCAAAATCATTGTTAGCAACATTTTCAACAAAATATATATTTTTGTTTATACAATTCAAAAGCTTACATTGTTTCGAAATTTTCTGCATTTTTAGTTTTATATTATAACTATTTTTCAAAAAGTTACATAAATTTTATTGTAAGAGAATGAATTTCGGTCCGTTTCGATATACCTAGTAAAAGAATGGACTAAAAACATCTTCGTAGTGCATATTTTGCAACAAGTATTTAGAACTTGATAAAAATTTCATCAATAGTAACAAACTTTGTGGTAAAACATTCAATACGAATGTGTCAATGATGGTTCCTTTTTGACATTTGTAGTCCGAAATTGTTATAGCGGGCTTTATGATAGGAACCAATGTTTTCAATAGCTTGACTGGGAATACTTCGTAGAGTGGTCTTTAACCCAGAACCCCGTCCAAAAGGCAATATCGTACAACGTTTCAACAAATTCGCGACGAAAAAGAAAAGGCAGGCCAAAACACTCCTGGTACAAGCAAATGCAAAAACAGCAGCATTTGGTTGGCCTCAGACATGGAACAATCCAAAACCGGGGGGCTTGCCGACGCTTTCTGGCGGATCACTAGTGTGAAGCAGAAAAGTGGGAGAGTTGTGATCGCTTCAAGATCACTACTCGTAACGCCGGAAATGAAAAGAAGAAGAAGAAGAAGAAGTGGTCTTTAACCCAATTTTTCTATTTTTATTCGATATTTAAAATATGTAGCCACAGTAAATTAGTTAGCAATAACTGGAATTTAGAATGTTACGAATGTGCTTAGATTTTGTTTCATTCTGGGTGAGACAGGTTAGGTGGGTATAAAACCATGTCACCACTGGATTGCCGATTAAAATATGGTTAACTATGGAACGATTGAGAGGTCTGATAAATTTTTAATAATTTTGAGTTGGGGTACAACGAAAGGCCGACCATTATCAACGGTTGACAATGTTTTGTTGATTTAAGACAGTGCCAAATCATTATGGAGTTTTTTTTAGAAATTCTTTCGTGTAGAGAAAAGAAAACTATGAGAGTCTTGGAGTCATTTCAGAATATGTTTTTGAGCTTTAGGGGAGCTTCGGAAAGAGTTGTCCCAAAAGTGTCTTACGCCTTTGAAAGAGGGCAAGGCATGTACAGAGAAGATGTGGAACGATCTCCTCCTTCTTCTGCATAAGACGTTTGATGTGATTGAGCCTTACGGCAATGTCTGGTTATGACACCGATTATGGAGCTTCTGATTAGGGATAAAAACCTTGTTTGTCGTTTCAATGGCATCATGGTTAAAAGCATAGAGGAATAAAGAACGTTGTATCTCCTCTGTGCTTAAAAGTCTGACTAAAACTAAAAATTATTTTCAATTCAAGCAAATACTTTATTAATAATTGTGCATTAGATGCTTTTAAAATATTGCCTTCAGATTTTTACCAAGCAAATAAAAAAAATAGTGTATATAAAATTTGTCTTAGTTAGAATTCTTCTTTTAATTTTGTTTCTATAACATAGCGCAGCTTTCTTCCTTTGAGCAAGAACTTCATCCTTTGAATAAATGGTCTTTCCAAGATATATTTTTCTCAGCTCTATAAATATTGGGCAAACTCCTATGAAGTGCATTATATCTTCCCGGGTTTTCGTATTACAAAGACTGCATTGTATGGGTAGATCAGGTAGGTTTGGCATGTAGTTTAACGGCAAAAAATCTCCTCTTACTTTAAAAGTGCTGATATTTGGTCAACTCCGGCGTTTACAACGAAATAGGTTAGGTTAGGTAGAATGGGCTGACGGTTGATCTTATTACCGTCACACTTAGATCAATGTAGATCCATTGTGATACCCTGGAGTATTGTAACGTCCTAGAAACCTATGAGCTTATGTTTGGTCAGTTTTTAACCATTTTGTGGCCTTAATGAAGTTTAACAGGCTGCTTCTTGAAGTGTCTGATAATTCTTCTAGTTCATTGAAAAAATAATTGCCTAGAAATATTTTTCCTAATATCGCCACCTGAGAGTATAAGTGCCCCATAGACCACTTTTTCGGGAAACTGAGTTAATGATGCAGTTATACTAATTCGAATATTCTCTATCGTTTGGTCCTATTCCCATTGCTCTATCTCTATTATTAACAGAGTTACGAAACCCACTTTTGCTCTACAGACCACACATTTTTGGGTTCTCTTAGTGCTTATTTGCCTTATATCCAAAATTTGTACTACGTGAGGCAATTTTTGTAGAGAAGTTGAAATAACAAACACTTAGTGCTTAAATGCCCTATAGCAATGGGCAATGGATATAGAGCAAATTCAATTAAAATATATTGTCAGTGCTTAATTGCCCCATATCCACAGGAGCTAGGATATAGAGCATTTAAGCTCACATAATATATTACAATTAAGTAAACATTTAAGTGCTTATTTGCTCCATATCCATGGACAAATGTGCAGTCAGCTTGAAAAGTATAAATAGAAGCATAATTTTCGCGATCATTTCAGTAGCCAGAAGACAAAGTTGCTGTTCTACAAACAGCTCCTCAGACCAATCATCACTTACTGCTTCCCTGCTTGGTTTAGTATATCCAAAACCAGCATGAAAAAACTCGGAGCATTTGAGAGGAAAATTCTGAGGATTTGCACAGGACTCAACTTTGACCGTCAACGACAGAGGTATTTCAGTAACAAAAAGCTCTACGAATCATCAGGAATCCTTCCCCTCAACAGATTCCTTTTGAACAGTGCAAGGAAAATAACTAACAACCTGAGCAACCATCCCAATCCACTGGTGAGAAGCTTTACAACCGAAGAGAGACATCCCGAGCCGCGATACTTAGATATAATGGCACTACTGGGCGAAGAAATCATTTCAATCAATGACGAAGAGGCAATACCCTTTTACGAGGTAGCAGCCTCAGCTTACCACCGTGGCTAGAGGCCACACAAACCCCCTTCAACATAAAGACAACCAGATCTGAACAACCCGAGATTTTTTAAATCACCTTATAAATTTATATATTTTTCTTATCATAGGCAATAATTATAATTATTTTAGCAAACAAATCAATATTTAAAGTTAGGCCCCTTCTGTGCCAACAAAACAAAATATATCTAAATGTTATGTAATCTTAGAATTAAGAACCAATTGTATATATACCTGTTCAATAAAAATAGTTAAACAGTTAAACAGCGATCATTTCAGTTGGTTTCGTGCTCTCGTGGAGTAAAGGTCAAAGGAGGAAAAAAAAATATGATGATGACATAATGAAAAGTTCTTAATTTCATTTTAATGTTTTTTTTTTAATTAAAATATTTTATTTTTATTTTATAACTTGAATTATAATTTTCTTTTTTTATTTAATAAAATGTTTGATAAAAAACACAAAAAACAGTCTTTGTTTCAAATCTATTTGTTGACTATGCTTTGATATTTCAGTTTTGGTGGGAATCTTCTTCAAAGACGAATTTGTAATCGTCTATCTCTGATTTTTTCAAAAAAGCAGCCATTAAAAACAATATGTTTTTAAAATATTGCAAAAAAAATAGAAAACGAGGTAAACAACAGGAAACAAATTTATTTTATGTAAGTAGAACTATTTAGCTTCACGTTGTCATACTACATAACGGAGTTAAATGTAGTTTTTTCTGACTTTTTAATTTTTATATTAAAGCATTTTTTTTTTTTTTTTAATAAACTGGACAAAAACAAAATTGGTGAAAAAAAATAAAAAAAAAAATATAATAAATAATCCCCTAATAAAGGAAGCTTCTACGAATGTTGAAGTATTTTAGTAACCCATTCCAAATAAAATTAAATGTATTTTTCTAGAAAATTTAATGGACCAAAAGTAGTTTTAAGTATTTTTCCTAATTTAGTGTTAAAAAAATGTGTCATTTTGAAAGGTTTCTCATTGACTTAAAAATAAGCTTATGTGATATAAAGAAGGACATACCCAAAGTATTTATACTAATGTTTATTTTATATTTCTATCACTAAAAATAAAATTTTAAAAATTAATAATCCTAGTAATTTTGAATTTTTTTAGTATTCTTGTTTTCTTTGACATTCCAATGTTTAGTGCACAAATGTCCTATATCCCATGGAAAAATGGAGTTTGGTTTTGATTCATTCACCCATCGTATGGAACAGGGTCCTATATCCATTTCTGACTTTTTTCGAACTTTTTTTTTTCTTTTTTTTACCGTAACAGTTTTCGACCCAAGGTTCACAAATTACAAAAGAGAAATGTTCAATTAGTATGTATAAACATTCAAAAGTCATATTAGTTAAGTAGAAAGTAACGCAATTATTTTTCAAACCTTAAAATTCGTTTTCTGAGGAATAATTTCAATGGATATGAGGCACTTAAACTCTCAGGTGGCGATATGGCAGATTGCTGGGCATTGACAAAGGAAGTGAGTGGTATTCTCATGTTCATCTTCGTCATTGCATCCTTTGCACAGGTCATCGGTGCAAAGACCCATTTTCTTTTTGTGGTAACCTAGTAGGTTGTGTCCAGTTATGATACTGATAAGCATTCGTAATGAAGGTCTATTCAATAATAGTAGCTTTTCAGATCCGTTCTTATCGTATTTCGGCCATAGTTTCCTGGAACACAGCAATCTAGGCATTCCCATCTTTCATTGGATTTTCGCATTATTTTGTTACCAATGATCTGTTTAATTTCACAGGGTGGAATCCTGATTGATTGTACAACGAAATAGCTTATCTTGCTTGTGTCAAAATTCAATTTTGAGTAGTAAACTATATATAGTTCATTTTTCATATGCTGAGAGTTTCCTATTTCTAGATGTAGAGGACAATCAGTTCTTTCGGCCAGTTCCTTCCACTGTTCGAAGCAAGATAATTTTTTTTTCGAGTGCAATTGTTGCCACAATCCTAGGTAGGCGTGTACCTTTGATATTAAGAACTTTAAGGATAAATTTGAAGTAAAGTTTCAGAGTCGTAATGTACATTGATGGGAGTCCTGTCTCAATGTGCCCCATATATGTAAGTGTTGTCATAGGAAGGAACAGTATTCTTATCAGGAAAAATCGCAGCAACTTTTACACAGAGTCATTTTGTTGGTATCCCCATACCTGTGCTGCATACAGTAGAATCGCTCTGGCTGTTGATTCAGAGATCTGGTACTTTGCTCGTAGACTTATGTTTTTATTTTGCATAAACATGTATGGTTATAGTACCAGGTTGTGTTTATAGCTGTTTTCGCGTTCTCTAGTTTTTCATCTAATGTTAATGCTAGTTCAAAATATTTAAAGTGTCTCTGCCCCTTTCCTTTGCCGAAAACCATTATTTGGGATTCACTCCAATTTACTGTGAGATTCCACCTTTTGCAGTATTCTTCGAGTTTCGTGATCATCATCTGGAGTTTAATTGGAGTTTCAGGTAAGAGGACAATGTCATCTGCATACATCAATACTTTTATTCCAAGATCACGCATTTCAATTCTTCCATTCAAATATGTCACTATATCATACAAGAACAAAGCGAATAGCAGTGTACTCAGTGTGGATCCTTGTTTTAGCCCTGTGGATGTTGTAAACGTTTCTGACATACTGCTCCCATCCCAAACTTTTGCTACACAGTTTTTATACAACTTTTTTAAGGTTTTCAACATCTTGGTAGGTATTCCCAAAGCAGATAGTTTGGAAAACATTAGATCTCGATCAACGCTGTCAAAATCTGCTTCAAAATCTACAAAGTAAGCATATATATTTGAACCTTTAGCACGGTTAACATCAATGAGAGTGCTGAGGGTAAAAATTCTTCTACAGTAGAGTATCCATGCCGAAAACCTGCTGGACACTCGCTAAGTATGTCATTTCTATCAACCCAGTTCGACAGCCTTTTACAGGATACTTCCAAAACCCTTTCGAACTGTATTCAGCAATGAGATTCCTCTATAACTTTGAGCCAAGTTTCAGTCACCTTTTGTAAAAACAGCTAGAATGACAGCTGCATTAAAATTTGGCGGTATACTTTCTTTACTTTCGTACAAATTGTTAAAGAGCTGTAGAAGGAGGGTGGCGAACTCTTCGGTGCAGTACTTATACATAGAACTCGTGTAGTGTGAGACCATCCCCCGGTGCTTTGAAATACTTCATCTCATACTGTACTGTACTGTTTTAAGCTCTGTTATTTAGAAAGTGTAATCCATCTCTTGATCTTTTACAGTTTTCACAATATTGAAATGAAGGTGCCGTTCTTTCCATGTTTAGCCTAGCGAGGAATAAGTGTTTTTTTTAGGTAGGTTGCCGGTAAGTTTAACCATATTTTCAGCTTCGTTCCACTTATGTATCTGACTGCTTTCCAAAATTCTTTCTTAAAAAAAATATAAATCACATGAAATAATGAAATTATCTTGTGGTTCCATTTTTTTCCTATTACTCGACATAAAAGAAAAATTGTCTGTTGTACAAATGCAAAGAAAATTTTTTAAGACATTTATCTGCGTTCTCTTCTGTTTGATTTGAAAAACACAGATTACGTTTTGTCCATGCGATCTTCTGAAACTTCTACTGCAGTTAACACAAAATTACATTTTTTGAGGCCCTACACAGCATACCCAGTCCTTTTCTTTATCTTCCTTTGCAAACAAATTATTTTATTGTTTGATACCAGACCCTTGACTTGGGATTAAGAAAACATAGAACCTGCGGTGATATTCTTAAAAATAAAAACACAATTCTAGCCGTTCTTATAAAATTTATTTGTGAGTTTGGGTCAAATATAAAACGGAAACACATTGGAATGTATATTTCTTTACAATGGTCAAGGCACTCTAGTATATGAACTTAAACTTAAAATGAAACATAAAAAACAAATCATGTTTTTGATATGGACGGATTCTGCGATATAGCTGATGGAGATTATCTTACGTTCCATCTTAAATATCGGTCTGTACGCCTTCACCGTATCGTCTCTTATTGTAGTCGTCTGCATAGTCGTTAACTTCTCGATTTCCAATTTCGTTGAGTCGCTTATAACGTTCACGTCTCGCCTCTACCATATACAATATTCCGCTTGGCATAAGGAAGGCGCTTCCTAAACATGCTAATGCAAATGCCCAGCCCATATCGTTGTTTTGCCAGTGGGGCATCCAATCTCTTCGATCACCATTGGCTCCAAATACTATTACTGCAATCAATCCACATACCGATCCAAATACCTCAATAGCTCCCATAGTCAGTAGTAGGAATACATATCTGTCATCGTCACGAGAACAACGAAGGAAAGCTAATGTCAGAGGTAGTGCCGTCAAGCAGGCAACGAAGCACAGAGTCGCAAAAAACTGCACTGCTATGTAGAATCCGGGCAACAAGTAATCGTGAATAATATAGTATTCCTCTTCAAATACCCACATACAACCAGTAAATCGAGTGTCGTAGAATCGATGAATGTCCTGGAAGTGGCTGAAACATACCTCCCAGAGGCCAAGGTTTAGAAATTTTGGGGCATTTAGTTTGCCATCAGTGACTAGCCAGTAGGGTGAGCAAAATGCAATCACAATGAAGAGGGCTGCTACTGCGGAGATTCCTAAAGCGATTCGAGTGTTTTTGTTGCTGGCTCCCATGATGAGATTGCAATTTTTGTGGTTGTTTTCAACCTAAAGTTTTGAAATTAATTAGAAAGCAAATGATGAATATTTCCACGCCCTAAAAATTACAAACAGCACAAAAATATTTTTAGGCTTGACAGATGGCTAATGACAAGATGTTTGTTCTATTTTTGATAATGTTGTCAGCAGTGGTTTTTGCTTCTCAGATAGAGTGCATCCAGTCAAGTTTTTAAAACTGAAAGCACAAAAACACAAAAATCACAAAAATATAGGTAGAGTAGGTAATACAGTGGTTCAACTCGTAATTCCTTACCAAAATTACAGATTTCATGAAATGTTTTGGTTTTCCGAATTCAAGCAAGCTTTTTTCACACTAAAAAGACTGATTTTTCTAATTTGGAAAGAAAAGATAAAAAATTATTAGCATTTTAGTGGTAAAAATTCAATTTTCCATTAAAAAAAGGTACAGCGGCTCACTAGTTTTATGTTTTTTTGCATTTTTTAGCAAAACTATCGTTTTCCAAATTGTACCCGATTGATTGACACCAACATTTTTCAACTTCATTGCAAGCACTTTAAATTTTAAATTGTTAATAATTTTTTTTTTGGGACTTTTCCAAATTGCGAAAGTTGTTGTCCAAAATTTTATAAATGTTTTCTAAATTATTTGCAAAAAAAAATCGAATTTTGCATTATAGCGCTGCCAAGTTGACAGAGGTCACTGTTACAACCGAAAATTCCCTTTGGCTTTGAAAAGCCTTCATACAGGTTCAATGCTTAAAATGGAGCAATACGAAAAAAAATTGATGAAATCCAATAGCTGCGTTTTTGTCGCTACTCAGCAAATTTATAGGTAGCTATGCAATTCGTTTTACCACTGAACATAAAAACAAATCAATACTGGCCTAAACGATGTGTTTTTGTGTTCAGTGGTCAAATCCATTGTTCTGAGCCGATTTAGATTTGCTGAGTTGCGACAAAAACTCAAATAGGATATAAAATGACGAAGTTCACATTCGTCGATTTGTTGAAGCAACAAATCGACCAAAGTGATTACATTTTTCAACGAATCGACCGCAAGTCAATACCGACAAATTGGAGAACAAGAAAACAGTTGCATTTATTCGCACGATGTTTCAACATATCGACCAATGTAAACTTCGTCATTTTAGTCCATACTGCTCAATCCATTTTCAGTATCTCTCTGAGTTTGGTATCACTCAATGAGCACAACTGTCAACATTTTCAGTTCAGTGGCATCGAAAGAAGCCCAATGTGTGTATGTATTTGTATGTATGCAAAAATTTCTTCGAGTTCAGTCGTCAAATTCGCCGTGTGTTTTCAATCGTGTTTGCGTCGCTGGTCCGTTGTTAAAAAATAATTTGTTAAAGAAAAAATATCAAAAAACAATTTCCTCCAACCATGGCTTCCGATATCGAAATTGTTAATATATCCAATTTCGAAAAAATTCAGAACTTTCTCAACGATACCGCTTACAAAGAAATCCTCGAAAACAGCGAAAACTTCAACACACGCCTTTGCATCGAGCGGCGCCTTCGGATGCCATTTCTAGATCCCCAAACGGGCGTTGCACAAACCCATTGTGCTTTGTTTATGAAACAAAAACAACGAATGCCCGGATTTCGTGATGGCCAAATCTATACGTATCCGTCAGCGCGATGGCGTAAACCAAAACGTCAATACCTGCTACATCATCAAAGCTACAAGGCCTACCAGTTCCGTGAAAGCCAAACCTACCATCATCACAACTATCATTCATCGCAGCCCTCGTCGCAGCAATCACAACAGCAGCAGCAATCATCATCGGATAGCACAGGTATAGTTAAAACTCGTCCACATTGCAACTCGGGAATCGGGATACACAAAAGCCACCATTTCTCATAAGAAAACCATTCGTCTGGGTAATCAAACGGCAGGTGCACCCCTACCGGGTTAAACATCATCCATCCCACGACATATCATCGCCAACCATTTCAAGGGAGAGCGACTTCTTTACCCCTCCCACCTTGCTTAAACTGCTGCTTTGGTATTCTGCAGGAGTCGTCTCCGGTTTGCTTTTGTTGTTAAAATTTACACAAGGGCACCAACTCTCAAACTCGTGTTGATTCTGTCGTGTGTGTGCACAAAAGAGATGAAAAACTCGTAAAAAAAGAATAAATATAAAAAAAAAAAACAAGTAAAAGAAACTGCGAAGGAAAAATAATCAATACAAGGGTCATCGTCGTCCCGCAACCCCGCTTCCACAACGTCATTTATTTTATTCCACCACTTGTGTGTGGGTTCTGTATTCTGTTCAATTAGAGAGGAACAGTCTTCAGCATCAAAACACCTAAAATGTTTTACTTTTGTTTCTCTTGTTTTTTTTTTTGTGTTGTTCCCCGGGAGTTTCCTCCACAGTTTCTTGTTTCGCCAGAAAGAATTAAAACAATTTTATGATTCGACCTTTTTTGTTGTTTCTGGACGTCGATAAATCTTGTGTTTGACACAATTGGTCTTCTACCTGCTCACTTAGAATTAGTTTTTTGTCCTATTTCCTACACCCCGGCCCCATTCCACCAATTAGCAATATAATTTTAAAATGAACCAGGGAAACAATTATTATTATACCTACGTGAACGTGATTCAACATACCGAACAAAGAAATAAATTGGAAAAAATGGGTCTGTTAAGTTGTTGTGGTTGGAGATGGATGGTTGGATACACACGACCTTGGTGTGGTGTCGATGTCGACTGTTAAGAGAAGAACCAGTTCGATGTAGCTTGCATAGCTGCTTTGCTTGTTTCGTTGGTTTACCTACCTTAGCTTTGAGACGAGAAAAAAGCGCCGAAAAGCAATTGTTACCGTTTAACTTTCAAAAAGTCTACTCAACCGGATTTTCGATTAATTTATTCGCTGTCGTCGTCGTTGTTCGATTCGATCGCATGGCATTTTGTTCTTGAATGTTTCACATTGTACCAGATCTATTTTGTCAGAAAGGAAAAGACACAACCAGAATGACTATCTAATGATCAATTGAAAAGATCGCCGGCGCGACTTCGCTTATATTTATACATTTACAACTCGTCAGTTCTGCTTAGATGTAGAACCTTTTATTTTGTACCGAAACTGAAGGTACGCGTTTGTTTATTTTTTCTATTGCTATAATGACAAGAACTGCAAGTCGGAGGTGTGGATTTATTGGAAAACTCTTAACAACTTTATCAAGTTTGAACATTACAGCAAAGAAAAAGAAGGTTCAGTTTTTATTTAGGAAAAGATTTGTTTTTTAAGGTCCTGTGACCTGCCCTGGGATAGCGTAAAATGTTTGTTGTAAACTTTCGTCAGAATCGAGGCATTAATGTCGCTTTCCATTGGTTTCACTTAAGGAAGCAGTCATTTTAAAAATCAATGGAACACCTAAAGTTATGTCTGAGTTCCGATTTTTTTTTTTCATTAAAAAGGGGAGGCTTATGCTAATCTGGAGCACTCAGATATAATTGCCGGTCCAATGTACTACCAGGGTAGCAACCTTCCCTTTTTTTGTGGTGCAGTAGATTGAAATAAGGTGGATTTAATATCGTATATAACCTCAAGGACGACGTCCAGATGAAAGAAAAGTAGATGCCCAGAGCGGGATCCGAGCCCACGCGCCCGGCCTACCTACTGAACACTCCATCACTGCACCACGGCCGCACTCTTATTACCGGTTAAACTCAATTCTTCTTTCTTTTCCTTTTCCGGCGTTACAAACATCGTGATCTCGAAGTGGTCACAGCTCTCCTACTTAAATGGGCAACTCATTGAATGATGATCAAAAAAATTTCTGGAACTTTGTCAATTCAAAGAAAGATTCGGATGCCTACCCAGATAACTTTACATATGGAAATGTCATCTTGACAAAAACTTCTGACATTTGCAAACCTTTTGCTCACCGTTTTTGTAATTCCTTCTCTGATTCTATTGCAGATATAGACCGTAGCTACTTCGAGCTTCTATATAAATGTCCTCAAGTTAATTTCAATAGTGTCCCAATAGACCTAGAAAGAGTCCTTCACAATCTTTCATCTTTGAACGATGATTATTCTCCTGGCCCTGATGGCATCCCTCGTTAGATTATGATCGATTCCCTTTACTGTGGAAAAGTTCTTTTATTACATCTGTATTTAAAAAAGGTATTCAGGAGCCTTATCACAGATTCCATCGTAGAAAACTTCCACACGGAAAGCTAAGTTACGAACTACGAAAATTTGTGATCACATAATCCGAATGAAATCGAAAAAAGCATTTCCAGTTGCCACACTAAATACCTCCATGCTGGTTATCGAAATCAGCTGTTTTACGCCAAATGTGCAAGATCATTCACATTTTTCTGCAAAACACAACTTTTTTCGTATATAAAGTAGACGATTTTACATTCCAATTGGATTTGGTGATACCGAATCTACGAATTTCGAAATTCGTTCCACTCCGAATGGATTATGTGATAGTTACATCGGGAAACTTAGACTTTTTTCGATTGCGATGGAATCTGTGATAGGGCTGATTAAATCGGATATTCTTGACTACACTGATATCTAAGCTTTCGTGTATCCCCAAATCATTCGAACAACTTGTTTGTGAAAGCTTAGCTTTTGATATTAAAAATAGAATTTCCAAATAACAGCAGGGTTTTGTATAGAAAATATCAACAGCAACAGACCTTGTATATTTCCTTCATAACTGTTCCAATTGAAAGCGGACAATAGTTAGATTGTATATACATATACTGACTTTTCAAAAGATTTCTATAAACTGTCTCATGATATTATTTTGTTTAAACTGAACCCATATGGGTTCCTTTTGACCTTCGCCGATTGGATCAGATCGTACCTTACCGATAGATCATATGTGGTAAAATTTCGATTCCTATAAGGTCCACTCAGGTGTACCACAAGGCAGTCATCTTGGCTCTATCCTTTTTATTCTAACCATTAGTGATGTTACTTTTAGCTTGTCATCTAGAGAAATTTTGATCTTCGCGGATGATATTTTCAAGAAAATATCGTCTTATTTTACAATCAAATGTTGTTTACCTCGTGGTGCACCTCGTTAAATGATGACAGTGACACATATTTGTGAGTACAAAAAAAAACGAACACGAAACGAAACATTGCATACTGCAGCACTGGTTACAAACACCGTCGGCTTATACACCCACAAGAGAAACAACAGAAAAATTAAAGTATATTTCTGAGTACTTAAGGGTGAAAAAACTCTTGAAGAAAGGTATATTGTTTCACAAGCTTAAAATAAGTTATTCTGATAGCGTAAAAAAAAAATTACTGACACTAGTGATCCGCTCGTGAGGTACGCGCGCCGCGTTGACCTTAAAATGCGTGGGTAAACCTACTTAGCCGGTCGTGCTCTCTTTTTTCCATGGTGATGGTATTTTTGACGTGAAGGCTACCACGGATCTTGGTACATCAATGGTACGGAGCATCTTCATTTCAGTTGCTGTTAACTTCCTCTCATACTTTTGACATTGCTTAACGTTGTGAACCGCATGTGAGTGCTGCACGCACAGCCGCAGTGTAGAGTGTTGCCTTCAGCTTGAGGGGTATTTTTTTATCCCTTTTTTTCACTGTGCATATTATGATTAGTGAAACCAGTATTAATACATAATATATTAGTATGGTATGCTATCGGTCGTAGGCCATGATTAAGCAAAGCCAAGACAGGGATCTTGTTTGCTCCGCCTATTAAGCCCCTCCAACCAGATCTCGTCGTCGTCGTCGTCAAAATGTTTTTTATTATTTTTACTGTGCATAATCCAGTTGATTTCAATGGGTATATAAAGTGAAAATTTTGCCTAGAAAAATTAAATAATTTCTATCAGTGATAGTGACAGTAATTCAAGTGTTTGTTCATAAAATCATTCTGAAAATTCTTTTAATGGCTCCGTAAAAAGTTCAGATTCGCGATTGAATGGATTTGGAAGAAAACATTATTTCGGAAAGTGAAGACATAATAGAGATTCCGAATTGGCAGACTTTTATTTTAAACGATTCCGAGGAGAATCAACCGATTCGGAACACTCAAGCCGTGAAGGAATTAATAACATAACAAAAGAAAAACAGGAAGATGGAAGGTAAGTTTTATTTACAATTACAATAATTAAATTAACTAAATACATTTTTAGAAATCAATTCAATTTTGAACAAAAAGAAGAAGATCAATGTCGAGGAGAAGATGAAATTAGCAACTCAAATACAGGAGACTTCAACTCATATTTCTCTGCTATTTTTAATAATGATAACATGGACGAAGGAATTTTTATTAGAGATTATGAATACTTTTGACGTCTCTTTCCTTGAAGGAGAAACAATACGAAGCGAAGAGGCAAATACATTTGTTGATGGACTCCCTTCTTTGGGTACAAAAGACGATGGCTCTCAAGAAACGAGAACGTGGTCTCTAAAACATTTGGTAACTATGCTGTTAAAAAGCGAGTGGTGCACGACGTATTTGGAACCCAGTGTAAGCATGGAAACTTCAAACTGCAAAAAAAATAAGGATTCCAGGAAGTACATTTACTTTAACATCGCCAGGAGAACGTGGTTTCCAAGTCGTGAAGCAAGATGTTTACGATTTTTCGAAGATTTGCAAGAAGCCCAAAACCGAGTGGTGGAAGGAAGCGAACTATCGATCGACATTTATAATTCAATCACCTTTGGATCCGAAATATCAAACAATTATGAAACTTTTAGTATCTGCGACGAACAACATAAACAAAATACCAGGAGTATAAAAAGAGGAAAGGGAGACAAAATAATTGAATTTTTTAAGACACAGCACCAATAAATCATATATTAAATACTTCAATATGGTTGTCTTCTGAATTTAGATTTTTTTGATATTAGTTTAATTTTATTTAAAAACTTTATACGAATTATAAATAAATACATTAACAATTTAACTTTTCAGGAATTATATTTATATTTGAAGTCGGTTGAACCGCAAAATTTAATTTTTAACGCACCATTAAATAGTGGCGGAGTTTTATCACCACTTCACTTTGCTTACTCGATGATTGATATCATCATCATAAGTTGCTTCACAATTGATCATTGACCCCAGATATTTAAACTTTTCACACTTGGGAAGCACAGTTTCATTCAAATAAATGACTAAGAACACCTAAGTCGAATCAGAAAATGGGCAACACAAGAATTCAGTCTTTTTTGTACGAACATGGTACTATAACTACCTTCTAAAACTTTTACCCATATACTAAGTGCTCCTTGCAGGAATGTAGGATCGTAAAATGATGGCTCCGTCCTTATGAAAGAATAATTATGTATTGAAATTGTAAAACAGCAAACTTAATCTAATCTAATAGTGAGTAAAGCACCCATGGTTCAAAAAAATCATTCCTCCGTATAAATTTTCTTTTCCAAATTTTCAGTGCTTCTTAAGTGGATCTTCACTTTAAAGAGAAGGTTTCTTTTTGCACCAATGGAAAGGTTTGAGAATGCTCACGAACTCTCGTGGACGCTTCTTTTCGTACAATGTAAAGCGATATAAGTATCGGTTTTTATTATACTTTTAACTGTCACCTTCAAAGTTCTCCGACCCATCAGTTTATACTATTTTCTCCTCAAAATACTGGAAATTAGGACCTAACACATACGAGCATATTGCAATGGCAAATAAATGTCAACAGCTCTACGAATTATTGTTTATAAGAAGCGATAAACACTTGAACTATTTGTTGTTATGTTGTTAGGTGAGCATTACAGTTTCGAGTGAAACTGGGCCCCAACCAACATCTTTCGCCAACAATTTCGATTTCGGGAGAGCTCTATCCAGTTTTGCAATCTAAGTTCGGTTGAGGTCTTCTTCCCTTTGATTGTGCCATTTAAGTCGAGATCATCCCCTTCCGCTATTTCGAAAAACCCGTAAAGTCAGACCGTTGGTAGCAATTCGCTTTATATGTCCCAACCATCGTAGGCTCGCGATGCGTACTCTTGTAGCTGTGCCCATGTCGCAGTACAGCACATGCAGTTGGTTGTTGAATAATCTTCTTCACACATTATCTTTACATATGGGACCAAAATAACTAAAAGTAGTTTTCTTTGTAAACGACCAAAGACTTTTTCATCCACTTTCGACAACGTTCATGCTTCCACATCATATGGCAGCACTGGGATGATCAAGGTCTTATAGACGGCTACTTTGGTTTTTCTGAAGAGGGTTTTATTTCTCAACCACCTTATTGACCCATAAAAGCAGTAAGAAGAATAATTCTCTGTTTGATCCAAGCACTGCCGTTATTGAAGAACTGTTAACCCTTACGCTACGGGCACCACCACCTTTTCACTTATTAAACCAAATTTTTGCATTACCAAGAAGTCAATAATTTTCAGTCCTTCGTTCTTAATGAATATAGAGGATCTGTCAAGTACGTATAACATTTTCTGGCTTTGAGGGCAGAATGCGTGGTTACCCTTGTGAGCACATGGGTTGCTGTCCAACAAAAAATTACAAAAAAGTTTGAACAGTTTATGATCATTGCATTAGTTGTTCCCACCACTTTTTCATATGCCATTTTTTTTTTGTTCACTCTTCTATACTTGTGCCAGTCACGTTCTTTGTAAAAATCTATAACTTCAATTTGACCGTCGCATTCTTTTTTGGTTCTCTCAATTCAACGATCCTTAATTTCAAGCGCACAATGTGATTCGAAACAACACAGACAACGCGACGGGCGAGCTTTGCGCTCCGTCTAACCGCGTTTTGTTTGTACAGGCCTTAAGATCTTCACTACGACATTGGTCCCAGAAACTCGTGTGTCAGTTTTATTAACAAAGCTTATTTGTTGACAGCCCAATATGCTAAAATAAATACAAATAAATAGGGTGACGCAACAAATCGGGGAGCCTCTGGACTTAGCGCGTTTCTCTCAACCATACCTTGTGAGGGAATGGAAGTTCAGTCCTTAAAGATTCCAACATTGTTCATGTCTTGATGGCGTCCTAATCGTTACTGTAAAAATGTGATCTCTTAAGATGGAGAAACCACTGTGCTTTTATGCCTAACCTATTTTTCTGGGTTCTTCCAGAGTAGATGATTGACTGCATTTGTATAGCCTTTTCCTAAGAAAGGTGATTTTTTCTTCCCTTCCAACTAACATTTCTTCTTTCCAATGTCATGGAATCGTTAACAACCTTATGTTTGCTTATGAAATATCTTGACAAACGAAAGCTTCATAGTGAACATCAGTACGACTATCGTAGTTAATAAACGCTCTCAACGATTATGTGCTGTGCATGTTAAAAGCTAAAAAAGTAGTTAATTTACAAAATTCCACTTGGACACATACAATAAAAATATAGAAAAAGGGTTGCTCACTTAACTTAAAAATGAACTTGGAAAGTTTTTATTTCAAATTTAGGGTTGTTCCGATTTTTAGAGTGTATCCGACCGAGAGAACAATCTGGGAACAATGTTGGACAATGTGAATCTCGACTGTTTGGATGATTTTCAAATATCTTTATATTTGATATCTATAATTTTGTTAAAGAATGCCTGATAAGTCTGAATGAAAACTACATCCGACCATCCAACATCCATCAGACTAGGTCTATCCAACTAATTGTTCAGTAAGAACCCATCTAATAACTTAGTCGTTCGTATTATTCTCTTCAAAGTAACTTACAAACCGTAAAGAACATGTTTTTTTTTTTTTACTATAATACAACAATACAAATCTCCTTTTATTTGCTTCCTCAGCGACTGTAATACCACCCGATGGCAATTCTCTTGGTGCTACTGCCGATAACGACAGCAAGGATGGTCATCCTATACCGGAAAAGGAATGGTTCTACGAGGATCTAGAACTTTCTCATGTTGATGAGTTTGAAGAGGATTTTGATTCGGATGCTGATTTTGATGATTCGTACAACAACCGTAAAAGAAAACGTGCAAAGCCAGCCAGAAAACCTCCAATCAATCCTGACGCAACGCCCAAAAGAGGACGAAGAGGTCAATTCCTTAGAAATGATTTCAAAACGAATTTTAATTTGAATTTAAATTTCCAGGCGGACGAAGAAAGGCGGTAAATACGGACAGTGAACCGAAAAGGCGCTCTAATGCTTCTATTGCAAGTTCAACATTCAACACCAACTCATGCGCATCCCCGCTTAACTCTTTGGACGATCAACCGTTGTCAATGCTGGCATCTGCTGACAAAATGCCCTCCGACGAAGCAGAATCCAGTCCAAAAAAGTCCAACACTGGTAGCAGCGGGGGTGCTAATAAAATGAGAAACGAACGAGATACAACCGCACATCCATCGCCATACTGCGATTTTTGTCTGGGTGATGCTCGGGAAAATAAAAAGACTAACGTGCCCGAGGAACTGGTCTCGTGTTCCGACTGTGGTCGATCCGGTCATCCGACATGCCTGCAATTTACACCGAACATGATTGTTTCAGTGAAACGATATCGATGGCAATGCATAGAGTGCAAATACTGTTCAATATGTGGCACCTCAGACAATGATGATCAGTTACTCTTCTGTGACGACTGTGACAGAGGTTACCATATGTATTGCCTATCACCACCGCTGATAACACCACCCGAAGGTTCGTGGAGCTGTAAGCTTTGCCTTGACGAGTTCCATAGTGGCGAAAAATAAATACCACTCACCATTGCACCGACTTACTAGTTTTTCGTTTCTATTTTAGGTACTTGTAGTATAAAGTATAAAAAATGTATGTATAGTGTATGTGCGCATATTGCGCAATTTTTTTTTTAAATACTATTATTATTTTTTGTTTTAAGTAATTTTTTTGTTTTTTTTTATAATATAAAAACTTTAATTTTAAGACACAAGCTATAAAATAAGACAAAAGTCAATAGAGAAGATAACAGAAAGGCAGCTCGTTGATCAGAAACGCTTTCATTACAGACACTAGAGCATAATAAAAAAAGAAATTATTCAAATTCTCAACAAATTGTATGTGCGCTTAAGATTAAAAAAAAAACAGCATCTGACTCGACAACAGTTTGTAGTTGATAATTATTTGAATTGATTCAGTATTTCGACAGTATTATAATGTGGGGGTTTATTTTTCTTATTTGTGCTCACAATAAATAAAAAAGAACAAATTATAAACTATAACTAAACGCTTGCTTGACTTCAAAAAAATGCCAAAACAAATAAATTTCCTT